>CM076579.1:1129451383-1130184467 GCA_034641835.2 Pinus albicaulis
GAAATTTGTTTCCAACAATAGTTCGGCCGAACATTTTCACAAGTTCGGCCGAACTCTTACAAAGTTCGGCCGAACTCTATTAGAAAGTTCGGCCGAACTCTAGATTCCGTTTACAATGACGGCACACTGACGGCGCTGGCAAACAAAATTTTTGCCGGAGTTTGGAAAATCGGCAATTAAAGTTCAGCCGAACTACTAAAAAACTTCGGCCGAACTATTTTCTATAAATAAATCGCCCGCGAGTTTTTATGGTTTACTGTTTCATTTTTCGCGCGTTGCTATTGCGGTGTATCGTGTTCACACCAAGCTGCTGCCGACGCCCTGGTGCTGCTGTCGCCGCCCCGCTGCTGCTGCCGACGTGTTGTTGCTCCTACCGTCCGCGCGGGTAAGGCTCGAACCATTTATCTCTGTGTTTTTTTGTCCTATTAGCTTCCCAAGTCTTAGATTTGTAGTTTAAATGTGTTGTGATTTTATTGTTTTCAATCATTGTTGCCTAATTAAAAATTTAAAAAAATAATTAGAATTATAGATATTAATTAGTATTGAGATCACAAATTTGGTGGAATTTTTAATGTTGCTAAATTTGTTTTTACAATAAAAATACAAATTCAACAATAAAAAAAGATTGCAATAATGATTAATATATTTTTTTTTCTTAAATAATCTCACTTTTAAACTTCTCCAAACTTTTATTCTCTTGCTTTGAAACTGCATCTCTCTTTATGAAATTACCATTTCCCAAAATCCTGTTGTTATCTCAGAAGCAGTGATATCTCTTGCTTTGCTGCCAATTTTGTTTTTCTCTATGGGCCACTACAGGACTCCCCATTTCAGTCTGGCCTGGATGGCCTGATGGCCTGCGTCTTCGTTTTGGACCATTCTGGTCGATCGTGCACTAGTTAGTATCTTTTGTTTGTCTGTAGTCTTGGGCCTTATGGTAATTCTGATGACTTTTGGATATCTTTTCGACTCTTCGCGGTTTCCTGTAGAGGGATCATGCTTATTCCTCCCTTCTGTCATGGTTTTCCCTATTCTTTTGTGCATAGGGTAGTTTCCATCCAAAGGTCTATGTATTGTATGATGGACTGTTTTACACATTAATATTAAAAAATCGCTTTTTTCTTTGCTGAAAAAAAGATATCTCTTGCTTTGAAACTGCATCTCCCTTTATGAAATTACCCATTTCCCAAAATCTCGTTGTTACCTCAGAAGCAGTGATAGCTTAGTATGAGAAATGAATTTTCATAGAAGTGATTGAATGATACTGAACCACTTACAACCACTAATTCTCATCATAATTAAATTAAGTGTTGACACCTCAATAATCTCACACAGTATTCCAGAAACTCTCATCCTCATAATTAAAATTTTCAACAGATTTTTACACATCATCATCAACCATAACAGATCAAGATTTCTTCCATCCAGTCATCAATAAAAACAGCAGAAGATTTGTGTTGTACATTGTATGCCATCCAAATATATTCTCTGGAAAAAAATGGCATCCAAATATGATGTGCTAAAAACAGAAAGTCCATTTATTGACTTTCCAACACCTCATATGGTGCAAATTCTGGTAAATGATGAGTTTTGGATAGTGTCTTTCTATGGATTTTGAGAATGCTGAAGTGCATTAAAGGATGAAAAGTATATGTTATGCTAAATAAAATAATAACAAACATAATAAAGTAGAAATATGATTTGTTAATTGGTCTTCAATGTAATGTCCTTTATCTTTCTTAGAGACATCACAATTTTATTATTGAATGTATTGTGTGGGAGGTGCTTGTTCTTCCTTTGAGATTTTTCTTTGGACCTAGAGTTCTTCAATACAATTCTTTCATTTAATGCCTTTAGTATTTTGATTAGGGTTTTCTATTCTTAAGAATTTTTAAGGATGCTCTCCTCCTTTGTTGTTGCTTCTCTTTATTACTGACTAGATGGGTACCTTCATTTCCTTAACCAGCTCCCCCTGAGGCTAATATGGCTTTAACTTGACATTGAAGCCTCATGCTTTTCCTTTCTCTTCCATACTTTAGTTGGTTGTCTTTGGCTGTCTTCATTTCCATTTGGCTCATTGTTTCGTCTGCTTGGGGTTGCTTCCATATTTTGTTTAAATTTATTTAAAGTATATGGCAACTTGCAATAATTGGCTTTGTGGCCAAAGTTATCACATAAATAACACTTTGTATGACCAAGAATTGGTGAAATTGTTTTTTGTATTTTCTTGAGTCATTTTTCCTTTTCTTTACATTCATTTTGCATTCAACAACGTTATGACCAAACGCATTACAAAGATAACATTAACCATAAAATTGATGTGTGTACCTGGTGAATAATTGTCTTTTATGTTTTCTTGCTTGAGGGAGCCTTCTTATTTCCTACATCTTCTGTAGATTATTTTTTAATTGATTTCTGGGAGGAAACGTTTTTATGGTTTATGGTTTAGATTTATTCCCAGCTATTACTTGCATCTATCACAGTATCTATATGTGCATATGTTATTAGAATAAGTACCCAAAAGAGAAATGCTTTTGACAATATTAGAATCTAACTCCACACAACAGATTGCAATGCAGAGGCAATGGCCTAAAAGCTTATTTTATAATGATCAGAACCTTAGAAAGTAATTAATGAATGGCTACAAACTTCTGCAAACAGTAACAGCATCTCCATCTCACACTGGCACTGTAAATTTCCTTTTCATAATAACGGGTTTGTGGGTACATTCTGAACCCGAAAATACAGTGAAAAAAAGCTCAGAAGAAAGCCCACTAGAGTTATGGCAATAGATATCCTTTGTCTCATAGCAAACTATCATAAATAGAGCCTGAAAGGGAGAAAATTAACTGTACTTAAAAGCTTATACCTTTCAATATGCACCCAACAAGTCTGTGCCAACAAATGGTTTGGTAAAGCCTGAAGAATCAGGAGTGTCCAAGAAGCCTTTTGTAATGGTTAGCAGGCAGTTGGATATGGATAAAATATTGATATCTAGAAATTGGTACGCTGAATGTGCCAGCATGAGCACATGCAATTTTTCCCTTGGCCTTTTCATTCCTACTGAGATACAGCTATGTTTATATTATTATTGGTCCACTTTAGGTCGTGATACTGCCAGTAAATAATTTCATTTTAGTTTACCTAGGATCATTGAGATTGTGACACTACCCTTTATTGTTCCTTTTCATGGACACCTAACTAGTCCTATCCCTCTTCTAGGCTTCTCTATAGGGAGAATAGTGATTCTAAATATATAGAAGAATACCAATCTCTACTACATTCTATGCTTGAACTTGCAATGAATTGAATTTTTACCATTTGTACACAAATAATCCAAAGGTTTCACCCTGCATCATTAAGAGGGTCCACACTCTCTGATAGGGTTCAGT
The DNA here is from genome assembly GCA_034641835.2 of Pinus albicaulis. NCBI lineage: Eukaryota > Viridiplantae > Streptophyta > Pinopsida > Pinales > Pinaceae > Pinus > Pinus albicaulis. The sequence continues at coordinate 1,129,454,776 of CM076579.1, forward strand.
CATACCCCACCAACCCAGCTATGAGCTATTTTGGAAGGCTTGCTAACATTTATATGAAAAGATTGTATTTAATCATGGCACTTTTTATGTCGGTTGGGATATGTTGGAAGTTTAACAGTAGGTCCCTTTCCACACATGGTTTCCCTAAAATTCCTCGAAGCCACACATGCCAAAAGTATGTTCCTCACTCCACAAAAAAGAATTGGTTTTATCAAAAGAAAAACCTTACCATAAAATATTAATTTTTAACTCATTTGTTTGAAAGCTAGCGTTGGCCAAATGTAATCAACAAGCATCACCATCACTTCATAGAACCAAGGGAAGGTTTTCCATTTAAAGTAATGTGTTTGCCACATGCCATAGCTAATCGCTAATCACATTGATCATTATTTAATAATTTGTTAAAATTATGAGTAAGATATACATCATGGAATTTAAATAAATAGCGTTAATTCATTGAACACCCTTGTACATTCATTGGTGATACTTTGAAAGTAATATGTTTTGAAAAATAATTAGTTTATGGATTCTATTTTCCACATTCTCTCAACGATATCAAAAACCTTCTTGTAATATTTGAAACCTAAGGTCTTTCCCATACTAAAGTATGTTCTTTCAAAACATGTTTTCTTGGTGATATAGGTGATTTAGAAATGATTGGGAGAGCGAAATTCGTCATTTAATATGTACAATATGTTTGGTAGAATCCACATGAAAAACAAGACTCCCAACCGTGAGAAGAGGAAATTACATCCTATTTCTCCCCCCTAGCACAATTACCAGTACAATTAGAATTTAACAGCCCCAAACTGGATTTTACTCTCAGGTACTGGAACCTCTACAAAGGTTCGACCTGGAAACATAGGTTTTCCTTAGGTTTCTCCACTGGTTCTATGTCCGACTTGGATAACCTACAACAACATCCTTCTTTTCATTTTTTATATCCCCTCTTGGATAACCATAATATCTTGAAATGGAGCTAGCGAACTCAAATATAGTATTGCAAATCCCTGGCTAAGTTAGATGAGTATTACATATATGGTCTTGAATGAGCATTTGGACTCTTTAGATATGCGCACCAATTATGTTCATATAACACAACAAATAGATGATTCAATGCAAATGTCACATAGAAGTCATATTTATCTCATATGATATTTTGTGAAGCTTAATTGAGCCTGCAGCTCTTTTGAGAAATTTAATTCCTACCACTTCACTTCCCTTCCTTAACCTCTCCCGTGAAGATAGTTCTCCATTTTCTTAACAAAAATATTTCTATAAAAGCTTTTAGGAGATCACAACTAAAACTACTGGATTGGAGCTCGAGAGTCTAGATGTAAACCAAAAGAAATACGTGTCACACAAAACTACTTGAGTGGAGCTCGAGAGTCGACCCTTTAAACTAAAGAAAATACATGTCACACGCGCCTTCGTTAATGAACCGCTTTCATAACCTTTGAATGACTCCTCCCCTCCAAAACCACAACTCCCTCCCTCCTTCCCTCCCTTGTAAAATAATTATGTTTTGCGGGTCAAAAAGCCAAAATATGGAGACAATTATCACCAAATCCAACGTACGATTATGCATGATGGAGAATCTCTAGCGCTTTCCCTTGTTAATATATTTAATAATCTCAATATTTATTTAAAATTATCAATAGTATTTCGACCATGAGATTTGAACAATGTGATGTCGTCCAAATACTATTGATACTTTTAAATAAATATTGAGATTATTAAATATATTAACAAGGGAAAGCGCTAGAGATTCTCCATCATGCATAATCGTACGTTGGATTTGGTGATAATCGTCTCCATATTTTGGCTTTCTGACCCGCAAAACATAATTATTTTACAAGGGAGGGAAGGAGGGATGATCACATTGACTTGCTTGATGACATGTCTATGAAGATTAACTACCTTGAACTATTTTTTTGCGTAGGGAAAGATACACATTCCCATGTCTGAGCATGAAAACGTTCTTTGATATTGTTAATGCCTCTAGTGTTTACTTCTACAAGTTCTATAGGCAGAGTCTGTAAAGGGCCAGGTAGCCTCTGGATCTCATCTTTTATGAAAGGTGACATATCTAGTAAATGCCCTTGCAGTCAATCTCTGGAATGGATCTAAATAGAAGTTCTTCATTTTAATATCCGTAAAACACAACAACTTTAAGGTAAACTATGTACATGTTCCATTCATCATGAACACAAAATTCACAAGCTTGAGGTAATGAACACGAAATAAAATTCCTTCTTGGAACAGCTTCATGTGCCTCCTTGGCTTTGGAACATTTTCCATGTTTTCCATAACCAAGACCCAAATAATTAGGCCCTTCTTGAAGAACAATTGGCTCAACTATGCCTTGTACATGCTTGCCTTTAAAACCCTTTACTTTCATAGCACATTTTCATCAAAAATTTGGACCTTATTCCTCTAATGTCTCTCAAAATCACGTACACATTCATTTTCAGAGGAAATTGAAGGCATAAACCAATAGCTAATTCTTCTAACTAACCTTGACTAAAATGAGCTAAATTTTACTTTGATACGAACTTGATTTAAATTGTCCACCCCACATTAGGCACCAATGATTATAACCTTTAATGGGCTAGCACTGGTTTGTAATCATCATCTCAAAATGACCTAGTAGATGAAAAATTACCATGTTTGTAATCATCGTATCACACCATCTACATATGACCCTTCTACACATTATATGATTGAATTTATGGTAGGTCATCCCCTCTACCTAGACCATGATTGATTGTGACATTAGGTGAATAAAGGAAATTTGATAAGGAAGGGATCACTATAAGTTTGTCCTCCTCCACCCACTCCATATCCAGTGATTGCCTATTTTTCTCTTCCAACATTTTATTTTGGAAATTCATTTTGGTAGTTAATTCTACTAATAGTCACAACACACCTGGAAGTCAAAGAAATTGTTATATACACTACTAAACTCAATTAACATTGTTTGTTATTGGACTTTACAATAATAAACAACGTAGAGTTCATTAATGTAGTAGTTTATATATGATAATTTCTTTAACTTCTAGGTGTGGTGTGGCTATCGATAAAATTAGCTACTAATGAATTTCGAGAATAGAAAGTTGGAAGTGGAAAATTGAGAAATCACTAGCTATGGGGCGGATGGAGGAGGACAAACTAGAAACTATCCTCTGCTTATAAATTGTATTTTATTCACCTTTTGTCACAATCATTCATGGGATAGGTAGAGAGGATGACATGCCAAAAATTCATGCATATAATATGTAGAAGGGGTCATGTATGAGATGGTGTGAAGTGATGATGATTGACATGGTAAATTTTCATCTGCCAGGTCATTTTGAGATGATGATGACAAACCAATACTAGCCATTTTAAGGTTATAATCATTAACAAGAAATGTGGGGAAGGAAATTCAAATGTCTCATCATGGAAATTATAAAAATTGTAAGGATGGGGTTATAAGCGTTATGGAAATTCTAAGTGCCAAATTCTAAGGAACAAGCCATATTTGCTTCTCAAAAAATTTATTTGATATATTCTTAAAAAACCAAGTACAAATTGTAGTAATCCTAGAATCATGCTTTACATAAGGTAAAATTGGGGAACTCATGACTTGTACTATAGATAAAAAAACATTTACCCTTACCAAAAAATATATGATAAAAATTGACAAACTACATAAGCTTAAGCTTAAAGGGATATAATCCTTCTTGCCTTCCATATAGATAATGAAAATGATTGTTCCAAGTCTCATGTTGCTTCTCATGTTATTTTATAAACCTTGATTGGAAAGAAAAATAGGAGGGAAAAAATGTAAGAAATATAGAACATACTGGATTTAACAGCCCCAAACTGGATTTTACTCTCAGGTACTGGAACCTCTACAAAGGCTCGACCTAGAAACATAGTTTTTCCTTAGGTTTCTCCACTGGTTCTATGTCCAACATGGATAACAATAAAAAACCAAGTACAAATTGTAGTAATCCTAGAATCATGCTTTACATATAAGGTAAAATTGGGGAACTCATGACTTGTACTATAGATAAAAAACATTTACCCTTACTAAAAAATATATGATAAAAATTGACAAACTACATAAGTTTAAGCTTAAGGGTTTGATTGGAAAGAAAAATAGGAGGGTAGAAATGTAAGAAATATAAAACATAATGAAACACAACGTAAGAAATAGAGAACATAATGAAACAAACACATACATATATCTCTAGACATTTGTAACCTAAGACAGGAACCTGTGAGGAAATGTGTGAAGTTGGTATTACACACCCAATTGGACAACCTCGAGGAGAAAACATTTCTCCCACTTTATTTGTTGGCATAACCTAGTAAGTGTTATTCACTAGCATGTATTTTGTAAAGGCCTTTCAACCTAGTTCCATTCAACTCCATCCACCAGGTTGTAGAGGATTCCAAGCCTAATTTCATAAAAAGTAAGTTGGGGATGATCACATTGACTTGCTTGATGACATGTCTATGAAGATTAACTACCTTGAACTATTTTTTTGCGTAGGGAAAGAGACACATTCCCATGTCTGAGCATGAACACGTTCTTTGATATTGTTAATGCCTCTAGTGTTTACTTCTACAAGTTCTATAGGCAGAGTCTGTAAAGGGCCAGGTAGCCTCTGGATCTCATCTTTTATGAAAGGTGACATATTTAGTAAATGCCCCTACAGTCAATCTCTGGAATGGATCTAAATAGAAGTTCTTCATTTTAATATCCGTAAAACACAACAAATTTAAGGTAAACTATGTACATGTGTCATTTCTCCCACAAACTAAAGTGTATAAGTAGTAAATTTTATACCAAGTGTGCTCCCACCATGTAAAGCACAATTTGGTGAATTTATCATTTTTATAATATATTTTTCGATTAAATTTTGTTTCACACATGATCAATTATTGCTTTAAAAGTTGTGTTCTACATAATTTGTGTACACTAAATTACAAATTGATTTTTTGAAATCTATTTTGTGAATGTCGACCAATAGATATATATCATGGAGGATGAAAGACGAAGATCAGCCGAATCCCATATGGAGGTTCAGGGATCGGAGGATGTTCACGGTATTTAAATATAATCTTAAATCTCCATACATGTGTTTACATATGGAATTGATTTTTTTATTAACTTTGTGAGTGAAATTAGTTGTTAATAAGTTTCATATTTTAATTTTTAGGAGGCAAGAGGAGAAGGGTTTCTACTCCATCCATGGAGCGTGGCCAAGGTTCAACCGGTCGAGGTATGAGTGGTAGCAAGTTGCGGGAAGGGGGTGATATTTATTCCCCCGAAGGCCAATCAACGGCTGTTGGTTCTCAACAGGGTCACTGTGGGTCTGGTTCTCAGCAGCGTCATTCTAGGGTTGGTTCTCAGCAGGGTCATGTTGGAGATGATGTTAACCAACAACATCAAGGTTGCCATCAATTTCAATATTTTTCATTAAATTTGTACAACTTTTTTTACACGTGTTTTTTCTAATATACGAAATTTTATATATATTGATGCAGAGGCTGAAAATGTTCGAGCCAGTGGTCAAAAAAGACATAGGGTAGCGTGCTACATTGAAGAAGAAGGCTATCAACCCAGCACAACTTATCCGGCTGAGATTACTGATATACCATGGGAAACAAACATGGCGGAATGCACCTTACAAAGGTGTCAAAGCCTTCATGCAAAATTGCAAAGAGATCTCGAGGCTTTGTCTCTACCTGCTGAGAGTAGACAAAGCCTCGAAATAGTTACACATTCATTGAGTGAAATGGTAAAAGTGTACAAAAATTTGGGGCCAACGACTGATTCGTTTGTAGAACTGATGAGAAAGAGAAAAGAAACAGTGATAGGTCCCGATAAATGGCGGGACATAAAACAAAAAGTTTCAAGAGATGATGCTAAGTCAATGTTTAATTATAAGGAAGGGCCAAAAAGAAAAATGTTGAAGGTGCAGTATTTCAAGCACCCAGACAAAGCTGGTTATTTGTATGATCGACATCTTGCGGCCTTTGGAAGGCTTCCATGGAACGATGAGGTTCCTATTTATTTTGCACAAATGTTTTATGCAGAATTTTTTTTGGGTATGAAACCCGACTACAATGACCTTCCTTCAGAATTTTTTGGCCCGGGGAGAGGTCGATTATATCAACGTAAGGGCGCTAAGCGAGATGTGGAGTTGCCTGTCACTGACATAGTGGTGGTGAGGAAAAAGATACGAAACTCTGCGATCAGAGATGGATGCGACTTCTCAAATAAGTGGAGAAGCAAGGGATGTTATGATCGACAATGTTCATAGCGGATTGAGTGGAGTCGATCTTTGTTTAAATCGACAAAGAGCACGTGAAAATGCACGTGCCAATTTTGTTTATCGTACAAATGAGGAGATTTACAACATGAATGTTGAAGATCTCCGAACATATGCAATAAATTGTCGCAATGGTCTGCAAGACCTAATTTTTCGTGAGGAAGAGGGTACCAGAACGGTATGTGTTAGTGACCTTAGGGTTTGAAATTATTTTTACATATACATGTGTACAATTTGTAATAAATACATGTGTATGTACATGTATACATTTATTTGTATGTGTACATTAATCTAACAAAAATGTATGATTATATGTTAAAACACCATTTGCAGTTCTCAGGAATGATGCGTGATGAAAATGTTAATATTACGTTTGGGACCTCTGGCTCAAACGATGCAGCTGGGTCTGGCCATCATGATATGTTGGCACATGTATGTTAGTGTTTTTTAAGTGACTCTAAAATAAATAATTGTTGCCACCATGTACATGTATGTATATATATAATTCGATAAAATGTTTTAACAGGTACCGATTCTGTCTGATGTTTTTGGGATGCCGGTACCTTCTTCTTCTTTAGGAGATATACCTTCTACTTCATTGGGAGATGTACAAGTATGGACAATTTTTCACAAGTTCAAAATTTATATTACCTCAAAAAGTTCCATTAAAAATTGAGATATATAGAGAGAGATCTATATTTTGAGTTATTTAAAATTTTTTGAATTTAGGTTCGTATAGAAGATTTTTTTAATCCGAGGACTTTAACGACGGAGATAGGAACATCCACAGCATTTGAAGAAGTTGTCTTTAGTTCTTTTTTTTAATATTATTGTTCAAATAAGTTTATATATGTACACATGCATTTTAATTTGAAATTTTTTAATTTATATAAATTATTTATGTATATATATATATTTATATTTAACTGTACATGTATATTGTACAGGTTACCACTGCAGATGTTTCTATGGCAGAACCTGTTCATCAAATGGAGAGGGAACCTTACGAGGTATTGCATGATTTTTTTGTTATATTTTGTTTTTTACATGAAGTTATAGATATATATATTCTCATTCATTTTTAAAACTTCAAATTTTAATGTTCAAGTACATGTGCATTGTGTATGTAGGTTTCCTATTCACAGGATAGGGTGCTACCCGAGACCCAGACGCTAGATCCTCCATTTGATGGACAAGATTTACAGTAGATTTGATTTCAAAATTTAGATGGTTTTAAATTTTGTTAAACTTGATTCAGTTTGATACTCAAGTGAGATTTACAATTTTTGGACATATTTTATTACAATGTTATTATATAATTTGTTTTATTTAATTTTTGGATGGTTTTAGTACTTTTGGCATGTGAATGTGAAGTAATGTTGTCATCTGAATTACATTTGACATGTGATATTTAATGTTAAATGTTTTTGTTGGATAGTTGAATTATAATTGGCATGGCATGTGAAATTTAATGTTAAAAGTTTTTTTTGGATAGTTGAATTATAATTGGCATGGCATCTGAAGTTTTTAAAACTACATGAATGATAGAATGTGAACCTACATTTGCACATGTGGTAAATTGAAATATTACTTGTAACAAGACAGTCCCCATTGATTTCATTACAGTATATGTTGATTTCTGATTTGATATAATTGCATGTATGATGGTACATTACTTGTAAAGTCATTGGATTAATAGTGTTCATTGATTTCAGTGTAAGCGCAAAAATTTATTGACAATGTAGAACGATTTTTGTGTTATAATAATTAAACCTAATAATATTGGAGAGCAAGAGAGACTTGAGGTATGGTGTTTACTACAAGAGTTCGAGCTAAATATTTAAATGGTTTATGATTTATGATTTATACTTTCTTTTTAATATAATCGATACGGAAAGATGACAAAACTAATAAGGGTGACAATAAGAATAGAAGTTCAGAAAATAGTTTAAGATTAATCACAAGAATTAAGAGAATGTCTCGGTCCATCATTGGTATGGCTTGTGCTGCAACCATGAAGTCTCGTCCCAACACCATAGAATGATCATCCATGTCAATGATTCTTAAGTCTATCTTTCCAAACCATGACCCTACTCTCACATGTGTGCCTTTCATGACACCAGTCACTGCTTTCATCCTCGAGTTGAATGCCTTGAAAGCACTCAACTCTTTCTCGATGCTAGCCTTCCTCTTTCTAAGAGATGAAGCTGCCTTTCGACTTAGGAAGCTATGGGTAGCCCCAGTGTCTATCAAAGCAGAGAACTTTTTCCCATGTACGGTTGTAGACATGAATCTCAAGTCCAAGGAACTTTCATCATCATTCCTCCTCCTTGTCTTGCGCCTTACTTCCGCAATCTTCTTCAACATTTCCTCTTCCAATATGTCTTTTGAACTAGCCCTTGGCTTAACAGTCCTTTTCACATATCTCTTCTCATGAAGCTCCATAGAACAATCCGATCCTGGGTCTGCTTGAATTGGTTCAATCTCTTTCCTTTTCGAATTCTGTCTAATTGCTCCAATACGACATATATTGACTCCTTCCAAACGAAGTGCACCAATCCTCATAGTGTGGTCATCTTCTTTTCCAAGTGTGCCAACACATGCATTTTCTTTCTTCAAACCAATAGGTTTCGGATCAAGAAAGTCCCTCTTGATCTTATCTTCCATGTTCTTGACTTTAGCTTGCAACGTGGTGCTTCTTTCCTTCAAGTGAGCCCTTTCCATAAAGAGTTCTTGAAGTCTTTGTTCACCTTGTCGTATCTCCATGTCAAGCTTTTCAATTTCAGCAGTTTGTCCAGATAGTCCATCCTTGGAATTTCTTGGGTGAAAAACCAAGTAGGTTGAACCAACTTTGGTCTAGTGCATTGGAATTCATTAAATAATTGGTCATTGGCACTGCTTCAAGCTAGGAGTGAGCATCGTCACCAACCTACATTGAATATTTTACACTCCCTAGGGTGAATGATACTTTAAATTGATTGACAGTCTAAGACTTTCGAATTTTTCCGAATGCCAAATGATTTTACAAAGTTAGTATTTATAATATCCTAGTAGGTCATTTGGTGACAACTTTTACCGGAAACTTGAAACAACTTTGGCATGTGATATTTAATTTGTTAAATGTTTTTGTTGGATAGTTGAATTATAATTGGCATGGCATGTGAAGTTTTTAAAACTCGAGTTTTGGATGGTTTCAATCTACATTTTGCATGTGATATTTAATGAACTTTAAATGTTTAATGTTTTAATGTTGCACAATATATAATCAAAGGGTTTTAAAACTTAAAGTTTTGGATGGTTTCAACCTACATTTTCACATATGGTAAATTGAAATTATGTTACTTGTAACAAGACAATCCCCATTGATTTCATTTTATATGTTGATTTCTAATTTGATATAATTGCATGTATGATGGTACATTACTTGTAAAGTCATTGGATTAATAGTGTTCATTGATTTCAGTGTAAGCGCAAAAAATTATTGACAATGTAGAGCGATTTTTGTGTTATAATAATTAAACCTAATAATATTGGAGAGCAAGAGAGATAAGGTATGGTGTTTACTACAAGAGTTCGAGCAGGTCATTCGGTGACAACTTTTACCGGAAACTTGAAACAAAGAGAATCTATCTTTGGCTAGGACATCATGTAAGATGCCTGACATAAACAATAAAATTGTACTCATGTAAGTTTAAAAGCTAAGATTCGGGCAAGTGGGGACAACCACTTGTTATCTCGTCCCTTGGAGGCTAGGCCATATGGGGACCGAATCTGACCTTACAAAATAAAGTGAAATAATTTGTACCATATGGTCGGTTACTGATATACAAGAACAATTAATTTCATTCTAGAATATATATATATATCCAATACATATAACATTTTTCATCAATGCACATGTATAGAAAAACTACTTTAAGTTGATACTAGAGCACGTGCTTGTACCCAAACAATTTGTAACATGCGCAAACCACAAATAACATAAGCAGCTCAATTTTTAGTTGAGTACTGGAAGTTATAAAACATATTTAATCCAAAGATAATAAATTGTTGGACACTTCACTCAAAAAAATTCTAATGGAATTCCATCCTCAATAATCCGTTCATGATCGGATTTTGACATTTTCCATTTCTTAATTTTTGAATTTTTCTTTGATTGAACTTCTATCAACTTTATGCGTGCTGCACATACCAAGTGACTATATTGACAACTTATGGAATCAGGTTCATAGTCTTCAAAGTAAACAAAGTCTCCACTTTGAGAATATATATATATATATATATATATATATATATATCCAATACATATAACATTTTTCATCAATGCACATGTATAGAAAAACTACTTTCAGTTGATACTAGAGCATGTGCTTGTACCCAAACAATTTGTAACATGTGCAAACCACAAATAACATAAGCAGCTCAATTTTTAGTTGAGTACTGGAAGTTCTAAAACATATTTAATACAAAGATAATAAATTGTTGGACACTTCACTCAAAAAAATTATAATGGAATTCCATCCTCAATAATCCGTTCATGATCGGATTTTGACATTTTCCATTTCTTAATTTTCGATTTTTTCTTTGATTGAACTTCTATCAACTTTATGCGTGCTGCACACACCAAGTGACTATATTGAAAACTTATGGAATCAGGTTCATAGTCTTCAAAGTAAACAAATTCTCCACTTTGATGAGTTTGTCTGAAAAAAATAACCTTTCAGTATAATAGACCCTCTGTCATACTGAAATCCGTGATCATTATAGTCTTGTAATAATTTCATTTTTCGTTCAGTGCAACACATCAAATAATACTTCACATTTTCATCATTGTCAATAGGTGCAATTACAGCAAAAACATCTCCTGCACAATAAAATAAATTTAACATTTAATTATGCATATTTAAATTTATTTCTAGATCTTTAAATCATTAGAAAGTAATTCAAATGTTACCTTCTCTAACAAGATCAAAAACTCGATCACCATCGGATGATATTTTAGTTTCCTCTGATTGCATTTCTTCAAATTTTGCAACAGACATTTTTCCCTTTGTATTTAGCTCTGTATGTTTCCAATTGTTCACATACATTTTGTTTTCACAAACGTCATTGGATTTTGTGTTGTCTATGCAAACATCACAAAAACAAGAATATTTTCTTTTATCCAATGCAAACACATTTCTGGACGACTTTGGTTGAATTGAATGCAATTTTCGAGTCCCTTTTATTGTTTCAACGTCATTTCCAATTGATCTATCTACGTCTTCGATTCCAATATGCCAAAAAAACCTTTATATGGAAAATTAGAAAAAGAATTTGTAAATATGATATCAAAATACAATTAAAAATAATCATTGCATGATAAATGTACAATGTTTAAAATTAGATTTCCAATATAAATTAAATTGAATGTACCTTCGCACTTCTCTTGATGGCTTTTTCTCATGGCTTAAAGCAGCGATGCACCATTAAACAACTTCTTCAGCATTCACAAGTCGGCGTGCAAAGTGGTTCATTTGATATCTTCGAAGTACTCGTTTTATGCATGCTTCTACACCGTCATGTTCTCCTTTTCCATGGCCAGTCTCAAAGAAATTCCAACAATGTTTAATGCAAGTTTTCTTATGAAGACAACACAACCAAAAGAATTATCGTGTAGATTTGAATTGACCTGCGCATCCGTCTGACCATTTCCAATGTTCATTGAATGTTATTCCACGATTTTTCAATGAATCATAAATTCTTCCAAAACAATGTTGTACAAAACATGTATCATGTGTACGATCATCACTGATATAAAAGTGATATTCTTTAATGATATGTTGATTTTCACTCGTGCTTTCTATATGATCGACATTTTGTTCAGCGTGTCTATATAGAATATGGACGAGCATGGAGACTTGGTCAGAATGATAGTATTCACTTCGAATTGATTACATTCTAATTATTTACATTCTATCATTCAATATTATTACATTGTCACTTTGCATTCAAAAAATTTATTTGATCATTTTCCATTATTAAATTTATTCTACAATATTTATCATCTCAACAAATTGAGGTAACTAAGAAAATTTAAAATTAAAATGACTTGATAAATCTCAAACATATTTAGCATATTTAAAAAGGTTATATTAATATTAGATGTATTTACATATTATTGATAAAATTAATCATATGTTCCTCATATTATCGATAGTTTTTCCTTGGTTGCACACGACTGAAACCAACCTAGATCCATCTTAACTACGGATCTATCAAGCGCCAAGAGAGATCAAATATCTCGAGCTGAAAACCTTTCCTCAAGTTTTTCACTCAAAAAAGAGGTTTGCACCTCTAGATATTTGATCCCTCTCGGCGCTTGATAAATCCATAGTTATGATGGATCTAGGAAAATAAATTTCTAAAAATAAGTAAGGGAAAAGCAGCATAGGGAACAATTAGGAGTAGATTTAGGGCATAGGGAACAATTAGGAGTAAATTTAGGAACATGTGATAGTTGGGTGAGATAAAATCATATTTTAATAAAATAATGGGAATTTGTAGGAGAGAAAAATAGTGGATATGACATGTATTTTGGTGAATAATCAAATTTATGGAATTAAACAATTAATTATTTTTGTATGTGAAAACAAGATTCACACCTAATCCTCACCTAAAAGACTAAATTAAACACATTATTATTAAGGGGATGAGGAGATTTCTAGGTTTTGAGCTCCCCATTGTTAGATGAGTGTCGTAATGGCATTCCATGTATTTTTGTGAGAACTTATGATATTGTGATATTCTAATTACGAAATAGTGATCTTGAGTACACGCTGGATAATGTAGTAGATAGGAAATTTTTGATAAGGGGAGATAAGGGATGTGACCAAATTCCTATCAGTGAAAAAAATTTTCTTCACCTTCCTATAACTCCATTGTAGCTTTGGGGGCCAAAGGTAAGAAGAGTACCTTGGAATTTCTTGGGTGAAAAACCAAGTGGGTCACCAACTTTGGTCTAGTGCATTGGAATTCATTAAAGAATTGGTCATTGGAGCTGCTTCAAGCTAGGAGTGAGCATCTTCACCAACCTACATTGAATATTTTAATCTCCCTAGGGTGAATGATACTTTAAATTGATTGACAGTCTAAGACTTTCGAATTTTTCCGAATGCCAAATGATCTTACAAAGCTATTATTTATAATATCCTAGTAGGTCATTCGGTGACAACTTTTACCGGAAACTTGCAACAAAGAGAATCTATCCTTGGCTAGGACATCATGTAAGATGCCTGCCATAAACAGTAAAATTGTACTTAAAAGCTGAGATTCGGGCAAGTGGGGACAACCACTTATTATCTCGTCCCTTGGAGGCTAGGCCATATGGGGACCGAATCTGACCTTACAAAATAAAGTGAAATAATTTGTACCATACGGTCGGAAAACATATACAAGAACAATTAATATACAAGAACAATTAATTTCATTCTAGAATATATATATATATATATATATATATATATATATATATATATATATATATATATATAGATATAGATATAAATATATATATATATATATATCAATACATATAACATTTTTCATCAATGCATATGTATAGAAAAACCATTTTCAGTTGATACTAGAGCATGTGCTTGTACCCAAACAATTTGTAACATGTGCAAACCACAAATAACATAAGCAGCTCAATTTTTATTTGAGTACTGGAAGTTCTAAAACATATTTAATCCAAAAATAATAAATTTTTGGACACTTCACTCAAAAAAATTCTAATGGAATTCCATCCTCAATAATCCGTTCATGATAGGATTTTGACATTTTCCATTTCTTAATTTTCGATTTTTTCTTTGATTGAACTTCTATCAACTTTATGCGTGTTGCACACACCAAGTGACTATATTGACAACTTATGGAATCAGGTTCATAGTCTTCAAAGTAAAAAAAGTCTCCACTTTGATGAGTTTGTCTGAAAAAATAACCTTTCAGTATAATAGACCCTTTGTCATACTGAAATCCGTGATCATTATAGTCTTGTAATAATTTCATTTTTCGTTCAGTGCAACGCATCAAATAACACTTCACATTTTCATCATTGTCAATAGGTGCAATTACAACAAAAACATCTCCTGCACAATAAAATAAAAATTTAACATTTAATTATGCATATTTAAATTTATTTCTAGATCTTTAAATCATTAGAAAGTAATTAAAATGTTACCTTCTCTAACAAGATCAGAAACTCGATCACCATCGGATGATATTGTAGTTTCCTCTGAATCCATTTCTTCAAACATTTCAACAGACATTTTTCCCTTTGTATTTAGCTCTGTATGTTTCCAATCGTTCACATACATTTTGTTTTCACAAACATCATTGGATTTTGTGTTGTCTATGCAAACATCACAAAAAAAAGAATATTTTCTTTTATCCAATGCAAACACATTTCTGGACGACTTTGTTTGAATTGAATGCAATTTTTGAGTCCCTTTTATTGTTTCAACGTCATTTCCAATTGATCTATCTACGTCTTCAATTCCAATATGCCAGAAAAACCTTTATATGGAAAATTAGAAAAAGAATTTGTAAATATGATATCAAAATACAATTAAAAATAATCATTGCATGATAAATGTACAATGTTTAAAATTATATTTCCAATATAAATTAAATTGAATGTACCTTAGCACTTCTCTTGATGGGTTTTTCTCATGGCTTAGAGCAGTGATGCACCATTGAACAACTTCTTCAACGTTCACAAGTCGGCGTGCAGAGTGGTTCATTTGATATCTTCGAAGTACTCGTTTTATGCATGCTCCTGCACCGTCATGTTCTCCTTTTCCATGGCCAGTCTCAAAGAAATTCCAACAATGTTTAATGCAGGTTTTCTTATGAAGACAACACAACCAAAAGAATGATCGTGTAGATTTGAATTGACTTGCGCATCCGTCTGACCATATCCAATATTCATTGAATGTTATTCCATGATTTTTCAATGAATCATAAATTTTTCCAAAACAATGTTGTACAAAACATATATCATGTGTACGATCGTCACTGATATAAAAGTGATATTCTTTAATGATATGTCGATTTTCACTCGTGCTTTCTATATGATCGACATTTTGTTCAACATGTCTATATAGAATATGGACGAGCATGGAGACTTGGTCAGAATGATAGTATTCACTTTGAATTGATTACATTCTAATTATTCACATTCTATCATTCAATATTATTACATTGTCACTTTTCATTCAAAAATTTTATTTGATCATTTTCCATTATTAAAGTTATTCTACAATATTTATCATCTCAACAAATTGAGGTAACTAAGAAAATTTAAAATTAAAATGACTTGATAAATCTCAAACATATTTAGCATATTTAAAATGGTTATATTAATATTAGATGTATTTACATATTATTGATAAAATTAATCATATGTTCCTCATATTATCGATAGTTTTTCCTTGGTTGCACACGACTAAAACCAACCTAGATCCATCTTAACTACAGATCTATCAAGCGCCGAGAGGGATCAAATCTCTCGAGGTGCAAACCTTTCCTCAAGTTTTGCACTCAAAAAAGAGGTTTGCACCTCTAGATATTTGATCCCTCTCAGCGCTTGATAGATCCATAGTTATGATGGATCTAGGAAAATAACTTTTTAAAAATAAGTAAGGGAAAAGCAGCATAGGGAACAATTAGGAGTAGATTTAGGTCATAGGGAACAATTAGGAGTAAATTTAGGAACATGTGATAGTTGGGTGAGATAAAATCATATTTTAATAAAATAATGGGAATTTGTAGGAGAGACAAATAGTGGATATGACATGTATTTTGGTGAATAATCAAATTTATGGAATTAAACAATTAATTATTTTTTTATGTGAAAACAAGATTCACACATAATCCTCACCTAAAAGTCTAAATTAAACACATTATTATTAAGGGGACGAGGAGCTTTCTAGGTTTTGAGCTCCCCATTGTTAGATGAGTGTCATAATGGCATTCCATGTATTTTTGTGAGAACTTATGATATTGTGATATTCTAATTACGAAATAGTGATCTTGAGTACATGCTGGATAATGTAGTAGATAGGAACTTTTTGATAAGGGGAGATTAGGGATGTGACCAAATTCCTATCAGTGAAAAAAATTTCTTCACCTTCCTATAACTCCATTGTAGCTTTGGGGGCCAAAGATAAGAAGAGTACCTTGGAATTTCTTGGGTGAAAAACCAAGTAGGTCACCAACTTTGGTCTAGTGCATTGGAATTCATTAAAGAATTGGTCATTGGAGCTGCTTCAAGCTAGGAGTGAGAATCGTGACCAACCTACATTGAATATTTTACACTCCCTAGGGTGAATGATACTTTAAATTGACTGACAGTCTAAGACTTTCGAATTTTTCTGAATGCCAAATGATCTTACAAAGCTAGTATTTATAATATCCTAGTAGGTCGTTCGGTGACAAATTTTACCGGAAACTTGAAACAAAGAGAATCTATCCTTGGCTAGGACATCATGTAAGATGCCTGCCATAAACAGTAAAATTGTACTTAAAAGTTGAGATTCGGGCAAGTGGGGACAACCACTTGTTATCTCGTCCCTTGGAAGCTAGGCCATATGGGGACCAAATCTGACCTTACAAAATAAAGTGAAATAATTTGTACCATACGGTCGGAAAACATATACAAGAACAATTAATTTCATTCTAGAATATATATATATATATATATATCCAATACATATAAAATTTTTCATCAATGCACATGTATAGAAAAACTACTTTCAGTTGATACTAGAGCACGTGCTTGTACCCAAACAATTTGTAACATGTGAAAACCACAAATAACATAAGCAGCTCAATTTTTAGTTGAGTACTGAAAGTTCTAAAACATATTTAATCCAAAGATAATAAATTGTTGGACACTTCACTCAAAAAAATTCTAATGGAATTCCATCCTCAATAATCCGTTCATGATCGGATTTTGACATTTTTCATTTCTTAATTTTTGATTTTTTCTTTGATTGAACTTCTATCAACTTTATGCGTGCTGCACACACCAAGTGACTATATTGACAACTTATGGAATCGGGTTCATAGTCTTCAAAGTAAACAAAGTCTCCACTTTGACGAGTTTGTTTGAAAAAATAACCTTTCAGTATAATAGACCCTCTGTCATACTGAAATCCGTGGTCATTATAGTCTTGTAATAATTTCATTTTTCGTTCAGTGCAACGCATCAAATAATACTTCACATTTTCATCGTTGTCAATAGGTGCAATTACAGCAAAAACATCTCCTGCACAATAAAATAAATTTAGCATTTAATTATGCATATTTAAATTTATTTCTAGATCTTTAAATCATTAGAAAGTAATTCAAATGTTACCTTCTCTAACAAGATCAGAAATTCGATCACCATCGGATGATCCCTTTGTATTTAGCTCGGTATGTTTCCAATCGTTCACATACATTTTGTTTTCACAAACGTCATTGGATTTTGTGTTGTCTATGCAAACATCAAAAAAACAAGAATATTTTCTTTTATCCAATGCAAACACATTTCTGGACAACTTTGTTTGAATTGAATGAAATTTTCGAGTCCCTTTTATTGTTTCAATGTCATTTCCAATTGATCTATCTACGTCTTCGATTCCAATATGCCAGAAAAACCTTTATATGGAAAATTAGAAAAAGAATTTGTAAATATGATATCAAAATACAATTAAAAATAATCATTGCATGATAAATGTACAATGTTTAAAATTAGATTTCCAATATAAATTAAATTGAATGTACCTTCGCACTTCTCTTGATGGATTTTTCTCATGGCTTAGAGAAGCGATGCACCATTGAACAACTTCTTCAGCATTCACAAGTCGGCGTGCAGAGTGGTTCATTTGATATCTTTGAAGTACTCATTTTATGCATGCTCCTGCACCGTCATGTTCTCCTTTTCCATGGCCAGTCTCAAAGAAATTCCAACAATGTTTAATGCGGGTTTTCTTATGAATACAACACAACCAAAAGAATGATCGTGCAGATTTGAATTGACCTGCGCATCCGTCTGACCATATCCAATGTTCATTGAATGTTATTCCACGATTTTTCAATGAATCATAAATTCTTCCAAAAAAATGTTGTACAAAACATGTATCATGTGTACGATCGTCACTGATATAAAAATGATATTCTTTAATGATATGTCGATTTTCACACGTGCTTTCTATATGATCGACATTTTGTTCAGCATGTCTATATAGAATATGGACGAGCATGGAGACTTGGTCAGAGTGATAGTATTCACTCTGAATTTCTTTTTGTGGAACAAATGTGTAGTTTTTTGCAAAATCAATCACTGACAAAATGGTCCCTGGTGGAAAAAATTCACGAGATTTTTTGAATTGCAAGTCTTGCCATCAAGCTCTATGGGAATGCTTGGTGTATTTGTAAATTTATGCCTCAAAATTTCTCAAAAAGTCTATCAGAAAAATTTCGTCTTCTAGTAATTCAATTCTTTTAACACTATTTTCACCTTGAATCGATGTATCGATATATTCATATCTCTTCCATTTCACTTTCATGTTGGACAATGATTGATCATTTATATCAATACGATATTTGTTTTTAAATTTAGTCAAATTTCCACAATCATCGCATTTTTTACCACCAACACATTTCTTTTTGTAAAATAGTTCATCGCTTTATCTTTCACATAGAATTTGAGATATGAATTCACGGATAGTGGAAGGAGGAG
Organism: Pinus albicaulis; assembly: GCA_034641835.2. Taxonomy (NCBI): domain Eukaryota; kingdom Viridiplantae; phylum Streptophyta; class Pinopsida; order Pinales; family Pinaceae; genus Pinus; species Pinus albicaulis. Next base: position 1,129,473,874 of record CM076579.1, read on the forward strand.
GTGAAACCTTCCATAATGTTCTACTGAAATCAAGGAATGTGTCATAATATATCTCAAATTCCACATGATAACGGCAACAACAAGTGTCGCGTACAGTGATAGGTTTTACATATCGTGGTTTTTGTTGAACAAAAGCACTGAGTGAAACATGAATTTGATGATTCTCTTCTTTGAACTTGTTGAATAACTCTATCTGAGTGGTTTCCAAGAGATGTTTTTCATGTTCTTCGTACTGATTTCGTGCTATTCTTCTTCGCATCACATGTCTTGTAGTTGGTGAAACACGCGAATTGTTCTTCCAATATTCATATATTATTTTTTTAACATTTTCTCCAAGTCTATCTTTTGTATGGTTGCCTACAAATAGCTCTCCAACAAGCGAGTTCATCATTTACATCTATTTACAGTCGAAATTTTCGATGTTTGTGCAAAGTTTTTCGCGAGGTTCCCAGTGCTCATGCCATATATGTTATCAAACGATTCTATTGAGTACTTGGTGAAACCATTGCCATCTGTATTCCTCTATGTACATTTGAAACATCTTTACCTCTAGATCTCTTAATTGACTTTATAGCACTACTCATATTTTTTATCACCTCTTCCTTTATTTTTTTATCTTTGGTTGATTTTCGAATACCCAATAGTGTCGTTGCTTCTTTTAATTTCCTTGATGATAGGAGACCTTTCAACATTTGAGCCTGCACTGTCACTCGCTCATTTAAGAAATACTTTTCAAAAATGTGGTTGACACGATATCGTATAACATGGTCAGGTTTTTTATCTCCATATGTGTGAGTGTCAACATTTTCTAACATCTCATTATCGATAGTGATTTCATCTGTACATATTCGAAAAAAATAGTACATATTCAATAAATCACTAAATTAATAAATATGTCAATAAATATTAGGAAAATTTTAAATATATCAATAGATCATAATATTTACATTTACATACCCGCTTCAATTTCTACTTGAGGTTGATTTTCTTCTTCAATATTTTGAGGAGTATCTCTGTCTGTTTACATTAAACAAAATATTTTTCAAATTAGTTCATCAAATAAAAATTAAGTTTCACCTTTTACATTAGAAAAATTTTAAATATATCAATAGATCATAATATTTACATTTACATACCTGCTTCAATTTCTGCTTGAGGTTGATTTTCTTCTTCAATATTTTGAGGAATATCTTTGTCTGTTTACATTAAACAAAATATTTTTCAAGCTAGTTCATCAAATTAAAATTAAGCTTCACATTTTACATTGGGAAAATTTTAAAAATATATCAATAGATCATAATATTTACATTTACATACCTGCTTCAATTTCTGCTTGAGGTTGATTTTCTTCTTCAATATTTTGAGGAATATCTCTGTCTGTTTACATTAAACAAAATATTTTTCAAACTAGTTCATCAAATAAAATTTAAGCTTCACATTTTACATTAGGAAAATTTTAAATATATATCAATAGATCATAATATTTACATTTACATACCTGCTTCAATTTCTGCTTGAGGTTGATTTTCCTCTTCAATATTTGAGAGGGCTTCTAACTTTCTTTTGCGAGATTGTCTAGTCTCTTCTCTGCGTGCCTCAGGGTCTCTTTTTCGATCATATTTTCTCGCACAAGTTCTTCAATTTCCCATGATAATAGGGTATGAAGTTCAAAAAATTTCCTTCAAAAAATTAGACAATAACTCAATTACAAAAAATATCACAAAAGATTTAATTTTAAAAAATTCAGTGTAAATTTTTTGCAAAAAATACATATTCCAATCCAAAACACTTACTTTAAAAAATTCGAGAGAAAAATGTCTTATAAAAATGAAACGAAGCTCAAAATATTTACTTCAACTCAAAACACGTATATACCTCCAAGAAATGTCTTTTGAATGTACGTCCAAGAAATGTTTTACAATTTTTTCCAAAATCACGCTGCCTCTAAGAAATGTCTTCCAAAAAAATTCTTTAAACCCAAAATTGTAAAATCAACCAAGAAATGTTGTTAAACTCAAACTTTGAAGAAATTTTTTTGAACCCAAACCAATATCTTTGTAAAATGAGAAGAAGTGTGTGAAATGTGCGAAAATTGTGAATCATTTCGCAACAATTTATATTGACGCGAAATGTGTTTTAGTAGGGGGCTCCGCAAAACTTTCTGACCGACGGAGAGTTATACAAGAGTTCGGCCGAACTATTGATCAAAATTTCGGCCGAACTCTTAAGATGTTAGATTTAACGAGCCTTTGGCGGAAAACATAGTTTGGCCGAACTTTGAATAAATGTTCGGCCGAACTAACGCGTCACCAATTACGCAAAAACCACGCTCTGAATACGGTTCTACAACTTTGGACTGATTAAACTCCATGAAAGGTTGTTAATTAACTGTTGGAACCAAGACAAGCATTTTCAGAATTGAATCTACTTTTAGGAAATATAACTTTTATGGAATTTCATAAACGTTTATTAATTTTAATTATTTTTCTAATAAAATGGGTGCAAACAATTTCTAAGGGTCATTGTGATTCAGTGAAATCAAAATTTTGTATCTCCCAAAATACATTGTAAAAAAAATTGAAAAAATTATGGGGCATTACATTGGTTCGTCGTCTCTAATGGGTAGCTTTTATATTTTTATTTTATAACTTATATGTTAAGAAATTTCTTGCGACGCGAAACATATCCAAAATACGCAGTTTTTCGTATTGGACCAGTTCAAAAAATTCTATTAATTATGATATGCATCCATTGGCTTTGTAAATATGATGAAAACAAAGTAGACTCTGTCTAGATTGTTGTAACACATTTTGTTTTTTCAAAAACACAAATTTTCAATGAATACAACATTGCGTCATAACATGACTTCTTATGAATCCTTTGATTGTTAAGAAAAACACACTCAAAGAAACGCTAAGTTGACATATCAAATCTGCATAAAAAAATTTCAAATAATAAGTAATAGAAAGCTAACAAAATTTCTCACAACTTTTATTTTTATCGCAAAATGAAATTCTACACAGAAAAATTGTTATAGTTTGCAGAAAGTTGAAGAACCAAAAAAAATGAAATTTTTTTCTCAAAAAAGGGAAAAAAGTGTAACCCAGGTTCACATTTTCACCCTTTTACATCAACTAAACTAACAAAAAATTCTTTTGTATGTAGCGTTATCTAACACCTGCTGCACCCGGTGTTGGTGGTAGTGGGACACAAGGGCAAGAGATTGCCGAGAAACCCTCTTGTACACCTTCTACGCCTTTAGGTGCCAGCCAAGAAATGCACCCTGCCCAAGAAGACACCTAGCCAATTGCTGAACGTGTTGGCAGTGCTGAGGCTGATATGGCCAACTACATTATTGCGTTTCCTGGAGCTCCACATGTCAGCTCCATGAGCACCATTGATGGCACGTTTTTGGTGAACGATGAAGGTGCCCCTATAAAGCACATACAACTCCCAGGTAAGTTTTAATATTTTAACTATTTCATGTACTCTATGTAAACTATATTTTATCATGTTTTTTATTTTTAAATTAATGATAATATCTTTTTTCTATGTAGGAAACAATGAGTTCTACTAGTTTTTGGAGAGCAAGGCTTTGTATATTTTTGGCCCAACCATATGCACAAGGTGGAATTCCCAAAATTCCAACCTGAAAAAAGAACTTCTAGATTATCTAGAAGGCCTTTTTGGGGTGGGCACATTTGACATAACAGCGGTGGCTCAGGTAGTTGGCAAATATTTGAAATATACCAGGGACACCTATAGGACACAATTACAATTTAACCATAGATACGAGCTCCTCTCGTAGTTCCAGAGAGTGAGTGGAGAGCACTCATCCATGACAGAAAAGAGAAAAGGGCAAAGAAAGAAGGAAAAATGCTAACTAGACCCGCAAGGTAAATTACAACTTTAATTCAATAGATTTAATTTTCTCTATTTCTAAAATAAAAGTATGCTACGTCATATCTGACTTCAATATTTTTATGATAGGTTGCCTGACACCTCGAAGGCAACCAAAGCTAGGATTGAAAAAAAGGGCCATCACAAGCTAGGCCAGGGCGACTACTTGAAATTAGCTGCAAGAATTGTAAGTAGCTAAAAATCATATAATTAATTGTATCGCCTTCCAAATTTTTTGTAATCCCATCAAATAACATTAAAAATACACAATCATATGTAATGTAGGGTGATTACTTCGAGACAGAAACTACAGAGGAAGATAAAAATATTGCTTTCCATTCCGGCTATCAAGCCATAGTTGAACACCGCAGAAGCTTGGGACAGGTCCCAAGATCCAAAGTGCCTGATAAGGTAAAATATTAACCTTTCAATATGTTTTTTTAGTCCATAAATTTAATGTCTAACAACTTTGTTTAAATCAGGGGGGCAACACTACCGACGAGCCAAATAACCCAGTTGTAGAGCCAGGTGTAGATGTTCCTCACGTGCAACCTAATCATTGTAGTGGGGAACAGGCCGACAATGCTACTATCAGTGAGGGCCGTGACGGTAATTAATTTCCACTTATAATTTTTTCCAATTATACCTTGATGGTTGTCCTTATAACGTTTTTTGTTTAAATGACAGAGAATGTTTCCCTTGAGGATCTTACCACCAGAGAGGAAGACAGGGCAACAGTCCCAACGGCGACAACTGGTGCACCAGGTAAATAATCTCATTGCATTTTTTTTTATTAATATTACCGAACTAGTTCAATGATATTTAAAAACTGACAATTAAAATTTAATATTATCTGTTTTTGTAGGCGATGCCCCGTCACTGGATGAGACTAGACATCGTGACTACGCAACTAGGTCAGCAGTGCGGGTCGAAAGGCACGAAACAGGAGCAGAGCACGATGATATTGATGATGTAATTAGGAGCTTTAGAAATAGGAAGAAGAAAAGAAAATTTGATAATGTAAAATATTGTATTATTATAAGACAAACGTTACCATACTTGGAACGTTTTTTGCGTTATATAAAAAACTCATTTATCATACTATTTTTATGTCAAGCACTAATTTCAATGTTTCCTTGCGTACTTTTTGTTGCATTGTTTTTTTATTAGTTATTGAATATTTTTTTTTATGCTCATGAAAGTAAAAAATGAAATATAGATTGGGTATTGGGGAATTGAGAGTGATGTGAGGGGGGAGGGGCCATAAGAGCTTCCACCTTCACGTGGTTGGCCCTGTTTAGTAGAGAATAATTTATTGGAGTGATTTAATCTTGGAGCAAACCTTCCTCGATCCAACATAGCAATAAAAAAGTCACTATTGACTTAGTTGCTACTCTTTCAGATCGTGGGAGGCTTGTTCCAAGTTCATGCGACTCCAATAAATTGTTCTTGAAATGAAGAGGAGCTTATTCAGGTATGTTTTGAAATTTTCAACATATGTTCTAACATTACCATAAGAATGCATCTTAGAGTAAAAAATAATACATCAATTACTTGTATTTATTATATAGATAATTATGGATTTTGATTGACTTGGCAGTGCAGGTACAAATCCTCTTGCATCATGAGCAATACAACTTGTCAACCAGGGTCATGTCTAGGATATTTTTTCTTGTGCGCTTGACCAGGTTTGTAATGTCACATTTTGTAAGTTCCTTTACAGTTCATAATTCAATATTAAGCTTGTTCATGATTATTATCTAGGTTTTTTGTATGTGTTTTTTCATCTATTTGATTGTAAGAAACTCTGCACATTTCCTGTTGCTCACTATGATTTCTCCATTTACCACACCCATGATGAATCTGACTTTATTTTTACATAGGTTACGTTATTGTTACTATGATTTCTCCATTTACGATTTCATAGGTTACATCATGTAAAGTTTTCAATCTCAGGTTTTTGATGAGCTTTATTTCTCCAAATTTGGGGCTTTTCTGATATTTTCTCCCTCATGTCATTCCTGCATCACCTCATTGTTTGAGCATTCCAATTGTCTACCACTTGTACCAATTGGCACATGTCAATCTCTGAGTGGTGCCACATGTCACCTATTTTTGGCCCACTTGACCACCTGAAAAACTCAAATCCACACACCATGTGTATTTATCATGGAGTTCCACATGTCCTAGATATTTTAGATGTTAACATCATGCTTCTAATGTTTTATGTCAACCAATCAGAGTGGTCCATGTGGCCTTATGCCATGTCACCAGTCTAGAAGAGAGATTTGAGCCTTTTCTTTTCATGAATTTTCTATTATAATTTTTTTCTTCAGGACAGGAAATCCCTTTTGCAATAGATGGGGATTTTCCCATTTCCCTAGAGTCATCTCCTAAGACACCCTTAGAGCCATCATCCAAGAGGAAATCTACAACTCTCTGTTGTTTCCCTCTTGCCCTTGAATTATGCGCTTCTAGAAGACCAGTTAGGGCACTCTTCTAGCCCTTATCCCATTTCTTCATCATTGTATCAGCTTCTCCCACAGGCTACTTCTATTTTTTGTCCACTTAAAGGAAGAAAACACTATCCTAGGGTGAGGTTGCTCCTCAACTATCCCTACTTCACTTATGGACCAACCAGAAATATGAACGTTTCCCTTACTTATGGAGACACCCCCTATGCTACTGCACATTCAATTCCAGGAGCTACTTGCTAAGGAACACTCCTACACTATGCCTAACGACCCTCCAAACAATCCCTCAAACTATTGTTGTATCAACCTCCCTTTTTGGTCTTTTAGACAAAGGTGACCCTCACACCATCAAGCACATAATGCTATCACAAGACTCAAACCAAATCCTACATTTATTCTCCACAAAATTCTCTTCCAATTCCTTAAAATGTGATTTGTATTTTTTGAATAACTCGGCCCTGGTTAGGGTACCTATCCCTGCTCAAATCCACCCTTCCTCCCACCTGTAAGCCTTCTTCTTTATGTGTTCTTGTTGGAGACAATTGTGGCCTTATTGTGGCTTCTAAGTACCTCTAATGGCCTTGCTACAGGACAGTAGCGCATTTATATTTGTAAACGAAAATGAGCAGACATAACATGGACCTACTTTTCCCCAAGGAATAAGGTTTAGACTTGGACTTCTACTCCTAGCCATGATAGTCCATGGTGAGTAGAATGGAATGGTTAGAGATGCTTTTCTGTTGTGCAACAATTCGGGACCTTGCCTAGTCTTGAAATTTCAATGACATTGGGGCTATGGCAGCCTCATACTCTGCCTCTTGGGCCTTGGTACTAATGCATACAGTAAAATTGATCATATAAAATAGCCAAGCCCTCTACAACCATATTTACAATCTCTTTTGTTCTTGGGAAAAATATACCTCTGACAGAAACTAAATTATTTACAAGGCTAATTTCTGGTCCTGGAAACATTATATCATTGAATATCAATGTACTGTCTACCACCTTATCAATGGCTGGATTTGACAATCAAATTCTCAATGACAGATTTGACAATCACCTTATCAATGACAGATTTGACAATCAAATTCTCTTGTGAGCCATTGTTGAAGATGCCAATAGTAGAGAAATCATGGCAAAGATGTGCACATATGATAGACACAATATATTGGGCCTTCTAGGTAGTTGTTAAATTTAGACATACATGCTATGTTCTTATGCCTAATGTAGTTTTACTTAAACCTTTCTTATAGGCCCATTGGATGAGAGCAGGAGAGAAAAATAAGGGGCTTCAAGAGATACAATAAAAAAATAGGAAACCTAAAAGAACAAAATGGCAGAGGAACCGAATGGCAGTGATTTAGCAGCTATAAAACAAAAATGCTATAGAACATTGACTCTCATAACATAGGCCAAGAATAATTTGGTGATCATATTCCTGCCTCCCACTGGTAGGGTAATCTTGAGACTATGCTGCCTAACTGGCCTAGTTTTCTGTTTTATGGCTGCTGATATCTTGAATGCTATCTTGTAAATCTGGTATAGAACATTTCGATTGGTGACACAATATCTGTATAACTATTTTGTAGTATTCTCTGGATAATTTGGTTTTGGTATGGAACCTTCTTCCCATTGGGATACACATGCAAATGAATCTCAACCCTTTCCTTGAATATTTGTTAATTGATTAAGCATATCCTATTGTTTCAGAGGCCAGAATAGAAGATTCATTTTTTGTTTTTGGGATGGATGTAATGGTTGGGTGCTGGAAACTCTACTTTGCTTGATATTCCTAGTATTTTGTTGGATTTTCTGATTTTTTGAATGCTATGTGGTAAATCTCGTGCAAACGTTTAAACATGTCGATGAGTTACATTCCATTTGTGTAACTATTTCCTGGCAGTTTCAACATTATGCATAGTTTGGCTTTGATGTGGAATCTTCTACGTAGTGGGACAAGCATTTAAGTTAATCTCATCTCTTTCCTTAAATATTTTCCATCACTTGAGTGTTTGATATCATTTCAGGGGCTGGAATATGAGATGCACTTTTAGCTTCTGGGCATAGGTGTAATTTGTTGGGGGATTTTGTAATGTCCCATTTTAGCACATGGCTAAATGGAACATTAGAATTTTGATTTTATATTGTTGCAGCTAAATAAATGGGTAAGGAGGCCCATGATTATGAAAAACATTAATAAAATCCCTCACATTATGAAAGAGGAGCATTATTGGAGCTTGTTTGCACACTCCATGTGTGAAAAGGGTTAATTTCAAAGAGGGCTAGGTCATGTTGACCAAGTCAAACTGCACAATAGTTGGAGGTGTAGCTTGCTTGGGAAGCCTATGAAATTTCATGAGGAGGAGAAAACCCTAATGTGTGGGGTCCATGGCTAAGGAGCCTTCATTGGCATAAAAGGAGGGGAAAGAAACCATTTTGAGTTAGCTTGGATATTTCGAATTACTTTCCACAGTTGCACACTGTGATAGCTGTGCTGCTCAGCATAAGGGATTTCTTGTTCAAGAATTCCCTCCCTTCTTGAGGAGCTCTTGAAGGTTTGATATTCATTTTCTCCACATCTTGGCTCAAGGCCAAAGCTATTCCTTTCAGTGCAGTGATTCTTGCAGCAAGAGCCATTGTGTTGCTGGGGTTGCAGTTGAGGTTCTCACACCATCATTCCAGAGGTTAGATTTCAGAGAAGGAAGATTTTATGCATCCAGGAGATCACTATGGGAGATATCAGCACCATTTCTCAGATCTTGGCAGGAGGCCAAACTCTTCCCATCATCTATAGTGCAATTCCTCTCCTTGACTGCACAGTTCTTGAGTGCAATTGCAGTGAGGGTTGCACCAGCATTTTGGAGAGTGAGATCTTTGGTGAAAGGATCAACCTTTCACTCTAGATTTCCATTAGAGGAGGTCTATACATTTTATGCAGCATTATTCAGCCATCTCCTTTAGCTCATGCTTGTGTATTGTTGTAGCTCATCTCTTGTGAGCAAGATCTTCCTAAAGGAATAAATATTTCCATAGCTATAGGCAGAGTCTGAGTAAGGGCCAGGAAGCCTCCAGTTCTCATCCTCTCTTTAGAGGTGAAATAACTAGTACTAGCCCTCTCAGTCCATCTCTGAAATAGCCTTGTTAATATTTCCAACAAAGGAACATTTCAGTGGTGAAAAATTCAGCTGATTTCCAATTCATGACATTACAGATTTATTCTCAAATTGTGAGGGAGTGAGACATAGAAAGGCCCAATGGATATGCTTAGTAACAATTGGTGGTGGTGCAGAGGCTGGTACCTGTGGCCCTGGCCTATGATATGAGTTCAGGCCTGGATAGTCTGTTCCATAAGCTATCTACATCTGTGGAATTGACTGCATTTGTGGAGATACTGCAGGTTGTGATGATAGCTTCTCCTTTTGGCCATCAGCTGCAAGTTTCACAGTAACAGTCCTTCCATCCTTGTTCTTTCCTTCCAGTGCTTATTAGGCATCCTTGTTCTTTCCATAGCTTTGAAGATCTAGAATGACCAATTCAAATCTTAAATCCATTTTGTTTAAAGCCATGCTTTCACTTGCTATAAATACACTTCCATAATGGGATCCAAGTGGGTAGAAAGATCAAGGGACTAAAAGTGGAGGGTAGAAGCTCGTTAGTCCAAGCTTAGATCCTTATATATAAGAAAATGGAGCGGTGGATGTTATTTCTGTTTAACTGTATATTGGTTATGTAATTTTCCCGATTGCTATTCCATTGAGGTTTGGATGTGACTAGTCAGCTCAAGCTAGGACCCTTCTGTTTCAATCCACTACTAATTCCAGAACAATAGGATTTTGCACTGTAAATTCACTGCTTTCCATGGGGATTAGAGTTTGTCATTGAGGTTATTTGAGCTGTGATCTTGATGTTGTTCCTTTTTAAACATACAACTTTGGGTCAGTTTGGTTCTTGCTGAACATGCCTTTTTTAAGTTACACTACCTGTAAAGGCTAATATGTTAAATTTGGGGTTTTGGAAGTGTAAGATGGGCATTACATAAACGTGTGTGATTTTTCTATACCTCTCAAAAATGAATTCTTTAATGTCCCAAATATGCAAATGAATGCCCTTCCATGTCTTAGGACTAATACTTGGATATGTCTCTTTGCTTGATATGACAACCTTCAATCTCAAAATGAATCATCTCATTTTTATTTGTGGGTATGGACTATCATATGGACATGGGTTTTCTTCTGTCATATTTTTATAGTGTTATTTCATATTTATACCCATGTCATGTTCCTGCAATGCAAAATTCTTGTTTTTCATTCCTATTTTCTTTTAGTTATTATAAATTGTATTTGCTCTAGTCTGATACACGTTTCCAATTCTTGTAGAAAAGGCACTGTTTGGAGAAAATGAGTGATATTTCTTCACTCTCAGGGATAGGAAGTATCCAAATGGTTCTTGCCCCAACAGGGTTGCTGGCTCAGGATACTGGAAAGCCACAGGTTCAGATAAACCCATTACTGTTAAGGGCAGCAACAGGCGTGTTGGAATCAATAAGGCTCTGGTTTTCTATGTCGGAAAAGCACCTAAATGAAACAAGAATAATTGGATTATGCAAGAATACTGCCTTGCTGATGTCAATAGATCTGCAAAGAAGAAGGGCAGCTTAAGGGTAAGAAATTGTTCCTGTGTATTGTCTTCTGTGCATATTCCTGTGTGTCAATAGACAATGTAGGTGTTGTTTGGTTTAAAACATCTGTTAGGCTGGATGCCATTGTGGCCTAGTCGTGACGGGGCCCAAGTCAGCTAGACTCGTCACTCTAGGGAATAAATCTATTTGGGAAACAAGGGCTTATCATTTAAGTTATAAAATCAAGGGTTTTCTCACGATTAGATCACGATGAATTGATGCTACACTGATATCATAATGAGAATGTGGATATTCGTTTGATCAACATATTGTTGATAAATATGATTATGTCCAACCATAATATTTAAGAGCTTCAAGGACTAAATTCCTCATTTGATGAAAAATACACTTCAAAACTTTATACATTCATCATTTGTATATATGAGTTTAGATCATAAATATAGCATCATATAGCATTCAATTCTTTGTAATCATAATAACAGAGCTTAAGGATTAGAGGAATCCTAGTGTTGCAATGAAATTCTTTGAATATATATACAATAAAATTCTTACTCCTTTTTTCTGATACGTATTTCTTGCATAGGTTTTGATTTCAATGCAACAACATAGTTAGATCAATTTCTCAATTTCTGAACATAGAACCAATTTGATGGTTTTCTTCATATAAGTTGACTCAACATTTTCTTTGGATTTATCTATAACTTCGATTGATTTCTCTGTGATAGCTTAGATGTTGGAAAGAGGCTACATGTCTTCCTAATGCCCAAATCAAGTGCATTAGTTTCTCATATGGATGTTTGGTCCTGAATTTCATCAGACTGTCCCCCACTAGCAACTATATTTGTCACTTTCTCCTATGCAAAATGGGTTGATTCTTCACCAATAACATAATCCTCTGAATTTAATTTAGGAAATGAACTTGAGGATTTCCTTGTAGCCTCCACCTGTTCATCTCTTTTATCCTTCTCTTTGAGTCCATCAGCTGACTCAGTTGGTACCGACTTTGTTTTAGTTTTGGAAGTCTTTGTGAATTTTGGATATGCATAATATATACAAGTTTTACCATAAGTTGAAATACACTAGTCCAATTTTAAAATGTTTGGCATTACAAGCAAAAAACGTGAGAATTTTTTGTACCCAAAAAAATCTTTGTCAACTTCAATATCATTTCTTACAATTTCTGATTTTAGTTTTGCAATGTTGATACCCTTTGGATATGAATACAAGATATTTTCTATCTGTGCCATCACTATTTTAGGAATTTGACGAGGCCTACAAACTGATTCTTGATTAGATTTTGTTTCAAATCCTTTAGAATGTCGAGGTACTGTATTACTATTGGCTTCAAACTCTATATCTCGAAAGGCATCTCCAACAGGGCCAATAGGTTCACCGTACCAGGAATCCGGAATACCACTAATTAAGTAGCAAGCAATCAATGTTAAATATTTAATTTTTTTAAAATATTTTTTCGATTTCATTGGAATAGTGACGCTTCCAAGCGTCGGAAGAGCGACACTTCTAAGCGTCGGAAGAGCGATGCTTCAAAGCGTCGGAATAGCGACGATTAATTTTTTTAAATGTTTTCAATCATTCGTCAGAATAGCGACGCTCCATAGCCATCGGAAGAGCGATGCTTTAAAGCATCGGGATACATAACATCGTACTTCTGACGGTGGTTTGAAAAATTGATTAACATCATAAGACCGACGCTTTAAATGTCAGAAGAAATAACGTCGGAATTACGACATTTTCTTGAAAACTTGAAAAGCGTTAGAAGACCGACCATTGTGGTTCGTTGGAAGACTGACACTTATAAATCGTCGGAGTAGTGACGATTTGGTTAACGTTAGAAGAGCGACGAACATCTGGAAATGTCGTAAAAAGTGTCGCAATTTCGACATTTTATTGAAGTGTCAGAATTGCGACGTAATGGATAACCTCGTTTTGCGCCACCTCAAACTGTCTCTCTTGCAATGCCTATGTGTCGGAATAGTGAAGAATTGGCTGTCGGAAATTGGGCCAAAATGTGCTAGTGGGGTATATTGTGTTTGTGCTGAGAGTGATGATTGGAGAAAAATAACCTGGTGCAACGCAAAGTGGCAAGCGATTCAAAATAGGTTGGGGTACATACATTGAAACTAAATATATAACACTGTTTTAATTTGAGAAAGGAGAAATCAACCCCGCTACTCCGTGAAGTTTGGCTTTGAGATCTAAAAGTTAGCAAAGTGCTGAGGAAATTCCCCAACCTTCCACCCCCATCATCACTCCATCCCATTATGTCCCTCCACCTCCACCTCCTCCATTCACCATGGACCAATCCCAGAAGATTCCTATGTTCAAGGGGACAAATGACCCTAAATTTTTTTCATTTGTAGTAGAAGTGATATGGAGTTTGCAGAATGTTACAAATGAATATATGAAGAAATCGAAGTTTTTTACTGCGCTGCAAGATCGAGCATTGTCCCAACATGTGAAGTTTGTTACAATGAAGACAAATGCTTCATTGGCTGAAACAAATATCGTGTTGAACGCTGAATTCAAGAAACCAAAGTCGCAATCCCTATGTATCACTGAGATCAAAGAGATTAAGTAGTTGACTACTGAGACTGTGTGGGAGGTAGATCAAAGATCTAAGACATTGTTGTGTCATATTAGCTTTAAGATCCCAGACAAACAACATAATGAATGGTTTATTGTTGTGTTGTTACCGCATATTAGATTTCGATTTTCACAATAGAAGATAGAAAGTCAGGCTAAAGCACTGGAGATCACGATGAAGCTAGAGGCTTCACCAGTAGCTGATGCAAGCATAGGGGTGCAACAAATTCAGACTCGGTTGGAAAGTTTGCATATGGAGCTCTAGGATCTAAAGAAGGGAAAGGGGGTTCACCAATGCAATCTATTCTGCCAATGCTCCAACTCATAATCTATTATACCTAATATCCCCACCGCAAACCATAGGTTATATCAAATACAATGCAGTTGCTATGTATTATAAGAACTGTCTTGCGGGTATAACGGTAAGTCTTTGTGTTGTGTGGGGGAGGTCGCGGGGTTGAGCTTGACCTCTATCCGTCCACCATATAAAAAAATATGCGACCATATCAAATTGGATTTTGACCATACATAGCCAAATTTTGACCTTGGAGGGGCACATGGCGGCCTCCAGGCCAGCCACGTGTCGTGACCTCATTGGTCTGACCAACATCCAGTCACATTGCGACAAATCACCAACCAACCCATACATGACACTTGTCAAAAAATCACTAGTCCACTTGGGGGAATATTCCAATAATATTCTAAGGAATATTCCTTGGAATGTTCTTTTTGCTTACTGGGCTATACGAATGCCTAGTTAGCATCCTTTTCACAAAATTTACATATTTAGCCAAGCGATCAAAATGCTCTACCTTTCTCATACGAACTTAGTTTTGAGCGAAATGAAGTGAGCCAGAATTAGGAAGATGAGACCTATCTAGTCATTCAAGTTCTGAGCGATTCCAAGAACTTTGAATTTTTAGAAAAAAATTTCCCCCAATTCAATTTCTGATCACTCCTTCCCACTAAAAGGCTTTTGGACCCACACAAGTTGGTTATATGATGAGAGTTTAATACTCTTTTATTTTCCAAGTTCTATTAACTTGATTCTACTTGGAAAAATATCCATGAGAACTACTTTGGCTCACTGACATGCCTTGCTTTGCAAATGGCTTGGAACTTCAACCAATGTCCTCCTTTCATTGTTGAACCAATCCAACACTTGCTGGCTGCTTGCTGACTGATTAAACACCTTGTTGTACCAAAGCAATCCCTAGGTGCTTGGAAAGCTGACTGATGGTTCCTTCTTTTCACACACATGCATTCGATGCAAGCTTCTCCTTGGAAACCACTTTTCTAAGTTAAGCCCATATAAGTGAACTACAACAATGAGTTCCAATATCAGTAATCACAAGAAAATAAATGACCATTATTTTTACCTCCACGGTTCCATATTCCACATCTAGAAGAATGCATTCTCTATGTCTTTCACTTCTTGGCGTCAACACATCAAATGGTCTACAATGGCTGTTGTTTTGGATGTAAAATTTTTTTTTGGCATCTTATCCACTTTTCGCTTTTTTATTCCATCATCCTCTAGTTTGACATGTTGTTCATGCCATGATTTGAGAATAAAGGCTAATCATGAGCTTCTCACTCAAGAGTGGACCTTCCAAAATCTCGAGGCATCTTGTCACAAGAAAAACCATTAACTTGAAAAACACATCATGCAAGAAACACAACTTGACGACCTCTTCCTTTTTATCCTTCAAAGAAACAAATGTCAAATCCAATGAACATCGCCATGTATTCTTACATCTTGGTGTACAAACCCATCGACCAAACACAAGTCAATAAATGTAATATCTCGAAATGGATATTTTAACTAAAAATGCAGAAAAATAACTAAACTCCACAACATGTCGTAAAATCACTATTTACTCAACAGAAGATTGCCATGTAAAATAAATATGCATAAAACACTACAATCCATTAACACATAAAACAAGAAGAATCTCAACATTTTATTATAAGTAATAACTGGGGTTACATAAAAATCTGACCCAAATAACTAAGATGGAAAATTGGCCACCAAGATGAACTACTGCACTGCACTGGCCTCCAAAATTGAACTGCTGCACTCTCCCTCCAACAACATCTATCACCGAACCCACTGGAGATAATGAAGCCCAAGTTGAATATCTAAATGATCCTCACACCGATATCGTTGAAGCTCTACGAAAATTTTGAATGAAGTCTCCTCAAAGAGAGTTGGGTTTCTGTCCAACACTCACAACTCACTCAAGGGTTTCTGTCCTGGGGCTGCAGCTGAAGTAGAGAACCACCTTCTCAAAACTCTCATAAATAAGAAAATGATATGATCCAAATATATATCTCAATGATCTCCTCCCTTTATTTTATAAATCTCTTGGAGCCTTCTTGAGCCTTGTTTTATTATTATTTTATTCATGGAGCACTTTTCCCTCTTATTAAAATATTCCTTTTCAATGCAGAAAAGAGTAAATCAACTACCATGTCTCTTTTGGTCACTGAAAATCATGGACAAATGTCCCATCGTGGAGGTATCCTCATCCCGGTTCCAATGAGCTATTACACTAAGGTTTTCTATCATCCATTCCTCTCGGAATGCCACCTTGAGCATAATCATCTGAGTTCAGCCCACAAATAACTGAAATTTCTGAAATTTGTCGGAATGCACCGAAACGAAAGCCTAACTGATTGGATGATGGAATATATCAAGAAAATGCCACCTGACCACATAGAAACTCCTAAAAACTCCTCCAAAAATCCCCTAGTCCCACTAACGACACCAACCTATACTTGTGACCGGTCTGCTCGTAACTCTGGAAGTCCATCCTAGCCCTGTCCTAGGTGACACTAAAAAAATGGAATATTACAGACCTTCCACCCTAATATTTCTTGCCCTCAAGCAATCCAAATATGTGGGCCACCCTATTTTCCTAATGCAACTAAGAACCAATGCTCGGATCCTAAACAAACCTCTGGGTGTTGCTATGCACCTGTGTCAAGCCACTCATAATAGACCCCTCAATGCCGAGATCCAAAAATGATCTCTCACTGTACCTGTCAACAAAAAATCCTCCTGGACCCTAATGCCACCATGGCTAAGCATCACCCAAGTCCCACGGCTCAGACTGTGCACTGCCTCTGGCTATGGCTGATGCCCCATGAAGTGAAGTCCTCCAACAAGCATCAAGGCTCCCTGGCTCCTGCTGTGTTGTACCTCTAGCTATATAAGATGCCCCACTAACTATGTACCAACTCATCACCTCTCTCCAATCCAAGTCCTAACTCAATCCCATGTTGATCCTACTCTTCTGAAATTGGGATGGAGTGCTGCAGAAATGACGCCCTGTGCCCCACTTCCAGCTGGAATCTGTAACATCTGTTGTGTCTAAGGCCCCCTGCTCTGCTATGCTCCCTACGAAGAGAATCGTACCATCAAGAGGGTACCAAATCATGATCTTCCGCCAATCTATCCCGGAAGAAGAATCCAATGTAATTTCAATTGCATACAAAACATGCCTAGAGAGTTATCGCCAGCTCATAATCAACTCATGGTGCTTTGTTTTTTCTGCCGACGAAATCTGCCTGTAGTGTTGAGATTGAACAAGATGATGAGCTTAGTGAAAAGGGTCACCTTCACTAAGTGGGCCTACAGGCTATTATTGTCGCAAAGTCTATTTTTAGACATGTCGATCATATTCTATGAGTTGCAGGATGTTATTTGTGGATGGTTGTTCAAGTTGGAAAAATAGATGGACTTCTATTTTTAGACATTTTGGGCGAAGTCTATTTTTAGACTGCCAGTCTAAAAATAGATGTGTCGGATATTATTAGCTCTTAATAATATTTGGACTCTAAACAATATCTTATTGTCTTGGAGCACTTCAGTTCAGTGCATAGATGTGGCACAACAACTGACAGAAGGAATTACGCTATTCCTAAGGGTTTATTGGAGCTATTGCATGGAGGACTCAGTTATAACTCAAGTGGCATAGTTATGACACATTTGGAAGAAGTAGTTATGGAGTTTTATTCAGTTTAACTCAGTTAGACTCAGTTGAGCTAGTTGTATCTAGTCTAATTGATTGATACACTAGTGAGAGTGGAGTGAATTAATTATTTAATTAATTCATAAATAATAACTCATTAATCAACTGAATAATACATCAGTTAACTACAGTGCATGGCAGTTTCAGTGGAGACCAGTGGAGAGATAGGTGAAAGGGCAAGATAGACTATCAGTTGTGACTATAGTGATGCATTGATTGCATCCAACACTCAGTGGAGATGCCAATGAGGATTTCGTGAGCAAGGCTGGAGCAATTAAAACTCATTCAGAGCCATTATTTAGCAGGGATTGCGTAGTATAGGCAGGCTATCAGGAGGGAAAAAATCAGTGCAAATTTTTGCTGATTGTTCTCGATTAGTGTGTAGCGATTGTATTGTACTAAGAGCTTGATATGATCAGCTTTGTATGAGGATTGTTACATGATATCTATGACATATATTATATACAGATAGTTGGGGTTTTCAGCTTCAGGATTTCCCGTTAAACAACTGCGTTAATGTGTGTGAATTTTTATTGTTTCATGTGTGCATTGCAATCTTGATTTAATTTCCGCAAATGATCAATGGTGGAATAGATTATGTATTTTGCATGAAGTTAAAATACTGTGAGATTAGGAGAATCTTGGACATATAACACATAATTTATATAATTTCTACATGTAGAAGAATGCCCCTCCCTCTATAATGGGCCAAAGTGGGCAAGATATACTGCAAGCTCCATCGATGTACTCCTGGAGAGTGCTACTCCTTGGAAGTACTGCAACTTTTCTGACTGCATGTGCATTTATCTATACCTCATCAGTGTGTCGGACCAACGCTGGATGCTCCACCATCTCCAACAACTCATCCCTCTCCTGATCGGGAATGTAATGCTCTTGTTGTCTACTAGCCCCCTGCAGAACTATCCCATCAACCTCGAACATCTCCAGAGGATATGGATCTACAACTACTGTCACCGTACTCGGTGTCTATGCATCTGACTGCTCCTCCTCAATGGATGACCCCAAGGTTAGCCGCATATCCATCATAGACTTAATGTGAGCCTCCATCCGGCTCTCCTCCCAAAGGACTATCATGCATGATGTGCATAGTATCCTCCTTTGTTGACTCAGGCTCCATCATATGCTACTTTGGCTGAATCGTCACACGTGACTCATCACCCAGAGTATCTCCTGTACAGTCCCCTGTTTTCTCACCCTGCACACTGGAGTGCAGCTTCGGCCTACTGCCATCAACTCTACATGACTGATCTCGCTCCCTAGAAGCATCATCATCTGATCCCATGGGCTCATCTAGAGAAGAGTCCTCATATTGACATACAAAAGGAACGTCTACTTGCTCTACCTCTGCCACCTCATCTGCATCTCTCAAACATGAGTGATCATGCCCCCATGGTCCTTTTCAAATGAAGCAAAGTACCTTCCTCCTTAGCTCATTTCTGCTGCATGATCCACCAAATTGGAACAGTGCCTCCATGGTCAATTGTCTCCTGAAAATCTCAATGTTCTGCTCAACCAAACCTTGGGCTAATTCATAAGAAGCAGGTGAGACCAACTGCTCTCTCCTCCAAATGCTCAGCAACCTATTCTGCAACTACTAGCAAATGGCCTCACAGACTCCCATACATGACGACATGATGGACTGCATGTGTGCCATGACTATGTCAGAATGATGTCTCCTAATGCTGAAGAAGCATTGGAACATCTGCTGAATCAAGCCATCACACTCAAGGTCAAACATGATCTCATAAGTCCAATTCATGGCCATGACTTCTAAAACCTTAAGCTTCCTTCCAAATGTAGAGCCTGCACAGTTGTCTAAATCGCAAAAGGTTCCTACTATTAGTCAGAAAATTCTTTTCATAATGTCATCATTGTAGGGAGGGAAGGGTGCTTCTATCCTCAAAATATCGCTAAAACAAGATGCAGCTATAAGCTTGACTCTCTCACTTAGATGTTCCAAGAATATGGCTTATACCAGTGCAAGCATAGATGGCTCCAAAGCCCAATTTAAACTCCAATCAGATTGCTCTACCTTTGAAAGACATGATTTCATTTTCTCCAACATGGGAAAGCCATTTTATGATATTCCACTCTTTAAGTCCATCCCAAGTGCATAAAGCCAACTTCCCACTTCTCTCTCCTTCTGTAAATCCCTCAGATGTCTTTTTTGTAGGATATTATGTACGTTTTTGGAGAAAGGTTTGTTGTTATGCTTCATTTTCTGTTCTATGAGGTGTTTCACAAAATCTGTTATTCACAGCTCTGTCGGCTCCCTATCATCAACATATATGAGCCTTATGGAAATAATAATAATACTCAATAATAATCCACATCAACAAAAATCCTATTAACAACAACTTTGTTCATTTCTAGCATTAGATGCACAATCGACACCTTTTTCATACTAGTACCAGCAGTGTAATCTCAACTCAAAGAATTGCAAGCAAGATTTAAAAATATAATACAATACCCTGCTCAATGAACCAATCTACCCAATACAACCAATAGAAACCTTCCTGTAATTCAACTAGGAATATACTTCAACAATTATAATATTGGTGCAAAATCAATCCTGCATAGTAACCAATCCTCTAATCTTAGTTGGAGAAGACCCAGATTGGCACTAATTTTCCTGAGTTTTGCTGGATTTTCTTAGTGAATTTTTTTGTCAAATAGTTTGAAGAAGTATTAATGTACATATAAATTTCTTAATGGTTTAATTCAAACCCATACACAATGACTGTCTTGTACCATAAGAAGTTTACAAACACTCTTGACTGGTATATATATTATAATGAATTCAGGAGAAATATCCAATGTTGATATAAATATTAGGAAAAATAAATCTGAGCATTGGAAATTTTATAGACGTTCTAACATGGGTATACACAGTAAGTAAAAGAACAAGGGAACCTAGTTTATTGCCTCCAGCAAACAACTCTCTGAATAGCAACCTTTACTAGTCAATACCAGCAAAGATCCTCCGCAGCTACAATTATAAATTCTTCCCCATTTCCCAGTGTCCACCGAGTAAGTGTGATAGACGTGTTTCAATGTGTTTTAACTCATGGAAATATGCCCTTGTTAGCATCTACGTACAACAACTATGAACCATTAAACCCAACTCGTGGTTTGCTCAACTACCAGAGATTCCATCACCTATCCACTGAATCTTGGAGACAATGTAGCCTGAGAGGAAGGAAGGTATATTTTTAGCCAAGGAACCATAAAATCAGCCTTCTTCAAGCCTGGAATGACACTCTAAAGTGTTTCCCTCATGCAACCTTCATCTATAGGAACTCATCGTACCCTCATATTTCTGTCCTCTACATTGTTACAACCACACATACTCAACCATTAATATATAAACCCAACAATGAAAGTAAGGTGATTGGCCTCAATCAATAAGAGAACACACAGACTCAGTGTCTTCCAACAACTCCAAATGACAGTATTTGCTTAGAAATGGTTCCACATAGACAGTTAGCAAGGGACGACTGATGATATACTGTTATCTTCCAAAATTAATTTGCTGGCAGCCTTCGAAATCTATAAATTTACCAAAATATGTGTTGGCTCCCTTGGGCCCGGTGTTCTTGAGAGAATTTAGCCACTATTGTAAAAATATTCATGCCCAAGGATATTTAATTTCCATCCTGTCAAATGATACTGAATATGCTCAGGCTCAAGAAATGTGCTTGCAGCTTCCAAATGTGGCTTTAGTCAAAATAACGCTGCTGACATTTGGCTCCTTATCAAAATAATTTTTCCCTCGGCCTCCAGGAACCAAATTTCCTTCATAAATTTATTTTAATGCGGCCTATCTAAATAACTCCATGAATATTCCAAAATTTTGAAGATTACGACCTTATTAAATAATAATTTTTACGGCCCCACTTAAGAAATTATATGCCAAGGACCCTTTAATAAAATTTGGGATTTATAAAACTATTTTTGCTCCCCTTTTATAAATTAATTCAATGTTTGGCCTTTTCAATAAATATTTGGCCCAAAAAAATGAAGTATTTGGCAAAGAAATGAAATATTTGGGCCAAATTTATAAAATTTCCTTCTACAACACATCATGATTTTGGCACCTTCAAAATCCTCAAACTTTCTCTGGTGTTTATCTGCAATAAAAACCTCAGGCTAGCAGGAATACCAACTCTGATACAACTGTAATATCTCGAAAGGGATATTTTAACTAAAAATTGAGAAAAATAACTGAACTCCACAATATGCCGTAAAATCACTATTTACTCAACATAAGATTGCCATGTAAAATAAATACGCATAAAACACTTCAATCCATTAACACATAAAACAAGAAGAATCTCAAAATTTTATTCTAATTAATAACTGGAGTTACATATAAATCTAACCCAAATAACTGAGATGGAAAATTGACCACCAAGATGAACTATTGCACTGCGCTTGCCTCCAAAACTGAACTGCTGCACTCTCCCTCCGGCAAGAACTGTCACTGAACCCACTGGAGATAATGAATCCCAAGTTGAAGATCTAAATGATCCTCACAGTGATATCATTGAAGCTCTGTGAAACTTCTGAATGAAGTCTCCTCAAAGAGAGTTGGGTTTCCATCCAACACTCAAAACTCACTCGAGGGTTTCTGTCCTTGGGCTACGAATGAAGTAGAGAACCATGTTCTCAAACCTCTCGTAAACAAGAAAATGATATGACCTAAAGATATCTCTCAATGGTCTCCTCCCTTTATTTTATAGATCTCTTGGACCCTTCTAGAGCCTTATTTTATTATTATTTTATTCATGGAGCACTTTTCCCTCTTATTAAAATATTCCTTTTTAATGCAGAAAAGAATAAATTGGCTACCAAATCTCCTCCGATCACTGAAACTCATGTCCAAATGTCCCATCATGGAGGTATCCTTTCCCGGTTCTAAAGAGCTATTACACTGAGGTATTCTATCATGTATTCCTCCCGGAATGCCACCTTGAGTGTAATATGTTGAGTTAAGCCCACAAATAACTCAAATTTCTAAAAGTTGTCAGAATGCACCAGAACGAAAGCCAAACTACTCGGATGATGGAATATATCAAGCGAATGCCACTTGAACGCATATAAATTCCTAAAAAATCCTCCAAAAAGCCCCTGGGCCCGTTGACGACACCAAACTGTACCTGTGACTGGCCTGCTCATAACTCTGGAAGTCCATCCTAGCCCTGTCCTAGGTGACACTAAAAAAATGGAATATTACAATAAAGCATGTGTCCTCAAACCCTTGACTCTTAAGTCAAACAAAATCATGTACAACACTTGACATTTATTTTCCCAAAACAACAAGAATTTCACATCTCATGAAATAATTCGTCAACATCTCCCTTTCATCCTTGGACACTAATTCAACTCTTTCAAGTTGACATGACATGCATATAAGATGCAATCGACCAACACAAGTCGAAACTCATGCATGTGAAAATGATCAACACTCTCAATTTGAAAACATACATGTTAACAAAGCAATCAACTAGTACAAGCCAATCCCTCATGCATGTTCAAGTACAATGAAACTACAAAAAATTCCATTGTTCACACACACAAACTCTCATGCATGTATACAATGCTCAAATATCTCGCAAGTACAATCCGAAGTACAAGAATACCGTTGGTATGTATGAGTACTTAAAGAGCTGAAATGACCAAATTTGCTACAAAAAGGTGAGTCAACATACTCCACTTTCAAACACCTTCCTGGCGTAAATATGCAACATGCATTCTAGAGAAAAAAAAAATGCATTCACATGCAAATTGCAACTACAAACTGCCATCTTTTCTGCATCCAAGTGAGTCAACATAACTCTACTTTTCCAACATCTTGCTTCATGCAATATGCAACATACTTTCAATAGAAAATAAATGCATTCGGATAATAAGAAAATGCATCAATACGACAATATTTGCATCAATTACCAAAATAAATACAAGGCCTTAATTGGTTAAGGAATCTAATCATCTCTTTCCAAACCACTTCAATGGCGCTTCTTTCAGATTCTCTTCATCATGTGTATCATCCTAACCCACATCAACTATGGAATCCTCTTTTACATTCTTGTCAATATCTCTCTTCACCTTTTTCAAATGTTGTGGATGACTTGTTGGATACAAATTCCAACACTTGTCTACAAGATGACCTTGCTTCTATCAATGAGTGCAAAATAATTGCATCTTATTTTCAACATGGTTTTCATTGTCCATTGGAAATTTGGCTTTTTGTATCCTTTGTTTGGTAAGTTTCCTATGTATGGCTATCTTATTCCAACACCTCGAAATAGTATGGTTATTCAAACCACAAAAGGAACATGTAAATTTTCTCCAAATCTTAATTGAGGATTTTCCATGTTTATCATAATTAGAAGCAACTTGATTAAAGGCAGATTTATACCTTGCAAATTCATCTTTGTCGCCTTATTGGGGAGGTGAATTTGATGAGGTGAATGGATTTAGAGCTTTCAACATCCTCTTGTTTTCCATTTCCATTAGTTGCATGCTTATGAGCATCTTCTTGCAAAGTGGGTGTAAAAATTTTGCATTCCTCATAAACAAAAACTTCGCAAGTTTGAGGTAATGAACATGTAATGAAAGTCCTTCTTGGAACACCTTAATGTGTCTCCTTGGATTTGGAGTATTCTCCATCATGTTGTCCATAACCAAGACCCAAATACCTAGGCCTTTCCTCTAAAACAATTGGATCAACTATGCCTTGTGCATGTTTTCCCAATCCTTTACCTTCATAGCCCATCTTCATCAATAATTTGGACCCTATTCCTCTAGTGTGTCTTTAAAAAACACCAAAACATTCATCTTGAGAGGAAATACAAGATACACTTGAATTGAATACCTCATTTTCGTGCACATACTTGGCTAGGGGTTCCTTTGCAATATGGAGCTAAGTCTCCATCTCTTGCATATTTTCAAGAAGCTCTTGCTTCTCCTCCTTCATGGCCATCAAATTCTCTTGAAGTATAGTTCTCTCCTTCTTATCTTCAGCCATCTCTTGCACCATATCTCTTATGATGAAGAGATTCCGCAACAACTCTTGATCAAAGAGTCTTGCTAAGGAAGATTGATTAGAAACATCACTTGATGAAGTTGCCATCACACTTGTAATGCATAAAAATATTTCTTTGTTGAGATTTGAGAGCTGGGTCCTCAATCTTGACCTTCTCCTAAAGAGAGGAGATACACATAAACTTACACATAGTTAAATTCTCCTTGCACAAATACAAAACAAAAATCTAATTTTATAGCTAACCTTGGCAAACCCTAAGATAAACTTGGGCTAAAATGAGCTAAAATGTTCTTTGATACCAACTTGATTTGAATATGAACAAACTAGTTTTGTTGTGCTAGCTTCCTCATCAGTATAAAATAAAAGTGTGCTTAAGGACCGTCTCCAATAACCAGTTATTAGAGGGTTTATGTGTCAAATTTATGTTCCTTGTATGAGAAATTCATGAGGTAAATTATCTTTTTAAAAAAACATATACAACAAGTAAATTGTAGAGAAAAAATACATAGCAAGCACATTACACAAAGCTAATAAAGGAGTTCACCCCTCCTGGGCTACATCTCCTTGGACCTGCTTCAATGGCTAGGCCCTCTTTGGATTAATGGTGAATTGTTTGATTAAATGAACTTTCAGTACTCCAATGGATTCCCAACCTGCTCCAATGGATTCATAAGAAGCCAAAACCCCTAAGTAGCCTCTTCTTGCTCTACAAATGGTTTTTAAGTGAAGCAGACATGGCCTCCTCTCCTGGTGGCCCTCAACATATTTAATATTAAAATGGGAAAAATCACTCCCAGAAGTGCTCCTCTACCTTTGAAACCTGCACCAAAATTCTCAGAGCATCCAAATCTACTATTATAGACTCTTTTTGAGCCCAATTTGGTCAAATAATGCTCAAGTTATGGCTTCTTCAGTTTCTCTTAGGAAAACTCCTCTAAACTGGAGCAAATCCAGTTAACTCCGACAAATTTGGAGTTCCCGCAGAAATTGGAGGACTCCGCCAACTTAACCGCAATTAAATCTTGGATTAATTAGTGGTAAGCACATTTTAATGGAGGTTTAGTGCTAATGGTGCGTTTTAATTAATTCGCATTAAAAAAATGGATTAGGCGTTAACAAACCTTGATTAAGGTTAATAAAGTGTGGTTAAGTGCTTAAAATACACACTTTAAATTGGAGCTCTATCGTGGTTCTATGCACATGGTCCTGTGGACCGAGGGCTGGCCGCCTTTACCCTTGCTGCTAACCATAGTTTATATCAAATACAATTTTTATGTATTATAAGTATTGTCTTGTGGGTATAACGGTAAGTCTTTGTGTTTGCGTGGGGGAGGTCACAGGGTCAAGCTCGACCTCCACCCATACACCATATAAAAAATTTATGCGACCATATAAAATTGTATTGCGACCATACATAGCCAAATTTTGACCTTGGAGGGGTACGTGGGGGCCTCCGGGCTAGCCACATGCCGTGACCTCATTGGTTTGACCAACATCTAATCACATTGCGAAAAATCACCAACCAATCCGGACATGACACTTGTCAATAAAACACTGGTCCACCTGGGGGGAATATTTCAAGGAATTTCCTTGGAATATTCTTTTTTCTAACTGGGATGTACGAATTCATAGCCCCCTGTCACAAAATTTACTTGTTTAGCCAAGTGATCAGAATGCTCTATCTTTCTCATACTAACTCTGTTTTGAGCGAAACAAAGTGCACCAAAATTAGGAAGACAAGACCTATCTATTTGCTCAGGTTTTGAGTGATTTTGAGCACTTTTAATTTTTAGAAATTTTTTTCCCCCAACTCAGTTTCTAATCATCTAAAGGGCCAAATCTATGTATGGGAAATCATCCTCAAAGCTGAATGTTAATATGAATCCATCAACCATGTCTTCCTAGATATCAATACCATGTTGAAGCTTTGTGTCTAGGTACTATTTCTTAGGAATTGTCTCTAATGTGTCAATTAATCCATGTACCCATTCTTGTTGTGGAATCTCCTTCCATGCTTTAGTGCATAGCTGGATATGCTTCCTAGGATTAGTTTCACCATCATATTTTATCTCCATCTCTGTATATATCTGTCCAAACCTTATCCACATCAGTATTCAACATTCCTACCAACCTCCTATATTCTTCTTGTGTGCATTCCACCATCTAGCAGGGGTAGCTTTTAGGGCTATATCCAAGACTGACAACCTTTGATTTTCTAGAATTTGTTTTTCATAATCATTAGGAAAAGTATTTACATCACTTAAGCCATCATAAGAAGGGAGGTTACATACCTCAGATATCATACAATGAAATTATTTGGTAATTCTTAAAAAATGCCTTGTCTATACTTCATGCAACGTATTCTTCCAGTTCTCCAACTCCTCTTCTGAGTCTTAGGTACAAGAAATATCATGCTCCCAACTCAATTTTATCTCTACAGTAGGGTTATCATAATCCTATTACTTCGATGTTATTTCATAGATATTGTCTATGTCAGCTGTGTAGTATTCTTCTTTGATTGGTTCTGTGTATCTTACTCCTACGAATAAATTTATTAATTGGTTTAATAGTAGGAGGGAACTAGCCGTTACTTATTAAAAACATTTTAAATTATTAAAAAGTCAAACTAGCCGTTTAGAAAACGGCTAGTTTAAACATCTCTACATCTATTTAAGCTTATTTATTTGATCTAATCTCTCACCTAGTCCTAATGATGAACCACACTGGTTGGTTCGAAACGCGTCTTGACAACGTTCCATTATATGTGATTATTACTGAAAGAGATTTTACAATATCTTACTCCTTCTGATGGGTCCAAGGGAAAAATTACTCTCATATTTTTTCCTTCAAATATCATTTGTCCCTTCTTTAGATTAATTATGGCCATATTGTCAAATGCCCAATCATGTCCAAGAAATGCATGATAAGGGTTACTTTCATCGATGATCTCTATTACTTCAAAATCAACATTATTGTGAACTCCTTCAATATCCACTGTCACACCTAGTAATATTCCCATATGGAAGATCTTTTTCCGATTTTCCATCCTTAACTAAATAAGTGACCAATGTAGCTTCATCTTACCCATTAATTCCCATGTCTGCTTCATCAAGACATTAGAATCAGATCCCAGATCCATAATAAATTGATCCATCTCATACTCTTCTATCTGTGCACTAAGCCTCATCTCTCTTCTGGTTATCTTTTGTCGATGAAAATTATTGAGTGTGCACATCTCGCTTCACAGTGTTTCTTTGGATGCACAAGTGTCTATCTAATCCTTAAGCCCTTCTACAACCTTTTGATCTCTTAAAAATTTCATACAATTTTGTAGAAAATACCTTAAAATACTTACTTGATTTGCTGAATCTTGTTCTTGTGTCGGAGCTTGGTTTTGTAACGAATTTTATGACACATCGCAGTTACTTTTCTGATTAGGATTTGGATATTCACTAGAGGTTGAAGCTCCAAAATCCATAAAAATTTGGTTTTCTTTGATAAATACTTCTTTTTATTTCTTAATATAAAAAACAAGAGCTCTTTAAATAGTCTTTCTGACCCATGCACTTTCAATTTTTTTCTTTTCATCCGCTTTATCACTACCGATCTCAACTTCACTTCTAGTGACAATATCAACTCGAGGTTCATTGGTCCTCCTTGCCATAGTCATCATTTGAATATGATTCTTCAGTTATTGATTCCTATTTTCTTGCATCTTCACCATAAATACAAGACATTATTCAATTACATGGTCAAAGGATTTACAGTACTTACATGTCCTTGTGGGGTTCTGGTAGTCTCTCAAAAAATGACATGGATGGCTACAGTTATAGCAAATGATCTGTCCACATCCTCGACCAGCTCCAAAACCTCGAATTATTCCTTGGTAACCTCCTCGAACACTGCGTTTTCCATTTTCCTCATGTTCATTCTCTTATTTTTTCATTCTACAAGCATCATCACTACGCTCCATCATTAGGCCTTAAGCCTGAAAATTATTCTCATCGTGTCCTACTGATTTAAAAAAATTTGAATATAGATTTCTCGAAGTGTGTACATATTTTTGTAACAAGTAACAATCTTCTTAATGATTTTAGCCTCTAGTATTACATATTTCACACCATAGGAAATATCCTTCATTCAAGGAATTCGGTGCCCCACCATCCATGTAATCCCTTAAGATAGGGAATTGTTCTTTAGAATGGCCCTCTGATCTACACTTCGTACACCATACTTCTTCTCTAACTTCTTTTCTTTTCTTGATGTCTTGTATCTATAGGTTTATGATCACCATATGATTCTGAATCTGTTGCATGCCTACATTAGTATATCCTATACGCGAAGCTTCTAATTTCATCTCAATCTCTAGAGCCTCGACTTGACTTCCTATCTTTTGTTGCATCAACGGAAATTTGATATATGGCAGAAACGCATCTATAAACTATTCTTGATGTTGTTGCGGAGCTATGCTGAATATTACCTAATCCAATAACAACTTAAATCTCTAATCAAAATCCCAAACAGACTCAGTAGGTTTCTATTTGATCTCTTTCAACTCAGCAATGCACTATGACTCATACTTTGGCTTCCTAAACTCTCTTACCAGTGTTGTTTTAATATCTACAAACATTATGTTATGGTTATTTAAATAATTCATATACCATGTCAATTCTCTATCTCACAATGTCATAATTATTTGTGCTTTCTTTATATTCTCATGATTGATATACTTTGATGTTCATACAACTTCACATAGAAACCAAAACTGCTCTCGATCCTCCAATCCAATTCCTTTGAAAACGGGTAGCTTAGTATCGCCAACCATATTTATTCTTGGGGTGGAGGGGGAAGGCGATGGGGGGTAGGGGGAGCGGGAAAGCCAAAAAAATCCTAACTATTACTGGATTCTGGTTTCTGAGAATTCTTAGGGTGGGAGGGAGAATACTGCGAAGTTACCAGGGGGTTATCATTGCGGTTTTCTTCTCTTTCACTTTCAGATCAAAAGAGGAATATAATAAATATCTACAAAGGTATTTGGCTCTTGTCCATGAGATCTATTTATGGTATCTACTCTATATATCTTTCCACATCACGTTGCGCTGGTCTCTTGCTCAGATTTATTCACTCTTCTTCCAAACATAAGTAAACTAGTAATATGATTGCATCTGTAAAACTCCCTTTTCACACAAAATAATCTTAATCCAAAGTTTCAAAGATTTTAAATACTTACCTCACGGTCCTTTGAATAATTGAAATTCTTATTCATTTTAGGACATGGTTGAGTTTACAACAAACTCAGTAATGAATTCTCCCAAGATGTTATCAATCCAGAAATCGACAACACTTGAAATCCTATTGTCAATGCTCTTGAATCATCTTATCAGATCAAGAGTCCACACTGTAGGTTCTCCACCCTTAAAACAGTTCTTCCTTTCATTCAACATCAATATCCACTCGTACATCTCAACATGAAAATAATCAAAGAAATTCTCGCATTGATCTATAAAAATATAATTCTGTAACCAAGCTTCAGATGTCAGACGAGGATTTATGTTTTCTTGATCCGCAAATTCTTGTAATTTTAGGTCTATCCAGTCTTGAATCTCCTTAGTCGATGGGAACCACATACACATATCCCTCAAACAGATCCTGGTCCCGACAACAGAACCTTTTTTTGGCTCTATTTGGGCTTACCTAGGTTCAATCTATACTGCGCACCAACAAAACCCTTGATCACTGGCCCTTTCGACAATAACTTGCAAGAAAATAACAGTCTCACCCGAAGTGATTATGGGAGGATGCATAACTAGGTTTTTTCATCCTTGAGGGACTATTAAATGTGGTATTATTATGTTATCTTATTCTTAACACTTATAAATCACTTTGAAGCATCATATTAATCACTTAAGCATGCCATATAAATCCATAAACCATCACTATGTTGAAGTAAAATGCATCTGTAATAATTGTGACTCTATAATAGATAATAAGAAAATATACACATCAATCACATAAGAACATAAAATTACCATGGTTTACCCAAGTGCAGGGCTACGTCCATTAGAACTGTTGCTTAATATAATAAATCTTTAATAACAAACAATTCTTGGCCTGTGCACTAAGTTAGAAGATGTCTGCACACTAAGTTGCAGACTCTTCTCTAGGACTTTGTGAACTCAGTTGAAAAGCCTCTCCTTCGCTACCAAATTAAAAATCAAAATAATTTAATCATAACTTAGATATGGATCAAAACTTATCATTTTTATGATTCTCTTCTTATTATTTTTCCCTATAGATATTATTACATTTTCGAGTTACATCATTAAATACCATTGTACAAATACAATTGACTCCTTAGAAAAATAAACTATGGTCCAAAAACCATTGATCCCTTACAAAATCACGTTATTTTACAAAAATGAGGGGCTTTGACCCAACCCAAAGTCCTTATGGCACTGCGCAATATATTTAATTCCTCAAACTGCGCTTCGTTGCATGCTTTAGTGCACACTCTACCCCACAAACTGCGAGGTCTTTGCCAAAATATAGACCAAGTTGGGTTGTTCCTAAGAGGCCCTCAATCCTAGTTTAGGCTCACTGCAAAAATAATTAACACTAAAAAATGTTCAGAAATCATCCCCTTGGCATGAATCATGATGATATTCGATGTCACCTATTGATGTCATCATTACCACATGCCAATCTTTGAGTGTTTCATGTGTCACTTAGATTGAACGCACTTAGCCACCAAAAAGAGCCATTTCAACCTACCACGTGTCACTTCACTAATGCGCCATATCATCTCTCGACTACCACCTATATACCATGTGTATCCTTATCATTATTCCATGTTGTCTCTTTGTTGCATCGCTACCACCGGACCTTCGTAACAGGACATGAAATTGTGTGTTTGGTAATTTACTTAGTTCCATCTAGTTATTTTTTCAACTACGCCATTGCACCAAGTGCACATGAAACAGTTAGCTTAAACCTCTGTAGCGGGATGAATAATTATTTTTTCTGCTAATGGAACAATTCCCACTTTCAATCAACCGGAGCATCCTTTTCCAAGTCTTTATAAACCCTTGAATTAACACCTCTGCGATGGGACTTGAAATTGCATGTATGTTAACGGAAAAATTTTTGTCTCACACATTTTTTAACCATACCATCATGCCATCACTAATCACCCCAAGCCTTTAAACTCTTCATGTTAAACCGTGGTGTGATGACATGTTAACTTGTCATGTTGGCCTGCCAATTTTTCATACCACATAATTACACTGCCACATGTCACCTTATGAGTGGTGCCATGTGTCACCAAGAAAAAGGCCACTTTGGCACCCAAAAGTGCCAAATGGACAAGCCATGTGTCCTTTCCACATCATGCCATGTCATCATCGAGCTTACTTGTCATGCCAACTGTCTACCGCATCACCAAAATCCTCCAATCACACTTCATTATCTATCATTGGCCACATAATTAATTTGTATAGAGGAAATTTGGTATTTAACTATTTTTCAATGCTTTTCTTTGTTAATATTCAAAGGGGGTGGATGCTTGAATACAAAATTTTGAAACAAAACTAATCTTTTGGAACCGTAAGGCCAATTTGGATCTAGGTCATTTTGAAATTTTCCTTTTGTATCGACCCCTAGATGTCCTAGAATTCTAGATATCTATATTTCCCAGATATCTCATATGTGCCCGAATATCCCAAATGCCTTATGTTATCACTCCGTAATTTCCCAAGGCTGTGAAGGAAACCCATATGTAACCACAAAACCACTTTGGGAACTGGGAATCCAGCCCTTCCAGTTTCAGAGAGGGATCTCTCTTTACAATTTAGCTTTGTTGGACTGAAGGTATTAGGATAGCTATTAAGTTCAGGTTTGGGATTTTTTGTGTTGTTGGGTTGAAACTGGGAAGACAAGCCATTGGGAAAATGGAGTCACAGGTTTGTATTGATCAAATACATATTTTACATGCTAAAATTACAGGGAAGGGTAGAAAAATTCATTGGATATTTTAAGATCTAAGGTGTGGAGGTGAGGAATATATTTAGAAATCCAATTAAAAACATAGCAGTTAACCATTTTGATTTTATCTTTAGTGGAAAACATAAAAAATATTCTTAAGCTAGAGATAGAGTGTACATTTAAACAAATTATGTTCTTTATCTTCTTAGAATAATTCATATTTAAGAAATACATATGATAACATAGAGAAAACAAATTGACAAAGAGAGAAGCACTTCACCAATAAAAATGACACAAGAATCCTGTAATGCTTGTACTGTATTATTGAAAATTTGATCAATGGTGGCTTTGTGAGCTGATTTACAATGCAATAATTTATTAAAACAAGTCCCAACCTATTATAAGTCTTATTACAACATATTTATAATTTTTTTTCTAAAATAATATTAGATTCCAAAAAGAAATTGATTTACAAAATATTCTCTAACAATTCCTGGAAAAAATATGAATAAAATTTATTACAAATAATATCTACCAGAAACACGTAGATATTTCCAAAATATAACTAAGTAATAGGAAGTCCATACTATTTTTGATCTTCTGTTCAAATTTTGAAGTGAATTGTTGCTGACTGTGTCTATTTCTGGAAAAAAATCTGCATAATAAACTAAAGATAAAATAATATCTCTAATTTATCTCCTAGAAACTTTGAACTACCTGCAAGTATTGTGCATTGAAATATGGAATTGGTTCACTAACTATTGGAAATAAGTTGTTTGATCTTTAATTTGTTGATCTTTTTCTACTAGGTGTCTTAAATTGATCTTCATGCCCTTGAAATCTAAAATAAGGTTTAAACTATCTTCACAAAATCTGCCTATTTCCCTCTTAAACCCAATTGCTCTGCCATCTGCCCCTTTGAGTTCTATTTTTGTCATTTTTTCCTTTCATCATCTTTTGAATACTTTATTTTGTCACAAAATATTTGAGAAAAGAAAAATAATATATAACATTCCCAAATATTTTGATGAAAATCATAATTTAAGTTTAAAAATATTTATTTGAATGATTTATAAAACCATAACATGACACCTGTAAAATCCAGTAAAAGTGATTTTTTTTTTAACCCCCCCTTATTGGTTAAATGTTGAAGGAGTTGGGGGTTTGAAACATACCAATAATCGTAGATGTAATTAATTCACAGATCTCGAGGATTTTTCATTTTGGAATTTTAATAATTAAGTGCGGGGTGGGCCATAGGCATTGACTTTTGGATTTATGATTTTGGCTGTCATAAAATAAATATGTTTCTAATGTTTTAGAGTTTGGATTTATTTATTATTTTTTAATTTTGATAATTTAAAATAAATAATTTCTCACTTAGGCTTTCTTCTTTGCTTGTGGTTTTGAGAATCAAACTTCATCTTACTCTACCTTTTGATCGGGATGTTGGTTTGAAGCACTAGATATACCATTGGCAAGCTGCTTTTGAGCACTTTTCCATGAAAACACCTAAAACCCGATCTGAACCAAATTTTATATGTAAAAAATCTCCCAAACAATCATACTTTGTGTTGGCCACCAGTCTTTAAGAACTAAATAGTTCTTTGGACAAACAAAATTTTAGGCTATGACACCTAGTGATTCATAGGCTAAAATTTACTAACATATTTCCAAAATAGATAATTGAATAAACAAACTGCCTATATTATAGGACCCTAACAATGGCTCCAATGGGGATGGCATCCTCCCAGTGAGGTGCCAAAGAACACCGTAGACTAGTATAATGATCCATTCGGCTGATCCCAAACCTACAACAAGCTATACCATGAAACATTTTCAACTGAAACCCACTGGTAATCTATTCCAATCCTCAAACTGAATCAAATTCACTCTTGAAATTGAAATCTGAACTGTACATTGAAAACTAAAAAATAATTCTCAAAGAGTTGAGCTTATTCATCACAGCTACTTGCTCTAATAATTGATATCAAATGCTGAATTAAGTGACAAAAAAGTGCTAATGCATCCAATTAAGAAAGTGGTTGTTTGATAGCTCCCTACTCACACCGTCTTCAAAGAAAAAGAAAAACTCAAAGAATAGCAACTCAAACTTCCATTTGGATCTAATACCTATATTGATGAACCAAGAAAATTCTACCTTCACTGATGACTGCAATAAAATGACCAAAGTATCATGGAAAACATGCAACATAAGATCTTCTAGATGATTTAAAGCATGAAATCAAACCTCATTCCAAACTGCTAGTTTGTCTATGTTTTGATACTGATCCCCTTCGAATAGAATGGCAGTAAACTTTTTTTCACTCTCATCATCCATAATGTTAAGATGTATTGTATACTCTTGAACATATTTAGATGAAACAACTTCCTGACATGTTTGAGGAAATTTTGAAAATGGCTCCTCATGTATTTCGATGGAAATGTCATTTTGATATTCAAAGGAACCAAGAAAAAATGTTTCTTCTTCTATTTTTTCAGGGTGATCATTTTCAAATGAAAAAACATTTGTCAGTTTATCATCCTTTCCATTTGCAATAGGAAATCACTTTGAATGTTCTTTAATATTATCAAATACAACATCAATGTCATGTGCAATAGGGTTGTCTAAAAAGGGACCCTTTATTCAATTCAACAATAATTTCATCTTGGTATTCAAAAGGATATGAGATAACCTCTTCTCTTTTAATGACTGTGTTAGAAAATGAATGAAAACTAGAAATAGTTGATTGAATACCCTCATCACTAACTTGGTCACACACAAGTTGGCAAGATAACTACAAAATTTCATGAAATTCAGGTGAAGGAACATGACTTCCAATAACATGTTGTCTTATTTCATCAACAACCAAGGAAGAAACTAATGTCTGAGAATTTTCATGATTATTATGGAAGCTAGCTTCTACTTTCTGTTCATGATGCTGAAATTGATTTTCATCCAAATCTTCTAGTATCTCTTTTTCCGTGAACTGATCATATTCATAGTAACCTTTCGGATATTCAATAAAAATTTAAAAATTCTCACATCAGTTTTGAAACAGAAACAAAGATGGATAATATTCTTTGTATTCCTCATAAAAATAGTATGAAAATGCTTTAAATAACATATACTAGCAGCATGAAAATTTTCATACCAAGACCTTGAATTTCCCTCCAAAGTTGCCATAAACATCTTCATCAGGCAGTCTTCAGGAAAATGATTTTTTTAGCCTATGTACATGCATCTGAAATTTCACCAAGTGAAGAGCAGCATCATATTTTTCCTGATCGTTTAATTTTTCTAAATAAGTTTGCCAATCTATGCAAGGCATTCGATTTGGAAATCCTAAAATATGATCTCGATTCATAGTTTCATACCTTCTAGATTGAGAAATCATCTTGATTTCTGGATTCTGCTACCAATGGAGTCTTTATATCAACTTGAAACTATTTGGAGCTGCCAGGTAAATGATTCATCCTTCATATTTCTAGTTGTTGTCCACCATCAAAAATCAGATATAAAACTTGATACTCTTTCCTGAGGAAGACTAAACCTTTTGGTCCCTAATGGAGTCACCAGGATGTTATCACTCCGTAATTTTTTGGTTGCAGAGTAAATCACAAAGGTAAACTTAGAACCACTTTGGAAACTAGGAATCTAGCCCTTCTACTTTGAGAGAGGGATCTCTCTTTATAATTTAGCTTTGTTGGACTAAAGGTATTAAGCTAGCTATTAAGTTCAGGTTTGGGTTTTTTGTGTTGTTGGGTTGAAACTCAAAAGATAAGCCATTAGGAAAATGGAGTCACCTGTTTGGATTGATCAAATACAAATTTTACAGGATAAACCTATAGGAAAGGGTAGGAAAACTCCCTGGATATTTTAAGATATGAGGTGTGGAGGTGAGGAAAAGATTTAGAAATCCAATTAAAAACAAGGTGGTTAAGAATTCTGATTTTATTCTTCAGTGGAAAACATAAAAATTATTCTTAAGCCAGAGATAGAGTGTACATTTAAAAAAATATGTTTCTTATCTTCTTAGAATAATTCAAATTTAAGAAACACATATGATAACATAGAGAAAACAAATTAACAAAGAGAGATGCACTTCACCAATAAAAATGACACAAGAATCCTATAATAATTGCACTGTATTATTGAAAATATGATTAATGATGGATCTATGAGATGTTTTTCAATACAATTTTTTCTCAAACAAGTCCCACCAAATTATAAGTCTTATTATTGTTAGGTAAACTTGACTCGGGATAGAGTCAAAATTGACTAGGGTAAATAGTAGTGGTTTTGGGGCACATGGTTTTGTGCACCCATGGTTTTGACCCATGGTATTGCATGTAATGGAGCCTATAAAAGGCTGGGAATACTTCATTGTAATGTAGGCCCGGAGGTGAGCGGTGAAGGCTCACTTGGGCGGATTGGCCAAGGTTTTTTGGCCAATGGTTAATGAAATTTCATTGGTTGGGTTTTTCCCCAGATTTGGGGTTTTCCCGGTTAAACATTGTGTTTATGTTTATGTGATTTGTTGCTGGGTTTTGTATGTGTATTATTCTCTCAGTAAATATTTTATTTCTACAGTAATTCCTAACAAATGGTATCAGAGCGACAGGTCTCGAGTTCGAAACTCACCCAACTCGCATTGGGGGGGAGATTGTTGGAAAATTAGGTTCCGCGCTCCGTGTGTTTGTGGCTGTGGTTCATAACCTCTCCATGGATCCTAACTACCCGAAGTTGTAGCGGAGACTAATTCATCGCGGATTTTGGTCTAACGGAAGTAAATGTTTCGCAATTTAGTGTCGAAGATTGCCATTAGACAATTGGTGTTGAAGGGTGCTTAAATGACCCTGTGTGGTATGGCCCCGTGGAAAAGAAAAATACAAGTGGAAATGTTTAGGTATGTGCTATTCTTTCCGCATTGGCCCCCATCCTTCACTTGTGTCGAGCGCGGTAGGGGGGCACGCGCCCCCACTGTCGGGAGGTTCGAGCAGCGCCACAGCTCTGCAGGCACTGCGGTCCCACTCATATGCGGACCCACCATGTTTATTTTTGAGTTGCATGGTTTTGGGGTACGGTGGTTTTCGGCCCCTGGTATTTCATAGATCTGGCCAAGGGAACTGCGATTATGTTCCAATC
Source organism: Pinus albicaulis (assembly GCA_034641835.2). Taxonomy (NCBI): domain Eukaryota; kingdom Viridiplantae; phylum Streptophyta; class Pinopsida; order Pinales; family Pinaceae; genus Pinus; species Pinus albicaulis. The sequence continues at coordinate 1,129,511,726 of CM076579.1, forward strand.
CAGGGTTAATGGATTGGGGTTTATGTATGCTTCGGCATGTATATATATGTGTTGTAACACTAAAAGGAATATAATGAAAAATCAAGTTGGTCATCCCGATTTGGGATCCAAGGGAAAATCTCTGTGTTTATTTGTTTTATGTTTTATGCTCTCGCTATTGTTTATTTTCTGTTATAAGATTCGTGTGTAGATAATTTATGTTCAGGTTTAAAACCTACATTTGGTATCAGAGCGACAGGTCTCGAGTTCGAAACTCACCCAGCTCACGTTGGGGGGGAGATTGCTGGAAATTGGGTTCAATGCTCCCCGTGTGTTTCGCGACATGGACTAACCGCCTCTCGTGGATCCTAGCTCTGGCGATTGTAGCAGAGACTAATTCCTGCGGGTTTTGGTCTAACGACAATCATGTTTCCAACAATTACAACATATTTATAGATTTTCTGCTAAACTAATATCAAATTCCAAAAATAAACTATTTTACAAAATATTCTCTAACAATTTCTAAAAAAATCTGAATAAAATTTATTACAAATAAAAATCTACCAAAAACATGTAGATATTTCCAAAATATAACTAAGTAATAGGAAGTCCATACTATTTTTGATCTTCTATTCATACTAAAAAGTGAATTGTTGCTGGAAACAACTCTGCATAATAAACTAAAGATAAAATAATATCTCTAATTTATCTGCTGGAAACTTTGAAATGGCTGCAAGTATTGTGCATTGAAATTTGGAATTGGTTCACTGACTACTGGAAATAGGATGTTGATCTTTAATCTGTTGATCTTTTGCTGCTAGGTGTCTTAGAATGATCTTCATGTCCTTGAAAACTGAAATAAGGTTTAAATTGTCTTAACTAGATCTGTTAACTTCCCTCTTAAACATGATTGCTCTGCCATCTTCCCCTTTGAGTTCTATTTCTGTCATTTTTTCCTTTCATCATCCTTTGAATACTTTATTTTTTTGCAAAATATTTGGGAAAAGAAAAATAATATATAATATTTCCAAATATTTTGATGAAATTCATAATTTAAATTAAAAAGTATTTATTTGAATGATTTATAAAACCATCGTATTTTCAAATCTATGTTTTGTTTCCAAAATTCATGGCTTGTTTTCAAAATATATGGCTTGTTTTCTCTTCGCATGGATTTTGAAACCCATGTGTTGTTTTCAAAAACCATGTCCTATTTCTCCTTCCTTGTAAAAAACATGATGAATTCATTTTTGCACCCATGAATTCATTGCACCTATTTTTGTAAATTTCCTTTTACCTTCATTAGTAAACAAATTTCATCCTCCTTCATTCGCAAAAAAAATTCTTAACATATGAAATTTCCACTTATATACTTTCCCACCACAATTTAAATGTATAGGAAAAATGGTTTTTTTAGGGGGCGGGTAGTAGTGGTTTCTGTAAGATACGGTAAAAGTGAAAACAAATTTTCGGACTCCTGTAGATGTAATTAATTCATAGATCTCAATGATTTTTCATTTGGGAATTTTAATAATTTAGTGGGGGCTGGGCCATAGGCTTTGACTTTCGGATTTATGACTTCAGCTGTCATAAAATAAATATTTTTTTGAATGTTTTAGAGTTTTGATTTATTTATTATTTTTTAATTTTGATATTTTCAAATAAATAATTTCTCACTTAGGATTTTGTCTTTGCTTGTTGTTTTGAGAATTAGAGTTCATCTTGTTTTACGTTTTGATTTGGATGTCAGTTTTAAGCATCAAATATACCATTGGAAAGCTTCTTGTGAGCACTTTGCCTTGCAAACACCTGTAACCTAATATGAACCTAACTTTATATGCAAAAAATCTCCCAAACAATCAGACTTTGTCTTGGCCACCAATCTTTAAGAACTAAATGGTTCCTTAGACAAACAAACTTTTAGGCTATAAAACCTAGTGATTCATAGGCTAAAATTTACCATTAGATTTCCAAAATAGATAACTAAACAAAAAAATTACCTATATTATAGGACCCTAACACCTTATGAATTAACTCACTGCCAAACTTCAAAATTATTTTTCCCAAAAATCCTTGGGAGTTTTTATGAGAATCATATATTGTTAGAAATTCATTTGAGAGGACTATCCACCTATAAAATTTTCAATAGCAGCTAGCATGATATATTTCAGAAAAAGAAAAAAATAAATAAAATAAATAAATAAATAAATAAATAAATAAATCCTTCAAATATATGCCTTTAAATCATGTATTCAATAGTTTTCAAGCACTATAAATCTCTACATACACCAAAAAACACATTAGTAACAATATCAACACACTCTCAAACATACTCCCCTATACTTGTAGGCCCTTGTCATCAATGACCAGGTTGATATCAGTGAAAATCATCTAGCAGACCAACCTAGATTTGTTTCTTATCACTTGTCCTTCATCATTCAATTTTTTTCTTGAACACCTAGTTGGTACCAATAACATTATTGTCTTTTGGTCTAGGATTAAGTTCCCAAGCATTGTTTTTCTCTATATAGTCCAACTCTTCACTCATTGCCTTAGGGAAAAAATTTATCTTCACTTGGTTGACTAAAATTTTGTGGGTTGTATTTGAGATAATAGAGAAAAATTTGGGTGTTTAGGACTACCTATGAATCTTATTCTTATCTAAAATCCTAGTTCTTTATCTCCAATTATTTGACTCTCAGGGTGTTACATTTGTACATACTTGGATGGGTTTTTTTTCCTCTAAAGGTTCCTTTCTTCTTCTTCTTTTGTTTTTGCATATCTAAAAACATAGTCATCATCCTCATTTTATTTCTCATTCTCCTAATATTTTGTTGAATGAGGCAAGGTGACATCTATTTTGACATCAATTCACTCCATGGTCTTCTTGGTCCTCTTGTTATAGCATTTGTGTCCCTTGATTTTAAACAAATATCAAGGAAAATATCCTAATCTACTCAAGAATCAAACTTACCTAGTTTCTTATCATTCCTTTTTTATATAGGATTTGTTTCTAAAGACCTTGATATGTTTTACTATGGTTGTAATTAATTTCCATAATTCATAAGGCGTTTTATCACTATTAGGTTTGAGATGAGTTTTGTTGGAAAAATAAACAACAACTTGAGTTGTTTCTCCCCAAAGGGTGTTTGCAACCTTTCCTTCATCCATCATTTCTCTAGACATTTCTTGAATGGATCTATTATTTCTTTCCACTACTCCATTCTACTAAGTGGTTTTAGAAATTGAATAGTGCCTTATGATCCCATGTTATTCACAAAAATCCTCAAACTCATTTGAAGGGTACTCTCCTTCTATATCTAACGTCAAGCATTTGATTTTCAATTCTTTCACATTTTCTACTTGAGCCTTGAACACCTTGAATTTACTAATAGGTTTTGATTTTTCTTTGAGTAACATAATCCATGTTTCTCTACTAAAAGCATCAATGAATAAAATGAAGTATTTCTCTCCTCTTTGGATTTGTGTCCTTGTAAGACATCACATATCAATATGAACTAGTTCTCGGGGTCTAGATAATGAGTACTCATTTATTTTGAAGTGCACCCTTGACTTCTTACCAAACTGAAAATATTTACATATGGAGTTGTCTGGTTTTGACATTTTTGGCATACCTCTTACCACTCCAAGGAAAAGACCCTCTAGTAGATGTTTTTGAGGAACCGCTTATAAAAATACCCCAGAAATCCATTTGTAGCGGAGGTTACTAGAGGAGGTTGGTGGGTGGAGGTTTTTGCAGATGTTTTTCGTCCGGTACAATTATCATCCTAAACCACAGCGGTGCGTTCAACAAGATAAAGCACCTGTGCACAAAAAAACATTGGCACACCAGACACCGTGTGCTCCGTACAAACCCACCTGATGCATCTTATTATTGTAGCGCACCAGTGCTTTACAAAGATTTCACACTGCTGCATTCTAAAACCCCACGTCAAAGCTAAAAATTCCCGGTGCGGTCTTAAGAAACCGCACTGGTGCGCCTATAAAACCCCGTGCACCGGAACATGGTTAAATAAAAAAATAATTACGGCCAAAAAACCACATTTTTCACTTTTCAGTTCTCCAGAGCTCTCAAGCATTGGTGCAACTTATCCTTGTTTGAGGCACCCTAACATCGGTGCTCCCATTGCACCCATTGCATGCACTGCTGTTGTGAATTTCCCACCAATCTCCATTTTGAATTTTGAAAAATGGTGTGAAAAATTAATTTTGCAATTTCTACAGCCAATATGCCTCCTCGACAGCCAAATGGACAGGTATTTTTCCTGTTTTTCCATAATTAAGCCTTTTAGCTGATTAGAATTGTAAATTAGCTTAAAATTAACCATTAAAAAAAAAAAAATTCCCACGCAATGCACTCGAGCCGTTTGGCTCGCACCGGTTCACGGTGCTACTTGTAAATTTACAGGCCGCATTGCAACCAATGCTAACGGTATCCACACTGATTCCGGGGCGGTACCGAAAGGTGCACCGTGATATTTTAAAATTAAAAAAAAGTGCAGTGTGGTCAGTTACCTGATCACACCGTTGACCCTGTGGAATAGCGGAAATGTGGTGCGTTGACTGAAATATCCACTCCGCGACGGTTAATTTTGTCAATGCACCACATTCTAGAATTTAGACATGGTCAACGGTGTGGCCTGGTAAAATAACGCACCGTTGAGTATGTAATGATGTCAGGAGGTTGGTGAACTGACCAAACTATATGCCCCGGGCATATAGTTTGGTCAGCGCACTGCCCTCCCAACTCTAGTCCATAGTCAACAGTGTCGTATGTTATACCACCACATCATTGAATTTGGAACAATGCCAGGAGAGCATTGCGCTGAAAATTTGTAGGTGCATCGACTCCATTGTGCTGCAAATTTTCTGGTGCACTATCGTCGGTGCGTGACAATAAAAGATGCACCATGACTGGTGCATGCCCATTTTTTGTGGTGCACCGATTGTTTTTTTTTTTTTGTCAAATTTTTTTATATATGTATATTCCTAAATACATGTCTCATTTAATAAAAAAAAATTATTTAATATTTCAATCATTCAGAGACATGAAAGGAGAGAAGAGAGGGAACAACAACAACAATAGGCAGACCAATATAACATGGTTCGCCTATAGGAGGCACGAGAGGGGGAGAGAGATGCGTACCCTCACCCTATTATAGCAGCTACCCAGGGAATCCTAAGGCAGGTAGGCCTCCTCAAGTTCTATGAGGAGGCTATTTCCCTAAAGAGCCATGGTTTGTTTTTGCGACATCTTATCTGCAGGTGGAATGCCCACCTATTCCAGGTTGGTCCTAACCAGTGGTATGCGCCCACTAAGGAAGACATATATTTCATTACAGGAATATCGAGGAGAGGGGTGGATATTCCCTCATTCCCAGAGGTTCTAGTTGGCTATGCAACAGGGAGTCGGTTGGTGTACTCTCAGAGATACATTAGCGCAGATATACTATCTCCTTCAGATTTTCAGGTCTCAGGAGGTTAGTTACATATTTCTGTATTTGGTAGTGAGGAGGTGAGGTGCCTCTCACTTCTGATTTCACACAACACTAACGACGAGCAACACATTAGTTTCTCGCTTCTATATTATGATGATTCTTTAGTACAGGAGCCATGACTTGTCAGGTGGATTGCCATTTTTTTGCGGTAGTTCTGTACAACCTTAGATAGATGTCATGCTCATGCACAAGGGAGGGTAAAATTCCTTTTTGCTTCAGAGATTTTTTATTTAATTTCTGAGAGGTTTCCATAGATGAGGCCTAGTTTTTTTTGGCAGCCTCGTAGGTCGATGCTGGATGCACATGTGGGGACAGATGATGCCCAGGAGGGGCGAGACTGATTTTTCTGCGAGGATATCTTATGATGCATTGGATTTGCTAGCCAGTGTTGATGAGCATCCCTTCGTTACTGTCCCCTATCCTTATGCTAGTTTGGATTGGTGAGGGTATGCCAACATCCTCTTCATAGATGATGAGCTGTCGAATGATAGAGGTAATATTACTGTTTTATATAAATTTATTTTAGCATGTTCTTTAACTTGTTTTTATTAAATTGTGTAATGAAATTGTCTAATTATTGTTGTGTACTTGTATATATTTTGCAGACATTGGGTCTTCTGATGGTGAGGACATGCTAGAGCCACCAAATGATCCAGGTGTGGATCCTGATGATGATCAAGATATGCTAGATGCCGAGGATCATGAGGCCAGCACAAAGAGACCTGCTCCTGTTGGTGTGCCAGTACCACCTTTTGGTGAGGCATGGTAGGCTTGATAGCAGATTGAGGATGGAGTTGGGCGACTAACTCTGTGCATCGTTTTTTGAGGCAGGAGTTAGGCCCGCTACTATGAGAGACATACAGGTCGTTGGTAGGCTGGCACATATGTGGAGAGGCATGCCACGTGACATGTACAGGCTGATGCGACATTTCGTAGAAGCTACGATGTTAGTTACGCGGTTGAGGAGGGCCCTTGAACGTTATAAGCATGGTCAAGACATAGCACCATGTGATCGACAGTCCGCGAGCAGTGACGCATCATATGATAGTCATGATCAGGGGAGTGATCATCGTTCACCTCGCACCACACCGGATGAGCAACCTCCACTAGCATTGACCAAAATTCATCATGGAGAGTAGGCTAGACCCGGTCACGTCGAGTCAGCAGTCTGCAACATCCAACAGTTTCATGATCATGAGTAGGCTGGACCATTGACCATGTTGAGTCATCACGATGAGCAGCTGACAGTTGATCTTGATCAACATGAGGCACCAGTACCAAATCAGAAGGCATGTGATGAACAACATGTACCTGAGCTTGTCGAGGCTGCACCATTGACTGAGCAGGCCTCGACCAATACTGTTATTGATGATGTACCACTAGCTGATATATGACATTTATATTGAAGTTGTATAGTTTTGACATTATTCAGTTATATATATATATATATATATATATATAGGTATATATATATATATGTATATATATATATAATCCATGTATTTATCTAATTCATATTCTTTAATTTGTAGCAATTTGTGTTGGTGATCATCCTGATATGCTCTTTTTGAGTCGTATTAGATATGTTTTCACTTAATATTCCATATAAGATAATATCTGGCCAATGAGTTTTCCCGTGAAGATGTATATTTGATGTTTGTGTTGTGATGATGTTATATAATGCTAATTGTGTTTTGTTAGATGATCATGATCACGATGATGTTAGCGAATTTGAATGTGTCTTTTAGTCGAATATGATGTTTGTACGATGGTTATCATGATCATGATGTTTATTAATTAATTTAATATTAAACAGTCACAATGTTAACAAATTATTATTGTTGTAATTGTATGTAAAATTCTAAAATTGTCAATTATAATTATGATGTATATGATGTATAAAATGTAATTGTATGTAAAATATTTGTATATTTTTAATTGGATTAATGTGAAAATTTTAATTGTATTAATGTGAAATGATTTTATTAAAATTTTTAAATTTTTAAATTTGTAAATTTGTAAATAATTGTAAAATAATAAATCTAGAATAATATGAATTTTTGTAACATAATAAAGTTTAGAAAATAATGAAAATAAATTCATGTAATTTAGAATTATCATTATTTTATTATGATCTTACATACCAAAAATAACTTTTGAATGATCGCCATTGTTTTTGAGATCAACATAATTACTGAAAATTATCAAGTGAAATAAATGATTTTAACATTAGCACAAATGAAAATTGCAATTAACTTCAAAATACATATTTATATAATGTTTTGAAAACCCATCTTAAAAGTACAAATATTGATGAAATACCATGTACCATATTAATCTAGGTTCATATTCACCTCATTATCTTCATCGCATGGCATGATAACACTATTGTTCTCAAAAATATGTTTTAGTATAGGGTCATGTCTCAATAAGGCATGCAATCTCACCCATCAACTACAACTGAGTAAAAAATGCAGTTGCGATGCGGGAAAACATAGGGCTCCTTAGCTTCATCCCACATCTTTCTAGAGTTGATACATATCAGCCTACTATCGCATTATTCCTTTACATTATTCCAATCAAAGGTGTCCCACCACTTGCACCTAAAAATAACACATTGGAAAGAAGAGAAATCCACTTCAATGATCTCTTGTATCTTTCTGACGTAACCTAACTTCCCTCATACTAGGTTTTGATCACGGTGGCTAGATCGACTAGATTGATCGAACTTGACTTCCAATCCATAGTCTCGTGTGATGTTTCCAGCATCGACATTTTTTGTCTGAAAATGGTGTCCATATGCCCACATAGAAGGGAACAAATGCACCTATTATAAAAAAGTTAAAAAATCATAGTGTCATGTGTCTTATAATAACCCAATAGTTAAAATATGAAATATATATGTAATTACATTTGAAAGGTGCATTATTAATTTTCAAATGTAAATATAAATTAAATATATTATTACCAAGTTGCTGCACCCAATCCCTATTTTTAGCGCATCCTCTTCAGCACGCGGGTAATGACTGATTGCACCATATTTCTCTCTGACTTGGTCAACAACCCAACTGTTGGGGAATATTTTTGGCATATTTTCTTTTAAATGATCAGGATAAGACACACTTCTACCATTAAACTGTCTGAATTATTTCTTGTCACTGTCCCATTTCATCCTCTTTTGTTCGTACAATGCAACCCATGGTTGTGTCGCTTTGGAACTGTAAAGAACAAATTTATTGATTACTTCAATTTCTGCATTCGTTGATGAAATAAAACCGACATTATATAGTACATAAAGATCAAAATATACATTATATAGAAGTTAAACATGAAATTATATTTACTTTGTGTAAATTTGAAAAATTATAATTCGCTTACTCTTTATCAAGCGCTTTTTTCCACTCGTTTGGAGCAACTCCCCTTCTCTTTTGTCTTCATCCCTTTCATCATCCCAAATCACTGCACCTGGTCTATTTTCGATCTGCTTGATGTACTCACTAGCATAATAGAAAGACTCATACGATATAATATTCCTAAATTAGCATGCAACTAATTGGAATAATAAATTTTTTATTTTTATTCTTAGTAAGAAGAATAAGAGGGTAGGGAGACCCATAAATCTCCTTAGTAGGAATAAAACCACTCCAAATATGAATGGAGGGAATCAAAAGAGCTGGATAAAGCTCCCCTATGTGTGAACAAGGGATGAAGCATGTGGACTGGCTCAACTTTGACCAAATCAATAGCGCTGGTTTGCAGGGAGTGGACATTCAATGAGGGACAACGCAGTTTTGGAGGGAGATTATTTGCATGGAAGTAGTGCCTTTAATGAGTGGGGCCAAGGGTGAGGAAGCTCACCAATAATATAAGGAAGGGGATGGCAGCCATTGAGGACATGTTTTGATGATTATTTTGTTTATGGTATGTTAAGACTTGTGGCTCTCTTCAGCTGTTTAGCTAAGATTGTAGTGTTGTTTATCACAAGGGTGTTCCTGAGTGGGAATCCCACCTTCATCCTTGGGGGACTTCGAGTGCCCACTCAAGAGAAGTTCATTGAGCATTATTTCAACACATTGTGCTTCATATCATATTTTTGCATCATGCCAAGTCATCATCATCCCCTACAACGCAGTTCCAGTCCATGACTGCATTACTGTAGTGAGTAGTTGCAGGGGTGAGTTCAGTGCTCCATTTGGAGTGTTTGCTTTTCAGTGGAGGGATCAACCCTACACTTGAAGAGTCCATTAGAGGAGTTCCTTTTAGATCTACATTAGATTCAACAACCTCCTTTCAGGTGCCCAGTTGCAAATTTTATTCAACCCTAGGGCTACATTCTAGCATTATGATATTTTGTATATTTCCAGAAACCCTTTCTGGGTTGTCTTGGAAAAGTGTGTGGGAGCCTAGATCCCTATTTTTGAGCCTGGTTGAGAATTTATTATCAGATCCATTTATTTATATTATTCAGCTGCAATATTAGCCACTAAAACTGTGTTGTATTGGCTTCATTTTTTTGTGTAGCAGTAATATTACATGTATGGGTGCTATTACGCATTAGAGGTTTCTCTTGCCTAGCTTGAGGGACTTGATCCCCAACCTATTTTACGTATTCCTTGCTGTTATACATAATACCATGGATCTATCTTTGGCTCATATGTAATGTGTTGACATTTGCTGCTATTTCCATTATTGTGTGCTATATTGCTGCTTTCCCCATTTGGGAATATTACATACGATTGTACCCCTCTGCCATAGACCCATTGGGTTTTTCCCTTTGTCGAACAAAACCTTTCAATTTCTTCATGTACCTCTCTAAGAAGAAAATCCAATGAAAAGAAACCACCCCAACTAATTAATCCTCATCTACTAGGTGGATTAGAAGATGAACCTGAAAGTCCATGAAACTCGTCGACAGTTCCTTCTCAAACATACAAACAATCTCAACTATCTCTTGATGCCAACATGGAATGCTAGCCACATGAATCTCCTTTGACGTGATGCAATGTACACATGAAGATAATTTAGATATGTCATGTCCTAGGTCTTGAGGGAATTCATGTTTCACACACCCACGCACGAACAAAGGACAATGACACTGCAAAGTTATAAACACGTGCAATAATATACACAATTATTTATGTTTTATGATCCCCGCATGGGACAAAATTTATTAATTAAAAAATAAGAAAATCATGCTTTTGACATTATACGTACTCTTAGAAGATTCAAATGGTCATGTGATTTCAACCCTAACAAATGGTCATCCATGGTGAAGCAAGGCCGTAGTGAAGACCCGTATGAAGATGGAACCCTCACACCCATTATAACTTCATTTGCCAAAGAAAGATCATATTTTTTTAAAATACATGGGACATCACCTTCTTTGAAATACCATGAATTAGAGGGACCAATACCTGGCTCTGATCATGTACATTCTAATAATCTTGGCCAACTTTTATTTTTAGTTTTTGAAGTAATAAGATCTTTCCCAACAACCAATGTGTCACTTTGTTTCGATGATATGTTCTTCCATAAAGAAGATGAAACAATTTTAAGTATATGCATGGGATATAATAAGTGGGTAATATTAAGATGCTCCCAATATGGGAGGTTATAAAAGATAGATTTCCTTTTCATCCCAATGGGAAATTTCTCAACATAGGTGTTGAAGAATTCTAGATCATCGAACATAGGATCCCCATTTGAATCGAACATTTCCATGAAATCCTTCTCCTTCTCTCTCTCATATGCTCTAAGCCATTCAGCTGGTGATATTACTGGAGGCCTTTGGGTTCTCTCTCATTTACCATTGAAAGCGGATGCTGCTCTTCTCTAAGGTTGTTCTTCTGGGAGGAATACCCTGGAACAATCATACATTGGCTTTCGTAGGTCCTTGGACCATCTAGCTTTTAGATAAGGTCCACAAAATTTACATCCAAAATACCCTTTTTTTACAAGACCTACGAGATTATTGTATACAATTAATATGCATGGCATGTTAAAGAATATCATGAAGATCAGAACAATTACAACGCATTAAATAACTAATATGCGAAAGAATATTGTTACTTATATAAACAAATCAATAAATTAAACATGTAATTTAACAGAGCAAACTCCTAAGCCTAGATAATCATGTGTCATGTAAACACATATCCCATACAACGTGAAAATCCTCTCTGCTGCTATGGGTATTGATACATCGTATACATTTATCCCATCCCATAATTCCTTCAATTCATCTACCAGTAGTTGTAAGTAGACATCCGTATTCTTCACTTGTCTTATACTAGGGACTATGAGGGCCAACATAAGATGTTCATTCTTCACAAAAAACCATGGGGGGGTATTCTTATTAATCACTACTATAGGCCAAATAGAATAGTTGGTGTTCTGAAGGGACGATGGGTTGATGCCATCCATGGTTATGCTGAGTCGTAGACTTCGTACTTCATACTTGAATTTTTCGGGCCATGTATCCTCTATATGCTTCATTGCTATTGAATCAATTGGGATTTGCATAACTCCCAACTCACTTTTTTGTGAGGCATTCCATCCCTACAACATAGATAATTGTTTGCAACAAAAGAGCCTTTGAATCCTTGGGATTATAGGCATGTGCCTCAATATATTAAAAGGAGGGCCACATGATTTACCCTTCTTTTTTGATTTATCATACCTTTCATGCCCACATTTCAGACATATCTCTTTGTCTACATATTCTCCTCTATATAGAATACAATCATTTGGACATGCATGATATGATATGTACTCAACACCCAACATTTTCAAAAATTTCTTTTCCTCGGGCAAGACATTATCACTCGAAAGAACATTATCTTTGAATAACCTGTAGTTTTTTATCATGGAAAATATTAATAAATGTACATTAATGCCGATATAATTATTAATGTTTATAAAATTGGCCATTTATAATGTTCATTGTGTACTGATTATATTCTTAAAATTTATATACAATATGGTAACTTACCTCAAAATTTTCTAGAAACATGCATTCGACAAGCCAAACTTTGATTTCCAGTTGTACAGTAACATTGTTGTCCCCAACTGGGTAGACTTTGACTAACTACCAGGTCCAAAGAGAGGGGTGGTGGAAGAAAATTTAAGGCTTTCGAAAAAGGTGTCAGTGATATGAGCATCATCCCCTAGTTGATCATCATTTTGGAATGCATTTAACAACATTGTCTCCATGGCAGTCATATCCCTTAAGTAATCATCCATACCAACCTCTATTTTCTTGCCTCCATTTCCAGCCTGTGAAGAACTAATATTGTTGTAGTCATTCCTAATTAGTGAATTTGGACGTAGCGAGAATTGAATCGGTGGTTGATTCAACCATTCTTGGTATCATTCCTCTCCAATTTTTTCTCTTAATTCAGTCTTCTCTCGATTTGACATTGTCATGGGGTGCAACGGAAGATGGTAGGTAGGTTGATCATCATCACTAGAATCCTAATAATTAAAAAAGAAATAGTTGAACATGATTAGTACAAAATATGTGATATCAATTAGCAAGCACGTTGAAAATATTGCATGATTAATTGGTTTGACGTTGAAATAATTACATTAATAAATATACCAAACAATAATTATTGTTACCATCATTTTCCTAGGATTGTGGCTAGAAGATGCAATATTGTTACAATTGGCAAGGTGAAGCGGCTATCCATTTTCATCTACCAAATGTGCCTTGCGGTATGCTGCTCCTGATAAGAGCTTCCAACGTTTAGGATTTGTTTGAATATTTTGTGCATCTGAACTCGATTCTGAATCTGCTTGAACCTGGAAATTTTTATACATTATAAATTTAATTAAGTTGTGCATGATTGACATGGATAAAAAACATAAATTCAATTAGATAATGAAAATATAAATAAAATATATATGTAGTAAATATTATGTCTCGAGATGGATAGGGAGAACTCCGCTATGGAATTTGAGAAATATTATGGAACGAGCTGGATTTTGAAGAATTTTCCATTCAATATAGTTATGATATTTTCTCCCTAAATTTGAGCAAAACCAACAATAAATTTTGGTGTACACACCTAAAAGTAATTTCGGTGCCTTAAAAATGGACTTCTTATTATCAGTGCTAATGTACAGATAACTGCACCAGTGCGTTTTAGTTATTGAGCACCGATGCCATGTTATCAACGGACGCACCGATGCGGTTCTATTAAGTGATGCACCAGTGATGAATAACTGCAAATTAAAAAAGCACAAATCTATTTTCTTTAAGTGTAAAAAAAGAAGTAAATTGAAAAATTGGCAGAAAAATATTTTCGAAAATCTAATTTCATAAAACAATTCTTTAGATACTAAACACTTTTCATTATTTCACTATTTTTGCAAAAAATTTCAGCCAGAGATTTGCAAGAGACATACCTGGACCAAGAGAGCACAAGAGCACTATGGAGCAGTGAAAGACATTCGAACACAAGTATTTAGGCAATCAGAATTCCAAACCTCTAGTGATTAAAACCCTGTAGCATATAATTTCAAACGATCTCGTGATTAGATTTTATTGTTTTTTTTACTTTTTTTGTAGTTTTTTTAGGCAATAAGAAAAAAATTTCAATTTGTTTTTCATTTTGAGAAAAAAAAAATCCATTTTTACCCTAAACCCTTCATTCTTTTTGTTTCTGCCATTTCTTCTCCCTATTTCTGTAATTTCAAAATTATGGCTTTTCATTTTAGATTTATAGAGTTTGTATTGCCATATATAGGCCTATGATATCCAACCCACGAGACAACTTGCATAGTCGGATCCAAATCCATGTCGGCGCTTGTGTGAATTTAAAAAAAATAGAATTTTTTTTATCGGTGTGCACAATGTAACCTAGCGCACCGGTGCGTTGGATTATCACAACACACTACATAAGTACTATGTGATAAAAAAATTTTAAAAAAAAATTTAATCAATACGCCATATGTAAAATAGGGCACCAGTGTGCTATTTCATTATGGCGCACCGCGCACGCATTGTTTCGCAATTTTTTTATTGTGTTAATCGGTGCACCATGTAACATATAACGCACCTCACCTAGTCTCCTAGTTGACGGAGAGCACCATACGGTGGTCCCTTGTTTGCGTGGTGCGTTTATAAGAATAGGCCACCTCGCCCCCTCCATGACACCATATGCTACAAAAACTAACACTAGAATATTTTTATTATTTTGTCTATGTTAATCAGTGCAGTGGTTGACATGTAACGCACTGGTGCTCCTTGTTGCTGTTGGCAATATGATGCAGAGTGTTGTCCTTGATGGCAACCCATTTGATGAAGATGATCGCAACCTACTTAATGAAGTTATTCTTGATGCTTGATGAGTTTATTAATGATGTAAATCTGATGTTCTACAAGTAGCTCAGAAGTACCAGAGAAATAAATATCAGTAAGGGCCAGAACAATGATGAAAAGTGTGTGACACAAAGCATACGCGGGTTTGTTTAGGAGAAGTAGTGTATGCACGCAGAAAAGTACTTGCCAAGTCGCGTATGCTCAATTGCGCTCTAAAAGAATAAAACCAGGGGTTACTACCATGGTATTGACCCATTGTATTGAGCGTTGGATTGTCTATGTGATCCCGTCTAGGAATACCATTGGAAGTTGTGTGGTTTTGGCTCATGGTATTTTCAAAGGCTAGATCTATTTAAGGAGAAGAAATTCATTGTGCAAGGGGTGCATGAGTCTAGGTTTGAATGTATAATTCACTCTGAAGTATGTCTGAATGGAAAGGGTAATAGTTTGATGATAGATCTGAATCTATGATGCACCTATGAAGAAAATGATGAAGAGGGATCTCTAGATCTGAAATGTATATGTATTTTCTAGATCTGTTTATGGAATGATTAGATCTGTGATCTCGCAAACATCTGTCTAAATTGAAGGGTAAAATTTGAGTTATATATCTGTTCTGAAGAATTGTGTTGTCCCATAATATTTGAAGATCTATACGCAGGTTCGTCGAGGAGAAAGCGCGTATATACGCGGCTTGTATTCAGAGAAAGCACATATGGGAATTGAAGTCAACTCTAAAATGTGTGCAGATGTATACGCGGGTTGGTATTTATGAAAGTGCATATATACACAGGTTCAGTGAAGAAAAAGCGCGTATGTAACTTAGGGTTTGCTGAAGTACGTGGTATGAAATGTCTGATCTATTCTGCTGTTTTACTGCTATCTGTCAATGATGATCTAGGTTGTTCGAATATTGATTATGTTGCTATAGAGCAAGTTGTTGGTTTGATGAATGTTCCTTGAGCTTAACTGTGTGGGTTGGATCCAGTATGAAAATTGATGAAACATGGTCCAAAAAGGTGTTGAAGGTTGAAGCCTTCAGTCAGGGGGTTGTAGCTCCCTTCCAGGAGAGGCTGGTAAACGAGAGAAGGGGGTTGTAGCTCCCTTCTAGGAGAGGCTAGTAAACGAGAGTAGGGGGTTGTATCTCCCTTCCAGAGAGGCTGGTAAACGAGAGCAGGGGGTTGTAGCTCCCTTCCAGGAGAGGCTGGTAAACGAGAGAAGGTTGTAGCCTTCTGCAGGTGGGTGCCTGCATGCTGGTATGAGTCTGCGCCAGTACATGGTTGTAACATGTTTTCTCTATAATAAAATATTGAAGGCTGAGACAACGACAGTGGTGGTTTTCTCTCAACTTGGGTTTCCACCTAAAATCCTGGTGTTCATGTGTGTTGCTTATGTGTGATGGTTTATTTTGTTATTACTGCACATGCTTACTGTTAACTAAACATCTGATGAATGTATGATGCATAGACCTAAGTAAATAAATAAATGCATAATAAGATCTCTGTGTATACACGAGTTTTATGAAGGATATCCGCGTGTATATGCAAGTTGGGCTCAGTGAAGTAGCGTATGGGTTTTAGAGTATGCCCTAAATACTGATTCAGCCCCCCCCCCCCCCCCCTCTCAGTATTTTTCCCAACAGTTGCAATAGAGCATCGTACAATGTTTTATACTATTTGGGCGATGCGTTTAGAAGAACACCACGCATTGACGTCAGTGCGTACACCATGAAAAGTGCACCAATTTCTTGATATATTATTTTTAACCTGAAAATTTGACAATTTATTTATAAATATATTAATTAATGATATGGTATAGGTTTCATATTGGTAAAGAAATGGCTGACAAGAGATCAAGTAACAAAAATACTGATAACACATCAAGAAAAGCAAAAAAGGCAAGTTCTTTGTAAATTATTTACAAAAAATATTATTTTTGAACTATACGTAAGTTTAACTAATATGTATTGTTTACTGTGTATCATGCAGAGCCATAAAATGACGAAGCTCGATAAGATTATTTCTGATCTAGGACTAGAAGAGCGTAAAATATTAATGGAAAAATTGCAAAAGGATGAATAAGGTGAATGAAAAAATACTATCGATCCAATATGAGTTTATATATATATATATATATATATATATATATATATATATATATTCATTAATAATATACTTAAAATTATTAGATAACATGTTTCAAACAATCTATTAATTCACATCTATTTAATTTTCTACACGGACCAACAACTCAGAAAATGAATGTTTCTCTAAGAAAAGAAAAAAAATAGAACATGCAAATGAAAATGAATTTCTCCTTAGCTCATCTGGAGTGGTGCTGGAGGTTAACAAAAGGGGGGAAAACTTTTACAAAAGTTTGAGGGATCTAGTGGAATGAATGTATGGACGTTATTTCCACTTACAATAAAAAAATCATCCCAATTATTCCAAGAATCAAATTTTATCTAAACTACAGGAAGAGTTTCTAGAGAATTGGTCAATGAGACATGTCAGACTTTTAATAGCAAAAACATACAAAAAAAAAGAAGGAATGAAAAAGTAATATTCCTTTAAATGTTTTTCTAGAATTATTTATAAATATCAATTTTGTTATATTTACTTTTCATATATCAATATAAAAATTAAATAGTTTATTGTCATGTTACATTTTCAGGAAGATTATGAAAATCTAAAAAGATGAATGAGCTGATATCATAAATATGCCAGTAGGAATGTCTAGAAAGGTGTACAAGGAGATGGTCAAAGAAATGGAAAAAAATTGTATCACGGGAGGAGCCATCTCAACAACAACGTGCTTCAAATGTAATATGTAATCATTGATTTTTTTGATCATTAGGTATAGTAAATAAATAATTTATCATTAAATATTAATTTTAAAGTATCTTCTTGAAGAAAAGAAAAGAAAATAGAACCCATTCAGCACATAAAATGTGACGACAAGGAAGAAAAGGGTTGATATCTAAGTTTGTGAGTAATTGTTACTTCCTTATAACAACTTAACTATATTTCATTTTTGTATTTTAAGTTGTTTTACAAAAATCATCATTGAATGTCTTCAAACATGTGCTAACATACAAAGAAGAACCATCAGACGAATTGATTTACTTTGGTTTAAATATGGGTTGTGAGTATATGTTGACATATTAGAAATTAATTGTGGAATTTGTAAGCATCTATCTATATTTTTTTACTTAGCTCCATCTATAATTAATATAACAGGAAAATATTTTATATTAAATATATGATTTTTTATGGGGTATAAAACTTGCAGTAAACAAAGTATGGAACTGTGCCAACAAATGAAATCTAGAAAGAAGACATACTACATGGTTTTCAAAGAATGTGTATAGTTCATGAGCCAATTGTTGCTATGGTACATCATTTCTTTTTTATTTACATTGATGTATAATATTGCAATTTTCATTATTCTCACCAATGTATATACACTCATTACAATTTATTTTTATGTTTGTAGATGGAAGGTGAAGAAGAAAACAATCAACACCGTGAACAAAACATTTCTGAAAATAACCCAAGTCATGGAAGTAGCTTGAGCAGTGACAACAATTCAAGCGAAGAATGATGACCACTATGTTTGGATATCAAAGAAAGACATTGTATTTTTTGAAATATTATCCTGTGAAATCAGACATTTTGTTTAATGTAATGGACATAGTGTCCCAATTGAAAGACAAAGGGATACCAATAACTGTCCCATTTTGTATGACAAAGACTGTCTTATATATATATATATATATATATATATATATATATATATATATATATATATATATATATATATATATATATATTTATTTATTCTATTGTGTTCTCCATTGTCGCTGTGAAATGTAACACCACTGCTTAAATTTATGGATGATTAAATATTATAATGAAGAGATGTGAAATTTGATGATATGATATAACAGATTAATCCAAACATCACATTCAAATGCACTAATAAAAATTTAATTGATATGAATACTATTATAAGATATGTGTTGTCTTTTGATGAATAATGAAATTTAAAAAATCACAATAATTATGATATGATATAACAAATTAATCCAAACATCACATTCAAATGCATTAATAAAAATTTAATTAATATGAATACTGTTATAATATGTGTCGACTTTTTATGAATAATTAATTTTTAAAAATCACAATAATTGCATTGTCACAGGTCGATGTTTCTAAAAAATACAAAATGAACACCCGTGCGTGTCAGTTACTGTACACCGGTGCGTTTATATGATACAAAGCACCAGTGCGTTTATACGACCTATGGGCAATGCACAAATACCAATACCAATTATAAATATCGGTGCATTTGTGTGATACTATGTACTCGTGTGTTTATGTGAGACTACACACCGGTGCATTTGTACGACCTATGGGCACCACACAAATACCGATACCAATTATAATCTCGGTGTGTTTGTTTGATACTGCGCACCAGTGCGTTTCTATAAGACTACGTATCGGTGTGTTGATATGACCTATGGACACCGCATAAATCCCAAGACCAATTAGAACGACCCCTTGCGTTGTATCACCAACACTGTTCCCGGTGCGGTTTTAGACCTTGATGGCCCGGTGCATGCACTTTCGATCGCCCTGGGGCGACCGTTTATATGACATGCACTGGTGCATTGAAACCTTAGTAGCACACCGATGAAAAAAAATTCATAATAACCTATGGACGCCCAGGTTTTTTTAGTTGTGTTGAAATTTCTTTAAAAGCTCCGCAAAAACCTTCGTTACCAAAAACGGATGTTGTATAATTTTTTTTTTTTGACAATTTTGGCCAATTTTATAACACTAAAAACCTCCTTTATAACCTCCGCTAGATGGTCTTTTCCTTGTAGTGTACTGCATTTTTCCTACTAATCATTAATAAATTATCAAAATTCGCATGGCCCATCCTCTTGTTCCATAAACAGGTTTCATATATCTTGCTCAAGAATAATTTTACTTTGGATTCATCAAAGGAATATACATTAATATGGGTCTTGATTTCTTTCCCTACTATCTTAACATTCTATTATTTTCACATTTCACAATATTTAGAATGAAAGGTCACATTGTAAACAATTTCACACATTTAGCTGACACATAAAATATTGTTCTTAATAACATCCACATATAGAACATTTTGGGCTTTGGCTTCTCATCTAAGTTGACTATTCATTTTCCTTTTATTTTGGTTGGAGGATTATTCCCAAATGTGACAAAACCTTTCATATCTTCTCTTAGAAATAGGAATATACTTTTGTCTCTAGTCATTTGTTTAGAACACACACTATCACCATAACATTTCCCTTCTTGGTCATAAGCATATAGGGGGAATCCATATTCTTTGGTCCTCTCTAACTTTTTCTTTCATTTATTTATGTTTCCTTGATGTGTGGACTCCTTAGGAATTAGTTATCTAGGATGTTTAAAGAATCTACTTCTGCATTCACTAGATTTGTGACCATAGTAGTTGCAATTGAAGCATTCAATCTCATTCATGAGAGGGGAGAATGGATTTCTCTTTCCAACAAATGAATTTATAGATATATAATTTTGAAGGTACTTGGACCTAAAATTTGCATCTTTTTCAACTTTATTAGCTCTACATTTAACATACTTATGTCTAAAATTATGACAAGCATAGAAATTTCCATAAAATAGTCATGGGTACTTGAAATTATGTAGTCATTTTTCTTGAATAGAACTATTGAAATTCAACTGTCTTGCTTGTTGGTACACTAGTCTGTATTGAGTATTATTTGTAATTTTGATAAGATTAGAACCTTTCTAGTTTCTTCTTTGATTAGATTTTCCTTCTCCTTCGTTGAAATTTCCTTTGAGCTCTTCACTAGAGCTTTAAGGAGATTCATTTCCTAAGGACCTGGTGTTGGAGTCATCTTTTGAGGTATGTTGGGGATCCTTGTATACCAGGCCTACCTTAATTATAGGTGATATTTGAACAATGATAATGTCATCTAGGGTCTTTGAACCTTAACAAATTTGATATTCAGATCTATCTTGGCTTTGAATTTATCTAGATCTATTCACAGAGAGAAAACTTCTGCCTCCAACTTTTGGAATTTATTTTCCCCTTCACTCACCCGATTTATAAGAAACTCTTATTTCCTCACTTCTTCAATCTGAGTTTTCAATGATATAATTTTTTCTTTGTAGGCATTTGAAACTATTTTTTCTTTCTTCTTGTAAACTTCTAGCTTTAGAACCTGATTTCCATCTTCTAATTTATCATGGCTCTTTTATTTTTCTTTTAATTGTTGTACTAGAATATCTTTAAATCTAATAGTTTTTTATAATTTTACTTTCTGAAGATTAAAGTATTCATTATCATACTGATACATACCTTATCCTACTCTCAATAGTTGTTCCTTTAGCTATCTATTATTCTTTTTGGTCTTTGTTAGTTCATTCATAGCATTTGATAAGTGATGGGCCTCCAAATTAAATAAAAATTAAGACTCGTCTATCCTTTCTTAAGCACATAGAGGCTATTTTAAATCTCACCTTCTACACTTAATAATGTTTTTTAGATGTAATGTGCTCTTAGGAAGGCTTAAAGATAATTTCATATTATGTGCCCAATATTATTTAGTTTTGTGAAATATTGTAAGAATATTGGGCAGATTATGAAGATTTGGAAGATGAGATAATCTAGGGACTTGTCCCTACTACAGGATGGATTAATATTGTATAATAAATGAACATGATATTATGAAGTTATTGAAAGGATTCTAGAGACCTAGTGATTAAGAAAATCTAGCAATGTGATCCCTGTCATTTAATGTAGATTCCTCCTTTTGGGACCCAAATCCACTTTTTGAGGGATTTTGGAGGGGAAAGTTGCCTCCTTTCAAGGAGGATGCTTCCCCATCAGTTTATATAATTAAAAATTCTAATTTGACTCTAGGGGAATGTATTTTTAGTATTCTTGTGAAGAAAACTTGTTATTTAACATGTCTACTTTCATTTCTAGCAGGGATGTACTTGGATTGACTCTAATAATGAACTTTGGTGTCATTTTTAGCTTCTAAAGCTTGGTTTCCTTCATATAAATCTGAGTGTCCTTGGTATTGGCCATCCCAGGAGTCTCAGAGCCTTACTACATAATTTATTTATCTTCTTTGCACTTTTTATTCACTTGCATCTCTGATTCTTTATTTTCCTATTTTTTCATTTAGTACTCATGTGTAATGTTTCTATTTAGGAACAACTCATGAATCATGCACTGAAAAACGCATTTTCAGAAAAATGTTCTTTGGAACAGAAAAATAACTCTTGGATCCTTTAGATCAGACAATATAAAAAATAAATCCAATAGTTAAGCTGAAACAAATAAGATTAGGTGGGTTAAACAGATCTCCCGCACCTAGTTATCTTCAAGAGAAGGCCCAATGAGGGGCTGTAGCAAAGTAAAACGCTCTAATGAAAGTGTAGAGAGATATAAATGCATTAAATATGCTGATAGACACTTATAAACTGCTTTCAAGTACAACAGCAATTTAGATCTGAATTTAGGATCCAAAAAGTGAGGAAAAGCAGTGATTTCGACCCTAAAATAGATGTATTCAGAAATCTACATAAAATTAAGAGAAATGGTGGGAGTTTATTTTATATTATGTAATTAGGGACCTATGCTCATAATTTCAGCTCAAAAAAATGAGTCTATCTCGGTTAAACAATTCCTTCTTCCCCAACTAGGCTTTAAAACCCTGATTTCCCAAGACTTAGATTATGTAGAATTTTTTGAAGATTATGCATCGTGGATTTATGAATATGAAATGTGTAATATGTTATAAACATCATTAAATCATATTATTTTCATGGCTTCTGCAAAATATATGAAAAATACAGGAGATTTCCACGAATAAACCCTTAGTTTGAGGTGCTGCAGCACATGAGATTAACCAGGAAACTCTTCAGCATAATTTTTAGGGGCCGAAGCTTCATTTATTTTATAAATCAGATCTAAAACATATCCTTGCATGAAAACAGAGATCTAAAATAGATCTGTAAGCCAAAGAGGCTCTTTATTACACTCCCCTTGGGGATCTCAGCAAATGATGGACAACAGTGAATAGATCTGAGATCTAAGTCATAGTTATGTAGTAGTATTCAGAAATTATACAGTAAATAAATCAGTAATAGATCATATTTTAAGGTAAAATGGATTGGTTGGCCAATCCATGGACCACCATAGTGAAAAGTAGGAATCCTTTCCACTAGAGATATCTCCTCCAGGAGAACTCCAAACACCCGCAACTATGCTCTTCAGAAATTACACAGATCAGGGAGAGAAACTGCACTATTTTCTTTAGTATTGAATAGGCCTGATGCCTAGATCTGAAAATGTAACACCAATGATCCAATACACTCTTGCAGAAGGTTAAAAGACACACTCACTGAGAAGAGGCACTAGATTTGCCTAGATCTGAATAGATCTAGCTTTCACTTGTTGCAGTTCACTTAGACAATGAAACCCTCAATATATTTACGCTGCCAAAGAGAGATATAGCTTGGCCATATGCCAAATAGTGGAGAAGAATCACAAACCTCTCCAAGAGCTACTCAATGGAAGGATGGAGAACCCCCAACAGGAGATCCTCACTAGTCTCTTGCTAAACAGCCCAAAGAACTAGAATTTGTCTAAGCAGAAAAATTCTCCAAAATCATAATACATTCAAAAACCTTTCTCTTGAGCCTTCTCTTTCCTTTTATAAGATGAGGATGTGCAAAACCCTAAACTACCTTGAATCACTTAACCCCTTTCACATGATATCCTCCTTCTAGAACTGCATTGTCCCTTTATGAGATACACTGAATCTAGACAGCGCTGTAGATTTGGTCAAGGTTGACCCAGTCTCACAGTTTAACCCCTTTCACACCTCCAAGTTAATTTTATGTAAATGGCTCAGATATATCTTTGTTTACATTGAGCATTTATTTATTCACTAATATAAGGAGTTTTACCTCCATTAGTCATTTATTCATAAACATGAAAAACAGAACAAATCAAAAAAAAATTGAATATCTCCCCTTAGCTTGGGCTAAGTGGGATTATTACATTCCTCCCCTCCAAAATGTTACTTGTCCTCAAGCAACTCACAAGGACTTTTGCAAAATCTCCAATGGAATTGTCTCCTCCCAAGAATATAAGTATGCTTTTCGTAAATAACCCAAATATCTGTCACTATGAAAAAGTGGGAGATACATAGAAAGAATCATGTGTTTTCCATTGGTCTTCTCAAGGAATGGAAGATGTTGAATAGTGGGTGCTTCAACCCTCATGAGAAACTTCAATCTCCATGCTATCATCCAAACAAAGTGAGCCATCCTTGGTAGCTCAAAGAAATATTCACCAATCCCCACCATATGCAATGTGTAGGGGCTCCATGGCTGGAAATGAGAGATAAGAATGCTCAACTCATGTTGTCTCTCCCTCCATTTATGATAAATATGGAGTTGATGATCATGGGCTGCATTAATATAGTCCTCATGAAGACAAAAGAGACTTGGAACTTCATGATTCCCTTCATGGATTCTAGTGAGCCTCCTTGCCCAATCTTCCATGCATATAGTGACTAGAGGATCTTCACCATGTGTGCTCCAAAAGAAACATGGACTAAGTGTCATATGACATATTGGATGGTGACAATAGTCCCTCCCTTGAAACCAGCGTTGTCCTTCATCTTGTTGCCTCAAATCATAGTACAATAAGTGGCCATCCCACCACCTTCTTGCTGAAAAAAGCTTCTTCAAAGCTTGGAAATAGTAGAGGATTATAGGTGTTGGATGAATATGATTCAAGCAACACATGTCTTGCTGCAAATTCTCCTAAGTGAGAGACTTATTCCAATGACATAAGCCCAACATATGGCTCCTTGCATAAGAAAACAAATGATATAATGTAGCAGCCATACATTGTTATACCCTCCTCTTGAAGCATGAATGAATATGGGAGATTTCATTCCCAAAGGACATACTCACCCAATGTGTCATCCTTCCTCTCATGTTTTCAAAAAAGATTAGAGCATGATCATCATTATAATATAAAAAAGCTCTCTTATGCCACCCCATGAGAGAGTTACAATTTCTCCCAACCCCAAGTACATACATGATCATGAGATACATTCCAAAAACAAATACATGTACATACATGAGACTCATCCCAATCACAAGAAAATATATGGACATGAAAATTGACATGGGATGTCCAAACTCTCTTCTTATCAACCAAAGAAACCATGCCTTCTTCTTCTTATGCATCCTCTCATTGATATACAAGGCATGAGACAATAAAATATCAAACCTTGGGTAGTACCCATACTCACCCAATAGCAACCAGCGTAGGACATCTCCTACTTGCATAAAATTTAGATGTGGTAAGTGGTTTCCCCACCACTTACTTGCTTCCCATAACATATCTTCATGGCTGAAAGTGGAAGATATATTTGGTGCCTTAGGAAAGCACCCATCCTGCTGCAAAATCTCCCTTAGTCCATCAAGGGAGTGGCCATGTTTAGAAATAGTTTTGGCCCAAAGTTGGCCATGAAGTTTATAAGATATGACACTCCTCCTTGGAGTCATGGCCTGCATATATAATGTAAAAGAATGCATACAATCATAAAATATAACATGATTTGCATAAGTATGCTCTTCACCAATAGTCCTCCTCCAACAAGTGGAGAGGTGCACAAATCTATCTCTTTCCTCAAGAGGAGAAAGAGAGGGCTGAACTAAATCTTTCATAGAGTTATATTGCTGCTCCATCTTCATGTGATACATGAATATTTGATAATGCTGATCTTGTGCAAGAAAAAATTGAAGAATAGGAAGATCAATCTTCTTTGGAAAGATATATCTCTTCCAAAATTTCCATAGTTTAGCCCATGCACACAAGAGTGTTGGTACCCTCTTGCCTTCTTAGGAAATATTTTTGGTATGGAGGGATATCATTTGCTGCCCCAAATATATGGAGTGGCCTTTTGACATCCTGCTAATGTCATCATAGATCTCTGACTTCTTCTTTATCAGCGCAAATATATGAGTGAGAAATAGAAAAATAAATTTCAGGAAATTGTTCAGGTCTCCTGGAAATCTAACAATAGATCTTAGTGTTGTGGTAGCTCCCCTCAAGGCTCCCTCCTTAGACAAATTTATCATTGATGCACAAAGTTGAGAGAACACTTTATTCTTCTTCTCATCAGGGGGTATCCCTGGTGGAATGCCTCCATGTTCTTCCTCCTCATCAATATTTGAGAACACCTCACATTTCAAACTCTGATTTCATCTCTTCTGCAAATCCTTTTGCTAGTTCATCTCTGTTGCTTCCAAACATAATGTCATCAACATATACAACAACAATCAGGAGTTCATTTTCATGGGATTTTATATATAGATTAATGTCTACTCCACCTCTCTTAAAGCCTTGTTTTTGTAAATATGTATCCAGTCTTGAGTACCAAGCACGAGGAGCCTATTTCAATCCATATAGGGCCTTCTTCAGTCTGCACACATAGTCTTCTTTGTCTGTCAATGAGAAGCCTTCTGGTTGTTCCATGTAGACTTCTTCTTCTAAGTCTCCATTCAGAAATGCAGATTTTACATCCATTTGATATAATTTGAAGTTTTGGTAGCATGCAAATGCAAGGAACTTTCTGATAGCTTCCATTCTAGCTACAGGGGCAAATGTTTCATCGTAATCAAGTCCTTCAATTTGTGAGTATCCTTTGCAGACAAGTCTGGCTTTATTCTTGATTACCTGTCCATCCTCATTCATTTTATTTTTGAATACCCATTTTGAGCCAATGATATTTTTCTCAATTGGTCGAGGGAATAGTTCCCAGGTATTGTTCTTTTCAATTTGGTCCAATTCTTCATTCATTTCTTTTACCCAAGACTTGTCCTTGCTGGCTTCTTCAAATTTCTTTGGCTCTATTTGTGACAACATGGCTATGTATACCTATTCAGTTTGTTCTATTAGCTGCCTTCTTGTTTGGACCCCTACTCTCTTGTCTCCAATGATCTGATCTTCAAGATGGTTCTTCTGAGTATATCTTGAGGGAGCTTTAGAAATCGGCTCTGTATCTTCTGTTGTCTTGCTTGTTTCCTCATCATCTTGGTTTTCTTCTTCATGGTTATCTGATGGACTGCAGCAGTCTGTATTTCGTGTATTGTTTGGAAGTTCTTCATCAAATCTCACATCAATACTTTCTACTATTTTCTGAAGAGTCTTGTTGTAGCACCTGTACCCTTTACTTTTGGAAGCATATCCTAGAAAGATCCCTTCATCTGCTCTTGCATCAAATTTTCAAAGATTTTCATCATTATTCTTTATGTAACATTTGCTTCCAAAGATTCAGAAATGTTTGATTGAAGCTGGCTTTCCATGCCACAGTTCATAGGGAGTCTTGTCACTACTTGGCCTTAAGTGAGCTTTATTAAGGATGTGTACTGTTGTGTGCACTGCTTCTGCCTAGAAGGTTTGAGAAATATTCTTCTCTTGCATCATGGCTCTAGCAATTTGTTGAACAGATCTATTTTTCCTTTCTGCTACTCCATTCTGCTGAGGTGTCCCTGCAATAGTAAATTTTTGTTTTATGCCATGTTCATTGCATAGGTCTGCAAAGTCATAATCAGTGAATTCACCTCCTCTGTCTGATCTAATGCATTTCAGCTTGCATCCTGTCTGATTTTCTGCTAATGCTTTGAATATTTTGAATTTGTCCAGAGCTTCCGACTTATTCTTGAGAAAAGAAACCCATGTCATTCAGGAGAAATCATCTATTATTAGCATGAAGTAGGATTCTCCACTTGGTGTCTTAGTTCTAGCAGGTCCACACAGATCCATGTGCACAAGCTGGAGATGTCTTCTTGTTGATAACTCATCTTTGGCCTTAAATGATGTATGGGTCTGTTTACCCAATTGACAAGATTTGCATATGGTATTAGAAGGCCTTTTTATTTCTGGCATGTCTCTGACTGCTTTCTTTTTGCTCAGTATGATTATATGATCAAAGATGAGATGTCCCAATCTCCCATGCCATAACCATGACTCCTCAATTTTGCTAAGATGGCATGCTTCATCTTCCTCTTTCACAATGTAAACATTACTCTCTGTTCGAACACCTTTGAGCAAAGTCTTACCTGTGGTGCTTGATCTGACTTCACAATCTTGTGCTCTAAAAAGAACTTCACAGCCTTTGTCACACATCTGACTGACACTTAGTAAATTTTCTTTCAGCCCATCTACAAATAGTACATCTTGGGCCTTTCCTCTGCCATTGTCTATGTTGACTGAGCCTTTTCCCTTGATCTTACCTGATTTATCATTTCCAAAAGTAACATTGCCAGATTTCTTTTCATCAAGAGTTATAAACTTGATTTTGTCTCTTGTCATGTGTTTAGAGCAGCCACTCTCCAAATACCATTGGCTTTTCAGATCTTCAGTAGTTAGAGCCAAGTCACATTTATTCACCTTCTTTATCCACTGGAGGCACCCTTTTGTTTGGTATCTTTTGTGAGGAGATGAACTATATCTTCTTAGAGGAAATTTGGAAGGTATATGTCCAACTTGATTGCATACACAACATTTGATCATAATTTTTGTAGAATTATGAGTCTGAATAGAATTTCTTTGATTCATAAATCTCCTTGAGGTGTTAAACATCAATCTTTGTCCATACTTTCTACACTCAATGATTTTATGACCAAATTCCTTACAATAAAAGCAGTAACCATAGAAGCTATTTGCATACCTAATGTAAGGTTGTCTCTTCCATTTGTTTGCTTGATGCAGTCTCTTCAATGTTTGCATCTTTTGCTGTTTTGAATTACTCCTCCTTGTATGACAATATGCAGCAATGTGTCCCAGCTTGTGGCAAGTATAACAGGTGGCATTCTTCATAGTATGGAAGAATCTCCTTTGATGGTTTCCAAATTTTACATACTCAAGGGTCTTAGTATTTATTACATTCTTTGCTACTAGTGGTTTCTTCTGATCTCTGTCTTCCTTATTACAGATTTCTTCTTTTGTACGAATTGTTTGAACTGCTTCATCATTCTTCTTTTCTTTTAAAAAAATAATCTTTCTGTCAACCTTTTATTTTCCTTTACTTGATTCTCCTTCATAGCCTATTCCAGTATTTATCATAGGGGATCTTTGAGCAACCAGAATTTCATTCAACTTACTAGAGCTTGTTGTTTGAGAAGAGTTTATAACCACTTTCCTTTGAGCATTTTCTAATTTCTTCCTGAGACTGTAGAGCTATAAAAAGGGTCTCTTTCACCTCTAATTACCTCACATTAATATGTCAATCCGGGAGCGTTTTGTTATTCCAAAGAGTGTCTCAGTCTGAGGCTATCACTTGTCAGATTAATGCTAAATGCAGTTCCATAGAAATGAAGATCGCGGATGCTTATGCATAACTAAATTACTTCAAAAGAATAAATCACACATTCAGAAAACTAGACAACTCATCAGTCAAGGGTTCGGCAGCGATAACCCATCCCTTCGGAAACTGATGGAAAGGAAATTAGAGCATAGACCACGGGTCTGGGAGCTAGACAGTGAATGCCAAAGCTCACTACAGCCTTAGATCATCTCTCACACCAAAACAACAAATACGAGTAAATGGAACAGCAAATAAAGAATTGAACAACAAATCTGGAATGGAACAGTAATTCTAAAATGGAACAACAATCGAACAACTAAGTCTCGTGAGTCGTAACCAAACTTAATCTATTAACCCAAATACACTTCTTTGCAATCAAATAACAATCTTTCATTCTTCAGGCAAATCAAGCAAAACACACTAGTGGAACAGCAATAACTATTGATAAATTATGGAACAGCTCTAGTAAATCATATGCGCACACAACACGCTGAAATAGTAATCTTAATTAACAGGGATTCAACTGTGCTCCCAAACAGAACAGTATTATCTCTGAATCCAATAATCATGAAGAACACTACTTCAAACGAATCTGTGACATGAATGTTCAATATAAAAGCTCTGTAACAGAACAATAAGAATATTCGGTTAAGACTAATAACATGCAATTAACTCTGAAAGGATTAATAATTTGATGCAGAGTCAATACACGATTCTATCTGTAAAAACCTCAATGATTTAATCTTAACAGAGCATGTAATATCAACTTATAAAGCATATCAGATTACCAAATAACAATGATAAACAAACCACGCGGAAATCAAATCGTAGTGATACAGAAGCAAGTGTCCTCCGGGGCCGGGCCCTTAGCCTCCAAGGGTACACCGCCTTAAGTTAATCCAGACGCAGAGATGAGATAATCACCAAGCTTATATTAATGCATCGGACAAAAATAAAATGAACTAGTTCTCAACGAGACTTAATAATCAGAGCTGATGTTTAACAGAAAATTACATAAAAACGTATATCCTATCTCAAGCTAACAGTGTTGTCCCTTTATATAAAGGTGACGGCGGAAATGTCCAAGTAATAAGATAAATAAAGCAGTGATCCCTTAGGATCAAAGATCCTGAGGGATTCGCCAAACTGTTAATCCTTCATCTTTGCTTTTCTTTTGCGCCGAGCTGGTGTCTTCTCCTCCTTTTCCGGGCCGATTTGCTTTGATTTGTTTAGCCTTGTTTGCATTCGGTTCACCTTCAGAGGGACAGCAGTTATCTCGACTTTGTCCTTTCCTTTGGAATGGAAACTCCTCGTTTTCTCCTTTTCCTACACAGAAAATATCAATTATCAGCGACTAAGTCTTGCATATCAATTCTCACATGTTTTGTTATAATTCCTTATTATTTTCCAAATTCATGATGCAAAAAGGTTTACAAATTCTACTAAAAATCCACTGAAATAATCATCAAAAGCATACCTTTTTAGTACTCCACACACCCCCTTGCTTACCTTGTTTCATGTCCTCATGAAAATATTGTAGTTGACATGCAAGGCAGTGAGAGAATATGCTAGAGAAGGAGTCTCATGCGGAGGCCTACAGCCATGATGAGTGATTAGATAGTCAAAGAACTGACCTGTTTGCCCCTCAGGCATCTCATACAGGGCCTGGTATCCGGGTGCAGGGTGCCAAATAATTGGAGTGTGAAATCTATATCCTAACCAGGATGGCCCTGCTTTCAAAATTCTCTCGCCATAGAGGTTCAAACGGTTGGCAGCTAATTCAAAATTCTCATACTTAAATGGTTCCCTGAGCTGGATGTTTGGATTAGAGATTCGGTACCGAAATTTGGCTGCATCAATGGCGAGGTCTTTGATGGAAAGAAAATATTCTAAACTTTGTAGAATGAGTGCCTCATGCATGGGTCCTAGCGTTTCAATGACACCCGGAGTCCTTATGAGGTTTCTATGAGCTTTCCACAACTGCACTGGGTTCCTAGGCTCAGCCCTTACTCGTAAATCTAGGCCATGTTCCTGACTCTGGAAAGTATTATAGGCTTTGAGCCACTTAATCTGATTAACCCCGAATGAAATGAATGCTTGTAATTGGATGTCTCCAACAAAAGGGCCAGGGTTAAACTCAGTCTCCTGATCTAGCACAAGGTCATGCAAATAAAGTTCACACAGCAATCTCTGGACCTTCACTCCATAATGTTTACAGCAGTCTATAAAGTCATTGACAGTGTTGATTTGTATAGGGGCGCCTGCTTTAACAACTTTTATTTTTAATTGTAAATACCATTCTAATAAAAACAGAGCATAGTTTTTAGCAGGGGCCCTACATGCTAAAACGTCATTGTATAAAGAACACAAGGTATTCATCTGTTTGATAACAGTATCTAGTCTACGGGTTACCTGTGCAGCTTCCTCTTGTTCCTTTCGCCACCCTTCAAAGGCCTAGCTTTTGGATTGATTGACGTCCCTTAGCTGCTGCTGTAACTCTTCATATTTTTCTCGGGGGACCGTTTGCTCTCTAAGTTTTTTCGGCTTCTTGCTGGGCTTGCTTCATCATCTTATGCAAGGTTTTTGTCTTCGGATATTTTTTCCATAGGTCAGTGGAGGCCGGGAGTTTTACCTGATCTTTCTTATTATGATGTTTGGAGTTCAGAACCCTTATTACCCCTGAGGGTGGTGCCTCTGTCTGGATTTTCTTTTCACTGGTCCTTATATCATCCCTTTCTATTTTAACGCGAATATCAGCCTGTTGCTATTCCTCAACATCATTTGGAACGGCAGCAGGATTTTCAGTAGGGTTTTGAACAACAGGGCGATTGTTGGCCCTCTTTTTCTTCCCTCCGGTCCTTCTTACCCTCTGGTTTGCTTTCAGAATTCTAATTTGTTGTCTGAGCTGGGTTATTGTATTCAATAATTCCTGCCGTTCCGTTTGCAATTTCTTAATTTCCAGTGTTTCATTAGAAGGAACAACAGGCTGTCTGCTGCGGTTTGGACCATGACTCGTTTTTGGATCTTTCTATTGGGGTGCTTCCTCGCTGTTCTGCTCTGGCTGTTCTGGGGTAGGAACCTTGACTGATTCTGTCTCTTCCTGGGCAACTGCTTTTTCTACTCCTACTCCCTCCGGAATTTCCTCTGGTGTCTTGGGAACAGATTGTTCCCGTTCAGTCTCTCTTATCTCCTCTTCATCATGAACAGGCAGATTTCCTTTTTCTGCCTCTACTGCATGTGATTTTTCAGATGCGTTTTCTTCTTGGGGTTTGTCGTGGAGGTCTAATGGACTAGAAGGTTGGCCATAATTACCCATATTGGCCAAGACTGCGGCCAATTCATCTTCTCCCATTGGGTCTTGTAATGGGCTACCTCCCTGCTGTCCCATTTCCTCCTCCTGTTCAGCTTCTGCTTCTATTTCTGTTTCTGAATGCTCGGCTGCTTCCTCATTTTCCTCTTCGGATTGCTCGTCCTCAATTACCACTGGTTGGTTGGTGCTTTCCTGGAGCTTCTCCAGCCTTCCTCGCATCCGAGCTAACCGGGCTGATTTTCTGGGCTTCTCTAGGCTTCCTCGCATCCTAGGTAACCGGGCTGATTTTCTGGGCTTCTCTAGCCTTCCTCGCATCCGAGCTAACCGGGCTAATTTTCTGGGCTCCTCTGGCTGTTCGGATGGATCGATGGCATGCTTGCGCTTTGCCGATTCCTGGTGTATCTCTGGTCGTTCTGATGCACTAGCAACATGTTTTTGTTTTAATAATTCTCTGCGTTTTGCCGATCGTTCTGATGTGCTTGTAGAATGTTTACGTTTTGGGGATGGTGCTGTCAATCCCCCCTTAATCATTTCAATCAGCTCTTCCCAGCTGCTCTGCTGCTGGGTGAGACCATGAATAACTACTAATCGTATTAACCCATGGTGACTGACGACTGACTCTACATGCTGTGCCTTTTTTATGCTTCGTGCAGCATCATGCAGTAATGAATTCAGAAGTGCAGGTAGATTTACAGAGCATTTCTGCTTTAAAACAACTAAGAGTTTAAGATGTCGTGGTCTTACCACGTCTTTCCTCCCTTCGCAGGTGATGTAGCTCTACACTGTTCTTGCTAATTCCGTCCAGGGTTCTCCTAGCGTTGCTGGCAGAACTCCCTTCCCCTTAATTGTCAAGCTCTGGCCTTCGTCCTGGAAAATTTCCATGATCTTCTGTAATCTTTCCTTCTTTAATGTCCATACTGGTCCGGTGGTTGGTAGTCCCGAAACTTCTGCAATTATATCGTCGGTGACCGCTATCCGCTTCCCCCTTACTGTGGAGTGATCCTCCTGCAGGTTCTGCAAAAATTCCATCGCTACTGTTTCATTAGACTCCTGCAGGCGACTGAGATAATTCAGCCATCCTGCTCTTTCGAGGATCTCCCGGGCAGCAGTGGAGATTGTCAACTTCTGAGGTTCGCTTCGAATTGCCCTTCCTCCCATGGTTTCACTTGTGGATTCTCAATGGAACAACAACTGCTTGTGCTGTTTGAAACACAGAGAGGGTGATAATCGCAGGATTTCGAGAAAAAAACACAGAGTATGCAACAATGCAACAGAAATGGATTATGAACAGCAACTTGTGTAAAAATAGAAATGCCATGCCGTTAAGCCATGCCATACCGTCGTACACTATCTTTCCCAAATGGTGAGCTGACACGTAATTCAGGGAATAATGAGGTTAACCTCCCCCCCCCGCAATGTGATAGGCTGTCCCAGCCGGCAAATAAAGGAGCAGCACCCGATCTGCAACCGAGTCAGAAAGGAACAGCATATGGAATTATGTCATGTTTAGAAGGACAACGAATTACCGAAATCGAGGCGGAGAGTTGATCGCGTATTACATAAGAGGCTGCTGTGTTATGATATGAGGCTGGTGGGTAGGACATCTGTCGTACTTGCCAAATCTCAAGTGGTCATGGTCACTTCCTTTGCCATGATTGGTGATGATAAATGTTCATGCGATGTATAAACAAGGTGAAACAAAAGAGTATTAGTATCTTACCCATTGGTGTAACCAAGGTGACTTCAATACCATTAACAGTGCTCTGCTGCCGACAGGTGTCCATAACCTTGGCAGAGTTGTTTTTTCACCCTCGGAACCATGATCCTTTGTGTATACTTAGGAATGTTGTTATGTCAAAATTTAGACCATTATGCTGGCTTGGTGACCAGTTAACCATAATGCCATTCACGAGGAAGGAGCGAAACGTGGGTAGGCCGGCTCGTGATGAGACCTCCAGTTCCAAGGTTCGTTTATTTGATATGCCTTTTGGACCATATCCCTGGTGTGGTGGCCATAATGGGAATGCCACTTCACTTCCATCCTCATGATCATGGTAGGCTGGCTCTCGATGAGACCCCCTATCCTGCATTTGACATCTCACTTATCATGTTCAGATATTTTTTTTCATAGAGTACTTTTCCTTATTTATACACAAAGGGTGGTTCAACACTCCTTAAGAGTAGGAATGGTGGAAGAAGTCTTATCATCTCAATAGGAAGATATAAGCCCTTTGCTCTTATTCCTAAATAATAATCAAAAAGGTTTAAAGGGATCAACATGATAAAGATAACCAATCAGGGCAAAATTAGTAAAACAATGACAACAAAAGATAAGAAATAAGTATGTCCTTCCTTTTGTCCTCATACTAATGCAGAGCCTTATAGATATAGCGATTTATGGTTTGCGGATTTCGGTATGTTGTGATTTTATATTCATTGCACAAGTACATAGCTGTATCTTAAAGACTTGAAAGAATACGGGCAAGAAGCATCCTCAATTTAGATCAGCAAAAGGAATAAGTTGTTTCATAAGGAGAGCAAAAGTATGCTAGTGGTGTTCCTTTGGAAAAAGAAACAACGACGGATGATAGAAAAAGGAACAGCAAAAATGCAAATGCCATTCCTTTGAAAAAGGAACAACAAAAATAAAAATACTACAAAAACACTCAAAATGTCGTTCCTTTGAAAAAGGAACAACAGCAACAAAAGAACGCTGTTTCTTTGAAAAGAAAAAAAGGAACAGTGGTAACCAAAAATGTTGTTCCTTTGGAAAAGGAACAGCAAAAGACGTAAAAATGCCGTTCCTTTGGAAAAGGAACAGCAGAGATCCAGAATGTTGTTCCTTTAGAAAAGGAACAGCAAAACAAGCAAAGCCAACAGCATAAAAAACACGCAAATGCCATTTTTTTAGAACGGCAAAAATTGAAACTTTGAAAAAGAAAAAGAACAGCAAAAATGACAAGAAAACATTTAATTCAAACATATGTACAAGAATGACTCAAAGACAAGAACTTATGTACAAATTGTAAAAAGAAATGAATTCCTTAATGAATTACAGGTGAGGAAGATTTCTCTTCCTCTCCTAAAATCTCCATATCAGTGTCTCGGCGTAGCTGCTGGCAGAAGGATTCCCGAGTGAGTGGTTTGTGATAGAGACGGACTCGGTGGCCATTTACTTTGAATGCATATCCAGAACCGTCGATGGTAATTAGAGTGAAGGTTCCGTTGTCATGCACCTTCTGGATTTCGTATGGTCCCAACCATCGAGTCTGAAGTTTTCCAGGGAAGTCCTGAAACCGAGAGTCGTATAACAGAGCCCAGTCTCCCTCGTGGAAGACTTTGTTTTTGATGAGCGCATCATGCCATTTGGCTCGCTGCTGTTGAATCAATGTTGTATTTTGTAGTGCAGAGAGCCGAATTTCGTCTAATTCATTGATCTGCTGTAGTCGGTTGAGTTGTGCCTCGCTTAGATCTAGGCCAACTTCCTGTGCTGTCCGTAATGTTTGGATTTCGAATTCTATGGGAAAAATGGGTTGTTTTCCAAACACTAATTGATAAGATGAGTAACCGGTGGTGCTCCTCCATGTGGTTCTATAGGCCCAGAGTGCTTCAGGTAGTCGGGTAGCCCAATCACGCCTATGTGACGCAATGGTTTTCGTTAGGATTGATTCTATTATCTTATTGCTACTTTCTGCCTGCCCATTCGCCTGTGGGTGATATGGAGTAGTGATTTTATGCTGGACGTGATAATTGTTGAGTGTTGCAGCTAATTTATGCCCAGCAAATTGTGGTCCTCCATCTGTAATTATTTCCCTGGGAAGGCCATAACGTACAAATAGATGGAACAGGAACTGTATGACAGAATCCTCTGTGGCTCTTGGCAATGCTTCTGCCTCAACCCATTTGGTGACATATTCTGTTGCCACCAAAATATATGTTTTCTGATTTGATGAAGGGTTGATGGGTCCAACGAAATCAAGAGCCCATCGCTCAAATGGTTCGATGACTAACTGTGGTTTCAGAGGCATCTCATCAGCTTGACCAGGTCGTCCTGCTCGCTGGCAGCTGTCACAGGCTTGGACAAATTTCTTTGCATCTTTGAAAATCGTAGGCCAGTAATATCCTGTCTGCAATACTTTGTGTCCAGTTCTTCGCTCAGCGAAGTGTCCACCACACGGTCCATCGTGATAGGCTTTTAGGATGTCAAAGATTTCATCCTCTCGAACACATCGCCTGATATGCATGTCTGCCCCTGTGTGAAACAAATAGCCCCCAATCCACAAGAATCGAGCACTCTTCTGAACAATCTGCTTGCGCTCATTAGGGGTTAAATGTTTTGGTATTTTACCTACTGCGAGGTAGTTGGCAACATCAGCATACCAGGGTGTTTGAACGGCAACAGAAAACAAGTGCTCATCCGGAAATTGATCTTCAACTGTTGATGCATCGATTGGTTTTGGTATTCTCGAAAGAAAATCGGCTACAGGGTTTTCTTTGCCAGGCCGATCCTTGATTGTGATATCGAATTCCTGCAATAAAATCAACCATCTAGTTACTCTGGCATTTGTGACAGGCTTATTTGCTAAATATTTTATGGCAGAATGGTCTGTATACAAGATAACAGGATAGCCTGTAATATAATATCTAAACTTATTGACAGCATGTATTACAGCTAGGAATTCTTTTTCAGTAACAGTGTAATTTAATTCAGCAGGGGATAATTTTTTGCTGATGTAATAGATAGCATATGGTTTTTTATCCTCTTCCTGCCCAAGGACTGCGCCAATCGCTGTATCTGAGGCATCAGATGATATCTAGAACGGTAGGTCCCAGTTTGGTCCTCGAAGGACTGGGGCTGTGGATACGAGCTTCTTTAAATCCTCGAAAGCACGGTCACATTTTTCTATCCAAAGAAAATCAACGTTACCAGTTAGTGCATATAAAGGAGCAGCAATGTGCGAATAATGTTCTATAAATCGTCTATAATAACCAGAAAATCCAAGAAAGCTACGTACCTCTGTTTGAGTAGTAGGAGTGGGAATGAGCAAAAGTATTTGGATTTTGGCCGGGTCTACCTGAATGCCGGCTGCTGAAACATAATGTCCTAGAATAAGTCCTTCAGTCATCATCATGAAACATTTTTCGTGGCTTAAGCAAAGCCTGGTAACAATGTAGCATTGTAGGACTTTTTCTAGGGTGTCTAGAGCTGGATCAAAATCATCTCCATATGGTGTAAAGTCATCCATGTAAACTTCAAGTCCATCATTTATTAAATCTGCAAAAATACTAAGGATAGCCCTCTGAAATGTGGCAGGAGCATTACATAGGCCAAAAGGTAGAACTCGATAGGAAAATGTTCCCTAGGGACAAGTAAAAGTAGTTTTATCCTGGTCTTCAGGGGCAATCTGAATCTGATTGTATCCACTGAAGCCATCCAGGAAAGAAAAGAATTTATTTCCTGCTAAAGTATCTAATACTTGGTCTATGAATGGGAGAGGAAAATGATCTTTCTGTGTTGCCTTATTTAGTTCCCTATAATCCACACAGATCCTCCATTTCCCATTCTTTTTTGGTACCATCACAAGCGGAGAGACCCATTTACTATCAGAAATAGGATAGATAAAATTGACATCTAAAAGTTTCTGAAGTTCAGCTTTTACCACATCCTTTAGATGAGGATTAAGTCTCCTTTGCGGCTGACGAACAGGTCTGGCATCTTTTTCTATATAAATGTGGTGTGTACATAACTGGGGATCGATTCCTTTCATATCAGGGTAATCCCATGCAAATGCTTCTTGATATTTCGTTAATAGATGGATGAGCTTAGTTTCTTGTTCAGGTGTGAGATTAGCATTGATGTTTAAAGTTTTTCCCGGTGCAATTTCCACAGTTTTACTATTTGCAACCGAAGTAACAGGTATCGTTTGGTCATGCGTATCTTTCAGAGGATCTTCCTCTAATTCATTATCAAATGCTGCTTCTATCATGTGACACTGTGTGCGAGATTCAGTTTGACTAATGAAATTATTAATGGCATCATCTTCTATTTGGTCTTTAAAATCAAGTGCCTCTTGTATAGTTAATGGAGATCTGATGTTATCAGTAAGGTATGATACAGGGTGCTTATTAGTTTTGATTATTGTGACACTTGGCTGCGTTGGAGGATATAGAACTAAATTCTTGCTATTCGTTCCTCTGGTTATGGTCATATTTCCCTGCCGGCAGCCAATGTAGGCATCAGCAGTGGCGAGCCAAGGTCTACCTAAAATTAGCGGGTGTCCATCAAGTCGGGTTTTTGGATTAATTATCAGGAAATCGGTTGGATACTCCCAGGAATCAACAGAGACCATGACATCTTGTAGAATACCCTCTGGTCTAACCAC
The DNA here is from genome assembly GCA_034641835.2 of Pinus albicaulis. Taxonomy (NCBI): domain Eukaryota; kingdom Viridiplantae; phylum Streptophyta; class Pinopsida; order Pinales; family Pinaceae; genus Pinus; species Pinus albicaulis. The sequence goes on from CM076579.1 coordinate 1,129,550,688, forward strand.
AGATCGGTCAGCCAATTCTAACAAAGTAGAGGTGGGTTCTACAGATGTAATGCCGAGCTTTTGGCAAGTAGTGGTTGTTAAAATATTAATTGCATCTCCTAGATCAACTAAGGCATTAGACAGGGTCTGACCATAAATTTGAACAGTTATAATTGGATTTCCTGGGTCTTCATATTTAATGGGTGTTTCTTTCCCAGATAATAAGTCAGATAAAGTACCGACTACTTGGACTCTTGGATTATTCATTATATTCCTCCTTGGTTTCTTTATGCACAACTCTTTGATAGTTTTTGCGTATATAGGAATGTCTTGAATGGCTTAGAGGAATGGGATTTTTATGTACAGATTTTGTAATTCTCCCAGAATGTCAAAGTCAGGATATTGTATGGGTCGAGGTATGACTAATCGTTCTGGGAACGGAGGAGAGGATGTGGTTGCTTGGTTATGAGTCTACTGCTTATTTACATCCTCTTGTTGCAACTGATGTTCTCTTGGTAACTGATCTTCAATATGAACTGTTTTATCTCCCGCAGTTTCAATTATACGTCCAGATCTTAACTGAAGATCATTGCACTCCCTCAGGTCGGGTCCTATTTCTGGTGATTCTATGATTTGGATAGATTGGACCGGTCTGTTAGTTGGATTGGGATCGGGTTGGGCTGGGAGTTGCGGTCTCAGGTTAGACTGGGGATTTTGTTGTAAGGATGGCAAAGTAGGTTGAGGGAGCAAAATAGTTCCAGCTGGCTGGTGCATCGGTCTTTGCCAGCTTGTCTGCCAGGGTGAAATTTGTGAAGTAAGGGGAGTCCATTGTGAAGGATATGGGCCATTTTGCCAATATGGTGGAGTGTAAGGAAAATTCGGCCAACCAGATTGGCTTGTCTGATTCAGCCATGGGTTTGAAGAAGGAAACGATTGTGGTGACCGGTTTGAAAATGGGGGTTGAGATTGATTTTGCCACATACCATATTGTTGAGTATTATACTGTGGAGGTTGAAAAAAAGAGGTTGAGTCCGGAAACATACCAGTTTGTCTCGGCTGCCACTGGCGACGCTGGTTGATCAAGTACACCGATTCTGGTTCTTCTTCTGCTTCCTTATATACCGCTTTCAATCCAGGAAGTGAGGGGCAGCTCTCCGTAAGGTGATCTTTTGTACAGATGGCGCACGTTTGGACTTTATCCAGTGGACATTCCTTGTGGCTATGTTTTTTTCTGCATCGGGGACAGAAGATTGCCAAATTCTGTTCTGCCTCCATCTGCTTCTGTTTAGCCTGCACAATATCAAGTTGTGTAGTTAGTGTCCCCAGAATATCGGTTTTAAAATTTTCTAATAAATTTCCAATTTCTGCACGTGTTACTCCTTCTGTTGATACTTTGTTATCTCTTGCAAACCGATCATATTCTGTCGGTTTTATTCTTGTGCTGCCTCTCGAACTCCTGATACATAAATCAATAATGTCAGCAAAATTCTCTTGATAAATATCCCCTTTTCCCATGATGTTTAATGTTTCAATACATTGTTCCTTCATGCCCCTTATTAATGCAGTTTTTAACACATTATCAGGTAAAGGTAGCGATGCATAAGGAGATCTTTGTAGATTGTACTGAAAACGTTCCACATACTCCTCCAATGTTTCATTCGGTCTGGCTGTCATTTGGAATATTCCGTCCTCTAATTCTCTAGACCTACAATAATCCTGATATTTTTTTAAGAAGGATTCTTTCATTTGATCCCAATTGTTGATAAACCCACCACCTAGTCCCATAAACCATCTTAAAGCAGCCCCTTTTAATGTAGAGGGGAATAATTTCAATTTTTTGGGATCGGTGGTGTAATCATACCCCCTGCATAACACATCGAATTCGAATAAAAATGCATCCGGATCTTCTGATGTGAGACCGTGAAATGTAGGGATATGCTGAAGAGGGATAGCTTTCATGGGTGCATTTGCTGCAGAATCCACTATAGGATATTGTAATGTAGAGGTTTGAGCATTTGGCTGGTTCTGAGCCATCGGATCGAATATATGCCAATAACCTTATGGGATATCTAGGAGGGTATTCCTAGGTTGAGAGGGAATGGTTTTGACAGGGATAGTTTTAATAGCACTTCCCTTATCTGGAATAATGAGAATACCAGATGTCTGAGGAGATTGGATTCCTTCAACAATGATTTTCGCAGCACTCCCCTTATCTGGGCTATCTAATGGCTGATTTGTTTCAATAGGAGATTTTGGTTCCTTGGTTTCCCCTGTTTCTCCTTCTCCTTCACAAAAGTTGCTGGAATTCCCTTCCTGCAATAGTTCTGGAGTAGAATTTTTGATTTCTTGAAAGTCCTGCTCTTCAGTTTGACTATGCACCTCAGCACAGGCTACAGATGGTGATCCTGTGGCCTGAAGGGAACTAGTAGGCTGTTTAGAAATGTTTTTCCTGGGGCCTACTGATGGCTGAGATTCTGTTTTCTTATAGATTTCGTCTATGAAGGTCGTTCGACCAAGGGTCACCGGCCCCTTAGCTTTTTCAGGCTTGGATGGGGGTTTGATATTCTTTTCTGGTCTTTTCTACTTAGTCATGCACTCAAATGAACTACCAAATTCTATTCAAACAAAACAAAAACAAATCTGTTAGGAAAGCGGACAGTGGAGCAGGGCTTTTACATGCTCCGCACGTAGGTTCTTACCTTCCGTTTTTAAGATCCAACTCTTCCCTAGCAGGTTCGTACACTACTCTGAAAAAGAAAAATGGCTACACTCTTTCCCCGGCAACGGCGCCAAAATGTAGAGCTATAAAAATGGTCTCTTTCACCTCTAATTACCTCACATTAATATGTCAATCCGGGAGCGTTTTGTTATTCCAAAGAGTGTCTCAGTCTGAGGCTATCACTTGTCAGAGTAATGCTAGTAGTACAGTGTTTAAGAAATACAAGAGTAAATGGATGCTTGTCTGTAACTAAATTACTTTAAAAGAATAAATCACACATTCAGGAAACTAGGCAGCTTATCAGTCAAGGGTTCGGCAGCGATAACCCATCCCTTTGGAAACTGATGGAAAGGAAATTAGAGCATAGACCACGGGTCTGGGAGCTAGACAGTGAATGCCAAAGCTCACTACAGCCTTAGATCATCTCTCACACCAAAACAACAAATACGAGTAAATGGAACAGCAAATAAAGAATTGAACAACAAATCTGGAATGGAACAGTAATTCTAAAATGGAACAGCAATCGAACAACTAAGTCTCGCCAGTGTAAAATAAACAATCTAGTAACCCAAATACACTTCTTTCATGATCAAATAAAAATCTTTCATTCTTCGAACCAAATCAAGCAAAACACACTAATGGAACAGCAATAACTATTGATAAATTATGGAACAGCTCTAGTAAATCATATGCGCACACAACACGCTGAAATAGTAATCTTAATTAACAGGGATACGACTGTGCTCCCAAATAGAACAGCATTATCTCTGAATCCAATAATCATGAAGAACACTACTTCAAACGAATCTATGACATGAATGTTCAATATAAAAGCTCTGTAACAGAACAATAAGAATATTCGGTTAAGACTAATAACATGCAATTAACTCCGAAAGGATCAATAACATAATGCAGAGTCAATACACGATTCTATCTGTAAAAACCTCAATGATTTAATCTTAACAGAGCATGTAATATCAACTTATAAAGCATATCAGATTACCAAATAACAACGATAAACAAACCACGCGGAAATCAAATCGTAGTGATACAGAAGCAAGTGTCCTCCGGGGCCGGGCCCTTAGCCTCCAAGGGTACACCGCCTTAAGTTAATCTAGACGCAGAGATGAGATAATCACCAAACTTATATTAATGCATCGGACAAAAATACAATGAACCAGTTCTCAACGAGACTTAATAATCAGAGCTGATGTTTAACAGAAAATTACATAAAAACGTATATCCTCCTAAGCTAACAGTGCTGTCCCTTTTTATAAAGGTGACGGCGGAGATGTCCAAGTAATAAGATAAATAAAGCAGCGATCCCTCAGGATCAAAGATCCTGAGGGATTCGCCAAACTGTTAATCCTTCGTCTTTTCTTTTCTTTTGCGCCGAGCTGGTGTCTTCTCCTTCTTTTCCGGGCCGATTTGCTTTGATCTGTTTAGCCTTGTTTGCATTCGGTTCTCCTTCAGAGGGACAGCAGTTATCTCGACTTTGTCCTTTCCTTTGGAACGGAAACTCATCGTTTTCTCCTTTTCCTGCACAGAAAATAACCATTATCAGCGGTTAAGTCTTGCATATCAATTCTCACATGTTTTGTTATAATTCCTTATTATTTTCCAAATTCATGATGCAAAAAGGTTTACAAATTCTACTAAAAAGCCACTGAAATAATCATCAAAAGCATACCTTTTTAGTACTCCACAGAGACATACTACTTCTTCTTCCAACTTTTCTTGTTCTTGAGTTTTTTCTTTGATTTTCTTAAGTAACATGTCCTCTATCTTCTTGGCTTCTTCAAGCTCTATCTTTAGCTGCTTAAGGACTTCTAAATTCTGTTCTTCTCGTACATACTTGAGGAGAATGTCCTTTTGTTTTCTGCATTTCAGCTTGAGTCTATCAATCTCTTCTAGAGCACTTCTTAGCTCCCCCTCAAGGTTGACTTCACCTTCTTCTTCTTCATATTCTAGCAGGAGGCCTTCAAGTTCTTCTATGGCCATTAATAAGAATTCAGAGGTTCCTCCTACATTTGAGGATTCATCTGAATCTTCAGATGTACTGCTGTCTTGTTGAGCATAGAAGGATTTTCTGCTGAACTTCTTTCCTTTTTGCCAGTTCTTTGATTTATTTTTCTCTGACTCCTGGGCCTGATTCCTTACTTTCTTGTGAGGACACTTAGGAGCATAGTGTCCTACTCTTCCACAGTTAAAGCATTTGAAGGGGAGTTTACCTTTGTATTTACCTGAGCCTCTATCCAATTTCTTGACAAACTTTGCCTCCTCTTCATCCGAGCAAGAGCATATGTCTCCCTCTTCTTCTTTCTTCTTTTATGTTTTAAAGGCTGCTTCCCTCGTACTTGGCTTCTTCTATGGGAGCCTCATTTCATAGGCTGTTAGATTTCCAAGTAGCTAGTTCATGGTCAAGGTCTCCCAATCAGCTGTTTATTCTATTGCAGACACCTTTGGATTAAACCTAGATGGAAGAGATCTTAGAATCTTTTGCACAATTATACTTTCTGGCATTTTTTCTCCAAGAGCTTTCATATTGTTAATAATTTATGTAGCTTTTAGGAAGAAACTAGCAATGTCTTCATCATTATTCATTTTTAAGTTCTCAAACTGGGCTCTATAGACTTGAAGTTTGGCAGTCTTTACTTTCTTGTCTCCCTCATGTATGTTCTCAAGAGTATCCCATATTTCTTTGGCAGAGTCTTTGTGCATTACTTTAATAAACTCCGCTTCACATAATCCATTCAAGATGGCATTCATGGATTTTGCGTTAGCCACAAAATCTTGTTTTGTTTCTTTCTCTGTGTCTGTTGCCTTTGGGGCATATCCTAATTCCACTGTAGCCCAGGATTCTATTCCTAGAGACATTATGTATGTCCTCATTCTGATTTTCCAGAAAGCATAATTTTCACCAGTGAAGAAAGGGGCTTTATTGATTGAGCATCCTTCTTTACTAGCCATCTTGGGAACCTAGGATCTCCTTTCAGCTGTTAGACTGGTACTAAGGAACCTGGCTCTGATACCAATTTTTGAACCCTTGGTTAAACTAAGAGGGGGGGGGGGTGAATCAGTTTAACACATTCATAATCTTTTAAACTTTTTATTAAACCTTATATACACCTTCATTTCATGTCCAACTTAATACGTGAGTACTCTTAGAGTGTGAGCAGCAAGTATTAATATAATATAACAACAGACTTAATATGAGAGCAACAGGCATTAAGCAGATGATATAAATCAGATCAACACATAAACATCATGCACAGAGACACCAAATATAAGTGGAAACCCATAAAGGGAGAAAACCACATCTTATTATTGTTGTGATGCAAAGGCAAGCTCCAACTCCCTCTCACCATTTTTTTTCTGCAGGCACCAACCTACAGGAGGCTCCTACCTCAATTCTGCAAGCTACAACTTGCAAGGAAGCACCAACTCCCTTCAATTTTCTGCAGGCACCAACCTACAGGAGGCTCCTACCTCAATTCTGCAAGCTAAAACTTGCAAGGAAGCACCAAATCCCTTCAATTTTCTGCAAGCACCAACCTACAGGAGACTCCACCCTCAGTCAGCTACAACTAACAGCTATCAAGCTGCAACTTGATAGGGAAGCTCCAACTTCCTCAATTTATCAAACTGAATGTTTTCTGATTTACCTCAGATATTAGCTCTGTTCTGTAGCTTCTCTTTCTGCTCCTCTTTTCTTAATCTTCTCTACCTTACACTTCTATACTCTGCCTTCTCTATATTTTCTCTCTCTAACATCTTTTTGCATATCAAGATGATATTATTTATAAGGATTTTCTTGTGACTGTTAGCATTCCTCAATGAATTTGGAATGGACAGCCATGCTTCTTTGCCTTCTGCCTTCTCATTTCTTTTCCAGCTCACTCAGAAAAATGTAACTGTAGGTGCTTATTTTAATCTAACAGTGGGATTTTTTTTACTTCCGGAGACTTGCCAATGCATCACAAAAAATAAAAAATTCAATTACAGTATTTACATTCACATATAATGAAAACTTCAGCTCAACACATTTAGTCTTTTGGTTCGCTGCACATTTGTCTTTTCTTTGACTGTGTCTATCTTTTCTGTGACTGTGTTTTATCTCTTTTCAACTCTGTTTGCTTTTCTGTCCTCTATTGTGGTGTAACTGCTGCATACATGTAACTGGGCTTTTTATATCAGTGCATTTTGTAAATATGTGTGATTCTTGACTGTAATTCTGGGCAAATTCCAACCCTTTACACACAGCAAGTGTCTTGTTGATGTGGGAGTTCCGCAAGCGGAACATACATGCATCGCAATCGTTTTATATTACAAATCACCCTCCACCTTAAGCTGAGGCCCGTGGGTTCACAGACCACACGACATCTTTTAATACAATCGCAACAATGTGTTATATATATATATATATATATACCAGGGCCTTTTTTTTTTTTAATATATATATAACGTAATTTCAACTCTCGGCATAGTTATACAACGTTTTAACAAACAAACTGCCATGTCCACTTTGACACTGAAGAATCATGTTTAATACATAACTAATGCCCTTTCGGGCCCACTTTCCATGATTTCCGATGCAATATGCTACTCCTCCAGCGATTTCCGATGCAATATGCTACTCCTCCAGCGATTTCCGATTGCGATTGATCGCAATCGCAAGCTGCCTTGCTCCGATGCGATTGATCATTGTTCATTGTTCTTTGCCGATGCGATTGGAACTCAAATACTTATTCATCATATTTTATAAGCCCATCTGGTCCAGGCTTCAATCGCAATCGCAAGTTTTTTAATATATGTTCCGACGGTCTGTTTCTTTCCGATGCGATTGACCACTGTTCAATAAGATTTGCCGATGCAATTAGAACTGGAACTCAAGCTATATATGAGTTGTGATTTATATACCCATCGGGTCTGGACTTCCAATCGCAATCACAACTCTTGTATTCTCCGATGCGATCATCACTATTCACCGGAACTCACGGTATGTATGAGTTGTAGTTTATATACCCATCGGATCCGGACTTCCAATCGCAATCACAACTCTTATTTTAACCTATTCCGCTGCCCTTATAATCTCCAATGCGATTGGGAAGGGTCCCACCTTATATTACTACATTTCTTTGGATCTCACGCTGCATATGGCTATACACACACACACACACACACACACACACACACACACACACACACACACACACATATGTTTTGGTCCTTTGAATATAAAGCGCAATACTTTGCCGCTGGAGTATACGATTCCCGGAATGAAATTTATATTAACTATGCATTACATTGCCGCTTGGGTTATGCTTCCCGGAATTATATTTATGTTATGTGTAACGCCCAGCTGGGTAAATATTCTCGGATTTGTATACATATATCCTCCGGCTGAGGTAGCGATTCTCGAAATTTAGTTATATATATATATATATATATATATATATATTCACCAGGTGGGAACATTGATTCTCGGAATAATAGCTGTTTCTCTGCAATAATAGCTGTGTCTCTGCCACTACTGCTTCTGTTGCTCTGCCTCTGCCTTTACTGCTGTGATAATGGCTCTGCCTCTGCCTCTGCTTCTGATAACGGTTCTGCCTCTATTATATTCGCTTCCTCTGCCTCTGCCTGTCTCCTTTACTTCCTTCATTTGCTTCTTTGCTGCCTCCATTGCCATGATAACAACTCTGTCTCTGTATTCGCTGCTTCCTTTGCCTGTCTCTCTCTTTGCTGCCTCCTTTACCATCAATGACAACATTTCCAACAGCCTCCCCCTTTGGCATTGATGGCAATACAATTCCTCTGTTTTCCTGATAGGATCCTTTCTTTTGTTTCTTCCTCTTCTTACTGTTGCTTGCTCTTCCTCCCCCTTTGACATCAATGGCAAGGGGTTCAAATTTTATTTTATTTTATTTATTATTTTTTGTTTGTTTGTTGTAAAGCTTCTATTCTCTGATGTTGTGGTTTTATTCCTTTTCCAATATTTCATGCATTTCCTGAAATTTCCTGATTTTGTATGCTGCTGCTCCAAAATTTTGTTGATTCTTTTATGCTGAAAGTATTATTGCCATAATCCCTTTGATCCTGGGGACTTGTTTTCATGTTTCCCTTGCTGGCTGATCTCCCCCTGAGAATGATATTTTCGTTTCTGTACTCCCCCTGAAACTGTGCTTTCTCTTCATATCAGAGAGTAGCATCTACAGATACTACCCCTAATCTGTCTCTCAAATATTCAAATGGCTCTCTAGCAAGTGGTTTGGTAAATATATCTGCTGTCTGTTCTTTTGTTGGTACATACTCCAGTTTTAATATCTTCTGAGCCACTTGTTCTCGGAGAAAATGATACTTGATTGGAATATGTTTAGTTTTTGAGTGAAGCACCGGGTTTTTAGATATACTTATAGCACTTGTATTATCACATTTAATTGAGATAGGTTCATCAATGCTTACCTTCATGTCTTGAAGAGTTTTCTTCATCCACATGACTTGTGTATAACATGTTGCTGCTGCTATATATTCTGCTTTTGCTGTAGACAGAGAGATAGATGTTTGTTTCTTTCTTAACCATGCCACCAGACTTTCTCCTAGATAGAAAGCGCCTCCACTTGTGCTTTCCCTGTCATCTACACAGCTGGCCCAATCTGCATCTGTGTATGCTGTCAAAGTGAAGCTTTTTCCTTTAGGACACCAAAGCCCATACTGTGTAGTTCCTTGTAGATATCTGAATATTCTTTTGACTGCAAGAAGGTGATTTTGTTTAGGTGTTGCTTGATATCTAGCCACTAGTCCTACTGCTAGCATGATGTCTGGTCTTGATGCTGTCAGATACAACAGACTTCCTATCAAATATCTATAGAGTTTTTGATCTATATCTGCATACCCATCATCAGCACACATCTTGCATCCCGTGATCATGGGAGTTGACACAGGTTTGCAGTCCTCCATTTTGAACTTTTTCAACATTTCTTTTAAGTACTTTTCCTGTGAGATGAATGTGCCTGTGTTCTTTTGCTGAATTTGAAGTCCTAAGTAGAAACTGAGCTCTCCAATCATGGACATTTCAAACTCTGATTTCATCTCTTCTGCAAATCCTTTTGCTAGTTCATCTCTATTGCTTCCAAACATAATGTCATCAACATATACAACAACAATCAGGAGTTCATTTTCATGGGCTTTTATATATAGATTATTGTCTACTCCACCTCTCTTAAAGCCTTGTTTTTGTAAATATTTATCTAGTCTTGAGTACCAAGCACGAGGAGCCTGTTTCAATCCATATAGGGCCTTCTTCAGTCTGCACACATAGTCTCCTTTGTCTGTCAATGAGAAGCCTTTTGGTTGTTCCATGTAGACTTCTTCTTCTAAGTCTCCATTCAGAAATGCAGATTTTACATCCATTTGATATACTTTGAAGTTTTGGTAGCATGCAAATTCCAGGAACATTCTGATAGCTTCCATTCTGGCTACAGGGGCAAATGTTTCATCGTAATCAAGTCCTTCAATTTGTGAGTATCCTTTGCAGACAAGTCTGGATTTATTCCTGATTACCTGTCCTTCCTCATTCATTTTATTTTTGAATACCCATTTTGAGCCAATGATATTTTTCTCAATTGGTCTAGGAACTAGTTCCCAGGTATTATTCTTTTCAATTTGGTCCAATTCTTCATTCATTGCTTTTACCCAAGACTTGTCCTTGCTGGCTTCTTCAAATTTATTTGGCTCTATTTGTGATAGCATGGCTATGTATACCTCTTCAGTTTGTTCTATTAGCTGCCTTCTTGTTTGGACCCTTACTCTCTTGTCTCCAATGATCTGATCTTCAGGATGGTTCTTCTGAGTATATCTTGAGGGAGCTTTAGAACTCAGCTCTGTATCTTCTGTTGTCTTGCTTGTTTCCTCATCATCTTGGTTTTCTTCTTCATGGTTATCTGATGGACTACAACAGTCTGTATCTCGTGTATTGTTTGGAAGTTCTTCATCAAATCTCACATCAATACTTTCTACTATTTTCCAAAGAGTCTTGTTGTAGCACCTGTACCCTTTACTTTTGGAAGCATATCCTAGAAAGATCCCTTCATCTGCTCTTGCATCAAATTTTCCAAGATTTTCATCATTATTCTTTATGTAACATTTGCTTCCAAAGATTCTGAAATGTTTGATTGAAGTTGGCTTTCCATGCCATAGTTCATAGGGAGTATTGTCACTGCTTGGCCATAAGTGAGCTTTATTAAGGATATGCACTGCTGTGTGTACCGCTTCTGCCCAGAAGGTTTGAGGAATATTATTCTCTTGCATCATGGCTCTGGCAATTTGTTGAACAGATCTGTTTTGTCTCTCTGCTACTCCATTCTGCTGAGGTGTCCCTGCAATAGTAAATTGTTGTTTTATGCCATGTTCATTGCATAGGTCTACAAAGTCATAATCAGTGAATTCACCTCCTCTGTCTGATCTGATGCATTTCAGCTTGCATCCTGTCTGATTTTCTGCTAATGCTTTGAATATTTTGAATTTGTCCAGAGCTTCCGATTTATTCTTGAGAAAAGCAACCCATGTCATTCTGGAGAAATCATCTATTATCAGCATGAAGTAGGATTCTCCACTTGGTGTTTTAGTTCTTGCAGGTCCACACAGATCCATGTGCACAAGCTGGAGTGGTATTCTTGTTGATAACTCCTCTTTGGCCTTGAAGGATGTGCGAATCTGTTTGCCTAATTGACATGATTTTCATATGGTATTAGAAGGTCTCTTTATTTCTGGCATGTCTCTGATAGCTTTCTTCTTACTTAGTCTGATGATGTGATCGAAGCTGAGATTTCCCAACCTTTTATGCCATAACCATGACTCTTCTAGTTTGCTAAGATGACATGCTTCATCTTCCTCTTTCACAATGTAAACATTACTTTCTGTTCGAACTCAAAGCAGAGTCTTACCTGTGGTGCTTGATCTGACTTCACAATCTTGTGCTCTAAAAAGAACTTCACAACCTTTGTCACACATCTGACTGACACTTAGTAAATTTTCTTTCAGCCCATCTACAAATAGTACATCTTGGGCCTTCCCTCTGCCATTGTCTATGCTGACTAAGCCTTTTCCTTTGATCTTTCCTGACTTATGATTTCCAAAAGTAACATTGCCATATTTCTTTTCATCAAGAGTTATAAACTTACTTTTGTCTCCTGTCATGTGTTTAGAGCAGCCACTGTCCAAATACCATTAGCTTTTTAGATCTTGAGCAGTTAGAGCCAGGTCACACTTATTCACCTTCTTTATCCACTGGAGGCACCCTTTTGTTTGGTATATTTTGTGAGGTGATGAACTACATCTTCTTAGAGGACATTTGGAAGGTATATGTCCAACTTGATTGCATACACAACATTTGATCATAATTTTTGTAGAATTATGAGTATGAACAGAATTTCTTTGATTCATAAATCTCCTTGAGGTGTGAAACATCAATCTTTGTCCATACTTTCTACACTCAATGATTTTATGACCAAATTCCTTACAATAAAAGCAATAACCATAGAAGCTATTTGCATACCTGATGTAAGGTTGTCTCTTCCATTTATTTTCTTGATGCAGTCTCTTCAATGTTTGCATCTTTTGCTGGTTTGAATTACTCCTCCTTGTATGAAAATATGCAACAATGTGTCCCAGCTTGTGGCAAGCATAGCAGGTGGCATTGTTCATAGTATGGAAGAATCTCCTTTGATGGTTTCCAAATTTTACATACTCAGGGGTCTTAGTATTTATTACATTCTTTGATACTAGTGGTTTCTTCTGATCTTTGTCTTCCTTATTACAGATTTCTTCTTTTGTAGGAATTGTTTGAGCTGCTTCATCATTCTTCTTTGCTTTTACAAAAATAATCTCTCTGTCAACCTTTTATTTTCCTTTACTTAATTATCCTTCATAGCCTATTCCAGTCTTTATCATAGGGGATCTTTGAGCAACCAGAATTTCATTCAACTTAATAGAGCTTGTTGTTTTAGAAGATTTTATGACCACTTTCCTTTGATCATTTTCTAATTTCTTCCTGAGACATATTACTTCTTCTTCCAACTTTTCTTGTTCTTGAGATTTTTCTTTGATTTGATTAAGTAACATGTCCTCTATCTTCTTGGCTTCTTCAAGCTCTATCTTTAGCTGCTTAAGGACTTATGAATTCTGTTCTTCTCACACATACTTGAGGAGAATGTCCTTTTGTTTTCTGCATTTCAGCTTGAGTCTATCAATCTCTTCTAGAGCACTTCTTAGCTCCCCCTCAAGGTCAAATTCACCTTCTTCTTCTTCTTCACATCTTCTAGCGGGAGACCTTCAAGTTCTTCTATGGCCATCAATAAGAGTCGAGAGGTTCCTCCTTCTTTTTGAGGATTCATACGAATCTTGATGTCTTCTTTGTCTTGTTGAGCATAGAAGGATTTTCTGTTGAACTTCTTTCCTTTCTGCTAGTTCTTTGATATATTTTTCTCAGACTCCTGGGCCTGATTCATTACTTTCTTGTGAGGACACTTAGCAACGTAGTGTCCCACTCTTCCACAGTTAAAGCATTTGAAGGGGATTTTACCTTTTTATTTACCGAGCCTCTATCCAATTTCTTGACAAACTCTTCCTCCTCTTCATCCGAGCAAGAGCATATGTCTCCCTCTTCTTCTTTCTTCTTTTTCTATTTTAAAGGTTGCTTCCCTCGTACTTGGATTCTTCTGTGGGAGCCTCATTTCATTGTTGGGAAAAATACTGAGAGGGTGGGGGGGGGGGTTGGGTGAATCAGTATTTAGGGCATACTCAAAACTTTATACTTTTTCTTCCTTTCAAACCCATACGCGAATTTCCTGAAACCAACTAGCGTATACACGTGGATATCCTTTATAAAACTTGCGTATACACAGAGATCTTATTATGTGCTTAATTCTTTACTTAGATCTATGCATCATTTATTCATCAGATGTTCAGTAAGCATGTGCAGTAATAACAGAATAAACCATCACACATAAACAACACACATGAACACCAGGACTTAAGGTGGAAACCCAATTCGGGAGAAAACCACCGCTGCTGTTGTCTCAGTCTTCAATATTTATTATAAAGAAAAATTGTTACAATTTTATGCTGGTGCAGACTCATACCAGCATGCAGACACCCACCTGCAGAAGGCTACAACCTTCTCTCGTTTACCAGCCTCTCCTGGAAGCGAGCTACAACCCCCTGCTCTCGTTTACCAGCCTCTCTTGGAAGGGAGCTACTACCCCCTGCTCTCGTTTATGACCTCTCACAGAGGAGCCACTACCTGGTTTGCAGTGCTGGTAGCTGGCCCTCTTTGATGGCAGTGATGCATTGCTAATCCTATAATGCCTCTGCATTACTCTATCAGTCATTAGATGAGGCTTTGGCTTGGGATAGGCTGATGAGGTCAAATATTCCCATTTAGTGGTCTCTTCCTTTTCCAGCTTTGCTTGAAGCTTCTTATTGTGTGCTGAAAATTATCCAGTTTCTCAGATCTATTCATCCTGCATTCTTTTTCTACATGTCCATACTTGTTACAAGCATAACATCTTATGTGACCAGAAAAGTAAGCATAAGGATCATGATGTGATTTTCTATTCTTTCTTCTATTACAATCAGCTGCTTTATGACCAAACTTGCTGCATGAAAAACAATATCCCTTGAAGAAACCAGAGTACCTTTCTGTGTAGAATCTGTTTGTATGTGACTGAAACATTCTGCTTCTGCAATTGGCTGCAATATGCCCATAATTGCAGCATTTAAAGCATTCCATTGTGATCAGGAGGAGCTAATTTATTTGAGTTCATGAGTGTCCAACATAATTGTTTCTTGCAACACTTGAGTTTGTTGATATCCTTTGAATCTTTAGCACTTCCTTGTGAACTAGATTCTCCTTTAACAGTTTCATGAAAACCAAGACCAAATTTAACAGAAGGAGACCTTTGACTACTAAGAATATTATCCAGAATCTTAGTACTATCTTGAAACCTCAAGAGTTTATCTTTTTCTTCTAAATTACCTTTTAGAATGTTTACCTCATCCTCCAATATTTGGCATTTCTTCTTCATACTTTCTTCGATCCATCTTCCTTCTTCTACTTGATCATTTAGTTTTAAAATTTCTTCCTTCAACCCATTTTCTTGTTCTTCAAAAATTTGTAGAAGTTCTACATTCTTCTTATTTGATTTTTCTAGATCTTTTTTGAGCGAGATGATTTCTGCTTCACGTCCTTCTTTTTCAAATGATTGTAGAAGTTCTTCATTCTTCTTATTTGATGCTTCAAGATCTACTCTTAGAGAGATGATTTCTGCTTCAAGTTATTCATTTTTATTGGTTACATTATCGTACAAACTTTTCAGTCTAGAGATCATATCTTTGTAGATAGATTCTCTCTTATTGAATAATCTTTGTTGATCTTCAACTTTGATCTTGAGAACTGTTTCTTGATCCACAGTATTACTTTCACTATCTTCACCATTGCATGCTAAAGAAAATAAATCCCAAGAACAACAATCACTACCTGTTTCATCTTCTTCATTTTCTGCTGCACATGTTTTATGAGATATCTCCTTTCTTTGAGTAGCCTTATTCTTTTGCTTCTTTCCCATTGTGACGGATCTCCTTCAAGCGATCAAGCTCTTTCAGAAGGACTAGCTCTGATACCAATTTTTGGGAAAAATACTGAGAGGGGGGGGTGAATCAGTATTTAGGGCATACTCAAAACTTTATACTTTTTCTTCCTTTAAAACCCATACACGACTTTCCTAAAACCAACTAGCGTATACACGTGGGTATCCTTTATAAAACTTGTGTATACATAGAGATCTTATTATGTGCTTAATTCTTTACTTAGATCTATGCATCACTTATTCATCAGATGTTCAGTAAGCATGTGCAGTAATAACAGAATAAACCATCACACATAAACAACACACATGAACACCAATATTTAAGGTGGAAACCCAAGTCAGGAGAAAACCACCGCTGTCCTCGTCTCAGTCTTCAATATTTTATTATAAAGAAAACATTGTACAACCATGTACTGGCACAGACTCATACCAACACGTAGGCACCCACTTGCAGAAGGCTACAACCTTCTCTCGTTTACCAGCCTCTCCTGGAAGGGAGATACAACCCCCTGCTCTCGTTTACCAGCCTCTCCTGGAAGGGAGCCACTACCCCCTGCTTTCGTTTACCAACCTCTCTTGGAAGGGAGCTACTACCCCCTGCACTCGTTTACCAGCTACCACTAGAAGGGAGCTACAACCCCCTCACTAAAGGCTTCGACCCTCAACACCATTGTGGACCATGTTTCATCAATTTTCATACTGGATCCAACAACTTCCATACAACACATCTTGTAGGCCACTTTTCATCATATTTTTAGACTGGAACCACTTCACACATTTAAGCTCAACCATTCATCAAACTGAAACTTATAACCCCATCAATTCATTCATTGAATCATCAACCAATCAACCACCAACTTGATCTTTAATTTACATAATCGGCAGCATATTCATCATTCAAACAACCCAGTTCTGTATGAATACATCATAGACAGATAGCAGTAAAATAGCAGAATAGATCAGACATTTCATTCCACTTACTTCAGCAAAACCCTAGATTCCATACACACTTTTACTTCACTGAACCTGTGTATATACGTGCTTTCATGCACACCAACCTGCGTATACTTCTGTGCATTCTTCATAAAACTCTATCTTCCCATACGCGCTTTTCCTTAGGCAGACCCATGTATACACGCGCTTTTGTCGTGCTTAACTCGTAGACATCTCCGTAGCTTTTTGTGACCCATATGTGCCCTTCGCACGTATAAACAACCCATATTTCATCATTTACTTCAGAAAATATTTCGCCCTCATCTCGCATCTAAACATTCCATAAACAATATCTAGAAAATACATATACATTTCATATCTAGAGATCCTCTTTCATCATTTTCTTCATTGGTGCATCATAGATTCAGATCTATCAATCAAGAACAGAGTTCACCCATGCACATATTCCTTAGAGAGATTTATTCATTCACAAACCTTACTCCTGCACACACTTGCACAATGATCTTCTTCTCCTTATATAGGTTTAGCCTTTATCAATACCACGAGCCAAAACCACACCACTTCCGATGGTATTCCTGGACGGGATCAAATAGATAATCAAGCGCTCAATACAATTGGCCAATACCATGGTAACACCCCTAGATTTATAAATTTAGAGCGTAAATAGCGATACACGACTTGGCACGTATTTTCCATGTGCATACGCTACTTCACCTTAACAAACCTGCGTATGAATTGTGACATACCTTGTTCAACTTTATTCTGGCACTTTCTGAGTTCCTTTCTTCTGCTACTTCTGAACTAATCTTTAGATACATCAGATTTACAGTATTAACAACTTATCAAGTTAGTTTCCATCAAGAACAACTTCATTCAACAGGTTCCATCAAAGTCAACACATTGTATCACATTGCCAACAATATCCCCTTTAACTCATCAAGAAGGTTGTCATCAACTTTATCAAGTAGGTTTCCATCGAGGACAACGCTCTGCATCATATTGCCAACAATCTTATTTCATCAAGTAGGTTGCCATCAATTTACCTAAGTAGGTTGCCATCAAGGAAAACATATGCCAACATTCATAGTCGTTAGGATTTCCAAGTATCCGGTTCATGGTCAGAGTCTCCCAATCCGCTGTCTCTTCTATTGCAGATACCTTGGGATTAAATCTGGATGGGAGTGATCTTAGAATCTTTTGCACAACTATACTTTCTGGTATGGTTTCTCCAAGATCTTTCATATTGTTAACAATTTCTGCAACTTTTAAGAAGAAGCTGCCAACATCTTCAACATCATTCATTTTTAAGTTTTCAAACTGGGCTCTATATACTTGAAGTTTGGCAGTTTTTACTTTCTGGTCTCCCTCATGTATGTCTTCAAGAGTATCCCATATTTTCTTGGCAGTGTCTTTGTGCATTACTTTAATAAACTCTGCTTCACATAATCCATTCATGATGGCATTCATGGCTTTTGCATTAGCCACAAAATCTTGTTTTGCGTCCTTTTCTGAGTCAGTTGCCTTCGGGGCATATCCTAATTCCACAGCAGCCTAGACTTCTATTCCTAGAGACATTATGTATGTCTTCATTCTGATTTTCCAGAAAGCATAATTTTCACCAGTGAAGAAAGGGGATTTATTGGTTGAGCATCCTTCTTTACTAGCCATCTTGGGAACCTAGGATCTCCTTTCAGTTGTTAGACTTGTACAAAGGAACCTGCTCTGATACCAATTGTTGAACTCTTAGTTAAACTGAGAGGGGGGGGGGGTGAATCAGTTTAGCACATTCATAATCTTTTAAAAATTTTATTAAACCTTATTTACACCTTCATTTCATGTCCAACTTAATATGTGAGTAATCTTAGAATGTGAACAACAAGTATTAATATAATATAACAACAGACTTAATATGAGAGCAACAGGTATTAAGCAGATGATATAAATCAGATCAACACATAAAAATCATGCACAGAGACACCAGATATAAGTGGAAACCCATAAAGGGAGAAAACCACATCTTATTATTGTTGTGATGCAAAGGCAAGCTCTAACTCCCTCTCACCACTGTTTTTCTGCAGGCACCAACCTACAGGAGGCTCCAACCTCAATTCTGCAAGCTACAACTTGCAAGGAAGCACCAACTCCCTTCAATTTTCTGCAGGCACCAACCTACAGGAGGCTCCAACCTCAATTCTGCAAGCTACAACTTGCAAGGAAGCACCAAATCCCTTCAATTTTCTGCAGGCACCAACCTACAGGAGGCTTCAACCTCAGTCAGCTACAACTGACAGCTATCAAGCTGCAACTTGATAGGGAAGCTCCAACTTCCTCAATTTATCAAACTGAATGTTTTCTGATTTACCTCAGATATCAGCTCTGTTCTGTAGCTTCTCTTTCTGCTCTTCTTTTCTTAATATTCTCTGCCTCACACTTCTATATTCTGCCTTCTCTAGATTTACTCTCTCTAACCTCTTTTTGCATATCAAGATGATATTATTTATAAGGATTTTCTTGTGACTGTTAGCATTCCTCAATGAATTTGGAATGGACAGCCATGCTTCTTTGCCTTTTGCCTTCTCATTTCTTTTCCAGCTCACTCAGAAAAATGTAACTGTAGGTGCTTATTTTAATATAACAGTGGGATTTTGTTTACTTCCGAAGACTTGCCAATGCATCACAAACAATAAAAAATTCAATTACAATATTTACATTCACATATAATGAAAACTTCAGCTCAACTCATTTGGTCTTTTGGTTTGCTGCGCATTTGTCTTTTGTTTGACTGTGTCTGTCTTTTCTGTGACTGTGTTTTATCTCTTTTCAGCTCTGTTTGCTTTTCTATCCTCTGCTGTGGTGTAACTGCTGCATACATGTAACTAAGATTTTTATATCAGTGCATTTTGTAAATATGTGTGACTGCTAACTGTAATTCTGGGAAAATTCCAACCCTTTACACGCAGAAAGTGTCTTGTTGATGTGGGAGTTCCGCAAGCGGAACATACATGCATCACAATCATTTTATATTACAAATCACCCTCCACCTTAAGCCGAGGCCTATGGGTTCACAGACCACACGGAATCTTTTAATACAATCGCAACAATGTGTTATATATATATATATATATATATATATATACCTGTGCCTTTTTTTATATATATATAACGTAATTTCAACTCTCGGCATAGTTATACAACGTTTTAGCAAACAAACTGCCATGTCCACTTTGACACTGAAGAATCATGTTTAATACATAACTAATGCCCTTTCGGGCCCACTTGCCACGCTTTCCGATGCAATATGCTACTCCTCCAGCGATTTCTGATTGCGATTGATCGCAATCGCAAGCTGCCTTGCTCCGATGCGATTGATCACTGTTCACTGTTCTTTGCTGATGCGATTGGAACTCAAATACTTATTAATCATAGTTTATAAGCCCATCGGGTTCAGGCTTCAATCACAATCACAAGTTTTTTAATATATGTTCCGACGGTCTGTTTCTTTCCAATGCGATTGACCACTGTTCAATAAGATTTGCCGATGCGATTAGAACTGGAACTCAAGCTATATATGAGTTGTGATTTATATACCCATCGGGTCCGGACTTCCAATCGCAATCGCAACTCTTATATTCTCTGATACGATCATCACTGTTCACCGGAACTCACATTATGTATGAGTTGTAGTTTATATACCCATCGGATCCAGACTTCCAATCGCAATCACAACTCTTATTTTAACCTGTTATGCTGCCCTTATAATCTCCAATGCGATTGGGAAGGGTCCCACCTTATATTACTACATTTCTTTGGATCTCGCGCTGCATATGGCTACACACACACACACACACACACACACACACACATATATATATATATGTTTTGGTCCTTTGAATATAAAGCGCAATACTTTGCTGCTGGAGTATACGATTCCCGGAATGAAATTTATATTAACTATGCATTACATTGCCACTTAGGTTATGCTTCCTGGAATTATATTTATGTTATTTGTAACGCCCAGTTGGGTAAAGATTTTATATATATATTCACCAGGTGGGAACAACGATTCTTGGAATAATAGTTGTTTCTCTGCAATAATAGCTATGTCTCTACCATTGTTGCTTCTGTCGCTTTGCCTCTGCCTTTACTGCTGTGATAACGACTCTGCCTCTGCCTCTGCTTCTGATAATGGTTCTGCCTCTATCATATTTTCTTCCTCTACCTCTACCTGTCTCCTTTACCTCCTTCATTTTCTTCTTTGCTGCCTCCACTTCCATGATAACAACTCTGTCTCTGTATTCGCTGCTTCCTTTGCCTGTCTCTCTCTTTGCTGCCTCCTTTGCCATCAATGTCAACATTTCCAAAAAACTCTTGGATCCTTTATATCAGACAATATGAAAACTAAATACAAGATTTTAGTTGAAACAAATAATAATAGGTGGGTTAAACAGATCTCCCGCACCTAGTTATCTTCAAGAGAAGGCCCAATGAGGGGTTGCAGCAAAGTAAAACGATATACTGAAAGTGTAGAGATATGTAAATGCATAAAATTTCTGATAGACACTCAAAAACTAATTTCAAGTACAACAACAACTTATATCTGAATTTAGGATCCAAAAAGTGGGGAAAAGTAGTGATTTCGACCCTAAAATAGATGTATTCAGAAATATGCATAACATTAAGCAAAATGGTGGGAGGGTATTTTATATTAGGTCATGAGGGACCTATGATCCTAATTTTAGCTCAAAAAAATGAGTCTATCTTGGTTAAACAGTTCCTCCTTCCCCAACTAGGCTTTAAAACCCTGATTTCCCAAGACTTAGATTATGCAGAATATTCTGAAGCTTATGCAGCGTGTATTTTTGAAGATGAAATGTGTAATATGGTCTGAATATCAGTAAATAATCTTAGGTTCATGGCTTATACAAAATATATGAAAAAGACAGGAGATTTCCATGAATAAACCCTCAGTTTGAGGTGCTACAACACATGAGATTAACCAGGAAACTCTTCAGCATAATTTTCAAGAGTCAAAGATTAATTTTATTATAAATCAGATCTACAATAGATCCTTGCATGAAAACAGAGATCTACAACAGATATGGAAGCCAAAGAGGCTCTTTATTACACTCCCCTTGGGGATCTCAGCAAATGATGGACAACCGTGAGTAGATCTGAGATCTAAGTCACAGTTATGTAGCAGTATTCAGAAATTTTGCAGTAAATTCAGTAGTAATAGATCATATCTGAAGGATACATGGATTGTTTGGCCAATCCATGGACCACCATATTGAAAGGTAGGAATCCTTTCCACTAGAGATCTCTCCTCCAGGAGAACTCCAAACACCTGCAACTCTTCTCTTCAGAAATTATGCATATTAGGGAGAGAAAATATGTTGTTTTCTTCAGTACTAAATAGGCCTGATTCCTAGATCTGAAAATGTAGCACCAATGATCCAATACACTCTTCCAGGAGGTTAAAAGACACACTCACTGAGAAGAGGCACTAGATTTTCCTAGATCTGAATAGATCTAGCTTCCACTTGCTGCAGCTCACTTAATCAATGAAACCCTCACTAGATTTATGCTTCCAAGGAGAGATGGAGCTTGGCCATATGCTAGATAGTGGAGAAGAAGCACAAACCCCTCCAAGAGCTACTCAATGGAAGTATGGAGAACCCCCAACAGGAGATCCTCACTAGTCTCTTGCTAAACAGCCCATAGAACTATAATTTGTCTAAGCAGGAAAATTCTCCAAAATCATAATACATTCAACAACCTTTATCTTGAGCGTTCTCCTTCCTTTTATCAGATAAGGATGTGCAAAACCCTAAACCACCTTGAATCACTTAACCCCTTTCACATGAGGTCCTCCTTCTATAACTGCACTATCCCTTTATGAGATACACTGAATCTAGACAGCGCTGTAGATTTGGTCAAGGTTGAACCAGTCTCACATCTTAACCCCTTTCACACCTGCAAGTGGATTTTATGTAAATGGCTTATATATAGATTTTTTTACATTGAGCATTGATTTATTCATTGATCTAAGGATTTTTACATGTCCTCCATTAGTCATTTATTCATAAACATGAAAAACAAAACAAAGCAAAGCAAAATTGAATATCTCCCCTTAGCTTGGGCTAGGTGGGAATATTACATCATGCTTCATTTGGTATAGGTTAGATAGGTTAAATGATTGAAGTAATTTGTTTTTCAAGTAATTTATATAGGTAAAATCATGATGTATCCTTAGAACAGCTTTGAAAATCCATCTTCATCATTGAGCTACTTGGATTGGTTTACTAGTTCACAACTTTGAAATTTATAGAAGTATCTTATAGTAGCAAAATAGTAATAATTTTTTGTTGAATTTTAGCATGTTTTAATGAGATTATTTTGAGTTCATTCCACTTGTATTTAAGACTAATAAAATCCAACTTAATAACAAAATTTACCCCATAGCATTTGCACTTGATCAGGGTAGGCATTTGGTAGGTTAACTACCTCACTAATTCTTGAATTTATTGTTTCGAGTAGTAATTTTATACTAATATTTAGAACATGTTAAAAAGGTTATTATTGAGTTATTCCACTTGTATTTGAGTCCTAGGAAATCCTACTTAATAAAAAAAACTACCCCATCTCATTTTCATTTTATTTGCTTGGTCATTTGGTGAGATAACTCAGAGGAAATACTAGCTGGCGGACTAGGTATTTTACTCTTTTCGATTATAAAAATCATAATATTTCTTGTGTGTAGGTGAGACTATGGGTTTTTATGGTTGAGAATTTCCATTCACACTCCTCATATTACCACCATCTCCCTTCTTTCTACCTCAACAACTCCTTCAAAAAATTGGTCATCGAGTGTACATTTTTGGTTTGTTGAAGGCCATTGTGTGCATTGCTCCTTGTGAAATATCGGGCCATCAAGGGTAATATGCTTGGAAAGGGAAATATATAAAATTATCCTACCTTCCACTACCATTTCCCACCTTCATATCACCTTTTTATCCCTCAAAACACTCATAGATTCAATCTTGTAGCAAAATAGGGCAATCTTGTAGCAAAATAGGGCAATCTTGTAGTACCCTGTAAAATCCCTCCAAACTTGACCAGAATTGTCCATGAAGCTTGATTATTCATCCTAGCCCTAAATACTGTCCCTTAGGCTCTGAAACCATGATTGTGTAATTCTAGAGAACATTTAGTATTTTTCTTTTCACCACTGAAATACATCTCTTTAATTTGGGTTAACAAACGGGTTCATGAATTGAATGGTATAGAGATGTTTTACATGATTACTTTTTGAAATGCTTAATGATCATTGCTAATAGCATATGGTCTCTTTAAATACATTTACATAGATTTTGTTCATGCCATTTACTTTATGGAATTATAATAGGTTTTCTTTCCTTGTCTTTTGTTTCTTGCAATAGGTTAAGGTTTTCATTTCAAGAATTTCCATTTTTGCAATTAGTTTATGCTTTATTTCATGATATTATCTTCATTGTAGAAGATCAATGAAAAAAGGACACATCTCACATTGCACATATAGTTATGACACCTCTTAAATTTTTACGAACCCCGGTTTAATAATTAAAGTCAGTAGCCTTGGGAGTTGAAACATTATTGTTGCAATACTAGGGCTCATCACTTATTGGCATCATTGTGAGGGAGGTGTCAAAATATACATTGTTTTATTCCCGAGTTGATTCATTTATTTTACTTTATGAAAAATAAATTACATTATTAATATTTCATTTCAAAAAAATAAAATTTCATTGCATTAGCATTCTTATTCAAATTTTTTTATAAAAAAAAAATATATATATTTCTCCAGCAATGACACCCCCCCCCCATTTGAGCACGTGGTGTAGTAAGAGCCACATCATCATCCACTTTTACAAGTAGAAGAAGAAGAGGTGGAAAAGAAGGTAGAAGAAATGGATGAGATGATAAGAATGAGTAAGATCCTCTTGGATTTCCTATTCATGATACTAATATCAATGTTCATATGAAGAACATACCTTCATATTTTCTTCCCAACTTCCATGGTATGAGATCAAAAGATCGAAAAATATTTCTCTTTGAATTTGAAATACTTTGTAGATCTTACGGTTACTTATTAAACACTAAAAAATTGATATTGTTTCTGGAAACATTAAAGGATAGATATCTTAAATGGTTCATGCATTTAGGGACTAATTCAATAAGATCAAAAAATTATATGCAAAATATATTTCTAGAAAAATATAAAGATCATTATATTAAAGAAGAAATATTTAGAATGACTCAAACAGAAGATGAGAGCCTTGAATATCTAATAGAGAGATTTATGTATAATGTTAGGAGGGAAAATTACATCATTTAGGATTTGACACACTAAAAAACCTCTTACTTATAACAATTAGGGATGAGTGGATTGATATCATTTATCTCATGAATAGAGTTGATTTATAGCAATTATAATTTGAAAATTTTTGGGAAATATGCAAACACATTTCAATAAAAAGGGAAAGAGTAAGTAAATCAACATTGAGATCGGTAAGTCAAGATAAAATTGGAAATTTTCTTGATATATTCAAAACAAAAAGTATTATAAATCTAAGTGAACAAGTAGAAATTTCAAGACTGAAAAATGAGCAAAAAGAGGATGTTGATATTTTTTTTATCCATGAAGAATCACATGCTACTAAATATTTCCCATCATTACCAAGGTTGAAGGAAGTTTACCAGGAGGACAATGGAGCAAGTCAATCACCAAAGAAACTCTATTATGTAGCTCCAAGAAGACCATGGACACCTAGTCAACCTGGTATGATAAAAGAACTTAATTTACAATTTCAAGGTAATGCAAAACAATCTCAAAGTTATTGGAACATTCTCTTTCCTTGGAAACCTTGGCCATCTCAACTCCAAAACCAATATTGAAAACAAGGTTGGCACTGACCTTATGGGATAAATCCATAATATCCTCACTTTTTTCCTCAATATCCTCCATACCCAATGTTGGTCAATTTACTAAGTAAAATAACACAAGTATTTATTTATCAATCTAGATTTGTAAACTTGGAAGCATATCCAAAATATATGGATTTCAGATGTAGTCAATTGTAGAAGACAAAGTATAGAAGTTATAAGAAATTTATATTACAAATATATTCTAGATTCTAAGATTTATGGAAATGCATATTACAGATATAAAATATAACTAAGTAGTTTTTGATTCAATATGTAATAAGTGAGAGAAGAGGCTCCTAACTTAGGAGATCCTGATATTCCTTCCCCACAATACTACCTTCATGAAGAGAAACTAAATAACTAATTAACAATAGTTTATGATGTATAAAAAGTAGGAGAAATGGCTCCTAACTTAGGAGGTCCAGGTTGTCCTTCTTTACAATTCTATTCCATCATTGTTACCATTGCATTAAGACTAGAAATTCAGGAAATAACTCAAGCAAGGAAAAGAGGATGAATTTTAGTTGTTGTTCTTGATCATATATAAGGATAATTTAAATTAAACTATTTTCTGTTCCTTCATATGAAAATTAGAATTAAACCAAGTATCATCCAACAAACATAAGAAATCTTCACACATCTAAATAACTGAATAAATCTGAAGAAAAACTAGTTCATGAAAATTATGCTAATTTAACCAAAAAGTGTACTTAGCTTGGTGTGGGGGCCCTCCAGCTTTGCCTTGCACACTTAAAGAACTTCTCAGCTACAACAACTCATTCAACTCTTATGCACAAGAAAATGATAAATTATGTCTTTAATTATCTTCAAAAAATAAAAATCTCAAAGTCTCAAGTTTTTTCTACTAGTTCCTCCCCTTTCTAGAGAGAGAGCACTCTTATTTATACATATGAGTTGCTTTGAAAAAGAGATAAGCAAATCATAAATAAAACTCCACTTTTCTTTCAACCAATTTCCATAATTACAAAATATGATCCCTACAAATCCTCACACAAATCTTGGATGAGATATCCATGATCTTCTCCTTGAAATGAGCTTGAATAATTATCTCCTCAAATCTCTTTGAAATATTCCTACACATTACAAGGCTCACGCAAATTTTGAGATATATATATATGAAAATATATTAATTTTATAATAATTAATCACAAATTTTCTTAAAATGCATGAAAATAAATAAATTGGAAAATAATGAGGGAGACCCATATTTAACATGGAAATAGTATGATAAATAGTGAATGGAGAAACATATTATGGATAAATGTGAGGAATAACGAAAGGAAAAGAGGGTGAAAATACGACATTTTTGAGACTCAACACCCAACTCCATGCTATCCCTACCATCCAACTCCACCACAAACACAGCCTAAACCACACCCATCTCAAAGATCCACTCTCACTCAACTACCTATACAACCATTTCTGAACCTAAACATTAAAGTAACTCAACCCACTTATAATGTTGAGGTACAATACTTCCAAACAAATCATATCGATCTAAATGGTATTCATCTTAGATCGGGAAGAGCATTGAAAGAAGGATATTCTCTTAATGTCATTGAAGGAAAACATTTAGAAAAATAAGATTCAAATGAGGATACCAAAAAACCATGGGCTACACTTGATGGAGAGTGTACATTAGAATCATAGAATGAGAAAGTTCCATCATATTTACCATCACATCTTCTATGTGTTCAAGAGAATAATCAACAAAAAGAAGAATTTATGAATTTCATGGAAGAAGAAGACACACAGAGTGATCCAAATGAGTAAGTGAACCAAGGGCATCACAACTATATTGAAATTTGGTTCCAGACAATCATAAATATAGAGCACCACTCTCTCATTCAACAGTTTTTGACATCATCAAAGTGGGTGGTCTCTCATATTTAGGTGCATGTCAATGCATATTATTCGAGCCTACACATGATTTTATCTTTCATGTTGATGTGCACATGGCTCCATTGGAAGTATTCTTATACATGAAATATATTTTATTTTTTCAAGTAGATTAGGATACAATAAATAAATTAGGGAAAATTAGAAAAAATAAAAGAAGAGTAAAAAGATAAAATATCAAGTGAAAACCTCCCTTGAGGCATATGAGATTGGTTAACTGATTGAAAACCTCTATGGGGGTGTCAATGGGTTGGAAAAAAGAGAAAAAATAAATAATATCTTAGGTGAAAACCTCTTCTAAGGTGTCTAGGAAGACCAGTTGGTTGAAAACCTTATTGAGGCAGCCAATAGGACTAGGAAAAAAGAGAAAAAAAGAGAAAAAAAAAAGAAAAAAAATACACATAGTAAATGTCCTTATTACCATGATGAATGTGTAGGAAAATAAACAAAATAGAATTAACAAGGCATCCTACATATTTGGCTCCAATCCCAACGCATGCATCTTTAAAAGAGCCAAGAATATTCTCGTATCACTCCCATCCATTTCCTAACCATACAAAACCTTAACCCACCATTCCCAAGCCTTTTCCATTCATTTTTCTCGTTGTCCTATAGTTACTACAGGATTGCAAAAAAACACAGGGAAATTTGTTTTTTGGCCATATCTCAAAAATCATGCATCCATTGGTCGAGATGTTTTATGGGGAGATGAAATATGATGATGGTAACATGCTTTAAAAAATCATCAAATTATAGTACATATTTTTCAAGAAATTAGCCTCCATCACCTACAACCATTTTTCATTTTTCTCAAGATTCTTGCATCTTTTGGCCAAGATTTGTTTTACGTAGATGAATAAGAATGATGGAAACATGCTTAAAAAATTTCAAGTGAATCCAATTTACCATTTGAGATATATGGGTTAAACAAGTCTACTATAGGATTGTCCCAAAACTACTACAAGATTTATCTAGATTTGCTACAGGGTTGTGATCAGTATAAAAATAACATAGATATCTTGTTTCTTTCACATAGGGTCAATATGAGGGGTCCACCACACCCTCATAATCCATCCACCACACCATTTAGCCTCTTTTCCACCCAGATATCCACCTTTGTCCATTAAAAATCCCCATTTTCACTCCTTTCATCACTTACACCACAAAAAAATATTTTGATCCTTGTCCATAGATTGATCTTGAATTATCATTGTTTTTGGAAGAATTATATAAAGGATATTGTAGTCATAGAGAGGTCTATGTGAATTCTATATGAATAAATGCAATCTTGTAGTAGTTTGCACAAATCCTACGGAACCACAGTTGAAAGCACTGGAATGAAGAACCAACTGTCATGAAGGTGTTGCAGAGTCATTTCCTTGGTTTTGGGAATCTAAACGACCTATGCAAAGATGCTACATGATCATTTTCCACATTCAATAGTAGCATTTGATCCACCTATTGCAAAACCTATGTTCATAACATTCAATCAGTCGGGAATATTTTCAAAGAAAACAAGAAAAGAACCATACAAAATTTTTGTAGAGCAAACAAGTGCATGAAGCAACGAAACCGAGAAGACAAGAAAAGTAACCTTACCTTTGTTCTAAAATGACATGTAAACACCAAATGGTTAGTTAAAACACTCATATCAGGAGCATCTCATTAGCATTATTTTGGTCATCTGAACTAGAGATATGAAGCAGCAACTTCAAGATCATCAAAGGCATACTTCATATCCACAACAACATCCTACAAAAAAAAAAGTACACACATGGTAAGATACAGGTATGCAGCTCTTTAACCTCACCCTTTGAACCTATTCTAGCTTGAGAAAATATTAAAAGTGTGAGAAGGAAAGGTATTTTATAGCCAAACTTAAAAGTAGGAAGTCACAACCTTATAGAAAGTCACTTAATGTTTCTCCAAAGGAAACCCACATGTGTGGGAGATATATGAGACAAAATTGAAACAAGACTTAAGAAATTTGGATGTTATCATGGAGTAAAAGAGATAGGTGGGGGCTAGTTCAGTTAACTCAAAGCACTCCAAGTTTATTTTTCATGCAATATTTTTAAAGAAAAAATAAGAATATATATATATATATATATATAAGTGGGACCAACTCACTTAACTCAATTTTTTGCATGCAATGTTGTTTATAAAAAAAGGATATTTAATATGTGTGGGTGTGTGTATTATGAAACCAACTCTAAAAATAGAAGAAAAGAGAGATCAATGCCTTCGAATTCAGCTAGTTCGAGGGGGCAACCTCCTTTACATTACATAAATGAAAAAAATTTCGATGATACAAATGAAAAAACCTCCTTCTATATATAGGAGTCCATGGGGTCACAATATAATCCTAGACGACCTAACAATAATAATGTAAGGGCACAATAATAACAATATGGGGGTTACAGGGGTACAAAAATAACAATAAGGGGGCTATACTAACAACAATAAGGGACTACACTAGTAATTAGGGACCTAATATGCCCCTCTCCTTCAAAAAAGTGTTGTCCTCAACACTTGAGTAGCTTTGGATTCTTCTGTATAAAATTCTCATCCTCCCATGTCGAATCTTCAGTGGGTAAGTTCTTCCACTTGATGAGATACTCTGAAATTGATCGATTTCATAACTATCGAGTTCTCATTTCCGTGACTGCTTCAGGTTCCAATATGGTTTTTCCTTCCTCATCAAGTTCTAGAAATATTGTATGAACTAGAATTTTGTCACCTATAACCTTATTTCAGCATGAAACATGGAAAACTGGATGCACTTGTGAAGAAGCAGGAAGCTCCAATTTGTATACCATAGTACCAATCTTTTGCAACACCTTGTAAGGACCATAGTACTTTGGCAATAATTTATTATCATTCTTAGCTTGCTTGAGGGACATTTGTTTTTATGGTAGTAGTCGTAAAAATACCCAGTCTCCTACATAAAAAATTCTCTCTCTGCGATGTTGATCTTCCTGTTGTTTCATTCGATTTTGTGCCAAATTTAGGTTATCATTTAAGAGTTGGAGAAGTTGTTGTTGATGCTCGATGTGATCTTCCACTGCTTAAACCTTAGAATTTTATCTTAAAGATGATGTGATGGATGGTGGATGATATCCATAAAGTTCCATAAATGGGGTCATTTTTGTTGTAGTATGGAAGGAAGTGTTATACCACCATTCAGCCAGAGGTAACCGCTTGACCCATTGTGTTTGTTTATCAGATACAAAATAATGAAGATATCCTTCCAAACATTTGTTCACTATCTTAGTTTGACCATCATATTGAGGATGTTAAGATGAGCTATGAGCTAGTTGAGTACCCAAACAAGAAAATAATTTCATCCAAAAATTTCCAGTAAAAATGGGATCTTTGTCGCTTACAATAATCTTTGGGTTTCCATGTAGATTTTGAATTGTTTCCATCAATGCAGTAGCAATTTTGCTTGCTTTAAATGGATGTGATAATGCACAAAAGTGTGCATACTTGGTAATTCTATCAACTACCACCATGATGACACTCTCTCCTTCGAACTTAGGTAAACTTGTGATCAAATCCATTAAAATATCCTTCCAGCGTTGACTTGGAATGGATAAAGGATGTAGAAGACCCGGGGTCTTAATTGTCTCAAATTTATTTTGCTGAAAAACCAAAAACTCCGCCACAAAATTTTGATTATCAGATTTAAGGCCATCCAAAACAAATTCTTTCTTCACCATGTGGTAAGTTTTTAAAAATCCTAAGTGTCCTCCTAAAGGAGAAGTGTGAAATTCCAAAAGAATATTTTGTTTTAGTTGGAAATTCTTACAAATATATATGTGATATTTATACCATAAGGAATCATTTTTCCAACTAAATGTATCATATGTATTAGGATCTTGTTGCAACTTTTGAATGAGTTTCCACACTTCTTGGATAATAGAAATGGCACAAAGCAATGCTTCCACCTTCTCATCCTTTCTTGAGAGTGCATCTGCAACAACATTTAACTTCCCTTTTTTGTATATGAATTAAAATTCATAACCCAACATCTTTGTGACCCATTTTTGCTGCTCTTCTGAAGATAATATTTGTTCCAAAAAAATTTTAATACTATCATGATCATTTTTTACCTTAGTCTTCCCATTAGTTAAGGTCACCATTTCTTTAGTGTATGTAGTATTTCAAACATTTCCTTCTCATAAATAGATTTTTGTAAATAATTTCCTTTGATTAGATGACTTTCAAAAGAAACAGGTCTTCCTTCTTGCATTAAAACAATACCAATTCCATTTCTTGAGGCATCACATTCCACAATAAAGGTTTTTGTGAAGTCTGGAGTAGATAAGACTGGTGCTAGGCACATTGCCTCTTTAATATGTTCAAAGGCCTTAGTTTCTTCAAGAGTCCATGAAAATGCATCTTTCTTAAATAATGTTGTTAGAGGTGCTACTATTTTCCCATATTTCTTAACAAACTTGCGATAATACCCTGTTAACTCAAGAAATCCTCGCAACTTCTTTATGGTTGTGGGGAATTTCCATTCCTTAATGGCTTTAATTTTGTTAGGGTCTACCTTAACACCCTCGTGAGGTACAATATGATCCAAATATTCCACCTCTTGTAATCCAAAGAAAAATTTGGAGGTTTTTGCATATAATTATTTCTCCTACAATAGTTTGAGCACCCTGTCAACATGTTGAACATGATCCTTCCAAGACTTGTTATAGATTAGAATATCATCGAAAAATACTAACAAATTTTTTCTAAATTAGGGTTTGAAAATGAAATTCATCAACCCTTGAAATGTAGAAGGTGCATTGGTAAGGCCAAAAGGCATGACCAAAAATTCATAATGACCCTCATGAATTCGAAATGCTTTTTTTGGAATATCTTCAGTCTTCATTCTAATTTGATGATATCCTGAACAAAGATCCAACTTGGTAAAATAAATTGCTCCTTGTAATTCATCCAATAATTCATTAATCATGGGAATGGGAAATTTATCTTTAATAGTGAGCTTATTGATCCGGATTTATGCAGGAACGCAACAGAATAAACAAATAATCATAAATACAGAGATGCAGCGGAAATAACACTTCATTTCATTAATATCAAATAACAGAAAGATGCTTACAGACATAATGGAAATAAAATAGCTAGGGTACTGGTAGCGAATCTCTGAGAAGAGATGTGGTGGCTACAGACCTCTGAACTGAGTTACAATGAGGCTCGAGGGCCTATTTATTATTGAGAAACAATGGAGAGCCCTCAACATCCCAAAAACCTAACCCTAGGAGATGAAGCGCCAAAACTATGGGCCCCGTTTGGGTAAATTGGTGTTTCAACTTCCCAGGGACGTAACTTTGGCATACTATCTCCGTTTGATGCACATGATACATCATTAGAAAGCTCTATCCGAGGACTACAACTTTTGTGACGATTTTGATGATCAAAATCACAACAAATTTTCATACCAAAAAACGTCGTTTAGGGCCTCAAAACGGCTCCGGAAGTTTATGACCCGAAAAACTGCTAAAAATAGTAAGTTATGCCAAAACTGAAAAACTGAAAGAGACAATGGTGGGGGCCCAAGTGGAATAGGCGGGTGGCCACCAATATCCACCCGGATCATTCCTCCCCCCTTAGGAAGCAATGGTCCCCATTGCGTTAAGTTCCTCCATGAGATGAGGAAATTTCTGCTGAACTTGGTCCCTGGTGAACCACTTTCCTTGGTGCAGGAGTTGGCCAGCTTTGACAACCCGATACAGTTGGATCTTCTGTCGACGAGTGTTCTTGATTTGCATGTCCATGATACAATCTGTGGTGGCCTGTTCCATGCAGTCTGGGTTTAACTCTGTTGGTGTGAGTTGTTCTGCACTGTCCGAGGTGTCCAGCAGAGGTGGAAAGTAAGGACGAAGGCGATCCACATTGAAGACTGGGTGCAGACCAAGGAATGGTGGAATACTAAGCTCGAAGGCATTGTTACCTACATCCTTGGTGATGGTGTACGGCCCGTATCGGAGTGGGCGAAGCTTGCGGTGAGGTCCAGTGAGGCGCTCCTTCTGCAAATGTAGCCATACTTTGTCGCCCACCTGGAAGTGGTGTGGCACCCGGTGTTGATCATGGCGCTGCTTGTACTTCGCATTGGCTCCGTCCAATATATCATGAACCTGTTGGCGGATGTGTTGAATGCGCTCGATGAAGCTACTTGCTTTGTCAACTTCAGACTGGACATGAGCTGAATCGGCCTGAGCAGCTGCAAACGGCATGGCTATGTCAATGGGACATAATGGTTGGAATCCCAAGCCCACCTGAAAGGGGCTATGGCCAATTGAACTGTGGAGAGCCCGGTTATAACTGTGTTGTACATAGGGGAGGCTCTCGTCCCATGTGCGTGGATGCTTTGAGTTGTACATGCGCATAATGTGTACAATCATTCTGTTGACGACCTCTGTCTGGCCATCTGTTTGGGGATGGAAGGCTGTGGACTTGGTGAGCTTTGTGTCCAACATTGACCAGAGGCTGGACCAAAATGTGCTGAGGAACCTGCTATCTCGATCTGATATGATAGACTGTTGGATCCCAAAGTGCACCCACACTCGTTCAAAGAAGAGTTTAGCAGTGGCTTCTGCTGTGATATTCTTCTTGCAGGCCGCCATAATGGCCATCTTCGAGAATCTGTCGACGACCACAAAAACACAGTCATTTCCCTGCTTAGTAGAAGGCAGGCCCGACATGTAATCCATGGAGATGGATTCCCAAGGCCGACTAGGGGTAGGTAGAGGAGTATATAGGCCTTGCTTCTTGATGGTCGGTTTGGCAATGGCACAAGCAGTGCAGGATCTGATGTGCTTCTCGACATCCTTTCGAAGGTTCGGCCAATAGAAATACTTCTGTAGTATTGCTACCGTTTTCTCGACCCCGAAATGCCCAGCGACTCGACTGTAGTGTGCTTCCCATATCATCTTGGCACGCTCGCTTGAAGGAACACAAAGGTGTCCCAGGTGACATAAGAGTGCATCTTGGAGGTGAAAATTTGGAACTTGTGTGCCCCCCAAGAGTGCATTGTAAGTGTGGCCGAATTCTGGGTCACTCTCATAGAGAAGCGGCCAATCAGAAGTCTCGTGCCCACAAGAGTTGAGCACGGTGGTGAGCGCCACGATCGGTGGTCGGCTGAGGCAGTCTGCAACATTGTTGGTGCTACCCTTCTTGTACTTGATGTTCAAATGAAACTGTTGCAGATATGTGGACCACTTCTGATGGCGATCATTCTGCAACTTCCCTTGTGTCTGTATGAACTGCAAGGGCCGGTGGTCCGTGTGGATGATTGTTTCCTTCCCCAAAATGTAATGCTTCCATTGTCGACAGGCTTGCACAATGGAATACATTTCTTTGTCATAGGTGGGATACTTGCGAACTGTCTCAGACAATGTCTCACCGTGATATGCCACTGGATGTCCCTGTTGAGTAAGAACTGCCCCAATAGCATAGTCAGAGGCATCTGTCTCGATCTCAAACGGCTGCTGCAAGTCTGGTAAGGTGAGCACTGGGGCAGAACAGAGGCGATTTTTCAATTCTTTGAACGCCTTCTGCTGAGGTTCCGACCAAAAGAATTTTTCTCTCGCTCCTCCTTTGGTGACTTGACTCAAGGGCCAAGTGATATGAGAGAATCCCAACATGAATCTACGGTAGAAATTAGCAAGACCCAGAAAGCTGCGAAGCTCTGTTATAGTAGTCGGGGCTGGCCAATCCCGAATGACTTGGATCTTGGCCGGATCCACATGCACCCCCCTTTCATCAATAATGTATCCCATATATTGAACCTGGGTCATGCCAAACGTGCACTTCTCCAAATTGGCACACAACTTGTGTTGCCGCAGTGTTTGGAGGACTTGTCGGATGTGATGAAGGTGCTCTTCCCAAGTCTTGCTGAAGATCAGAATGTCATCCAAGTACACCACCACGAATGAGTTGGTGAATGGCCGCAAGATGTCGTCCATCATCCTCATGAAGGTTGCGGGAGCATTCGTCCACCCGAAAGGCATGACCAGCCATTCAAAAAGGCCTTCCTTAGCCTTGAAGGCAGTCTTCCACACATCAGAGGGTTCAATTGGTACCTGGTGATACCCAGACTTCAGGTCGATCTTACTGAAATATTTTTCACCTTGGAGTTGGTCCATAAGGTCATCAATCCGTGGGATTGGGTACCTATTCCGGACAGTGATCTTGTTCAGCGCCCGATAGTCAATACAGAGTCTCCACGTCCCATCCTTCTTCCGTACCAACACGATCGGGCTCCCACAGGGCGATGAACTTGGTCTGATGTGACCTTTCTGCAACAGCTCCTGAATCTGCCTCTTGATTTCATCATTTTCTAGAACAGAGCGTCGATAGATTGGTCCATTGGGTAGTGGCGCACCTGGGGTCAGATCAATCGGGTGCTTGACCTGGCAGTGCAGAGGAACCCCTGTGGGTGAGGTGAAGATGTCCCCATACTCCTCCACGACCTTATCCATTTGTTGTTGTCGTGCAGAGGGGCCCTGTCTGGAGGTCGTGGCCACAGTCTTCTTCTTGCCCTGGGGGTGGATCATCAGAAAAACGAATTTCCTGGTTTGGGAAATGAGCTTACTACATTGTTTTGCAGTAACCAAAGAGATAGTCGTAGGAGGTGGTACCTCTGGTATCCCGTACAACTTATTTCCCAAAGTAATAATAACAGCACGAGGTCGAGACTCATACACAGCATGACGCTTCCACAAGTATGGTTGTCCTAATAATACATCAGAAACATCAATAGGAGCAACGTCACATAATACCTCATCCGTGAAGGGCTTGATGCTACAGGGAAGGCGGCACTGCTGGCTGACGCGGAGATCTCGTCCTTGGTGAAGCCACCCGATGGTGTATGGATGTGGGTGAGCTGTGGTCGGCAAGCCCAACCGCTTCACGGCGTCTGCTGAAATGAGGTTTTTTTGGCTCCCATTGTCGACAATGAACTGTACAGGGGAGCCCTTTACCCACATCTGGGAGTGGAAGAGACGTTCCTCCTCCTCTGGATCTTCCGGTTCCTCCTTCTGGACCTTTGTAGTGGCAACAGTGGCGTTGGGCTCCGCATCAATAATCTGTTTTCCTTTTTCATTCCCCTTTTCAGGTTCTGATTCGGAGTCGGAGCATGCATCTGACTCAGAAGCCCTCATCTCAGCCACTAGCGACTGCTTGGCCCGACACTCACTTGTGTTGTGAGTGGAGCTCTTATGGAACTCACACCACTTTCCCGTGTCCTTCTTTGGCTTTACGATGTTGTTCTTGTCTTATGGCTTTGAAGGGTTGTCTTTAGCCTCCATGCTCTATCCTTTGTTCTGTGGTTTGGAAGCACCTTTTCCTTGCTTTTGATTCGCAGATCCAAAGTCTCGCTTCTTCTGTTTGAATTTCTGCTCAATCTTGGCAGCATACCGGTATGCCGTACCAAGCGAGGAGATGTCGAGGAACTCCATTTCCTCCCGAATGTATCTGTGCAGACAGCTGCGATACTTTAGCACCAAATGTTTCTCTGAATCTTTGATACCCAACTTTGTGCGCAGGGTATGGAACAGATTCGTCAGCTCGTGCACATCTTGATCCCTTTGTTGTCGCAGCGTGGTCCATTGTATGTACTTGTCCTCATAGCTCCCCACGGGATAGTATTGTTCCTTGACGGCATCTCGAAAAGAATTCCAAGTTGGTACGGCCGAGAACAGAGAGGGTTCTGTCTGGTCCTTGTTCTCACAGTAGGTTTCCCACCAGTCCTTAACATGGGGGGTAGCTTTGAGGAGTGCAAAAATAATCTTCTCCCATTCTGAAAAGTCATGAACAGAGAAATATCCTTCTAATAGATTCAACCATCTATCTACGGCATCCGCGTCTATTTGACCCTCAAATATGGGAATGTCAAAATTTACTTGTACCTTAAAGGGAGTCGCAACTCCAGAGTGGCTACTGGATGCAGATGCGCCGCCGGTGGGCAGCCGTTGAAGGATCCGAGCAAAGCTATCCATCATCGCGTTCCTTTGTTTTTCGAGGGCCTCCTCGAGCAATATTTTGATAGGATCTCCTGCTCCCTCATCTTTCTTTTCGTCCCCCATGGGCGTCCGTCGAGGTTTGCGAGGCTGATCTTGCAAAGGTTCCACCGGATCAAGCCCTAGCTCCTTATACCCCGACCTCGTTGGGGACATGCAAAGAAGGATCGAGAAAAAGCAGACCGCTCTGATACCACTGATCCGGATTTATGCAGGAACGCAACAGAACAAACACATAACCATAAATACAGAGATGCAGCGGAAATAACACTTCATTTCATTAATATCAAATAACAGAAAGATGCTTACAGACATAATGGAAATAAAATAGCTAGGGTGCTGGTAGCGAATCTCTCAGAAGAGATGTGGTGGCTACAGACCTCTGAACTGAGTTACAATGAGGCTCGAGGGCCTATTTATTATTGAGAAACAATGGAGAGCCCTCAACATCCCAAAAACCTAAACCTAGGAGATGAAGCGCCAAAACTATGGGCCCCGTTTGGGTAAATTGGTGTTTCAACTTCCCAGGGACGTAACTTTGGCATACTATCTCCGTTTGACGCACATGATACATCATTAGAAAGCTCTATCCGAGGACTACAACTTTTGTGATGATTTTGATGATCAAAATCACAACAAATTTCATTTAATACCCAAAAAACGTCGTTTAGGGCCTCAAAACGGCTCCGGAAGTTCAGGACCCGAAAAACTGCTAAAAATAGTAAGTTATGAAAAAACTAAAAAACTGAAAGAGACAATGGTGGGGGCCCAAGTGGAATAGGCGGGTGGCCACCAATATCCACTTGGATCACTTATTGAGCTCCCTATAATCTGGACACATGCGCCATGATCCATCCTTCTTGTGCACCAATACTACTGTAGAAGAGAAAGAACTTTGACTAGGTTGAATTATACCAACCTCTAACATTTCTGCAATCATATGTTCAATTTCTCTCCTTTGGACATAAGGATATCTGTAAGGCCTAATGTTTGGAGGAACACTTCCTGGAATCAAGTGAATAGCATGATCATGATCACAAATAGGTGGGAGTCCTTTGGGAGTTTGAAACACCTTGGAATGATTGTCCAAGACTTTTTGGATATCTAGAGAAGTAGATGATTTTGATGTTGGAACTTCTAGTGAGAATAATTTTCAAATTACGCCTCATTTTTATTTCTTCAGAAGCTTTTTCATGACATTAGAGCTTATTATCTTTCCCGTATTTCCTGCGATACCCCGTAATTCGACTTCATTTCCTTCCGAAAAAAAATTTCAAGAAAATTTCTTGAAAATTAAAAGCTATCATCCCTAAAGATTATAATCATTGTAATCCTAGTACAACATCAACACCTCCAATTGGAATGGAAAGCATTGGATTATTCAATACATATTCCCCCATGGTTAGCTTGATATTATGGAATTTTCTGGAGAAATTTATAGTTCCTCCATTTGCAACCATCACTTGACATTCTAGTGTTGGGTATAGGAATCAATTCAATTCCTTCGCAACCTTACAATGAATAAAATTATGGGTACTACCCAAATCAATCAAAACTATTACCTTTTTCTTCTTGATATGTCCTTCTATCTTGAGAGTTTGAGGAGTGGCAATTCCTGCCAATACATTACAAGATATGGTCATACTCATTTATTCTTTCTCTAGGGTTGGTTCCTCGTGTATATCCTCTTCTTTTGAATTTTCTTGTTCATTTTCTTCCTCCTCTTCACAATCTATGTAAAATAATTTCTTCTCAACACACTTATGACCTTTAGTGTATTTTATATCACAACTATAGTAAATCCCTTTTGATATTTTTTATTCCAATTATTGTGGTGTCAACCTTGTAGGTTGTGGACATCTAGGAGTAGCAACACTTCCATATTTATAGATGTGAGTGGTAGCCTTCCTTGTCACCATGATTTTACATTCATTTTTTCTTGCCAACCTAAATGCCTTCTCCAATGAAATAGGTTCCCAAAGGTGAACCTCATGTTGGATGTTATCCTTTAAAGTCCCTATGAAGAAATCAATATGTGTTCCTCTGGAATATCAATTACCCTTATATTCAATTTTTGGAAGTCCTCAATGTGCTCCACCATTGAACCCTTTTGTTTGAGATTTATCAATTTGCTAAAGAAGGTGTTGCTTTTTGTATCCACATAATGTGTTATCATTTCATCCGTAAAAATTGACCAAGTAACAATTTTTTACAGGAGAAAAGCCATCGATACCATACAAATGTATTTTGTTCTAAATATGAAGTTTCAATTCATAACTTTTGTGTGTTTGCACATTATTGAGATCAAAATATTGCTCCATCTGTAGTATCCATGTTACTGGACCTTGTCATCAAACTTACTCATATCAATCTTTGGAATATGGTGGGTGTTCCATCCAAAATTTAAGTTTATGAAATCATGATTAACATTTATTTTTTTCTCATCATGAGTTTCCTCTACTATCTTTTCGCCATTAGGAATCATTTCTTGTATCAACTTTGAAAAACCTTCCTTCAAACCTTACATTTGTTCTTCCATGTCTTCCATGTCATTCTTCAAACCATCCATCTTATCTTCCACGCATTTATTCAAACCATCGATATTAGCTTCCACACCCTTCTTCAAACCATCCATCTTAGCTTCCATGCCTTTCTTCAAAACTTCCATTTCATTTTTTTCTGCTCTTTGCGAGATCAAAATTTGGTGCACTTGCTCTTGTAATTTTGATATATCATGTTGCACTTATTCTTCTTCACGAGTCATTGTAGGGTATTATGAGGGCTCAATAGGTGTTGAATTATTTTTATGGGGGATTTTAGAACCCAATACTGATATCTATGCTTCAATATTCCCTTAGAATCACTTCAAACTGATTTTTCAAACAAGATTTATGAAATCTAGAAAACAAAATACACACCTTTTTCTTGCTTTTGAGGAGCTCGATATTGAAACTGAATTATCTCTATGATTTCAGGTCTTCAATATCTAAAATTCAGTCACGTAGTAGCCCTCTAAAGCTTCTTTTGAATTCCACAGGTCTGAATTGATTCAGATGCTTCAAGGAAAAGTTATGCCCAAAATCCCACAATGACCTAATTATGGACTTGTTCAGTAGAGCACACTTGTACGACATGCCACGTGTCACTGTTTCCTCCTTCAACTCTGAAATTGATACACATTAAACTAAATTCTATGTAATTTTGGCCACTTTTTATATAATTCCAATTCGATGCTTAGAGAGAGAGAGAGTTATGACGATTTTCCCAAGTTCACCTATTTTAGATGAAATTCGGGAGCCTGAAAAAACCCTAGCCCACAGATCATATCTCCGAAAATATTGTGAACCGAGATTTGAAATTTGTACACAAAGTTCATCAGGATTTCACCTTCATGTGGTAAATATTTATGCTTTTAAACCTTTGTAGAAAAAATTTTATATCGAAAATTCCATGATGATTCATTTGAAGCAGCGAAACCTTAGAATCCAAAGCTATGATACCAAATGTTATGAAAAGAGAGATCAACGCCTTATAATTTAGCCACTTCGAGGGGGAAAACTCCTTTACATTACATAAATGAACAATTCTTCGATGATACAAATGAAAATACCTCCTTATATATATAGGAGGCCATAGGCACACAATATAATCCTAGCTGACCTAAAAATAATATTGTAAGGGCACAATAATAATAATATAGAGGTTACAGGGATACAACGATAACAATAAGGGGGCTATACTAACAACAATAAGGGACTACACTAGTAATATAGGGACCTAACAATGTGTGTGTGTGTGAAAACAAAAGTAAAGTGGTGAACCCACCACGTATTGGAATGTGAATTGGTCACTACAGGATACAGACAAGATGCTACAAGAAAGTTACAGGGTTACTAAATGATGCTAAAGGATGTCATGTATTGCATCCGAGAGTGGTCGAAGGGTTCTAAAAGCGGCCTGAAGGTGGGAGAAGGAAGTAGAATCTTTTATAAGATTGTAATGCGCCCTTCCAATATTCAAAAAAATGGAGGAAATATCAGACCCTATGATACACAAGGAAATGGAAATAAATGTTTTTATCCAACAGGGGAAACTACATGGGAATGAATACATAAAATAAGAGGAAAGAATATGAGTAGGTTTTTCAGAGGATGAGCAATAATTTCAGTAGGGGGGTATGATGGGCCTCAAAATTAGATACAAATAAAGACTTATATAACCTTTCTTAGGCACATAAATGCTATATTAAATCTCTCCTTATACACTTAATACTTTTTTTTTAGTTTTAATATGTTCTTAGGAAGGTTTAGAGATAATTTAATATTATGTGCCTAATATTATTATTTTTTATAAAATATTGTGAGAATATTGGGCATATTATGAAGACTTGGAAGATGAGCTAATCTAGAGACTTGATCCCTACTACAAAATGGACCAAGATTGGATATTAAATGAAAAATATGAGAAATGGCGGCAAATGGCAGGTTTAGGGTTTACCGGCTTGGTTACAGACTTCGCTCTTTTTTTGCCCCTCATGGCAGTGCATCTTTTGGACGACGGATTGGCATACTCCCCATCTGCATCGTTGCGACAGGGGGGGGAAGAGATCACGGGCTGGGAGTTGCTCAATATACATGGTGGATGACCCACGAACCCCCTCTATCCGCATTGACAGAAGGCCATGGAATATGCTTAGGGCTCCCCACAGGCGTCCATATGTTGTGCATGATACTCGCACTTATGCTCGTGTACTGAGGTCTGGGGGCCGAGGGGGAGACCTGCTACCAGCGGTAACCAAAAGGGACAAGTTATGCGGTGCCCCTTGATGCTCTGTGCCGATTGTGCGACCGTTTGGAGGCAGAGTGAAAAATTCTCTATGTATTTCATCAAAGGGGGGTGATCTAATGCCGGTGGTAAAGAAGCATGGTGCCCCTCCAAATGCGCAACTATTTGGAGGTTGTGGGCTCAACGCCCTGGTATTTTCGCAGGTGGACAGCACAAGGGCATCAAACCTTGAATGCAAGCGTGAATGGGAACCAGTATCTGTTAGGCCACTACCGCTACTGATAAATAAAAAACAACTAGAGGCTGCTACAAACACCATCGCAAAGGAAAAACAGATAAGCACAAATAGATTCCAGATTTTTCTTAAACCCCCTGTTGGGAATTGTTTATTGATTTGGATACAATATTCTGAACGGGTTACAAACCTGAAACAAGCCATTTGGAATACCACTAGTTATCCAAGCCATATACAGTCTCTCATCCATTTTGGGAGATCTCTACAAGATTCCAGCACACTTAGGGATTATGGCATATGCCCTGCTTCCACCATTTACCTCAATTTTCAACTGAGAGGTGGTGCTGCTGGGTAGAACAGAACTCAGGGGCACAGGGGACCCAACACTAACTACAATGAACACCCCAAAGGACCATCATACAAGAATATACTAAAGGGGAATAACATATATGCTGCTCCTACAACACCAGTAGTGAATGCCCCCAAATCGTACATTGTGGAACAAGTTAATCAGCTTCCAAAACTACGGATTGAAATTCCTGAGATTGATGATCATCGATCTGTCTTTGAATCATAAGCACTTATCTACAGATTTGATTTCTTCTGTCCAAAACCGATGGAACTATTTCATTGGATTTTTACAAACTAGACGACGGAATGTGAAATAAACCTTTGCTCCAAGGGCTTCTTCATTGTTAAGTTCTTATCCTCGGATGCCAGAGAAAAAATTCTCAAGGCTGGGCCATGGTTCTGGGGAACCACCGAACTTTTCACCACACCATGGTTTCCATATTTTGATGCAAATACTATGGAGGTCACCAAACTGCCAGTATGGGTGTGGCTATACAACCTCCCATTACATTTCTGGAATGAATATGTACTTGCAAGCATTGGCGACAACATTGGGAGTTACATAAAAACTGATACCCAGCGCATGGAGGAGAGGATCTTCACATTTGCATGTATTTTTGTAGAAGTGGACCTTAGCAAAGGACTTCCATAATGTATCCTATTGACTCACAAACAAAAAATATGGACGCAACATCTCGATTATGAAAATACTGCATTCAGATGTAGAATACGTAGGAATACAGGGAATTTGCAAAATACATGCCTAGAAGCTAAAAGAGAAAACAAAAAAAAAGAAAAAGACAGGAAAAGCTAACAAGGGATGGAAATTTCCATCAGATGAACCAAAACAGGAGATGGAAGAAGATGAGGTGGAACCCATCCCAACAGAAAAAAATCAGACAACAACTGAAGTTGAGACATAAGAACAAGAGATGCAAGAGCCTTCCAACACGACTCAGGCGTCATTGGTCCAAGAGGCACCAGAAAGTGGAAGACACAAAAGACAACATAACTCAGATACTTCAGATTCAGACAAGGAAAATGGAGCAATCATAGTAGAGAATCAGTTCACACTTATTAACACCTCGCCATCACCAAGTCCATGGCACAAGGTGGAAAAGAAGAAAGGGAGAAAAATTTAATACTCCCCATGTAATATAGCACCTAGGAAGCAACTTATTGCCTATATTTGACAATTTTCAGCAAAGTGTAACATGTAATTTTATTTTCATTAATAGAATTACGAATTTTTCCTTTGTGAAAAAAATAAAAAATATATTATGAAAGTATTGAACAAATTATAGAGATTTGGTGTTTGAGAAAATCTACCAATTTGATCTGTATCATATAATGAGGATTCCTACCGTTGGGAACCAAATCCAATTTTTGAGGGATTTTGGAGGGAAACATTGCCTCCTTTCAAGGAGGATGCTTACCCATAAATTTGTATAAGTACTAA
Source organism: Pinus albicaulis (assembly GCA_034641835.2). NCBI lineage: Eukaryota > Viridiplantae > Streptophyta > Pinopsida > Pinales > Pinaceae > Pinus > Pinus albicaulis. Next base: position 1,129,594,741 of record CM076579.1, read on the forward strand.
TTCTAATTTTCCCCTAGAAACATGTACTTTTAGTCTTCTTGTAGATACAACTTATTATTAAGGAGCTCTATTTTCATTTCTAGCAGGGATGTACTTGGATTGACTCTTACATTGAGTTTGGTGTCATTTTTAGCTTCTAAATATTGGTTTCCTTCATAGGAATATGATTATCCTTGGTATTTTCCATCCCAAGAACCTCAAAGTCATGCTATACATTTTCTTTATCTTATTCACTTGTATCTCTTATTCTTTCTTTTCCTATTTTTGCATTACGAGTTCATGCTTCATTTGTTGTAGGTTAGATCAGTTAAATGATTGAATTAAGTTTTTTTTGCAGGTCATTTATAAAATTAAAGGCATGATGCATCCTCAGAACAACTTTGAAAATTCATATGCATCATTCAGCTACTTAGATTGGTTTACTAGTTCACAACTTTGGAATTTTCGGAAGTATCCTGTAGCAAAATAGTAATAAATTTATGCTGAATTTTATCACGTGTTAAATAGCTTATTTTGAGTCGATTCCACTTTTATTGAAGCCTAAAAACATCACACTTAATAAAAAAATTTACCCCATACAATTTTCACTTGATCAGGTTAGGCATTTGGTAGGTTAACTAACTCACTCGTTCTTGAATCTATGGTTTTTAGAGTAGTATTTTTCTACTAATTTTTAGGACATGTTAAAAAGGGTATTTTTGAGTGATTCCACTTGGATTGGAGTCCTAGAACATCCTGATTAATAAAAAATTACCCCATATCTTTTTCATTTGATGTTCTTAGTCATTTGGTGAGATAACTCATAGGAAGAACTAGCTAGGAGGCTAGGTATTTTAGTCTTTTTTGAGTATAAAAATCATAATATTTCTTTTGTGTAGGTGAGAATATGGGTTTGTAGTGTTTATAATTTTCATTCACACTCCTAATTATACCACCATATCCCTTCTTTCTACCTTAATATATCCTTCAAAACATTATTCACCAAGTGCACATTTCTGGTTTGTTGAAGGCCATCGGGTGCATTGTTCCTTATGCAAGATGGGCCCCTGAAGTGTACTAAGCTTGGAAAGGGAAACATAAAAAATTATCCTACCTTCCACTACCATTTCCCACCTTCAGGTCACCTTTTTAGCCCTTATAACACCCACATATTCAATCCTATAGAAAAATGGGGCAATCCTGTAGAAATCTTGTAGCATGTTGTAGCAAAATGTAAAATCCCTCCAAACTTGCCTATAATTGTACTTGAAGCTTGATTTTTTGCTCCTGGCCCTTAATAATTTCCCTTAGGATCAGAAACCATGATTTAGGAGGACTAGAGACCACTAAGGGTTCTACTTTTCAAAACTGCAATATGTCTCTGCAATTACGGTTAGTAAACATGTTCATGAATTGAATGGTACATGGATGGCTTACATGATTACTTTTTGAAATTCTTAATGATAATTGTTACTAGAATATGGTCTCTTTGAATATAATGATGTATATTTGGCTATTTCTCTTTACTTTATGCAAGTAGAATTAGTTTTCTTTCCTTGTCTTTTGTTTCCTACAAAAGGTTAAGGTTTCCATTTCAAGCATTTCCATCTCTGCAATTAATTTAGGTTTGATTTCATGATATTCACTTCATTGCATAATATCAAAGAAATAATGACACATTTTTTGTTGCAAATATAGTGTTGACACCTATTAATTTTTTACAAACACGAAGTTGATAATTAAAGTTCATATTCCTTGGAGTTGCAACATTCTTGTTGTAATACCAGGACTCATCAATAACATCTCCTTCAAGATCCACAATTCCTACAACTTATTCTTAAAATTATGAATTGTCCTTAAAATTCAATTTAGATTCCAAATCCATAAGAAAACCTTCATCGTGATCTTCTTCATATGATTCTTCATTGTTGTCTTCAGATGAGTTGTTTATTCTTTAGAGTAGAAGATCTTTTTCCTTTTAGTCTTTCTATTCTGATATTTCTGAGATTTATTTATGTTATTTAGTTATGCTTCTTTCTCTTTCTTTTTAGATTTATTATAAGGATATTTTGAGGAAAAATGACCAAATATTCCACAATCAAAGCATTTAAATGGAAATTTAACTTTATACTTTCCGAAACTTCACGTCAACATCCTTACAAGTTGAGTTGTCTCTTGATTTGAGTCGTAGTTGGAGCAATATTCATGTTCTTTTTGTTCTTTAAAAAAAATTGAATGCTTGAAGGAAAGATCCCATTTTTTTTATGGCCTCTCATTTCCAACTCTTTCCTTAAAGTTATTCCATTGTGAGAGATTTCACATATTTCATCTCTTCTATAATATATATATTAGTAGCGAATCTCATTTGAAGAGATCTTAATACTTTATGGACAACTAAGTCATCTTCAAGTTTCTCATTGTGTCCTCTAATCATATTAGCTACCTCATCAAATATAAGAAAATATTTAACAATGCTTTCATCCCCATTCATATTTAAAATTTCAAATCTCATTTATAGGTTTGAAGTTTATCTTTCTTTACCTTCTCATTAATTCTCACAAAAATTGAATAATAACTTCATTAATGATCACATAGATCAAACATAAACTTATCAAAATGAATGCAATAAAATTTCATTCATTGCATTAGATTCACACCTACAATTTTTAATTTAATTTATCAGAGCTAAATTTGGCAGTATGTTTAATCCCAACAATGTTCAATCAATCATGTTGTATTTTATAGCCTCTACACCTAAATTACCGTGGACATGAAATTGTAGTTATTACCCCTTGTAAATATTCATTTTTTAAGTATCAACTAAACTCATTCATCACAGTGACTAATGGATTTTTTTCTTCAATTGTCACTTACTAAATTTTTGCACCCAGAACACCAAATTTACAAAATATTCTCTAACAATTTTTTGAAAAATCTGAATAAAATTTATTACAAATAATATCTACCAAAAACATGTAGATATTTCCAAAATATAACTAAGTAATAGGAAGTCCATACTATTTATGATCTTCTATTCATACTTTAAAGTGAATTGTTATTTCTGGAAAAAAATCTACATAATAAACTAAAGATAAACTAATATCTTTATCTGCTGGAAATTTTGAACTGCCTGCAAGTGTTGTGCATTGAAATCTGGAATTGGTTCATTGACTATTGGAAATATAATGTTTGATCTTTAATCTGGTGATATTTTGCTGCTAGGTGTCTTAGATTGATCTTCATGCCCTTGAAATCTGAAATAAGGTTTAAATTGTCTTAACAAAATCTGTTAACTTCCCTCTTAAACCTGATTGCTCTGCCATATGCCCCTTTGAGTTCTATTTCTATCATTTTTGCCTTTCATCATCCTTTGAATACTTTATTTTGTCGCAAAATATTTGGGAAAAGAAAAATAATATATAATATTTCCAAATATTTTGATGAAATTCATAATTTAAATTTCAAAGTAATTATTTGAATGATCTATAAAACCATGGTATTTTCAAATCTATGTTTTGTTTCCAAATTCCATGGCTTGTTTTCTAAATCTATGGATTGTTTTCTAATCTATGTTTTGTTTCCAAAGCCGATGGCTTGTTTTCTAAATCTATGACTTGTTTTCTATTCGCATGGATTTTGAAACCCGTGTGTTGTTTTCAAAAACCATGCCCTATTAGTTTCACAGAAATATAATGAATTCATTTTCTTGCACCTATGAATTCATTCTCTCATTCATGAAAAATTTTCATAACATATGAAATTCCCCTTTATATACTTTCCTGCCACAATTTAAATGTATAGGAAAAAAAAATTTTGGAGGGGGGTAGGTAGTAGTGGTTTGGGGGGGGTGTCTGTAATAAATGGGAACATGACACCTGTAAGATATAGTCGAAGTGAAAACAAATTTTTGGACACCCCCTTCTTGGTTAAATGTCGGAGGGGTTGGGGGGTCTGAAATATACCAATAACCGTAGATGTAATTAATTCACAGATCTCGAGGATTTTTCATTTGGGAATTTTAATAATTAAGTGCAGGGTGGGCCATAGGCTTTGACTTTCGGATTTATGACTTTGGCTGTCATAAAATAAATATGTTTCTAATGTTTTAGAGTTTTGATTTATTTATTATTTTTTAATTTTAATAATTTCAAATAAATAATTTCTCACTTAGGCTTTCTTCTTTGCTTGTGGTTTTGAGAATAGGACTTAATATTGCTCTACCTTTTGATTTGGATGTCAATTTTAAGCACCATATATACCATTGGAAAGATGCTCCTGAGCACTTTGCCTTGAAAACACCTGTAACGTAATCTGAACCGAAATTTGTATGCATAAAATCTTCCAAACAATTATACTTTGTCTTAGCCACTAATATTTAAGAACTAAATGGTTTGTTGGACAAAAAAAAATTAGGCTATGAAACATAGTGATTCATAGGCTAAAATTTACTAGCAGATTTCCAAAATAAATAACTGAACAAAAAAATTACCTATATTATAGGACCCTAACACCTTATGACTTAACTCACTGCCAAACTTCAAAATGATTTTTCCCATCAATCCTCAGGAGTTTTTGTGAGTATCATATATTGTTGGAAATGAATTTGAGAGGACTATACAACTATACAATTTGCAATAGTTCCTAGCATGATATATTTTAGAAACATTTCCTTCAAGTATAGGCCCTTAAATCATGTATTCAATGGTTTTCAAGCACTATAAAACTCTACATACACCATAAAAAACATTAGTAACAATATCAAAAAACTCTCAAACATACTCCCCTAAACTTCTAGGCCCTTGTCATCAATGACCAGGTTGATATCAATGAAAATCATCTAGCAATCTACTCAACAATCCCTCCCTTTGGCATTGATGCGACAACACTTAGCAACACTCCTTGAATATTATTTTTTAGCATCACTCCTTTAACACTATTTTCAATAACACTCCTTTAGTTGCTCTCCTTGTATATGAATGCTTAGGCACTTCTCCCCCTTTGACAACAATGGTAAAGGGTGTATGTGGCTTAAAAATACCCCCCCTAAGATCATGCTCCCTATAAAATTAGAGTGACTCAAAATACATGGAATGTTGCTCCAGCTGATATATATATATATATATATATATATATATATAACATAAAAATTTCCATTTCATCATTCTTATCTTGTAACTTACTCTCTAAACTTTTCAACAAGTTGAGTAGCTTACAGTACCAAATGAACTAATTAAATGCGTTGAGGGAGAGACCACTCCCAGTCTTTGTCTAAGGTATGAAAATGGTTCCCTAGGAAGATATTTTTTTGAAGATATCAGAAATTTGATCATTAGTAGCAACATTTTGAAGTCTAAAAATATGGTCCACAACCTAAAATCTCAAGGCGTGATACTTAATTGAAACATGCTTCATTTTTTTATGCATAACAAGGTTCTTGGAGATACCATTGGAACTAGTATTATCGCATGTGATGGTGATAATATCATCAAATTCAAATTTTATGTCCTTTAATGTTTTCTTCATTCAAAGGATTTGAGTAAAACAAGTTGTTAGTGCTATATACTTTGGTTCAACTATAGATAAGGAAAGGTAATTCTATCTTTTTCTTACCCAAGATACCAAGCAATTTACCAAAAATAATTTTGCTCCACTTGTACTCTCTCTATAATCAATGTTACCTACCCAATAGACATCAATATATTATTTCAAATATAAATCTTTACTTCTTTCATACCATATACCAAAATTAATTTTACCATGGAGATATTAGAAAATCCTTTTGACTTAACATAAAACTTTCCATTTCATCATTCTTCTCATGTAAATTTCTCTCTTAATGTTTCAACAATTTGAGTAGCTTCCAGTCCCAAAACAAACTAATTCAATGTGTTGAGGGATTGACCGCTTCCAGTATTTGTCTAAGGTATGCAAATGGTACCCTATGAAGATATTTTGTGAAGATATCAAAAATTTAATCATTAACAAGAACATTTTCAAGTCTAACAACATGGTCCACAACCTAATATCTCAAGAAGTGATACTTAATTGAAATATGCTTCATTTTTTTGAAACATAACAAGGTTATTGGAGATACTACTCGCACTAGTATTATCACACATGATGGGGATAATATCGTCAAATTCAAATTTTATATCCTTTAATGTTTTCTTCATTTAAATGATTTGAGTACAAAAAGTTGTTAGTGCTATATACTCCACTTCAACTATAGATAAGGAAATGAAATTCTATTTTTTGTTTACCCAAGATACCAATCAATTTACAAAAATTATTTTTTATCCACTTGTACTATACCTATCATCAATGTTAAGTACCCAATATACATCAATATATTCTTTCAAATTTAAATCTTTACATCTTTCATACCATAGACCAAAATTAATTGTACCATGGAGATATTCAAAAATCCTTTTGACTACATTTACGTGCCTCTCTTTAGGATTTGATTGAAATCTAGAAACTAGACCTGTTGCTCACATTATCTTAGGTCTTTAGGTATTTAAATACAATAAATTTTCAATCATATACCTACAAGTTGTCTTATTTAGATAGGGGGGCTCGTTTTCTTTACTCAATTTGTAACCAATCGACATAGGTGTGCTAACAGGTTTGCACTCTTCCATTACAAACTTTTTCAAAGTTTCTTTTAAATATTCAGATTGGGAAATAAATATACCTTTTTTTAACTGTGTGACTTGTAGTCTAAGGAAGAATGGCATCTCTCCCAGCATGAACATTTTGAATTCATTTTGCATTGCTTCAGCAAATTACTAACGCATTTTCTCCATATCACTCCCAAAAATTATAGCATCTACATACACAATAACGATTAGTAAATTATCCTTTTCAAATTTAATAAACAAGTTGTTCTTTTTGTCCTGAATTTAATCCTTTTTTTTTTTTGTCCCTCATTTAATCATTTTTGTTGTTTGTTGTCCCACATTTCATCCTTGTTGTTGTAGGTATTTTTCTAGCCTTGTCTACTAATTTGTTGGAGCTTATTTTAGGGTATACAACACTTTTCTTAACCTACACACTTGATATCCATATTCTGATAGATAAAATCCTTCGGGTTGTTCAATGTACACTTCCTCCTCTAACTCACCATTGAGAAAGGATGACTTGATATCCATTTGATAAAATTTAAAATTCTTATGACTTGAAAATGCCAACAACATCCTAATAGCTTGTAGTTTAGCTACAAGGGAACTTTTTCCTTCAAAATCAATACCTTCTACCTGATAATAACCTTTGTAGACCAACCTAGCTTTGTTTCTTATCACTTGTCTTTCATCATTAAGTTTTTTTCTTGAACACCTAGTTGGTACCAATAACTTCCTATCTTTTGGTCTACGAATCAGTACCCAAGTGTTGTTTTTATCTATCTAGTCCAACTCTTCATTCATTTCTTTAGGGAAAAAAAATTATCTTCACTTGCTTGACTAAATTTTTATGGGTTGTGTTAACACTCCACTAGATTCCCAAGGCTGAGGAAGGAATCCCAATAGAGGTAACCACAAACCAAGATTTTGACTTGATAGCTAGCCCTATCAAGCCGGAGAGGGCTCTCTCCAAAAGGGTCATAGCCAGTAGAGCTGGAGAAATTAGGATTTTAGGCTAGGTAGAGAGTGCAAGGGGCTATTTTCAATTGATTTATTTGGGAAAATCAGTGGATAAAGGAATTAGGTCAAGGAAAGCTAGGTCAGGGCAAATGGAGTTAGGATTGCAGGGATCAATGGGCAAAGGTAGGTAAAATTCCAATCACTTGAAGAAAATGGTTGTGGAATGGTTTTGAAAATTTAAAAATACTGAGAAAAGCATAAGGGATGTATTTCTCTAAGACAAAAGATAATGAAACAAAATATGATCAGTTACCCAAAACACAGCATGTGCAAGCATGTATTCTGAATTTATAACTTAAAAAATATCATAACATAGACATGAATGAAGATGAAAAATACATTCAAACATATGTGACTGAAGAAGAAACAATGAAAGAAATTCAATACCATAGATGTCCCATAAATGTAGCTGCAACTCCTCTTTATTAGCTTGGCCAAAACTGAGTACAAGTTCCCTTGATTAACTAGAAAAATGAAACAGATTCCAACCATTCCAAGCTTTGAAAATGAGTCAAAAATGACATGATATAGGCCTCAAACAACCTTTCCCAACCTCATGGGTCGAATCCGTGAGAGGAGGAGCTGATCCACTAAAGTCTGAACTGAAACCTAGAGTGTAGGTTGGTCAAAGTGACTCATCCATATCTTTAGTGAACTGATTCATTACACCTAATTTTCTTGATTTACCTAATGTACTTACCCTATTAAATTGAAAAAACTTGATAATTACATTCATCTTCATAATTTACATGAGGTAAAAACATGATTCCCCAAGGTAAAATTCAAATTTGTAGAAAAACTCAGAAAAAATCAGTCATTTGTTAAACGCATAGGGCCATTTTACCCAAAATTGCAGGCTATGTTTGACTGGGTTTCAAGTGTTCAAATTGGCTCCAAGATATAATTTTTGAAATCCTTTCAATTCTACTATCCAGAATTACCTTAATTTTTCAAAATGAAGGTCCCTTTACCTGTCAAAATTTATTTCTCCCAAGACTGCTCAAAAAGTTCATAATGAGGGTGCAGAAATGCAGAGTGTTGTTTTAGGAAATTTTTGGAAGCCTTCCTCAACTAAAAATGGAGCTAAATATAGCTCATTGAAAAGATATATCTGTCTAGTTATAATTTGACACATAAATAAAGTCATTTGGACACTCCAGCTAGGAGAAAACGTGATTTTCCAAAGGTCACTCCAAAAGTGCAACAACTCTCTCATGGCACTTGTATTTTTGACATTTCTCTAAAACCATGACACATGTGTAAAATATGAAGGATGATTTTCCTCCTTAACCTATGATGGACAAAAAAATCTCTCATTTTTGTCAAATTAATATGTTTTTGGTCAGAAACACAGTTTGAAGAAAAACCGGCTCTATGTGTGGAAAATGATTTGTCCCTTGGAATGAATTATTGGTAAATGATGGAGACATGATGTTTATGTACTGAAATAAACTCATACTTAATGATATGACCTACCTTATGCTTACTCTGCTCATATGTCTCTTTTTTCATAGCAAACCCTAACTCAGTGGGAGAGGAAATTAGGTTTTAGTGCTTGTGAACAATGATGACTTAGGCACCCTTGGGAAAAATGGTTAAAAAATGAAGCGAGGTCAATGATAATGATGGAGATGAGGTGAAAGTAGAGTAAAATAAGGTGGGATGTGTGGGATGCAAATACCAGTGCTAACATCGGCTCTTGCTGGGGAAGATAGCTCCGAAGGAGATGTATAGAACCACAAACCTCTGGGAACTCGTTGATCAGTGCCTTATCCATTGGGAAATGGAGTTCATTCTATAAAAAAAGCTAAAACTAAAACTAAAAATTTCAATCCAAACTAACAGATCATTAAAGTGTTAGGGCCTTCACCTCGTGCTTCAAACCTTGATGAATTATGTCAACGCTTGCTGAAAATAAAATAAAATCAAACTGAAATGATACCAACCTACTCTAATCTGCTACACAATTTTTGATTAGGTGAAATGATCCTTCCAGTGTAACCTGTCTAGGAGATGGATACTTGCTGAAGTTATGCTCTCACTTTCCTCGAGCAGGCAGAATGATGTAAATGTAGGAAACACATAATAAATACTGAAACCGAGACTTATGCTGACAAACAAGACAACATTCATCTTCTCCAATGCTTGCAAAAGACTACCAAAGGGATCTTGAAAATCCTGAAGCATTACCTTATCTTGAGATCCAGCAAAAAAAATACAAGTACTCCCTTCATTCTGATCTGAAAGAACACTTGGTTGTTGATCGATAGGAAGGCATAGGGAAGTATAACCTTCTGCTATCTGAGTGTTGTCTATAAATTCCTCAAGCCTGAGAAATTTTGACTCAATATTTGGCATTTTGTCTCTCTCTGGTTCATACTCCTCAAATTCATAGTATAAGTCATCCTTAAACAAGAAACATTCTTCAAAATTATCAAACATGATAGCCCTATCATCTTCATGAAAGAAAACATTATCTTCTAGCTGATCTCCTTGCAGGGAATCATCATCATAAATTGGTTTACTCATAACAAATTCCTTTACAGTTTCATCAAGTTCCTCATCGAAATTATCTTCAGATTTATCGTACTTAGGCAAATCAGGTTCAGGAGAAACTTCATCAAATATGAACATTGAAAAAGGAGATCGTATTTCTTCATGATGATCTATAAATATAGTTTCAGGATTGTTCTCATTTAAACTTAGGTTTTCATTTTGAAAAATGGAAGAAGTTTTACCAAAATTTCTTGACTATGTAAACATTGTAAACCTGCTTTAGCTTGGACTGTAATATGAATTTTCAGGAGTTGATCTATCTCATCTTCAAACATAGGAGAAAGTAATTTTTGTTTTATTTTGATAACACAGTAATTGTCTTCTTTCTCTCCTAAAGACTCACAAGGATGTTGAATATCTTCTTTAACATTTGGCTGATCAACTTGTTGTACTGATGCAATAATTGTCTCCTGTGGGAAGTCTTTGTGAACATCAAGACAATATACATCATCTTTTTATTATATGAGAGAAAACGCTTGCTCTTTTTGGTGATGAAAAGGATTGCCATGCAAAACCTCCAACATCTCTTCATCCATGAACTCATTATTAAGAACCCTCTAGGTTTTGAATGAAAACCTCAAATTTATCACAACAATTATTAACCAAAGACGAAGAAGTGTAGGACTCCTTGTATTCTTCATAAAATATTGAATGGAAAACTCTAAGAGAACAAATACTAGCAGGTGGAAAACCTTCATACCAAGATCGTGCTTTTCCTTCAAGAGAAGCCATGAACATATTTAAGAGACAATCTTCAGGAAATTCAACCTTCAACTTGCATGTATGTATGTGAAATGTAACTAGATGTAAAGCAGCATCATTCCTATCATCATCTTTAAACATAGGCAAATTCCTTTTCCAATCTACCTTAGGCATTTTATTTGGGAAAAATGGAATGTGATCCCGGCTCATGGGATAATACCTTCTTGCAATAGTTTCCATCTTGAAAATTCTTGAAGCTACTGATATTTATGCAGTGGAGTCGCCATGAAGTTTTGATTTTCTAGATCTTTCAGTCAATGGAGTTGCCAGGTGAATGGTTTAGCCTTCATATATGTCCAATTTTTGTTCACCATCAACAATTAGATCAAAATATTTGTCGTTCTTTCCTAGGGAAGATTTTTATTTTTTCCTCCCCGACAATGATGCCAAGATGTTATCACTCCATCAGATTCCCAAGGCTGAGGAAGGAATCCCAATAGAGGCAACCACAAACCAAGCTTTTGACTTGATAGCTAGCCCTATCAAGCCAGATAAGGCTCTCTCCAAAAGGGTAACAGCCAGGAGGGCTGGAGAAATTAGGGTTTTAGGCTAGATAATGAGTTCTAGGGGTTTTTTTGATTTGGTTTTGGTTGGGTAAATCAATTTGATAATGGAATTAGGTCAAGGAAAGGCTAGGTTAGGGCAATAGATTTAGGGCTACAAGGATCAATGGATCAAGGTAAGTACAATTCCAATCACTTGAAGAAAATTATTTTTGAATGGTTTTGAAAATGTAAGAAGGTTGAGAAAAGCATAAGGGATGTGTTTCTACCAGACAGAAGATAATGAAACAAAATATAATCAGTTACCTAAAACAGAGCATGTGCAAGAATGTATTCTAAATTTATAACTTATAAAATATCATAACATAGACATGAATGAAGATGAATAATACATTCAAACATATGTGAATAACTAAGAAACAATAAAATACATTCAATACCACAGGTATCCCATAAATGTAGCTGCAACTCCTCTTTATTAGCTTGGCCAAAACTGAGTACAAGTTCCCTTGATCAACTAGAAAAATGAAATTGATTCCAACCATTCCAACCTTTGAAAATGAGTAAAAAATGACATGATATATGCCTCAAACAACCTCTCCCAACCTCAGAGGTCGAATCCATGAAAGGAGGAGTTGATCCACTAAAGTCTGAACTGAAACCTAGAGTGTAGGGTGGTTAAAGTGACTCATCCCTATCGTTAGTGAACTGATTCGTTACACCTCATTTGCTTGATTTGCATAATTTATTTACCCTATTAAATAGTAAAAAAATGATAATTACATTCATATTCATCATTTACATGAGGTAAAAACATGATTCGCCAAGGTAAAATTCAAATTTGTAGAAAAACTCAGAAGAAATCAGTCAATTGTTAAACGCGTAGCGCCATTTTACCCCAACTTGTAGGATATTTTTTATTGTGTTTCTAATCTCCAAATTGGCTCCAAGATAGCTTGTTGTAAAGCCATTCAATTTTAATTTCTATAACTACCTTCATATTGTAAAATGAAATTCATTTTCCCTATCAAACTTAATTTCGCCCAAGACTGGTCAAAAAGTGCAAAATGAGGGTGCAGAAATGCAGAGTGCTATTGCAGGAAACTTTTGGAAGCCTTCCTCAACTCCAAATGGAGCTCAAGATAGCTCATTGGAAATATATATATATATATCTAGTTACTATTTTAATCATTAATAAATTCATTTTGACACTCCAACATGGAGAAAAATGGATTTTCCCAAGGTCACTCCAGAAGTGCAACAACTCTCTTGTGGAACCTGTATTTTTGACATTTCTCTAAAACCATGAAACTTGTGTAAAATATGAAGGAGGTTTTTCTTCCTTGACCTATGATGGAAAAAAAGGTCTCTCACTTTTTTCAAATTAAGATTTTTTTGGTCATAAACATAGTTTGAAGAAAAATTGGCTCTATGTGTGGCAAATGATTTGTCCCTTGGAATGACTTCTTGCTAAATGATGGAGCCATGATGTTTATGTACTAAAATAACCTCAAACCTACTGATATCACCTACCTTATGCCTACTCTACTCATATTTCTCTTTTTCCATAGCAAACGTTATCTCAGTGGGAGAGGAAATTAGGGTTTAGTGCTTGTGAACAATGATGACTTGGGCACCCTTGGGAAAAATGGTTAAAAAACGAAGCGAGGTCAATGATAATGATGGATATGAGGTGAAAGCATATTAAAATAAGGTGGGATGGGTGGGATGCAAATACCAATGCTAACAGGTTGTATTTGAGATAGCATAGCAAAATTTGTGTGTCTACGACTACTTATGAATCTTATTCTTTTCTAAAATCCTAGTTCTATGCCTCCAATTATTTGACTCTTAGGGTGTTACACTTGTACATACTTGGATGGGGTTTTTTTCCTCTAAAGGTTCATTTCTTCTTCTTCTTATTCTTCTTCTTTTGGTTCAACATATTTAAAAACATAGTAATCATCCTCATTTTCTTTCTCATTCTCCTAATATTTTGTTGAATGAGGCAAGACGACATCTACTTTGAGATCAATTTACTCCACGATATTCTTGGTCCTCTTGTTATAGCATTTTTATCCCTTGATTTTAAACAAATATACAAGGAAAATATCCTAATCTACTCAAGGATCAAACATACCTAGTTTCTTATCATTCCTTTTTATATAGGATTTGTTTCCAAAGAGATTGAGATGTTTTACTATGGTTGGACTTCCTTTCCATAATTCATAAGGGTTTTGTCACTATTAGGTTTTTGCTGAGTTTTGGTGGAAAAATAAATAACACCTTTCGTTGTTTCTCCCCAAAGGGTGTTTGTTGCTTTTCATTCATCCATCATTTCTCTAGCCATTTCTTGAATGTATCTATTATTTCTTTCCAATACTTCATTCTACTAATGGGTTTTATAAATTGAATAGTACCTTATGATCCCATGTTTTTCACATAAATCCTCAAACTCCTTTGAAGTGTACTCTCCTACTATATCTAACCTCAAGCATTTGATTTTCAATTATCTCACATTTTCTACTTGAGCCTTGAACACCTTGAATTTACCATTAGTTTTTTATTTTTCTTTGAGTAACATAATCCAGGTTGCTCTACTAAAATCATCAATGAATAAAATGAAGTATTTCTCTCCTCTTGGGATCTATGTCCTTGTAAGACATCACATATCAATATGAACCAGTGCTCAGGGTCTAGATAATGAGTACTCCTTTATTTTGAAGTGCACCCTTGTCTTCTTACCAAACCGACAAGATTTACATATGGAGTTGTCTGGTTTTGACAGTTTTGGCATACCTCTTATTGCCTTTGTCCTACTAATCATTGCTAAATTATCAAAATTCACATGGCCAATCCTCTTGTTCCATAAACATGTTTCATCTATCTTGCTCAAGCATAATTTTACTCTAGAGTCATCAAAGGAATATACATTACTAGGGGTCTTGATTTATTTCCTTGCTATCTTACCATTCTCTTATTTTCATATTTCACAATATTTAGACTGAAAGGTCACATTGTAAACAATTTCACACTTTTGGCTGCCACATAAAATATTGTGCTTAATACCATCCACATATATAAAAAATTTTACTTTGGCTTCTCGTCTAAGTTGACTATTCATTTTCCTTTTTATTTTGGTTAGAGGATTATTCCCAAATGTGACACAACCTTTTGTATGTTCTCTTAGAAATAGGAATTTACTTTTGTCCCCAGTCATTTATTTAGAACACTCACTATCACCATAACATTTCCCTTCTTGGTCATAAGCATATAAGTAAAATCCATATTCTTTGGTCCTCTCTAACTTTTGCTTCCATTTATTTATGTTTCCTTGATGTGTGGACTCCTTAGGAATTAGTTATCTAGGAGGTTTAAATAATCTACTTCTGCATTCACTAGATTTGTGACCATTGTAGTTGCAATTGAAGCATTCAATCTCATTCATGAGAGGGAAGAATGGATTTCTCTTCCCAACAAATGATTTTATAGATACATAATTTTTAAGGTACTTGGATCTAAAATTTGCATCTCTTTCAACTTTATTAGCTCTATATTTGACAGGCTTATGTCTAAAATTATGACAAGAATATAAATTTCCATAAAATAGTCATGGGTACCTAAAATTATGCAATCATTATGCTTGAATAGAACTATTGAAATTCAACTGTCTTGCTTGTTGGTACACTAGTCTGTATTGAGGATTATTTGTAATATTAATAGGATTAGAGCCTTTCTATTTGCTTCTTTGATTGAATTTTCCTTCTCCTTCGTTGAAATTTCCTTTGATCTCTTCGGTAGAGCTTTAATGAGTTTCATTTCCTAAGGAACTAGTGTTGGAGTCGTCTTTTGAAGTATGTTGTGGATCCTCGTTTACCAGGCCTACCTTAATTATAGGTGGTATTTGAAAAATGATAATGTAATGTAGGTCTCTGAACATTAAAAAATTTGATATTCAAATCTATATTGGCTTTGCATTTCTCCACATCTATTCATAGGGAGACAACTTTTGCTTCCAACTTTTGGAATTTATTTTCCCTTTCACTCACCTAATTTATAAGAAATTCCTCTTTCATCCTTGCTTCTTCAAGATGAGTTTTCAATGATATAATTTATTCTATGTAGGCATTTGAAATTATTTTTCTTTCTTCTTGGAAAATTCTAGCTTTAGAACCTCATTTCCATCTTCTAATTTATCATGGCTCTTTTGTTTTTCTTTTAATTGTTGTACTAGAATATATTTAAATATAACAATTTTTTATAATTTGACTTTCTAAATATTAAAGTCTTCATTATCATACTGATACATACCTTCTCCTACTCTCAATAGTTGTTCCTTTAGTTGCCTATTCTTCTTTTTGGTCTTCGTTAGTTCATTTATAACATTTGATAACTGATGGGCCTCCAAATTAGATAAAAATTAAGACTCATCTAACCTTTCTTAAGAACATAAAGGCTATATTAAATCTCACCTTCTAAACTTAATATATATATTTTTTATATTTAATGTGTTCTTAGGAAGCCTTAGAGATAATTTCATATTATGAGCTTAATATTATTATTTTTTGTAAAATATTGTGAGAATATTGGGAAAATTATGAAGATATGGAAGACGAGATAATCTAGAGACTTGCTCCCTGCTACAGGATGGAACAATATTGGATAATAAATGAACATGATATTATGAATTTATTGAATATATTCTAGAGATAAAGTGATTAAGAAAATCTAGTAATGTGATCCATGTCATTTAATGTACATTCCTACTTTTGGGAATCAAATCCACTTTTTGAGGGATTTTAGAGGGGAAAGTTGCCTCCTTTCAAGGAGGATGCTTCTACATCAAATTATATAAGTAAAACTTATAATTTGACTCTAAGGGAATGTAATTTTAGTCTTCTTGTGAAGAAAACTTGTTATTTAGCATCTCTACTTTAATTTCTTGCAAGGATGTACTTTGATTGACTCTAATAATGAAGTTTGGTGTCATTTTTAACTTCTAAAGCTTGGTTTCCTTCATAGAACTCTCAGTGTCCTTGGTATTGGCCATCCCAGGAGTCTTAGAGCCTTGATAAACAATTTATTTATCTTCTTTGCACTTTTTATTCAATTGCATATCTTATTCTTTCTTTTCCTATTTATGCATTTAGTATTCATGCTTCATTTGGTATATGTTAGATCAGTTAAATGATTGAAGTAATTTGTTTTTTCTGGTAATTTATACAGGTAAAAGCATGATGTTTCCTATAACAGCTTTGAAAATCCATCTTCTTCATTGAGCTACTTGGATTGGTTAATTAGTTCACAACTTTGAAATTTCCCAAAGTATCTTACAATAGCAAAATAGTAATAATTTTTTTTTGACTTTTAGCATGTGTTAATGAGATTATTTTGAGTTCATTCCACTTTTATTGAAGCCTAAAAACATCCAAATTAATAACAAAATTTACTCCATATAATTTTCACTTGATCAGGTTAGGCATTTGGTAGGTTAACTGCATCACTAATTCTTGAATTTATTATTTTGAGTAGCGATCTTATACTAATTTGTAGCACATGTTAACAAGGGTATTATTTAGTTATTCCACTTGTATGAGAGTCCTATGAAATACTACTTAATAACAAAATTTACCCCATCTCATTTTCATTCGATTTTCTTTGCCATTTGGTGAGATAATTCAGAGGAAATATTAGCTGGTAGACTAGGTATTTTAGTCTTTTCGAGTATAAAAATCATAATATTTCTTTTGTGTAGGTGAGACTTTGGATTTTTAGGGTTTATCATTTCCATTCACACTCCTCATATTACCACCATCTCCCTTATTTATACCTCAACAACTCCAAAACATTGTTCATTGAGTGTAAATTTTTGGTTTGTTGAAGGCCATTATGTGCATTGGTCCACCTGTTGTAGAACCTTTGTTGACAAGATTCAATCAGTCAGGAATATTTTCAAATAAAAAAAGAAAATAACCATACAATTTTTTTTAGGGCAAAAAAGTGCATGAAGCAACGAAACCGAGAAGACAAGAAAATCAACCTTACCTTTATTCCGAAATGACATGTAAAAACCAAATGATCAGTTACAACACTCATATCAGGAACATCTCAATAGCATTATGTTGGTCTTTTGAACCAGAGATATGAAGCAACAACAACAAAAACAAAAAGATCTGGAATACCTCCAAAAAGAAGGCTATCAATAAGACCACCATTAGATTATCACATGCAACTTCAGGATCATCAAAGGCATACTCCATGTCTACAGCAACATCCTGGAAAAAAAACACACACACATGGTATGATACAAGTAAATATCTCTTTGACCTCACCCTTTGAACCTATTCTAGCTTGAGAAAATATTAAAAGTGTGAGAAGGAAAGGTATTTTATATCCAAACTTAAAAGCATGAAGTCACAACCTTATAGAAATTCACTTAATATTTCTCCAAAGCAAACCCACATGTGTGGGAGATAAATGAGATAAAATTGAAACAAGACTTAAGAAATTGGGATGTTATCATGGAGTAAAAAAAATAGGTGGGGGCTAGTTCAGTTAACTCAAAGCATTCCAAGTTTATTTTGCATGAAATATTGTTAAAGAAAAAAGAAAAAAAGAAAAAAAGAAAAAAAGAAAAAAAGAATATATATATATATATACAAGTGGGGCCAACTCACTTAACTCAAATTTTTGCTTGCAATGTTGTTTATTAAAAAAAAAAAAGATATTTAATCTATGTGTGTGTGAAAACAAAATTAAAGTGACAAACCCAACACCTATTGGAATGTGAATTAGTTGCTACAGGATCCTATAGGTGTTGCTACGAGATACAGTTGCTACAGGATCCTATAGGTGTTGCTACGAGATACAAACAGGATGCTACAGGAAAGTTACAGGGATAGAAGGTTTTATAAGAGTGTAATGAACCCTTCCAATATTCACAAAAATCGAGGAAATATAAGACCCTATGATACACAAGGAAATGGAAATAATTTTTTTTTTCCAGCAGAGAAAACTACATTGGAATGAATGAAGAAAAGAAGAGGAAATAATATGAGTAGGTTTTTCAAAGGATGAGAAACAGTTTCAGTACAGGGGTATGATGGGCCTCAAAATTACATACAAATTAAGACTCATCTAACCTTTATTAGGCACATAGATGCTATATTAAATCTCTCCTTCTACACTTAATAATGTTTTTTTGTTTTAATATGTTCTTAGGAAGGTATTTCATATTATGTGCCTAATATTATTTATTTTTATAAAATATTGTGAGAATATTTGGCATATATGAAGATTTGGAAGATGAGATAATCTAGGCACTTGATCCCTACTACAAAATGGACCAAGATTGGATATTAAATGAACAAGATATTATGAAAGTATTGAACAAATTCTAGAGATCTAGTGATTGAGAAAATCTAGCAATGTGATCTGTATTATATAATGAGGATTCCTACCCTTAGGAACAAAATCCACTTTTTGAGGGATTTTGTAGGGAAAAGTTGCTTCCTTTCAAGGAGGATTCTTACCCATAAATTTTTATAATTACCAATTCGAATTTGCCTCTAGGAACATGTATTTTTAGTCTTCTTGTGAATAAAAGTTTTTATTTAGGAGCTCTACTTCCATTTCTAGCAGGGATATACTTGGATTGACTCTAACACTAAAGTTTGGTGTCATTTTTAGATTCTAAAGCTTGGTTTCCTTCATAGGACTCTGATTATCCTTGGGATTTTCATTCCCAGGAGCCTCAGAGTCCTACTATACATTTTATTTATCTTATTTCCACTCCTTATTCACTTGTATCTCTTATTCTTGCTTTCCCTATTTTTGCATTACGAGTTCATGCTTCACTTGTTGTAGGTTAGATCGGTTAAATGATTGAATTAAGTTTTTTTTTTTAGGTCATTTATAAAATTAAAGGCATGATTCATCCTCATAAGAACTTTGAAAATTCATATTCATCATTCAGCTACTCAGATTAGTTTACTAGTTCACAACTTTGGAATTTCTGGAAGTATCCTAGAGAAAAATAGTAATAAATTTATGCTAAATTTTGTTACTTTGAGTCAATTACACTTGTATTGAAGCCTAAAAACATCCATCTTAATAACAAAATTTACCCCATATAATTTTCACTTGATCAGGTTAGGCATTTGGTAGGTTAAATAGCTCACTAATGCTTGAATTTATGGTTTTTAGAGTAGTAATTTTCTACTAATTTTTAGCACATGTTAAAAAGGGTATTTTTGAGTGATTCCACTTGGATTGGAGTCCTAGAACATCCTAATTAACAAAAAATTACCCCATATCATTTTTATGTGATTTTCTTGGTCATTTGGTGAGATAACTCATAGGAGAGACTAGCTAGGAGGCTAGGCATTTTACTCTTTTTCGATTATAAAAATCATAATATTTCTTGCGTGCATGTGAGACTATGGGTTTTCAGTGTTGAGAATTTTAATTCACACTCCTAATTATACCACCATCTCCCTTCTTTCTACCCTAATATATCCTTAAAAATGCTATTCATAAGAGTACATTGTTGGTTTGTTGAATGCCACCATGTGCATTGTTCCTTATGCAAGATGGGCCCCTGAAGTGTAATAATCTTGGAAAGGGAAATATAAAAAATTCTCCTACCTTCCACTACCATTTACTACCTTCATATCACCTTTTTATCCCTTATAACACCCACATATTAAATCCGGTAGAAAAATAGGGAAATCATGTAGAAATCTTGTAGCATCTTGTAGCACCATGTAAAATCCCTACAAAATTGACTATAATTGTCCTTGAAGCTTGATTTTTTCCTCCTAGCCCTTAATAATGTCCCTTAGGATCTAAAACCATGATTGAGGAGGACTAGATACCACTTAGGATTCAACTTTTCAACACTACAATACATCTCTGTAATTAGGGTTAGTAAACAGTTTCATGAATTGAATGATATAGTGATGGATTACATTATTAATTTTTGAAATGCTTAATGATCATTGTTACTAGAATATGGTTTCTTTTAATACAATGATTTATATTTGGTTCATCCTCTTTAGTTTATGCAAGTAGAATTAGTTTGCTTTCCTTGTATTTTGTTTCCTACAAAAGGTTAAGGTTTCCATTTCAAGCATTTCCATCTCTGCAATTAGTTTAGGCCTGATTTCATGATATTCACTTCATTGCATAATATCAACAAAAGAATGAATCTTTTTTTTTTGAACGTATGCAACAGAACGTTGTAATACCAGGACTCATTAATAACCTCTCCTTCAAGATCCACAATGCATACAACTTCTTATTAAAATTATGAATTGTCCTTAAAATTCAATTTAGAGTCAAAATTCATAATCAAACCTTCATCGTGATATTATTCATATGACTCTTCATTTTTGTCTTCAAATGAGTTGTTACCTTCTTTAGACTAGAAGATCCTTTTCCTTTAAGTCTTTATATTCTGATATTTATGAGATTTATTTATGTTATTTTTCAATGTTTCTTTCTCTTGATTTTTAGCTTTAGTATAAGGATAATTTGAGGAAAAATGACCAACTATTCCACAATCAAAGCATTTAAATAGAAATTTAACTTTATACATTCCTAAACTTCACGTTAACTTCCATACAAGTTGAGTTGTCTCTTGATCTGATTCGTAGCTGGAGCAATCTTCATGTTCTTTCTGTTCTTTAGAATTTTTTGAATGCTTGAAGGAAAGCTCCCATTTTGTTATGGCCTCTCCTTTCCAACTCTTTCCTTGAAGCTATTACATTGTGAGAGATTTAAAATATTTCACCACCTCATCAACTCTAAGAAAATATTCAACAATGATTTCATCCCCATTCATTTTTAAACTTTCAAATCTCATTTTATATGTTTGAAGTTTATCTTTCTTTACCTTCTCGTTAATTCTCACAAAAATTGAATAATAAAGTCATTAATTATCACATAGCTCAAAGAGAAACTTAACATAATGAATGCAATAAAATTTCATTCATTGCATTAGATTCAAACCTACAATTTTTCCTTTAATTCCTTGGAGCTAAATTTGGCACTATGTTTCATCCCAACAATGTTCAATCAATCATATTGTCTTTTATAGCCTCTACACCTAAATTACCATGGACATGAGATCGTAGTTATTACCCCTGGTAAATATTCATTTTTTAAGTATCAACTAAATTCATTCATCAGAGTGACTAACGGATTTTTTTTTCAATTGCCACTCAACAAAATTTTGGCACCCATAACACCAAATTCCATTGAACGCTAAATTTATAAAATATTCTCTAATAATTTCTAGAAAAATACGAATAAAATTTATTACAAATAATATCCTCCAAAAACATGTAGATATTTCCAAAATATAACTAAGTAATAGGACGTCTATACTATTTCTGATCTTCTATTCATAATTTAAAGTGAATTGTTACTGACTGTGTCTATTTCTGGAAAAAAATCTGCATAATAAACTAAAGATAAAATAATATCTCTAATTCATCTGCTGGAAACTTTGAACTACCTTCAAGTATTGTGCATTTGAAATCTGGATGTTTGATCTTTAATCTATTGACCTTTTGCTGCTAGGTGTCTTAGAATGATCTTCATGCCCTTGAAATATGAAATAAGGTTTAAACTTTCTGAACAAAATTTGTTAACTTCCCTCGTAAACCTGATTGTTGTGCCATCTGCACCTTTGAGTTCTAATTCTGTTGTTTTTTCCTTTCATTATCCTTTGAATACTTTATTTTGTCCCAAAATATTTGGGAAAATAAAAATAATATATAATATTTCCAAATATTTTGTTGAAATTCATAATTTAAATTTCAAAGTATTTATTTGAATGATTTATAAAACTATCTTATTTTCAAATCTATTTTTTGTTTCAAAAATCCATGGTTTGTTTTCTCTTCGCATGGATTTTGAAACCCATGTGTTATTTTCAAAAACTATGTCCTATTTCTCCTTCCCTGTAAAAACTATTTTTTTACTTATCCTCCATTTACTGTCAAAACTTCAATTCACCTACACCAATAAAATTAGATTCACATGTACTTGTACATTAGTTTCATAAACATATGATGAATTCATTTTCTTGCACGAGAATTCATTTCACCTGTTGTTGTAAATTTCCTTTTACCTTCATTTATAAACAAATTTCATCCTCCTTCATTTGCAAACAAATTTCATCCTCCCTCATTCATGAACAAATTTCATAAAGTGACAACAAATTTTAGGACCCCCCTTCTTGTTTAAATGTCGGAGGGTTTGGGGGTCTGAAACATACCAATAACCGTAGATGTAATTAATTCACATATCTTGAGGAATTTTCATTTGGGAATTTTAATAATTAAGTGTGGGGTGGGCCATAGGCTTTGACTTTCAGATTTATGACTTTGGTTGTCATAAAATAAATATGTTTCTAATGTCTTAGAGTTTTGATTTATTTATAGTTTTTTGGTTTTGATAATTTCAAATAAATAATTTGTCACTTAGGATTTCTTCTTTGCTTGTGGTTTTGAGAATCAGACTTCATCTTGCTCTACCTTTTGATACTGATGTTAGTTTGAAGCACCAAATATACCATTGGAAAGCTACTCTTGAGCACATTGCCTTGAAAACACCTGTAACCTAATCTGAACCAAACTTTATATGCAAAAAATCTCCCAAACAATCAGACTTTGTCTTGGCCACTAGTCTTTAAGAACTAAATGGTTCCTTGGACAAAAACACTTCTAGGCTATGAAACCTAGTGATTCATAGGCTAAACTTTACCAGTAGACTTCCAAAATAGATAATTGAACAAAAAAATTACCTATATTATAAGACCCTAACACCTTATGACTTAACTCACTGCCAAACTTCAAAATTATTTTTCCCATCAATCCTTGGGATTTTTTATGAGTATCATATATCGTTGGAAATGAATTTGAGAGGACTATCCACCTATCCACTTTACAGTAAAACCTAGAGTTAGCATTGGAATCAACACTTGGATTGTGACAAATGCCTGACCAGACACATCTTAAACTCAAGGGATTTTCTTATGACTTGATTGAGTTTTTGGAAAGCGGTTGGAAATAACACACACTGAAAGAGGTTTTGAAAAACTAAGAATATCTCACACATATGAGGGAAATTGTGCATAATGTGGTAGCAAGATTAGGTTTATAACTTAATAGTTATAAAAATGGTAGATAATAGTAGTTGTGTAAAACATAGGTCCACAGTTAAGAGGAAGTGATGACACAAATTCTAGACCTAAAATGTATAGTGAAAGAAAAATTTAAAAGACTTACAAGAGTCTCACTCTACATTTAAAGGATCCCATAACATAGAATGCTTCCAACTAACATGACTCAATCAATCAAGAACGCTTGAAACATCAAGGCTGTCAAAAACATATCACTCATGTATGCTAGTTCAAAAGGCTTACAAGAAAATGAAACATGAGTGAATTCAACCTCAAGGAATGGTTATGAACTATCTTCAGTTAATACTAAATATGGAATTCTTGATAACAAGACTTACAAAAAAAACTAATATTTCATGAAGGTTCACAATATTGATAGTAACATGAGGCAGAACTATGTAAATCATAATCTGGAATGAAACAGTAAATGATGGAAACAGATAAGAAGATGAACAATACACACATGATACAAATTGTGAGTCCTCAAGAGGGCTTCTGGATATATTATATATATTCAAAAAATTACAACACAATATGCAATGAAAGGTACAACCAATGAACCCTTTCCTCCTTGCCTTACATAGTATAAATAGAAAAAGGGAGTTCTATAAAAAACATCCATAAAAAGTGAAATTTTATTTTTTGAGTCTTTATTACAATCCTCTACACATATTAGAGCTTATCTTAAAAATAAAAAGTAAACTGAAATAAAAATGAAGACAGAACATGGTAGCATGGAACTCGAGTGCTCCTCGTTTCTTAGGAAAAATGCCTCCATAAAAAGTGCAATTTGCCAACTTAAAAGAACACATGGACCCTTATCTGCAAAAGTGTAGGAGTAGCTTACTGAAAGGAGTAACCAACTGGAAGATACCTTGATTAGATTACACTTGGAAAAATATCATCACCGCTGAGGCTGCATTCACTTTATCATCTTTTAGTGTCATTCTTTTGAGAACAGAACCAAAAAGCAACCTTTTCTCCTCCCTATACAAAATTCGAAAATAATAGCTACGTTTTTCAAAAAGGGTAGCTATATCTGAAAATACTATGTATAAGCCAAAAAATGAAAATTTTCTTCAAATTTTCAAGGTTCTGTATATTCAATCATCAGAGATCTAATATAGAATAAAAAATCCTAATAGCTTCAGCCTTAGTTACCCTTTTGTTTGACCTTCTCTTTTGTGCTGTCTTTTTGTGTTGAATATTTTTCTTCCTTGATTCATTCTCTGGGATTACATCAATGTTTATTATTTCATCCCTGAGAGCAGGGTTGGCTATGAGTTTACTTGTTAATATAAGCTTGTTCTTTGGCCTGGTGTGAGGCCTTTGAATGTATGGGTTTGGAATATATAAAGGCCTCTTTCTCTCATGTATGACTCTACTTGATTGTCCTTCTTCAAATTCTAACTCACTGAACTCCATCTCGTTTCTATCCTCCTTAAAAGATGAATATGAATGAATTATAATTTTCTTCTTCCCCTTGGCTAAAGAACTAATAGATGAGTAAAGTTGAGCTATGGTAGGTTCTTTTACTATAATAGTCTCTGGAAATTTTCTCTTCTCCTTTTTGAGTGAGGAAAAGACTTGTGCAAGTGTAGGCTCCTATGGTGCTGAAGTGACATTGTTTTCTTGATTCTCCTCTCTAGCCTCTAGAACAGGGCTTGATGTCAAGTTTTTAGGGCTGAATTCCACTGAAGGTCCCTCTATCATAATGAGTTTTCTCCTATGTTTACCCTTTGAAGAGGAAGCCACCTCTTCCTTGTTCTTAGTCATAGTGATTTTTTCAGGCATGGCAGATTTTTGCTTGAGTTTGTTTCTATACTCCTGCATGAAATACCTCAAGGTCTGTGGATCCTTGGATGAACTACTAGTGTAGACATCCTTGGCTAGTTTTACTGATGACATAGGAGTGATGATTGGTGTAGAAGTAGTGGTTTGAACTCTAGATTTTCTGGCTGAGTTCCTATTCTATCTACCAGATGATATTGAAGATTGACCAAATTGTGAAGGAGTCAATGTAGGTTTAGGGCTTGACTGTTGTTCCTAATTTTTTAGCTTTCTAGGCCTTCCTACTTTTCTCCTTAAATGAATACTGCTAAATCCCTCATCTACTAAAAACCTCTCCCATGTGGTTCTTTTCTTTTTCAAATGATAAACTACCAATATTTTAATCAAACCTCTATGATAGATATTATGAAGAGAATAGCCTGGGGTTTTCTGTATTTTTCGAGACATCGATAACAAATATCTATGAAGGAAAAATGGTAGATTCATAGGTTTGGAGCCAGATTTATGAGCCATAAACCTCATCTGGTATTTATGGATAGTAGAAAACCTACCCTCATAGGTTATGTAACATTGTACACTGGTAATGACATGTTGCCATTCAGGTCTAAAATATGAAATATGAATGGTAGGGGTCCAACCAATATCTTCATGTTCAGGATTTAAATATATATTCGAATTAGATTTAAGCAGATTTTTCTTATTATTATGCTAGGAATCACCTGTATTTGATGTTTGAGTTTCCCTTGCAATGATAGTTTCAGTGATCTTGAAGGTATGAGATCCAATCCTGAACTTTTCTCCATCGAATGTATCAAAAAATGGTTGATCCACTTCCACATTTTCACCTGCAAACTTCCTTAAAAACTGATACCACCCTGATGCTTTAAACTCAGACTTAGCATGATGGTCAACAAAAGGGGTGTTAGCCGACTTTGAATGGATCACCTTACCTACCTTGCCCATCTTGTTAACAGTTAACCTAACCACCAATGCACAACTGTAAAATGCGGAAAAACTACCGTCCACGAAATCGTAACTGCTGGCATTTGGTAATAGATTATTTTGCTAGAGGATAGAAATGTTTTTCTATAGTTTTCACAAGAGTGAACGGAGGAAAAAATCTACATGCCCTAAAACTCAATGAGAGGGAATGACACAAAAACAAAAATTATTTAAAACTGCTGCCAACTCATTTCACCGAACTCCATCCCATTTTTTAATAATTTCTACTCGTACTTCACTTTAATACATTTACCCTTTAATGAGTAGCAATATATTTGTGTAACCTTAGCAAATAAATAACCAACCTTTTTGATATATCCTCCAATGAGAAATAACCACATTTCAGGTGAGTAAAACCTCTTGTTTTTGCAAACCTTCACTACTCAAAGAGCAGTGTTTGTTTCACCCGTGTAATGCTTCATTTGTCTCCTTGTACCAATTTTGCAGGTAATAGCTACTTTTTTGAAAAAGACAACTATTCCTATGTTGCTTGTAAAACCAGAAATTCTGAAGAAAATAGTTGTTTCTCTAGGAAAGGGTAGTTATTCTTGTGTTATTCCTAACACAACTAATGACTTTGACATTTTTTCTTTAACCTTGGATAGAAAAATTATGGTGAATGAATAAGACTTTTCAAGTTAAATCGATGACCTTAACTACTAAAAACAATGAAAAGACTTATTAAAGGAGACTTTACCCTAATGACTCTATGCCACAAACAAACTATTGGACTTAGAACTAATTTTGGATTTTGTTAAAAAGTGATAAAAACTCATACATTTAACCCTCCAAGGCTCTCCACCATAGGTTAGGAGACAAGAGAGGATGAAAGACAGAACTTACAATGATGACTAGACCTTGATTTTTTTTTTGAAAAATTGCAGTGCTAACAATGGCTCCTATTGGGGATGAATTCCTCCTTATGAGGCTTCAAGGACTGTAGATTCAATGCCTTAAACTCTTAGACTTTTAAGTTCTAGAAGCTAATGACAAAAACTGAATTTTATTGACTGAAATGAAACTGAATCTATTTACAAACACAACTACCATTTGGCATGGAGTCTTATTGAAACAACACTGTGGATATTTATAATGGAGAGACTGATTGACTCAACAAACAAATCAATTTTTGAGATAATGACCATTGAATGGAACTCCAGTTAATTGATCATCATCTAAATGTTTCAACAGAATTGTATTCTTTTCCAGAACTTGAGCCATTTTAAATGGCCCAAACCACAAGTTTTCAAACTTAGCATGCTTCCCATGGTGTTCTCTTCTTGTATCACAACGCAATACCAAATCATATTCTTGGACTACTTGTTGTTTTGCCCTTTTTTCAAAGACAACTTTTACTTTGGCTTTGTACCTCTGTGTTTTATCCATCAGGGTTTCCTAGATTTGATGAACTTCTATCAGTTGCAACATCCTTCTTTGAATGGGATTTGAATTATTAGTTTCATTTTGTAAGAGCTTCATAACAGGAAGGGCCAAATGTAATGGCATCACAACATCATCACCATAAACAAGTTGAAAGGGAGATACTCCAATTGATCTTTTGATACTCACCCTATCTGCCCAAAGAGCATGAACTAGCTGAGTATCTCAATTTATTTTGTTTTCTATCATCATATTTTTAATAATTCTTACCAGAATTTTGTTTGATGACTCAGCTAACCAATTACCTTGGGGGTAATAAGGTGTAGAATGAATCAAATCAATGTTATACTTCTAAAAAAAAATGTTCATCTTGGCATATTTAAAAGCCATTTCATTTTCAGTGACCAACTTTTGAGGGAAGCCAAATCTAGACATAATATTTTCCAACATAGATTTAATTATTAACGTGTCAGTGGTGTTTCTGGTTGGAATGGCCTCAATCCACTTGGTGAAATAATCTGTGGCTATAAGAATCCACCTATGATGTCCTCATGACGGCGGGTGAATCTCACCAATGAAATCTAGCCCCCACTACTGGAAAGGAGTATCCGCTGAAATGGGAATGAGAGGTAGTGGGAGCAGCTTTTTCTTACCAACAAACTTTTGACACTCAGTGCAAGCTCTAAATTTAGAAAAAACATCAGAGAAAAGAGTTGGACAATAATAGCCAGCTCTTAGAATTTTATTTGTGACAGCTTTCCAGTATAAATCACCACCACATACCCCTGCATGTATCTCTGTCATAACTTCCTGTGGTTCAGCTTCATCTAAACATCTCAACAAAACTCCTACAAGGTCTTTCCAATAAATATGTTTTTCCATTATGCAATACTTAACAATCTTCAATTTAAAAGCCCTTCTCTTTTATTTTTCCATTTTTGGAGGACAAAAGAAATTTAACAAAAAGTACACTATATCCTTGTACCAATTAGAATAAAATATTTCAGGATAATTAGTTATACCTTCTTTATCTATTTCTTTAGCTATCTCGATGTTTAGATTTAGAGATTTGCAATTTAA
This sequence comes from Pinus albicaulis, assembly GCA_034641835.2. Lineage (NCBI taxonomy): Eukaryota > Viridiplantae > Streptophyta > Pinopsida > Pinales > Pinaceae > Pinus > Pinus albicaulis. The sequence goes on from CM076579.1 coordinate 1,129,623,624, forward strand.
TTTTGCCATCAAGCGAGCTAAACCCTTTCCCTTTTTTAACTTAGTAGGTTTAATTTCAATGTAAAATTCTAGAATATTTGTCAACCATATTCCCCTCCTACCATCTGTGTCTGGCTGCAAAAATACATCCTTGACAACAATATTTGGCACAAAAGAAATGAATTTAGAAAGTAGGACATAAACTCGAAAATACTTCAAAGCCTTAACCAGTGCATATGCTTGTTTTTCAACCAAGATGTACTTTAACTCAACATCTCTTAATGTAGAACTGAATAAAGAAGTTGACTGCTCCCAACCTTCCTTGTTCTTTTGAAGTAAAACTCCTTCAATAGTTTCCTCAGAAGCATATGAAAAATTCAGAAAATCCTTCTCAAAATCTAGGTTGATTAACACTAGGGCTTCAGTCAAGGAAGATTTGATTGCTAAGAAAGAGTTTTTGGCTTTATCTTTCCACCTGAACTTTGCATCTTTCTTAAACAAGACACTTATATGTTTAATTAATTTTGAAAAGTTTGGAAAAAAACGCCTCAAAAAATTAATTTTACCCAAAAGTTACTGTAACTCTTTTTTATTTCTGGGTAAACCAATTTTCTAAATAGCTTCAACTCTCCCTGGCTCAATGCAAATACCATTTTCTGTTACTATATGTCCCAACAATTTTCCTTCTTGAACAACAAAGCATGATTTCTTTGGGTTTAAATACAAACCAAATTTTCTACACTTATCAAACACTTGTTGCAAATGTTTTAAATGATCATGATCATATTTTAAAAATATTATTATGTCATCCAAATAAATGACAACAAATATTTCCTTTTCTCTTTCAAAGGAAATGTCCATTTCCCGCTGAAATGTTGCACCTGCATTCATTAAACCGAAAGGAATCTTATTGTACATAAAAGTTCCCTAGGGTGTATTAAAGGTTGTTTTATCCCTGTCTTGATTTTCAACTAAAATTTGATTGTATCCTTAAAAGCCATCTATCATTGACAACTTCTTTGAGCCTACAACCTTCTACAAAATATGGTCCATTTTGGGTAAAGGATATTTATGCTTTAGCGAACACTGGTTCAAATTGCGAAAATCAACACAAATTCTGATTTCACCATTCTTCTTTTGAACCGGGACTATATTAGATACCCAATTGGAAAATCTTAAAGACAAAATATTTTGGCTTCCCACATTTTTTTGATCTATTTCTCAATAATATGGATCAGCATACGATTAATATGCCTTATCTTCCGTGCCATAGGTTTTTCTTCTGATTTAAGAGGGATTTTATTATCCAATATACTTTTTTCATATGTCTTCAAATCATTGTAGGACTAAGAAAAAATTTATGCATACTGCTTTAGCAACTTGACATATTTAGTCCTAGTTTCTTGAGGAATAAATTTAGAAACTTTAACATATCTAGGCTGATTTTCAGTACCAATGTTGCAATCAACTGTACTCTCTTCATTTGTCTTGCTATCCATCTTTAAAAAGACATCATTATTGTCAAATAAAATCTCTAAAGGAACCAAGCTTTAGGGATGAAGTTTGTTTTCAGATCAATAATGTATTTTCCAGCTATAGTCTTTTTGAATGGCTTGTTGTTCTGACTTTTAGCTATGTATTGTTCATTGTCAATCTGAATGTCTAAAACCTCCTCCACACTTTCCAAAAATTTCTGAATATATTTATCATTTTCAAACACTTACTATTATTTGATATTGTCAAGAATGGAAGGTCTATTTTTTATCTGAATATCATAGGTTTCTTTAACATCAAGAGGAACCTTAAAATTACTAGCAGCAATGACCAATGAATCTGCCATTTCATTTTATTCTTTGGAAACAAAATTCAAATTGAATGCTTAAAAATAATTTTCAATCAAATCCCAAACTTCATTTATGTAATTCTTCAATTTTCAATTTTTTACTTGATATTTATCTCTCACATGCTGTACCACCAACTTTGAATCACCAAAAACAATCAACTGATCAGCTCCAAAATATTTTTCTGCCTTCATTCCCAAAATGAGTGATTCATACTTAGCAGTGTTATTAGTAGTGACAAATTGTAATTTGTATGATAAAGTCACTACCTGCTGAGTGGGATAAATAAGAACTACACCAGCCCCTGACCCCTCTCTTGATGAGGCTTCATCAAAATACAATTTCCAAATATGTCCTAATTCTAAATCCTACTCTTTTGAAATGAGTAGCTGTTGTTTTTTTTTACTAATTTCAGGTTGAAAATTGTTGTCATCAACAGCAAGGTGTAAAATATATGACCCTAAATCCTTCTCCTCTGCATATATAGGATGATTTGAGGGATTTTATTGATCACTTATGATATAAACCATCTGTGTTTCCCTATAAAATCTCCTAAATTATTCTCCAAAGAATGGAATAGTGGCATATGTCATATCCATTTGGAGAGTGCCTCCTAGCTTCTTGGACCAAGATCTAGAAAGAAGCATTCTAAATATAGATGGTATTTCAGCAACCACTATGTCCATCACTAGAATTTCCATGGGGAGCTGGGTAAGAGAAATCACCAAATCTTTGATCACTCCTAAACACTTGACCCTTTTGGAGTTGAAAGTGTAGAGGTCATGGTATTGTTTAGTGATTTCCATTCCTAATTCATCCATCACTTTCTTAGGCATTAGATTGTGAGAGGCCCCAGAATATAATAGGTAGTTGTGCAGCAATTTGTTATGAATGTTGAGTGAAAGATAGAAAGGTGGAGAATTGTCATCATTTTTATCTTGGACATGGCTACCTAAAAAGATAGCAACATTTTCATCCTCAAGGTTGTAAGAATTAGGAGAAAGAGATGGTTGTAACAGCCTTTTAAATGACTCTCTGTAGGCTGGATTTTTCAACAATTCAAGGAGTGGAACCAGAATCTTGATTTTATTCAATTCTGACTTGAAACTGAAATTGAGTGGAGTCAAGTCTTTATTTTATGCAGCAGTTTTAATGATTGGGGCAAGGTTAGGTGATGGAGGGACATCATTAAGCTTTACCTTTTGCTTGGTAGCAATTTTTCAGCATCTTGTTTTTGTTGAGGTTGTTGGACAACCCATTTTGATCTCAAAGGATAATTTCTTGTTTGGTTTTCATGCTGCTTTTTCTCTTTTTGAGCATGAATATGAGCCTCTTCATCATCTGAAAATATATTTATCCTGGACTAATATTCATACTCTTGCAAATTCAAACAAGTTGACTGTGATGTCTCCCCAATAAGATTTATATCTTCATCATCCTCTTCTTGTTCTTGCAGATTTTCTTCAGAAAAATTATTCAGTGGAGGTTGAAAATTTTGATCATCAGGATTTCTTCTTGGTTGTTGTAAAATTTGTTGGGGCTGAAAGGGTCTCCTAAAAGGAGCCTGATTTCTGTTTCCTTCATTTTGAATGGGCCTAGCTATAGGCCTTTTTTCTAACTCTAGTTTTATCATTTTGGAAGTAAGATGTTTAATCAAATTAGACATTTGATCAAGATTTTCTTCAGCTATGAATTTTTTTGAGGAGGAAGATGGTTTCTCTTCTTTCATTTTCTTTTTATCCTTTTCCCCCTTTCGCTCTTCAATTTTCAACTTGTTTGAGGCCATAATATTGGACTGCACTACAATAGCAGCCTCCTTCATACCCACCAATGTTTGTGGCTTCTCAGATCTCAACCACAGTGAAAACTTGGAGTCTAAGGCATTGGAAAAGGTTATCATGGTTGTAGTTTCAGGAGGTTTGACTTCTACAGGAATATTTTGATAGACTTTATTGAATCTCTTTGTAAATTCTGCCAATACCTCATCAGTATTCTTCTTTAAAGCCCAAAAATCTATGAGGTAACACAAGTAATCCTTCCAATCGCCCCATTTTTTTACAAACACTTCCTCCAAAGCATCTATTCTTGTTATTGAATTTGGTGGAAAATTTCTAAACCACTTTCGAGCTTCTCCATCCAAGCTCTGAACAAAGAGTCTTGACCAAACATCTTCATGTTCAATGTTTTGATTATCAACATAATTTTAAAAGGAAACTTGGTGTTCTTCGACAAATACTCCTTCTCCGTCCCTTGTGTATTTGGGAAAATATTTCAGATAATCCCTTTAAGGAAGAGGTTGCAAAGGTTGAGGAAGAGCAAGTGGTGCATATCTTGCAGCAACAATCTGTTGCATTCTTGTAGGAGCAGGATGAGCCATGACTTGCTGAGGTATAAATAGTGGAAAACTTGTTGATGCAAAAGTTTGAATGCTGTAAATTTAAGTTTGTGGAGTTGAAAATAATGGATTTTCGAATAAATGGACAAGATAAGGATTTATTTCAACCTCTCCAAGAGAATCAGTTTCATATGTAGGTTCTTGAAGGATTTTGGCAGCTTCAACTTTATTCTGTTGAGCTAAAAAGTCAGAGAGATTAAAGGTTAGATTTTCAGGAAGGTTACATCCTCCTTGATGAGAAGAAGATGAGCCAATAGCTGGGTTTTGAGACAAAGGAACATACTCCTGTTGTGGTCTAAAAGAGGACTGATATTTAGGATGAGTTTGAAGAAAACTTAGGATTGTTTTAATGTCTTCTTCAGTTAAAATAGACCTATCTAGGAAGGGTGCAATTTCCAACACTTGTTCTAGTTCCCATTCTATCAGCATAAAGGTTTCTAATTTTTGGTTTTCTTCATTAACACCTAAAACCTCTGATTTATCTTCTTTCATTGGAATAATATTTGTTTCTAATTTACTAAGTGATGACTGAGAGATACTTTCAGCTGAATCTAGGCTAACATCATCTACTTTGCCTTTTATGGAAGCAGTTTCAACTTGAAATATTTCAAGAGATTTCTTTGAAACTGGAATTTATTTAGGTTGTGAGACAGATGATGGTACCTTTCCCTTTGGAATGTACTTTTAATGCAACTTTTTCACTGAATGTGATGTAGCTTCAACTTATTTTTGTTTCCCTCTTGCATCCTTTATGATATTTTCTGAATCAGAAACTGGAATCACAGGATTTGATCTATGATTTCTTCTTCTTGTGGTAGGTGTCTTGAAACACCTCATTCTCTTTGTTGAGTCGCCAAGTGAACCAATTACAATCAGAAAGAGTGACTAGTCTTTATTCACCTTTAAAAACTAGTACTATGCATTCAAGAAAAAACTTAGGGAGAATATTGAATTCAGAATCTTCGTCTCTTGGAAGATGCACTAAAATATGTTAGGGCTGGAATCAACACTTGGATTGTGACAAGCGTCTGACTAGAGACATATTAAGCTCAAGGGATTTTCTTATGACTTGATTGAGTTTTTTTGAAAGTGGTTGGAAATCACACATGCTGAAAGAGGTTTTGAACAACTAAGAATCTCTCACACATATGAGGGCACTGGTGCATAATGTGGTAGCAAGACTAATTTTGTAGCTTATTGGTTATAAAAATGGGAGATAATAGTATTTGTGTAAAACAAAGGTCCACTGTTAAGAGGAAGTGATGACACAAATTCTAGACCTGAAATGTATAGTGAAAGAAAGCTTTTAAATACTTACAATAGTATCACTCTACATTTAAAGGATCCAATAACATAGAATGATTCCAACTAACATGACTAAATCAATAAGGAATGCTTGAAACATCACGACTGACAAAAACAGATCACTCATGTATGCTAGTTCAAAAGGCTTACAAGAATATTAAACAAGATTCAATTCAACCTCAAGGAATGGTTATGATCTATCTTCAGTTAATACTAAATCTGGAATGCTTGATAACAAAACTTACAAAAACAAACTAATATTTCATGAAGGTTCATAATACTGATAGTAACGTGACGCAGAACTATGTAAATGAAATCTAGAATGAAACAATAAATGATGGAAACATATAAGAAGATGAACAATATACACGCCATAAAAATTATGAGTCCTCAAGATTTTTTATGGATATATTATATATTCAAAAAGTTACAACATAATATGCAATGAAAGGTACAATCAACGAACCCTTTCCTCCTTGCCTTACATAGTATATATACAAAAAAGTAGTTCAGTAAAAATCCTCAATAAAAAGTGCAATTCTGTTTTTTGAGACTTTATTACAATCCTCTACACATAGTAGAGCTTATCTTAAACATAAAAAGTAAACTGAAATGAAATTGAAGACAAAACATGGTAGCATGGAATTAGAGGAGGTTGAGTTGAGGTGGCCAAGTGCTCCTCGTTTCTTGGAAAAACTACCTCCATAAAAAGTGAAAATTTCCAACTGAAAAGAACACCTGGACCCTTATCTGCAAAAGCGTAGGAGTAGCTAACTGAAAGGAGTAACCAACTAGAAGATACCTTGACTAGATTACACTTGGTAAATTATCATCACCACTGAGGTGTCATTCACTTTATCATCTTTTAGTGTCATTATTTTGAGAACAAAACCAAAAAGAAACCTTTTCTCCTCCCTATACAAAATCCGAAAATAATAGCTATTTTTTCCGAAAAGGGTAGATATATCCAAAAATATTGTGTATATGCCAAAAAAATGAAAATTTTCTTCAGATTTTCAAGGTTCTGTATATTCAATCATCAAATATCTAATATAGAAGCAAAAATCTTGATATCTTCAACCTTAGTTACCCTTTTGTTTGACCTTCTCTCTATGCTTGCTTTTTTTGCTAAATATTTTTCTTCCTTGGTTCATTCTCTGAGCTTTCATCAATGTTTATTATTTCATCCCTAAGAGCAAGGTTGAATATAAGTTTACTTGTTAATATGAGTTTGTTCTTTGGCCTGGTGTGAGGCCTTTGAATGTATGAGTTTGGAATATATAAAGGCCTCTTTCTCCCATGTATGACTCTGCTTGACTGTCCTTCTTTAAACTTTGACTCACTGAACTCTGTCTCACTTCTATCCTCCTCAAAAGATGAATATGAATGAATTATATTTTTATTCTTTCCCTTGGCTGAAGAAATAATATATGAGTAAATCTAAGCTATGGTAAGTTATTTTGTTGTAATAGTCTCTGAAATTTTGCCTTTCCAATTTTTGAGTGAGGAAAATACTTGTGCAAGTGTGAGCTCCTTTGGTGCTAAAGTGGAATTGTTTTCTTGATTCTCCTGTCTAGCCTCTAGAACAGGGCTTGATGTCAAGGTTTCAGGGCTAAATTCCACTGAATTTATCTCTATCATAATTATTTTTCTCTTGTGTTTACCCTTTGAAGATGAAGTTGCCTCTTCCTTATTCTTAGACAGTGTTTTTTTCAAGCAGGGTAGCTTTTTTCTTGAGTTTGTTTCTATACTCCTGCATGAAAGACCTCAAGGTGTGTGGCTCCTTGGATGAACTGCTAGTGTAGACCTCCTTGGCTGGTTGTACTAAAGAAATAGGAGTTATGATTGGTGTAGAAGTAGTGGTTTAAACTCTAGCTTTTCTGGTTGAGTTTCTAGTATGTATACTAGATGATATTGAAGATGGACCAGCTTGTGAAGGATTCAATGTAGGTGTAGGGATTGACTATTTTTCTTGAGTTTTTAGCTTTCTAGGCCTTCCTCCTTTTCTCCTTGAATGAATACTGCTAAATCCCTCACCTACTAAAAAATTCTCCCAAGTGGTTATTTTCTTTTTCAAATGATAAACTACCAATATTTTAATCAAGTCTCTGTGATAGAGATTATGAAGAGAGTAGCTTAGGCTTTTCTGTATTTTTCAAGACATTGATAACAGAAATATATGAAGGAAAAATGGTAGATACATAGGTTTGGAGCTAGATATATGAGCTAGAAACCTCATATGGTATTTATGGACAGTAGAAAACCTACCCTCACAAGTTATGTAATGTTGTAAAATGGTAATGACATGTTCCCATTTAGGTCTAAAATATGAAATATGAATGGTAGGGGTCCAACCAATATGTTCATGTTCAGGCTTTAAATATATATTCGAATCATATTTAAGAAGATTTTTGTTATTCTTATGCCAGGACTCACCTATAGTTGATGTTTGAGTTGCCCTTGCAGTGATAGTTTCGGTGATCTTGAAGGTCTCAGACCCAATCCCGACCTTTTCTCCATCGAATGTCTCAGCAAATGCTTGAGCCACTACCACATTTTCACCTGAAAAATTCCCTAAAATTGATACCACCCTGCTGCTTTGAACTCAAACTTAGCACGATGGTCAACAAAATGGGTGTTAGCCGGCTCTGAACGGTTCACATTACCTCCATTGCACATCTTGTTAACAGTTAACCTAACCACCAATGCACAACTGTAAAATGAGGAACAACCAACCTCCACAAAGCCCTATTTGCTGGCACTTGATAACATATTGTTTTGTTGGAGGATAGAAACGTTTTTTTGTAGCTGTCACAAGAGTGAACGGAGGCAAAGCTCTGCATGCCCTAAAATTTGGTGAGGGAATGACATGAAAACAAAAATGATTTAAAACTGTTGCCAACTCATTTCACCGAACTCCATCACATTTTTTAATCATTTCTACTCGTATTTCACTTTAACAAATTTACCCTTTAATGAGTAGCAATATGTTTTCATAACCTTAGAAAATAAATAACCAATCTTTTTGATATATCCTCCAATGATAAATAACCACATTTCAAGTGAGTAACACCTCTTGTTTTAGTAGACCTTCACTACTCAAAGAATAGTGTTTGTTTAACTTGAGTAATGATTCTTTTGTCTCCTTGTACCAATTTTTTAGGTAATAGCTGCTTTTTTGAAAAAGAAAGTTATTCTCGTGTTGCTTATAAAACCAGAATTTATGAAGAAAATAGTTGTTTCTCCAGGAAAGTGTAGCTATTCCTGTGTTATTCATAACACAACTAATGACTTTGAAATTTTGTATTTAAACTTGGATAGAAAAATCATGGTGAATGAATAAGACTTCTCAAGTTAAACCCATGACCTTAACTAATAAAAACAATTAAAAGACTTATTAAAGGCGACTTTACCCTAATGACTCTATGACATAAACAAACTATTGGACTCAAAATTATTTTTGGATTTTGTTAAAAAGTGATAAAAACTCATACATTTAACCCTCTAGGGCTCTCAACCATAGGTTAGGAGACAAGACAGGATCAAAGATACAACTTACAATGTTGACCAGACCTTGATTTTTTTTTTTGAAAAATTACAGTGCTAACACCTAGCATGAAATATTTTAGAAAAAATTCCTTCACGTATAGGCCCTTAAATCATGTATTCAATATCTTTCAAGCACTATAAAACTCTACATACACCAAAAAACACATTAGTAACAATATCAACAAACTCTCAAACATACTCCCCTAAACTTGTAGGCCCTTGTCATCAATGACCAAGTTGGTATCAATTAAAATAATCTAGCAATCTACTCAACAATCCCCTGTTGGAAATGTGATGCAGAGTGTTGTCCTTGATGGCAACCCACTAAATGAAGATGAAGACATGCGACTGTTGACATGTGTTGTCCTTGATGGCAAACCACCTGATGAATTTATTCTTGACGTAATAGACTTGGTAAATGATGTTTGTTAGCAATATGATGATGAATGTTGTCCTTGAAAGGCAACCCTCTTGATGAAGATAATGGAAACTTACTTGATGAAGTTGTGCCTGATAGAATATGGTTTGATGAACTAAATATGATGTATCTACAGTGTGTACAGAAGGCAATGAAGAAAGGAATTTAGCTTGTGCTAAATCTATGATGAAAAAGAGTATGTCTCTAGGAATACGCGGATATGTCTAAGGTAAGTCGTGTATGCACGCGGAAAGGAACGTTCCAAGTCGCGTATGGGTAAAAGCGCTCAAAAAGTGCAAAACCAGGGGTAACCACCATGGTATTATTTTGGCTCATGGTATTGAAAAAGGGGCCCGTGGTATTGAAGGCTCGTGGTATTGGTTTGGCTCATGGTATTGAAAAAGGGGCCCGTGGTATTGAAAAAGGATAAACCTATATAAGGAGAAGAAATTCATTGTGAAAATCATGAGTGTGGGAGCAAGATGTCTGAGCTTGAATGAATACCTCTATATGAAGTATATCTGTATGGAAAGGGTAAAGGTTTGATGATAGATCTGAATCTATGGTGCACCTATGAAGAAATGATGAAGCGGAATATCTAGATCTGGAATGTATTTGTATTTGCTAGATCTGTTTATGGAAGGCTTAGATTTGAGATGAGGCGAACATCTGTCTGAAGTAAAAGGGTAAATCTGAACTGAATATCTGATCTGAAGAAGTATGCTGCTCTATAATGATTGAAGATCTATACGCTACTTCGCCACAGAGGAAGCGCGTATATACGCGGCTTCGCTGAAGTGAAAGCGCGTATGCGCAATAAAATATGTACAGAGGTATACGCTGGTTTGTGTGGACGGAAGCACGTATATACGCGACATCAGTGAAAGGAAAGCGTGTATGCAAACTAGGGTTTGCTGAAGCATGGGTTGTGCTCTTTTGAAGTTGTTAGATCCAGTGTGAAAATTGATGAAACGTGGTCCAACGATGTGCTGAGGGTTGTAGCCTTCAGTCAGGGGGTGGTAGCTCCCTTCCAGGTGAGGCTGGTAAACGAGATCAGGGGGTCTTAGCTCCCTTCCAGGTGAGGCTGGTAAACGAGAGCAGGGGGTCGTAGCTCCCTTCCAGGAGAGGCTGGTAAACGAGTCAGGGGGTTGGAGCTCCCTTCCAGGAGAGGCTGGTAAACGAGCGCAGGTGGGTGCCTGCGTGCTGGTAGAGTCTGCACCAGCACATATGTTGTAAGATTTTTTCTCTATAATAAAATATTGAAGGCTGAGCAACTGCAGCGGTGGTTTTCTCCCGACTTGGGTTTCCACCTAAAATTCTGGTGTTCATGTGTGATGCTTTGTGTGATGGTTTATTCTGTTCTTACTGCACATGTTTACTGTTTATAGAACATCTAATGAATGAATGATGGAATGATATAAGTGAAGAATTAATGGCATAATTAGATCTATGTGTATACGCGAGTTTTATGAAGGATATCCGCGTGTATACGCTAGTTTGGTTCAGCAAAGTAGCGTATGGGTTTTAGAGAGTGAAAAAGTAAAAAGTTTGATAAAGTCCTAAATACTGATTCACCCCCCCTCTCAGTATTTTTCCCAACAATTGGTATCAGAGCAGGTCCTTCTGCAGAAGCTTGATCGCTTGAAGGAGATCCGTCGCAATGGGAAGTCAAGAAGGAGTAATGTATATAAAGCCACCTCTATTCAATGGAAGCAATCTGATATTCTGGAAGGTACGAACAAAAGCATATCTGCAAAGTCTTGGTGCAGATGTATGGGCAATCGTGGAAGAAGGTTATCAATACCAGGCAAGTATTCCTACTGATGCAGCTGAAAGAAAGAAGTATGAAATCAATGCCAAAGCAGTGAATGTCTTATTGGGAAGCATGTCTGAATCAGAATTTGCTAAAGTGATGCGGCTACATTCGGCAAAGGACATATGGGACAAAATCATTCTAAGCTATGAAGGAGACACAAAGGTAAAAAGTGCAAAACTCCAAACTCTTAGAATTGAATATGAAAATTTGAAGATGCATAGTGATGAGAGTGTTGCTAGTTTCTTTCTTCGTCTGGATGATATTGTAAATCGAATGAGAAATTTGGGTGAAACCATAACTGATACTACTCTAGTGGAAAAGGTCTTAAGATCCTTGACTTCAAAATTTGACTCTAAAGTTTTAGCTATTGAAGAAAGGCAAGATCTGCAAACGCTTACTATTGTTCAATTACATGGTACTCTGACTGCTTTTGAAATGAGACAAGGAGGTCCTTCTCAAATAAGAGAAGCTTCTTTTAAGGCATCTACAAAAGGAAAGGAAAAGGAAGTTGTCAAAGAATCCAGCTATATATCCGATGAAGAAGAAGCAAATTTCGTGAGAAAGCTCCAACTGGGTACTGGAAGATTCAAAGGTAAGCTTCCCTTCAAATTTTTTGAGTGTGGAAAAGTTGGTCACTATGCTGCTAAATGTCCTTATAGAGAAAAGCATGGTAAAGAGAAACAATTTGAAAAGAGAAAGAGTTATTATGCAAAAGAAGATGATGATGAAGTGTCCAGTGAAGATGAAGAAGATTTTGACCATGATCTGAAAGTGCTCATGGCAAAGAAGCAAAAGAAGAAGCCTACTCGAAACAAGGAGATACCTCAGAAATCATGTATAGCAAAAATTGAAGAAGATGAACCAGGTATTAATCGTTGTTCTTGTCTCTTACTTAATTTCATGTGCAAAGATTATGATAGTGAAAGTGACAGTATGGATCCAGAAGTTTCTGATGAAGCTCTACAAATACTCATGGCAAAGAAGGAAAAGAAGAAGGCCACTTGTAATACTCTTCTTTGTGCAAACAATAGTGAAGATAGTAAAGTTGTGGAAGCTATCAAGATCAAAGTTGAAGAACAACAAAAGGAAATTGATACGAAATATTCTATTTACAAAGAGATGACCTCTCAAATGAAAGATCAAATAGAAATGTTGAATGGAAAGGTGGACAAGTATCAAAGGTTTCATACTTATGCATCCAATCGAATTAAAGAACTAGAAGCAGAAATCAACGATCTAAATGCAGATCTCAAAAAATCAAGCAAGAAGAATGAAGGACTTGAAGCTGCAATCATCTCTCTACAAACAGATCTTGAAGCATCAAGTGAGAAGAATGAGGAACCTCTACAAACATTTGAAAAGGAAGGCCTTAGGCAGGGAAATTATATATATATATATATCTATATATATATATATATCTATATATATAACATAAAAATTTCCATTTCATCGTTCTTCTCTTGTAACTTACTCTCTAAATTATACAACAAGTTGATTGAGTAGCTTCCAGTCCCAAAATGAACTAATTCAATGTGTTGAGGGAGAGACCACTCCCAGTATTTGTCTAAGTTATGAAAATGGTTCCCTAGAAAGATATGTTTTGAAGGTATCAGAAATTTGATCATTAGTAGCAACATTTTGAAGTCTAACAATATGGTCCACAACCTAAAATCTCAAGGCGTGATACTTAATTGAAATATGCTTCATTTTTTTATGCATAACAAGGTTCTTGGAGATACCATTGGAACTAGTATTATCACATGTGATGGAAATAATATCATCAAATCCAAATTTTATGTCCTTTAATGTTTTCTTCATTCAAAGTATTTGAGTAAAACAAGTTGTTAGTGCTATATACTCTGCTTCAACTATAGATGAGGAAATGGAATTCTATTTTTTGCTTACCAAGATACCAAGAAATTTACCAAAAATAATTTTTCTCCACATGTACTCTCTCTATCATCAATGTTACCTACGCAATATACATCAATATATTATTTCAAATTGAAATATATACTTCTTTCATACCATAGACCAAAATTAATTGTACCATGGAGATATTTCAAAACCCTTTTGACTTAGCATAAAAATTTACATTTCATCGTTCCTCTCTTGTAAATTTCTCTCTAAATTTTTCAACAATTTGAGTAGCTTCTAGTCCCAAAACGAACTAATTCAATGTGTTGAGGGAGAGACCACTCCCAGTATTTGTCTAAGGTATGAAAATGGTCCCCTAGGAAGATATTTTCTGAATATATCAAAAACTTGATCATTAGTAGCAGTATTTTGAAGTCTAACAACATGGTCCACAACCTAATCTCTCAATAAGTGATACTTAATTGAAATATGCTTCATTTTTTTTAAACATAACAAGGTTCTTGGAGATACCACTGGCTCTAGTATTATCACACATGATGGGGATAATATCATCAAATCCAAATTTTATATCCTTTGTTGTTTGCTTCATTCAAAGGATTTGAGTACAACAAGTTGTCATTATATTCTTTCAAATTTAAATCATTACATCTTTCATACCATAGACCAAAATTAATTGTACCATGGAGATATTCGAAAATCCTTTTGACTACATTTACATGCCTCACTTTAGGTTTTGATTGAAATCTAGAAAGTAGACCTATTGCTTACATTATCTTAGGTCTTGAGGTATTTAAATGCAATAAATTTTCAATCATAGACCTATATTTACATTGGAGAACTCGTCTTCTTTACTCAATTTGTAACCAATTGACATAGGTGTGCTAACAAGTTTGCACTCTTCCATTACAAACTTTTTCAAAGTTTCCTTTAAATATTCGGATTGGGAAATAAATATACCTTTTTCTAACCGTGTGACTTGTAGTCTAAGGAATAATGACATCTCTCCCAACATGAACATTTTGAATTCCTTTTGCATTGCTTCAAGAAATTGCTAACTCATTTGCTCTAGATCACTCCCAAAAATTATATCATCTACATACACAATAACGATTAGTAAATTATCCTTTTCAAATTTAATATACAAGTTGTTGTTTTTGTCCCTGATTTAATCCTTGTTGTTGTTTGTTGTCCCTCATTTAATCCTTGTTGTTGTAGTTATTTTACTAGCCCTATGTACTAATTTTTTGGAGTTCATTTAGGGCATACAACACTTTTCTTAACCTACACACTTGATATCCATCTTCTAATAGATAAAATCCTTCGGGTTGTTCAATGTACAGTAACCGACCAATGAGAAAGGATGACTTGATATCCATATAATAGACTTTAAATTCTTATTACTTTCAAATTCCAAGAACATCCTAATAGCTTGTAGTCTAGCTACAGGGAAACTTTTTTCTCCAAAATCAACACATTCTACCTAATCATAACCTTTGCAGACCAACCTAGATTTGTTTCTTATCACTTGTCCTTTATCATTCAATTTTTTTCTTGAACACCTAGTTGGTACCAATAACGTTCTTGTCTTTTGGTCTAGGAATCAGTTCCCAAGTGTTGTTTTTCTGTATCTAGTCCAACTCTTCATTCATTGCCTTAGGGAAAAAAATTATCTTCACTTGCTTGACTAAATTTTTGTGGGTTGTATTTGAGATAATAGAGAAAAATTTGTGTGACTAAGACTACCTATGAATCTTATTCTTATCTAAAATCCTAGTTCTCTATCTCCAATTATTTGACTCTCAGGGTGTTACATTTGTACATACTTGGATGGGGTTTTTTCCTCTAAAGGTTCCTTTCTTCTTCTTATTTTTCTACTTATTCTTCTTCTTCTTCTTCTTCTTCTTCTTTTGGTTATGCATATTTAAAAACGTAGTCATCATCCTCATTTGTTTTCTCATTCTCCTAAAAAAAATTTGAATGAGGCAAGGTGACATCTACTTTGACATCAATTCACTCCATGGTCTTCTTGGTCCTCCTGTTATATCATTTGTATCCCTTGATTTTAAACAAATATCGAAATAAAATATCCTAATCTACTCGAGAATCAAACTTACCTAGTTTTTTATCTTTCCTTTTTATATAGGATTTGTTTCCAAAGACATTGAGATGTTTTACTATGGTTGGACTTCCTTTCCATACTTCATAAGGGGTTTTTTCACTATTAGGTTTGAGCTAAGTTTTGTTGGAAAAATAAACAACAACTTGAGTTGTTTATCCCCAAACGGTGTTTGCAACCTTTCCTTCATCCATCATTTCTCTATACATTTCTTGAATGGATATATTATTTCTTTCCACTACACCATTCTACTAAGGGGTTTTAGAAATTTAATAGTACCTTACGATCCCATGTTATTCACAAAAGTCCTCAAATTCCTTTGAAGTGTACTCTCCTCCTATATCTAACCTCAAGCATTTGATTTTCAATTCTTTCAAATTTTCTACTTAAGCCTTGAACACCTTGAATTTACTAATAGGTTTTGATTTTTATTTGAGTAACATAATCGAGGTTGCTCTACTAAAATCATCAATTAATAAAATGAATTATTTCTCCCCTCTTGGGATTTGTGTCCTTTTAAGACATCACATATCAATATGAATTCTCGATGTATATATAGTGAGTACTCCTTTATTTTGAAGTGCACCTTTGTCTTCTTACCAAAACAACAAGATTTACATAAGGAGTTGTCTAGTTTTCATGGTTTTGGAATACCTCTTACTGCCTTTGTCCTACTAATCATTACTAAATTATCAAAATTCACATGGCTCATCCTCTTGTTCCATAAACAGGTTTCATCTATCTTACTCAAGTATAATTTTACTCTAGAGTCATCAAAGGAATATACATTACTAGGGGTCTTTATTTCTTTCCCTACTATCTTACCATTCTCTTATTTTTGCATTTCACAATATTTAGACTGAAAGGTCACATTGTAAACAATTTCACACATTTGGCTGACACATAAAATATTGTGCTTAATACCATCCACATATAGAACATTTTGGACTTTGTCTTCTCATTTAAGTTGACTATTCATTTTCCTTTTATTTTGGTTAGTGGATTATTCCCAAATCTGACACAACCTTTCATATCTTCTCTTAGAAATGGGAATTTACTTTTGTCCCCAGTCATTTGTTTAGAACACCCACTACCACCATAACATTTCCCTTCTTGGTCATAATCATATAGGGAAAATCCATATTCTTTGGTCCTCTCTAACTTTTGCTTCCATTTATTTATGTTTCCTTGACGTGTGGACTCCTTAGGAATTAGTTATATAGGAGGTTCAAAGAATATAATTCTGCATTCACTAGATTTGTGACCATAGTAGTTGCAAGCGAAGCATTCAATCTCATTCATGAGAGGGGAGAATGGATTTCTCTTTCCGACAAATGAATTTATAGATCTATAATTTTGAAGGTACTTGAATCTAAAATTTGCATCTCTTTCAACTTTATTACCTATACATTTAACATACTTATGTCTAAAATTATGACAAGCATTGAAATTTCCAGAAAATAGTCATGGGTACCTGAAATTATGTAGTCATTATGCTTGGATAGAACTATTGAAATTCAATTGTCTTGCTTGTTGGTACTCTAGTCTGTATTGAGGATTATTTGTAATCTTGATAGGATAAGAACCTTTCTAGTTTCTTCTTTGATTGGATTTTCCTTCTCCATCGTCGAAATTTCCTTTGATCTCTTCGGTAGAGCTTTAATGAGATTCATTTCCTAAGGACCCGGTGTTGGAGTCATCTTTTGAAGTATGTTGGGGATCCTTGTATACCAGACCTACCTTAATTATAGGTGATATTTTAACAATGATAATGTCATGCAGGGTCTCTGATCCTTAACACATTTTATATTCAAATATATCTTAGCTTTTCATTTCTCCAAATCTATTCATAGGGAGACAACTTCTACCTCCAACTTTTGGAATTTATTTTCCCTTTCGCTCACCTGATTTATAAGAAATTCCTCTTTCCTCCTTGCTTCTTCAAGCTAATTTTTCAATGATATAATTTCTTCTTTGTAGGCATTTGGAAGTATTTTTCTTTATTCTTGGAAACTTCTAGCTTTAGAACCTCATTTCCATCTTCTAATTTATGATGGATCCTTTGTATTTCTTTTAATTGTTGTACTAGAATATCTTTAAATATAATAGTTTTTTTATAATTTTACTTTCTAAAGATTAAATTATTCGTTATCATACTGATACATACCTTCTCCTACTCTCAATAGTTGTTCATTTAGCTCTCTATTCTTCTTTTTGGTCTTCATTAGTTCATTTATAGCATTTGGTAACTGATGGGCCTCCAAATTAGATAAAAATTAAGACTCGTCTAAC
Organism: Pinus albicaulis; assembly: GCA_034641835.2. NCBI lineage: Eukaryota > Viridiplantae > Streptophyta > Pinopsida > Pinales > Pinaceae > Pinus > Pinus albicaulis. The sequence continues at coordinate 1,129,641,213 of CM076579.1, forward strand.
CTTTCTTAAGCACATAAAGGCTATATTAAATCTCACCTTCTACACTTAATAATTTTTTTTAGATTTAATGTGTTATTATCAAGGCTTAGAGATAAAATAATATTATGTGCCTAATATTATTTATTTTTGTAAAATATTGTGAGAATATTGGGCAGATTATGAAGATTTGGAAGATGAGATAATCTAGGGACTTGTTCCCTACTATAGGATGGAACAATATTGGATAATAAATGAACATGATATTATGAAATTATTGAATAGATTCTGGAGATCCAATTATTAATAAAATCTAGCAATGTGATCCCTGCCATTTAATGTAGATTCCTACTTTTGGGAACCAAATCCACTTTTTGAGGGATTTTGGAGGGGAAAGTTGCCTCCTTTCAAGGAGGATGCTTCCCCATCAATTATATAAATAAAAATTGTAATTTTACTCTAGGGGAATGTATTTTTAGTCTTTTTGTGAATAAAATTTGTTATATAGCAACTCTACTTTCATTTCTAGCAAGGTTGTACTTGGATTGAATTTAATAATTAAGTTTTGTGCCATTTTTAGCTTCTAAAGCTTGGTTTCCTTCATAGAACACCGAGTTTCCTTGGTATTGGCCATCCCAGGGGTCTCAGAGCCTTGCTACACAATTTATTTATCTTCTTTGCACTTTTTATTCACTTGCATCTCTTATTCTTTCTTTTCCTATTTCTGCACTTAGTATTCATGCTTAATTTGGTATAGGTTAGATCGATTAAATGATTTAAGTAAATTTATTTTTAGGTAATTTATACAGGTACAAGCATGATGCATCCTTAGAACAGATTTTAAAATCCATCTTCATCATTGAGCTACTTGGATTGATTTACTAGTTCACAACTTATGAAATTTCTAGAAGTATCTTACTGTAGCAAAATAGTAATAATTTTTTGTTGAATTTTAGCATGTTTCAATGAGATTATTTGGAGTTCATTCCACTTTTTTTAAGCCTACAAACATTCAACTTAATATCAAAATTTACCCCATAGCATTTTCACTTGATCAGGTTAGGCATATGGTAGGTTAACTACCTCACTAATTCTTGATTTAATTGTTTTGAGTAGTAATTTTCTACTAATTTTTAGCACATGTTAACAAGGCTATTATTGAGTTATTAAAATTGTATTAGAGTCCCAGGAAGTCCTACTTAGTAAAAAAATTTACCCCATCTTATTTTCATTCGATTTTCTTGGTCATTTGGTGAGATCACTCGAAGGAAATACTAGCTTGCAAACTAGGTATTTTAGTCTTTTCGAGTATAAAAATCATAATATTTATTGTGTGTAGGTGAGACTATGGGTTTTCAGGGTTGAGAATTTCCATTCACACTCCTCATATTACCACCATCTCCCTTATTTCTACCTCAACAACTCCTTAAAAAAATTGTTCACCGAGTGTACATTTTTGGTTTGTTGAAGGCCATTATATGCATTGGTCCTTGTGAAAGATAGGCCCATCAAGAGTAATATGATTGGAAAGGGAAATATACACAATTATTCCACCTTCCACTACCATTTACCACCTTCATATAACTTTTTTATCCCTCAGAACACTCACAGATTCAATCTTGTAGAAAAATAGGGCTATCTTGTAGCATTCTTGTAGCACCTTGTAAAAGCCCTCCAAACTTGACCAGAATTGTACTTGATCCTTGATTATTCCTCATATCCCTAAATAATTTCCCTTAGGCTCTGAAACCATGATTGAGGAATGCTTAAGAACATTTAGTATTTGTCTTTTCACCACTGAAATACGTCTATACAATTAGGGTTAGCAAACTGGTTCATGAATTGAATGGTACATGGATGGTTTATGTGATTAATTTTTGTAATGATTAATGATCATTGTTAATAACATATGGTCTCTTTAAATACACTGACATATATTTTTTTCATGCTATTTACTTTATGAAATTAGAATAGGTTTGATTTCCTTGTCTGTTTTTTCCTGCAATAGGTTAAGGTTTTCATTTCAAGCATTTCCATTTTTGCAATTAGTTTAGGCTTTATTTCATGAGATTCTCTTCATTGTAGAATATCAATGAAAAAAGGACACATTTCATGTTGCACATATAGTTCTGACACCTCTTAAGTTTGTACGAACCCCGGTTTGATAATAAAGTCAGTAGCCTTGGGAGTTGCAACATTATTGTTGCAATACTAGGGCTCATCACTTATTGGCATCATTGTCAGGGAGGTGTCAAAATATGCATTATTTTCTTCTCGAGTTGATTAATTTATTTTACTTTATGAAAAAAACAAAATAATAAATTTCATTAGCCATATTTCATTTCAAAAACATAAAATTTCATGACATTAGCATTCTTATGATTTTTATTTTTTTATTTTTTTATTTTTTAAACTAAAAAATTATTTCTCCAACCCCAACCCCAACTCCCCGCATTTGACTACATGGTGCAGTAAGAACCACATCACCATCCAATTTTACAAGTAGAAGAAGAATAGGTGGCAAAGAAGGTAGAAGAAATGGATGGGATGATAATAATGAGGAAGATCCTCTTGGATTTCCTATTCATGATACGGATATCAACGTTCATATGAAGAACATACCTCCATATTTTCTTCCCAACTTCCATGGTATGAGGTCAAAATATTGAAAAACCTTTCTCTTTGAATTTTAAATACTTTGTAGATCTTATGGTTACTTATTAAACACTAAAAATTTGATATTGTTTCTGGAAACATTGAAGGATAGATCTCTTAAATGGTTCGTGAGTTTAGGGACGAATTCAATAATATTACAAAAGTATATGCAACAAACCTTATATTAAAGAAGAAACCTTTAGAATTACTAAAACAGAAGATGAGAGCCTTGAATATCTAATAGAGAGATTTATGTATAATTTTAAGAGGGAAAATTAGAACATTTAGGATTTAACACACTAAAAACCCTCTTACTTAGAACACTTAGGGATGAGTGGATTGATCTCCTTGATCTCTTGAATAGAGGTGATGTATACAAATTATCATTTGAAAAATTTTGTGAAATATGCAAATGCATATCAAGAAAAATGGCAAGAGTAAGTAAATCAACATTGAGATCGGTAAGTCAAGAAAAACTTGGAAATTTTCTTGATATCTTTAAAACAAAAAGTATTAGAAATCTAAGTGAACAAGTAGAAATGTAAATAATGAAAAATTAACAAAAAGAGGATGTTGATATTTTTTTTATCCATGAAGAATCACTTGCTACAAAATATTTCCCATCATTACCAAGGTTGAAGGAGGTTTACCAGGAGATAGTGGATCAAGTCAATCATCAAAGAAACTCTATTATATAGGTCCAATAAGACCATGGCAACCTGGTCAACCTGGTATGATGCAAGAATCTAATTTAAAATTTCAAGGTAATGCAAAACCATCTCAAAGTTATTGGAACATACTCTTTCATTGGAAACCTTAACCATCTCAACTCCAAAACCAATATTGGCAACAAGGTTGGCAAGGACCTTATGGGATAAATCCATAATATCCTCATTTTTTTTCTTGAATATCCTCCATATCCAACTCCATGCTATCCCTACTATCCACCTCCACCAAAAACACAACCTAAACCACATCCATCTCAAAGATCCACTGTCACTCAACTACCTATACAACCATTTATGAACCCAAACATTAAAGTAACTTAACCCACTTACAATGTTGAGGTACAATACTTCCAAACAACTCCTCTTGATCTAATTTTATTCATCTTAGATCGGGAAGAGTATTGAAAAAAGAGATTTTATTGATGTCATTGAATGACAACATTCAGAAAAATAAGATTCAAATGAGGATACCAAAGAACCATGGACTAAACTTGATTGAGAGAATACATCAGAATTAGAGAATGAGAAATCTCCATCATGTTTACCATCACATCTTCTATGTATTGAAGAGAATAACCAAAAAAAAGAAGAATATCTGAATTTCATGGAAGAAAAAGACATATAGAGTGATACAAATGAGTAATTTAACCAAGGGCATCACAAATATATTGAAATTTGGTTCCAAACAATCATAAATCTAGAGCACCACTCTCTCATTCAACAGTTTTTGACATGATCAAAGCAGTTGGTCTCTCATATTCAGGTGCATGTCAAAGCATACTATTCAAGCCTACACATGATTTTATCTGTCATGTTCATGTGCACATGGCTCCATTGGAAGCATTCTTATACATGAAATATATTTTCTTTTTTCAAGTAGAGTAGGATAAAATAAATAAATTAGGGAAAAAGAGAAAAAATAAAAGAAGAGTAAAAAGATAAGATCTCAAGTGAAAACCTAATTTGAGGCATCTGAGATTGGTTCATTGATTTAAAACCTCTAAGGGGGTGTCAATGGGTTGGAAAAAATAGAAAAAAGAAATAAGATATTAGGTGAAAACCTCTTCTAAGGTGTCTAGGTAAACTTGTTGGTTGAAAACCTCTTCTAAGGCATCTAGGTAAACTTCTTGGTTGAAAACCTCATTGAGGCAACCAATAGCACTAGGAAAAAAGAGAAAAAAGAAGAAAAAAGAAAAAATACACATAGGAAATGTCCTTATTACCATGATTAATGTGTAGGCAAATAAAAAAATAAAATTAACAAGTTAGCCTACATATTTGGCTCCAATCCCAATGCATGGATCTTCAAAGGAACCAAGAATATTCTCGTATCACTCTCATTCATTTCCTAACCATACACAACCTTAACCCATCATTCCAAAGCCTTTTCCATTCATTTAGTTGCTACAAGGTTGCAAAAAAATACATGGCAAAAATTGTTTTGGCCATATCTCAAAAATCATGCATCCATTGGTCGAGATGTTTTATGGGGAGATGAAAAATGATTATGGTAACATGTTTTAAAAAATCATCAAATTATAGTTCATATTTTTCAATAAATTAGCCTCCATCACCTACAACCATTTTTCATTTTTCTCAATATTTGTGCATCTATTGGCCAGGTTTTTTTTTTCATAGATGAATAAGAATGATGGAAACATGCTTAAAAATTTTCAAGTGAATCCAATTTACCATTTGAGATATATGGATTAAACAAGTCTACTATAGGATTGGCCTGGAACTACTACAAGATTGATCTAGATTTGCTACAGGGTTGTGATCAGTATAAAAAGAACATAAACATATTTTTTTTTCACCTAGGGTCAAGAGGATGGGTCCACCACACCTTCATCATCCATCTGCCACACCATTTAGCCTCTTTTCCACCCATATATCCACTTTTGTCCATTAAAAATCCCCATTTTCACTCCTTTCATAACTTCCACCACAAAAAAGGATTTTGATCCTTGTCCATAGATTGATCATGAATTATCATTGTTCTTGGAAGAATTATCTATATGATAATGTGGCCATAGAGAGGTCTGTGTGACTGCTACAAGAATAAATACAATCTTGTAGAAATTTGCACAAACCCTACGAAACCATAATTGAAAGCACCAAAATGAAGAACCAACTATCATGAAGGTGTTGGAGAGTCATTTCCTTGGTTTTGGGAACCTACATGACCTCTGCAAAGATGCTACAGGATTATTGTCCACATTCGATAGTAGCATTTGATCCACCTTTTGTAGAACATGTGTTGACAAGATTCAATCAGTCAGGAATATTTTCAAAGAAAAAAAGAAAAGAACCATACAATTTTTTTATAGAGCAAACAAGTGCATGAAGCAACATAATCGAGAAGATAAGAAAATAAAACTTACCTTTGTTCCGAAATGACATGTAAACACCAAATGATTAGTTACAACACTCATATCAAGAGCATATCAGTAGCAGTATTTTGGTCATCTAAACCAGAGATATGAAGCAACAACAACAAAAACAAAAAGACATGTAATACCTCCAAAAAGAAGGCTATCAATAGTACCACCATTAGATTATCACATGCAACTTCAGGATCATCAAAGGCATACTCCATATCTACAACAACATTTTGAAAAAAAAAACACACACATGGTAAGAGACAGGTATGCAACTCTTTAACCTCACCCTTTGAACCTATTCTAGCTTGAGAAAATATTAAAAGTGTAAGAAGGAAAGGTATTTTATAGCCAAAATTAAAAGAAGGAAGTCACAACCTTATATAAAGTCACTTAATATTTATCCAAAGGAAACCCACACATGCGGGAGATAAATGAGACAAAAGTGAAACAAGACTTAGGAAATTGGGATGTTATCATGGAGTAAAAACAATAGGTGGGGGCTAGTTCAGTTAACTCAAAGCACTCCAAGTTTATTTTGCATGCAATATTGTTAAAGAAAAAAGAAAAAAGAAAAATAAATAAATACATAATTAAATATATATATATATATATATATATATATAAGTGGGGCCAACTCACTTAACTCAAAGTTTTGCATGCAATGTTTAATATAAAAAAAAAGGATATTTAATATGTGTGTGTGTGTGTGTGTGTATGTGAAAACAAAATTAAAGTGGCAAACCCACCACCTATTGGAAAGAGAATTGGTTTCTACATGATCCTATAAGTGTTTCTACGAGATATAGACAGGATGCTACAGGATAGTTACAGGGTTGCTACAGGATGCTAGAGGATGCCATGTATTGCATCCGAGAGTGATCTAAGGGTTCTAAAGGTGGCCTGAAGGTGGGAAAAGACAATAAAAGGTTTTATAAGAGTGTAATTCTCCCTTTCTATATTCACAAAAATCGAAGAAAACAAGACCCTGTGATACACAAGGAAATGGAAATAAATGTTTTTACCCAGCAGGGGAAACTACACGAGAATGAATGATGAAAAGAAGAGGAAAGAATATGAGTATGTTTTTTAGAGGATGAGCTACAGTTCAATAGGGGGGTATGATGGGCCTCAAAATTAGATACAAATTAAGACTCATCTAACCCTTCTTAGGCACATAAATTCTATATTAAATCTCTCCTTTTACACTTAATAATGTTTTTTAGTTTTAATATGTTCTTAGGAAGGTTTAGAGATAATTACATATTATGTGCCTATTATTTATTTTTTTTAAATATTGTGAGAATATTGGGAATATTATGAAGATTTGGAAGATGAGATAATCCAGGGACTTGATCCCTACTACAAAATGGACCAAGATTGGATATTAAATGAACAAGATATTATGAAAGTATTGAACGAATTCTAGAGATCTGGTGATTGAGAAAATCTAGCAATGTGATCTATATCATATAATGAGGATTCCTACTGTTGAGAACCAAATCCACTTTTTGAGGGATTTTGGAGGGAAAAGTTGCCTCCTTTCAAGTAGGATTCTTACCCATAAATTTTTATAATTACCAATTCGAATTTGCCTCTAAGAACATGTATTTAGAGTCTTCTTGTGAAGAAAACTTGTTATTTAGGAGCTATACTTTCCTTTATAGCAGGGATGTACTTGGATTGACTCTAACATTGAAGTTTGGTGTCATTTTTAGCTTCTAAAGCTTGTTTTCCTTCATAGGACTCTGATTATCCTTGGGGTTTTCCATCCCAAGAGCCTTAGAGTTCTACTATACATTTTCTTTATCTTATTTCCACTTCTTATTCACTTATATCTCTTATTCTTGCTTTCCCTATTTTTTCATTACGAGTTTATGCTTCATTTTTTGTAGGTTAGATCGGTTAAATGATTGAATTAAGTTTTTTTTCAGGTCATTTATAAAATTAAAGGCACGATTAATCCTTAGAACAACTTTTAAAATTCATATTCATCATTCAACTACTCGGATTGGTTTACTAGTTCACAACTTTGGAATTTCTGAAAGTATCCTGTAGAAAAATAGTAATAAATTTATCTTGAATTTTATCAGCTGTTAAATGACTTATTTTGAGTCAATTCCACTTGTATTGAAGCCTAAAAAGATCCAAATTAATAAAAAAAATTACCCCATAGAATTTTCACTTGATCATGTTAGGCATTTGGTAGGTTAACTAGCTCACTCGTTCTTGAATTTATGGTTTTTAGAGTAGTAATTTTCTACTAATTTTTAGCACATGTTAAAAGGGTATTTTTGAGTGATTCCACTTGAAGTGGAATTATATAATATCATAATTAATAAAAAAATTACCCCATATCATTTTCATTCAATTTTCTTGGTCATTTGGTGAGATAACTCATAGGAGAGACTAGCTAGGAGGCTAGGTATTTAGTATTTTTCGAGTATAAAAATCATAATATTTCTTGTGTGAATGTGAGACTGTGGGTTTTCAGTGTTGAGAATTTTTATTCACACTCCTAATTATACCACCATCTCCCTTCTTTCTACCTTAATAGTTCCTTCAAAACAGTATTCACCAAGAGTACAATTCTGGTTTGTTGAAGGCCACTGTTTGCATTTTTCCTTATGCAAGATGGACCCCTGAAGTGTAATAAGCTTGGAAAGGGAAACATAAAACCTTCTCCTACCTTCCACTACCATTTCCCACCTTCATATCACCTTTTTATCCCTTATAACATTCACATATTCAATCCTATAGAAAAATACGGCAATCATGTAGAAATCCTGTAGCATCTTGTAGCACCATCTAAAATCCCTCCAAACTTGACTATAATTGTCCTTGAAGCTTTATTTTTTCCTCCTAGCCCTTAATAATGTCCCTTAGGATCTGAAACCATGATTGAGGAGGAATAGAGACCACTTAGGATTCAACTTTTCAACATTGCAATACGTCTCTGCAATTAGGGTTAGTAAACATGTTCATGAATTGAATGGTACAAGGATGGCTTACATGATTAATTTTTGAAATGCTTAATATTAATTGTTACTAGAATATGGTCTCTTTGAATATAATGATATATATTTGGTTCATTATCTTTACTTTATGAAACTTACCTTTTGTTTCCTACAAAAGGTTAAGGTTTCCATTTCAAGCATTTCCATCTTTGCAATTAGTTTAGGCTTGATTTCATGATATTCACTTCATTGCATAAGGTCAACGAAAGAATGAAAATTTTGTTTTTGCAAATATAGTTTGACACCTCTTAATTTTTTACAAAATCTAGGTTGTTAATTAAAGTTGGTAGTCGTTGGAGTTGCAACATTCTTGTTGTAATTCCAGGACTCGTCAATAACCTCTCCTTAAATATCCACAATGCCTACATCTTATCCTTAAAATTATGAATTGTCCTTAAACTTCAATTTAGATTCCAAATCCATAAGAAAACCTTCATCGTGATCTTATTCATATGATTCTTCATTGTTGTCTTCAAATAAGTTATTATCTTCTTTAGAGTAGAAGATCTTTTCCTTTGAGTATTTATATTATGATATTTCTGAGATTTATTTATGTTATTTTGCTATGTTATTTTGTCTTGCTTTTTAGATTTAGTATAAGGATATTTGAGGGAAAATTATCAACTATTCCACAATCAAATCATTTAAATGGAAATTTAACTTTATACTTTCCTAAACTTCATGTTAACTTCCTTACAAGTTGAGTTGTCTCTTGATTCGGAATCGTACCTGTAGCAATCTTCATGTTCTTTCTGTTCTTTAGAATTTTTTGAACGCATGAAGGAAAAATCCCATTTTTTATGGCCTCTCCTTTCCAACTCTTTCCTTGAAGCTATTCCATTGTGAGAGATTTAAAATATTTCATCTCTTCTATAATAGATATATTAGTAGTGAATCTCATTTGAAGATATCTGAATACTTTATGGAAAACTAAGTCATCTTCAAGTTTCTCATTATGTCATCTAATCATATTAGCCACCTCATCAACTCTAAGAAAATATTAAACAATGCTTCCATCCCCATTCATATTTAAACTTTCAAATCTCATTTTATAGGTTTGAAGTTTATCTTTCTTTACCCTCTAATTAATTCTCATAAAAATTGAATAATAACTTCATTAATTATCTCAAAGAGAAACTTATCATAATTAATGCAATCAAATTTCATTCATTGCATTAGATTCACACCTACAATTCTTCCTTTAATTTCACGGAGCTAAATTTGGCACTATGTTTCATCCCAACAATGTTAAATCAATCATGTTGTCTTTTATAGCCTCTACACCTAAATTACCATGGACATGACATCGTAGTTATCACCCCTAGTAAATATTCATTTTTAAGTATCATATAAACTCATTCATCACAGTGACTAATGGATTTTTTCTTCAATTGTCACTCAACTAAATTTTGGCACCCGGAACACCAATTTCCATTGAATGCCAAATTTTGTTGGCCCCAAATTATTAGCTCCTTTACATTCATCTCTTAGACACATATGACCTCAAGCCATAGTTAAATTTTTTGGTTAAATATAGTATTTGGGTGCTCTTGCTTATGACATTTTTGTAAATTTTTGGGATTCCTGGATTCTCTGATATCTGGATGGCCCTCAAGCCTAGTTTAGGCCCATTGTAAAAATTATTAGCACTAACAATTTTCACAAACCGCCCCCTTGGCATGAATCTAGAGTTCATACCATGTCACCTGCTAACATCATCACTGCCACATTGCAGTATCCAAGCTGTGCCACATGTCACTTATATTCGGCCCACTTTTCCACTGAAAAGGTAAATTTATACCTGCCACATGCCACTTTATGTGTGTGCCACATCATCTCTTGGCTACCACCTATGTTTCACATGTCTCCTTACCATTGGGACACATTGTCTCTTTATCACATCACTGTCATCGAAAATTTGTAGCTGGACATGAAATTGTGTGTTTGGTAACAAAATTAATTCCATATAGCATTTGTTGTCAACCACGCCATTGCATAAATTCTTCATGAAACACTGGCTTTTGTGGTGGGATGAATATTTATTTCTCTTCTTATAGAAAAATTAAATTATAGTGCCTTCTATCAACTATTCCATCCTCTTCCAAGTCTTTGTAAACCCTTGACTTAAGACCTCCGCATGAGACATGAAATTGCATGTATGTTAACGGAAAAATTTTCGCCCCATTCCTTCGTCAACTATGCCAATGTGCCATCACTCATCATGCCAAGCCTTTGAACTCTTCATCCTAAATGGCAGTGTGATGACGTGTTAAATTTCCATGTTCTCCTGTTAATCTATCATACCAATTCATTACACTACCACGTGTCACTTTATGAGTGGTGTCGTGTGACTCAGAAAAGGGCCACGTGGGTACCTAAAAGTTCCAAATATGGATGCCACATGTCCTTTCCATGTCATTTCACATCATCATTGAGCTTAATTTTAATTCCAACTAATTTCCACATCACCTATGTCCTCCAATCATGATTCTTCATCTATCACTTGCCACACCATTCATTTGTAGAGAGGAAATTTGGTATTTGGTTGTTTTCCAATTATTTTCTTTGTTAATATTCAAAGGGGTCGGATGCCCAGATACAACCTGTTGGCACGAAACCAATATTTTGGAAGCATGAAACCAATTCGAATCCAGGTTATTCTCAAATTTCCTTTTGTGTTTCCCTTAGATGTCTTGGATTTCTAGATATTTGAATTTTCATTTCTTCTAGCCATTCACCAACTTGCTTATGCCCCTAATTTCCCGAATATTGTGAATATGCCCAAATATCCCAACCACCTTATGATTTAACTCATACAAAACTTCAAAATTATTTTTCTCATCAATCCTTGGGAGTTTGACTAAGTGTAATATACCATTGGAAACATGTTTTAGGGGATTATCCAATTATACACTTTTCATGAGCACCTGAATTCATATATTATAGAAAACATTCCTTCAAATGTAGGCCCTTAAATCATGTATTTAGTAGTTTTCAAGCACTACAAAACTTTTCATACACTATAAAACACATCAGTAACAATATCAAAAAATCTCAAAAAAAACTCCCCTAAAATTGTAGGCCCTTTCCATCCATCACTAGGTTGAAATCAATCACAACCATCTTGCAATCTACTCAACATTTGTTTAGATCAAAATATATTTAACTAGTGTGAGGGTTTACTAGCCCACATGAAATATCATCTAATTCGATGCAAAATGGGGTGTAAAAAACAATTTGGGTATGACATCATTCTAGTATCATTCTTCCTAGAGTGGATTCCAATCATGAGAACCAAGATTGACTATGATGATCCAGTGCCCTCATATCCACGTATGGGTCATTGGAATGAGTTGATGGGATATTAGAGGGTAGAAATTCAAAATAATGGTTCAACTCCTCATTCTTTAAATGGATAAGATATGCCATCCTTAGAATAAGCGAATTTTCTTATGAAGGGATGAAATTCATGAATGACCCAGACCTAGTCCTACCCCTTAACCCACATTAGGGTGCAATCGGTAAGAAGAGATTTTGTGTTTATGAAATATTTTAATTTTTATTGTATATTTTAAAGTATTATATTATTTTTAATTTTTGAATGAATATATGGTCACTAACATGTAAAATGCATGATATGAAAACATGGGACAAACCTGACCCCTGGGTCAGTCAACATTTGATCATAGAGAAAAGGATGCACATGTCGACCGTGAAGCTTTCGAGGAGGAGGGTAGATATGAGCATGATGATTTGCACGAGTTTAAGTGCAACGTGGAGGTGTTAACACTCGACATACAACCCTTATCCATGGTTTAGATACATCCAAACCTACAAAGGCACATCATGGGGGTACACTCTACTCATCACCAAGGCATCTTGTTGCACATTACACGTGACATGCTACGGTTACCACCAACACGAGCACAATTAAATTCATAGAGTAGCATTCCTAGGATGGATATTTTACTAGCATATGTACTAGCTTAGTATCAGGTTGGGCCCTAGATGCCCTATTATAATCTATGTACTCACTGGATATTTATGATGTAACACTATATTTTTTTACTTTTGATATATATATATATATGACATTTTCAATGGTTTTTTTCTAATTAAGTGTTTAGTGATATTTTTTTTATATGCATGGTTTGATTATTAATGTAGCGAATGCCCATTCAACACATAGTTAGCTAATGAATATTTTATCACAAAATTGGATCTGATAGGCTGCTTGATTAGTCAACTTCGTGTAACTATTTCAAACCTAATCTTTTGACTGAGGCTTAGCCTCATCAGCTCGAGAGGGCTCTCTCAAGGGTTAATGATTTGGATAAAAATACAGATGGCTACCTCTTTTTAGGTAATAGACATATAAATGATAGATGTAGGTTGAGAATCACATCAACATGTATACATTGGGCTTATGGAGTCAAAAAAATTCAGTCATTCAGTGAATCTACTTAACATGGAAGTTGAGGCATATCATAGTTTTATTTATAAGGTACACACACATGGAACTGTAAAAACACAGTCAGTTCACTTATATAGGAAGTCAGAGCATCAAACATATGAATTATGAGTAAAAAACTTATCTATTTAAATTTACATCATTGTCAAGCGTATAATCACATGGTAGAATTTGGATGATGGGCTATATTTCTTCGTGACCATATTGTTGACCTCCACCAAAATAGGGAACAATACCTTGTTTTGTAGGCATAAGATCTTTTGCATTCTTTGAACATTCTGACCATCATGTACTCTTCATTTTGTGATCCTTGGTTGTTGGAAGTTGGCTTAACACGTCCCCTAACTCCTCCCTTGCCTCCAGCTGTCTAAAATCACTTTAAACACTGCTAAAAAATGTTGTAATGTCTTGCGCTATGAAAACACAACAATTTCGTAGCACCTTTTGTAGCGCTACCATTTCAACCTTTATTCTTCAAATATTTTACTCTTTCCTCCAACATTGTTTTAATTACCCTTTAATACATCTTCCATAGAAAATTCATTTCTTGACTCATTCTTCAACCCTTCAAAAATTGATCAAAATAAGCAAGAAAAGAAGCTACAACAGTTTCGTAGCATGTCTATTCATAGGCTTTCTTGCTTGAAAGATGAAACTTGCATCTTCCCCCTCAAACTCTAGCTTCTTTGCAGACTTGAATTGTCTCAACTTATGCTCCTCTTCTCCAATGAACTCATCTTGGACAATGAGTGTTTCCTCTATGTCAATAGCATGAAGAATATCCTCTAGATTCCCCTTTTTTACTGGGCTATCCTCTGTAGAAATTGTCTTTCCTTTTAATGCCACTGATTGGCTTCTAGTTACTCTTTTGGTTCCCTTTTTGCTGACAACTTGTTTCTGGTTTGCATCTTTGACAACCTTTGATCTCTGTTTTTCAGGTGGGAGAGTTGGTGTTTCAAGCATTTGCATTTGCTCTGGCCCTTTCTCAATTTGCTTTCTTGGTTTCACTCTTGCAGTTGCTTTTGGTTTTTCAACCATAGGTTGGCTTGGTTCTACTGGTGGAAGTGATGGAACTTCTTTAGTTTTAGGGTTTCTTGTAGGAGTTAGGGTTTCCAACTCAAAACCATTTATAAACAAGAACGATGACCAATCTCTGCCTATCTTTTGAAGTTCATAAAAAATTAATAATTTCATTAAGCCATGAAGAAACAAGGATGTTTCACTCCCTTCAGACTTTGTTTGCACCTTATTAGCCATATTTTCAAGACTCCTATGCTGATAAAAAGGTAAAGTAAGTGAAATATTACCCGTGAAGTGTAGAATAAATTTGAAATGATATGAATAAACCTTGTGATATCTACCTTCACAGGTAAAATATTTTTGACTGTTGAGTAGCAGTTTTGAGAAGTTATCTTTGATGCAGCTTCTAGGGATAGAATTATTAAGATCCATGTCTGTGTACTCTGGTTTCACGAACTCTTTACAATTCTCCATATCAAATTTGAACCCTTTGAACCAGTTTTCTTGACCTCTTGGTATCTCTGTAACAACAACAATGACCTCTGGTGTAATAGGCACACTTAGCATCCCAAATTTAGTGGTTTTTCCATTAAAATTCATGGAAAATTCCCTGGATACTTGTGTGTGACAGCCCTGCAACTTCTCACAAAACCATAGGCAACCTAATTTTCTGAATGCTTCCATTATTTCTGGGTCTTCAATTATTGCCTTCATGTCTTCAGGTTCATGCCTTAAGCAGTGTCCTCCTCTGTGAATTTTTCTTTCCTCTGCCATATTCTTCAGAAAAACTTTCAGCCTCGCTTAATATAGATGTATCATCCTCGCTTGAATATAATGTAAAACCTACCTCTCTTGAAATAAATATAATAAAACTTGGTAAGCAACAACCACAAGTTTGGCTTGACACTCAGAGTTCAGACTTTACGAATACAAGCATGAGATAATGAGAATAACTAATTAGGAAGGAATTTAAATTTCAAATATCTTTTCATAACTGAAAATGATGACTCTCTCATACCTAAAATGACAATGATGACTGTAAATGTGGGTGTGTACATCGAATTTCATCATTACATGACTCAACAGGCCACTATCCTACCCTTTCCCAACGGTTTCTGACATTTTCCAACTCAACTAACAAGACAGTTACAAAACCGCGCTTTCGTAGCACCTGTAGTGTAATATTTCCTATTTGCGCTACGAAACTATCAACACTTTCATAGCGCAAAACGATTTTTTTCAACGGGTGGCGCTACGAAACTACGGTTTCACAGCTAATTAATAGTTTTGACACAAAACTTTGGGAAATGAAATACAAATTGAAATTGATGAATTTTTGGCATGAAAGGGCTTTAAAAAAGGCTTAATTTGAACCTAAGGATGAGCTTTAAACTATAAAAAATATAAAACCTTCCCTTGATCAAACCTAAATTGACTCCTAAAAACTTATTTTGATCCTGAAATTTTGTAACCTTGTCAAAATGATGTTTTAATTTTTTTGGGGTGATAAAAGTGGCTCCACTTGGGATAGTGTGCCCCTGTGGTACACTAAGAACCAGTAGTTCCAGTGCTTCTATCCATCTTCTTGACCAAAACAGAAAAACTTTGAAATTTCCAAGATTTCTCCTCAAGCTCTAATGGCCTTCACCTCGGGCTCAAGCTTGTTGATTTAGCTTGTCATTATTAGCAGAAAAACTCATAAAATGGAATATATTCAGTGATATGAATGAGCAACATATTTTTAGGAAGAGTAATGCTTTAAAACATGCCATTGACAGGTCCTCCAACATATGATTTTCCATCCAACTCCTGCAATATGTAAGTATTCTTTCCATGGAAAGCAGCTACCTTGAAAGGACCTTTCCACAAGTTTTCAAACTTACCATGTTTTCCTTTCTCTTCAATTTTGGCCTCCCATTTCAGCACTTCATCCTGAATTTGAAAATTTTCTTCCTTGATATTCTTATCAAATGTCCTCTTGATTCTGTTTTGAGATTGTTGATTGCTATTATAAACTTCGTCCCTCTTCTCTTGCAAAGCTATTAACTGATTGGTTCTTCTATGAATTGCATTTGGTTCTTCTTCTAATCCGTGAATCAACTTCATGACAGGAACCCCTAAATATGTAGGAAAAATGGCTTCAACTCCATATACCAGTTCATATGGTGAAGTTCCAATTGACCTTTTTGTGCATATCCTATCAGCCCATAAGGCATACTTCAGCTTCAAATGCCAAGCCTTTTTATTTTCCTGCAACACCTTTTTAATGATCCTCACAATGCTCTTGTTAGAAGACTCAGCAAGACCATTCCCTTGCGGATAATATGCAGTGGAATGCCCAAGAGTAATATAATATTGATGACAGAAATTGATCAGCTTCTTAAACTTAAATGCCTATGCATTATCAGATATGATATTCATAGGGCAACCAAATATAGACAAGATATTATTTTCCAAAAAATAAATAATAACATAATCATTTGCTTGCCTAGTTGGGATTGCTTCAATCCATTTGGTAAAGTAATTAGTCGCTGTGAGAATCTAGCGATGCTGACTTGATGATGATGGATGAATCTCTCCAATAAAATCTAGTCTCCATTGTTGAAATGGTGCTTCTACATAGATATACATGAAAGGTAAAGGTACAAGCTTCTTCTTACCATCGAAAATATGGCATTCATGGTAGGCAGCAATCTTTTTGTAGACATCCTTAAAAATTGTAGGCTAATAATACCCTACTCTAAGAATCTTGTTCATAGTGGCCTTCCAATAATGATGACCTCCACAATATCCTTTGTGGAACTCCTCAATCACTTTATCAACCTCCTCTTCTAGCAAACAATTTAGTAAAATACCGCCAGTATCCTTCCAAAACAAATTTTTATAAAAAATGCAATACCTCAAGGATTTTAGCTTCACAAATCTTGCCTTAGACTTTGTTAACTCAGTAGGTGCTTTATGATGTTGTAGGAAAAAAACAATATCCTTGTACCAATGTGAAGTGATGTACTTTTCTTCAATATGGACTAATTCCTCTTCCTCATTTGAAATTTCTGCAATTAAATTTATGTCAAGGCAGTGAAAGTTTGACTATACCATCAGCTTCACTAAGCCTTGTCCTTTGACCAATTTTGTTGGCTTGAGCTCTATATCATACTCCAACAATTTAGCAATCCATTTTCCCCTCTTACCATCAGGATTAGCTTAGTTAGAATGTCTTTCACAACAACATTAGGAACAAAAGCCACAATACGAGAATGCAAAATATAAATTCTGAAATCTTTGATAGCCTTCACCAAGGCATAAGCTTGCTTCTCTAAGATATTGTATTTCAGCTCAGAGTTAGCTAATTTCCTACTAAAAAATGAAATGGGCTGCTCAATACCTTGTTGTCCCTTTATCAACAAAACTCCAGCAATAGTATTTTCTGAACAAAAAGGGAAAACCAGAAATTCTTTTGAGAAATCCGGGCTGATCAATACCAGTGCTTGAGTGAGTGCCTTTTTTATTTCCTCAAATGAGTGCCTTGCCTCTACTGTCCACTTAATGTAAACTCCCTTCTTCAACATCCTTGTTATGTCCTTCATAATCTCAGCAAAATTAGGAATAAATCTCCTTACAAAATTTACCTTTCTAAGGAAAGATTGAATCTCCTTCCTGCTTCTAGGTAAATCCAACTTCTGAATTGAATTGACCTTGTTTGGATCAATCTTAATACCATCTTTAGAAATGATGTGTCCAAGTAATTTACCTGAAGTTAAAGAAAAAATACTTTTGGTGGGATTTAGAGAGATACCAAAACTTCTACATTTCAACAGAATTCTCTCTAGGTGTTTCAAGTAATCTTCTTCCCTCCTTGAGAAAACTTTTATGTCATCAAGATAAACAACCACCATCTTGTCCTTCTCTTCAGAAAAAGCAATGTCCATTGCCCTCTGAAAAGTAGCTCCTGCATTCATGAGACCAAATGGAATCTTGGCATACATGAAAGTGCCCCATGGTGTAGTAAAGGCTGTTTTTTTCTGATCATCTGGATGCACAAGGATCTGATTGTAACCTGAAAAACCATCAAGCATGGACATCCTTTAAGAAGCAACAATATTTTGAAAAATTTGGTCCATCTTTGGGAGAGGATACTTGTCCTTCAGAGAGGCTTTATTCAAGTTTCCGAAATCAATTCATATTCTGATTTCTCCACTCCTTGTAGATTTTAACCCTGAACAGAAATTATCTACACACGAATCTTATAACATAAAATAAACAATAGCGAGAGCATAAAACATAAAACAGATAAACACAAACATCTTCCCCTGGATCCCAAATCAGGACGACCAACTTGATTTTTCATTATATTCCTTTTAGTGTTACAATACATATATATACATGTCGAAGCATACATGAACCCTAATCCATTAACCCTGGATTAGATCATAACCATAGTTCGCTTGACTGGATCTACAAAAATACCAGGGGCTGAAAACCATCGTACCCCAAAACCATGTGCAAAACCATGCACAAAACCATGGGCGCAGACTACCCACTGGAAAGAAAATAACACATACCCAACCCTCTTTTTCCTAACCGGAACCAATTTTGAAAGCCAATTTGAGAATCTGATTGGGACAATGATTTTGGCATCAAAGAGTTTCTTGACTTCCTTCTCAATCAATGGCATGAGAAGTGGATTAATCCTCCTCAATTTTTTCTTAAAAGGATTTTCATTTTCTTTGATGGGAATAGTATGCTGAATAATATTGCGGTCATACTCTTTCAAATAAACATAACTCCAAGAAAAAACATCTATAAATCTCTTCATCATCTCAATATACTTGTACTTCATATCAACTGAAAGAAACTTTGAAAGTTTAATCATTTTGGGCATAGCTACTGTACCAAGGTTACAGCTTTCAACCTCTTCATCATCAGCTTTTATCTTAGGAGATTCAAAAATATCATTTTGATCAAAATGTTTTTCAAGAGGTATGAGACCCTTTGGTATGGAATTATTCTTTAGCTTTAAAACTTTAGAATTTACTTTAGATTCAGCAAGCATATTTTGCTGATCTACTTGTATATTTTCAAACTCTTCTTTCAGCTCAATAAATTTCTTCACTTGTTGGTCATCCTCAAAAACTTGCCAATGAGTAATGTTATCAGGGATAGTTGGTCTATGGCGAACTTCAACCTCATATTTTTCAGTAGTATGTATGGGAATAATAAAAATAATTGCAGAGACAACAAGAGAATCAACAATGTAATTTTGATCTCTAGTTTTGACAATGAATGAGTAAGCTTGGAAATTTTCCAACATGTCCAAAACTAAGTTTCTATATACCCTAATCCTTATATCCTTTGTTTGATAAGCACCTTCAACTTGTTTAATGACTAATTCTGAATCTCCAAAAACAGAAATATTTTGAGCTTTCATTCTTTTCAAGACTTCTAAACCCAAAATCAAGGATTCATACTCAACCATGTTATTTGTGCAATCAAAGTTCAATTTGTAAGAAAGGAACTTACTTTCATCACTTGGACTTGTGATCCAAATCCCTGCTCCTGCCTCATCTTTTCCTACTGATCCATCAAAATGAAATGACCACCAACCTTCTGCCTCCTTATCACTGACTTGCTGACCTTTTGTTTGTTGATTTTCAGATTGTTGAATTTCAGGTTGCTAATTTTTTACTTTCTTCTCATCCTCTGCTTCATTAGTCAACTCATTGAAAATAATAGCAGATCCAAGTTTAGTGTAAAGAGCATAAATTAGAAAATTTTGAGGTTTGTCTTTACTACTCACCATGTAAGCCATTCTTGTCTCTCGATACAATCTTCTTTTCTCACCAAAAACAGGAATGGTGGCATAAGTAAGGTCCGTCTGCATTGTACCTTTGATTTTTGCTACCCATGACCTTGATAATAGCATACCAAAATTTGGTGGAATGTGTTAGCCATCTATAAATTCTGTCATATCTCATGATGGCTAAATTAGTCTTTCGGTCTTCAAGAAGCAAATTTCATGCAAAATCTGTGACTTCTTGAAGCCTCTCTATGTTCTTTATCCTCAAGAAATCCATTCCATTGATAATCTTCATTCAAAATTCCTCAAAGAAGCCCTGTTGTTATAAAATAGACCGTTTTTAGCCATTTTTTCCATCATTTCACCTTCATAAATTCCTCCAAAATCCCTCCATTTCACTCATTATCTCACCTATCCTAACAACATTTCCTTATCTTCTAAAAAGGCCCCTTTCCCCTTTATTTTTCCCCATTTCTCCTAAAAAACCCCGTTTAACCTTATAAACTCTTTATATGGTTTTAAACCCCTTTTTATCCTTATCAAAACTCTAAAAAATCCTAAAAACCCTTTTTAAAGCTTTATATCTGCTCCTTTTTTAAAAGTAAAGGGTTTAAGCCCTCTTGGATTAAGCCTTAGCCCCTTCTCCTCATGTACCTTAAGCCCCGCGACCTCCTGCTATCCCTAAACCCTTATCACCATAGCCCCCAGTCCCCTCCACTCCCACGGGACCATACCTTCGCCCCTTCCTCAAACCCCTTTTCCACTTTTTTTCATCCCCACTCCACTTACTGCTTCATTAAACCACAGTCGTTGATCTTGCGGATCCAACGACCACCATTAAAACCCAAGTGCTAACTCTGCCCGATGAGATTTCACTTCCTGACAGCCTAGCTGACGTCACCTCCTGGTCCCACTTGTCCCCACCACTCGTCCACCCGTGCACCTTTCCCCTTTCGCGCGCCCTATCCCCCATTGGATCTATAACCCCAAATCCAACAGTCATCGCATCGTTTCGTGCCCATCCTTGCCAAACCTCCCAATCACGCTATTTTCACGTGAAAGTGGTGGTTTTTAATGGACACACATCACCCAGGGGGCCATATCGCATTCATTTGGGTTAAAACCGTTTACCGCTTGGATCCAACGTGAAAACCACTTTTCAAATTTCACGCCATAAATCGAGTTTGAACCCCGTTTCTTATGGTTCTGACCATGGAATCCCCTTCTCTGCAATTTCCCTTCCCTCTGCACTGCTCCTCCGCCTTCGCCTAAACCTCTGTTAGCAGTTGAACCAAAATGTAGGTTTTTATTAATGTTTTTTTTTTTTTTTTTATGCAGGTTCAATGGTGGCTAAGGTGTTAAAAGGTCCTCCACAGCCAGACCAGTGGCAAGGGCCGAGGGTGACGATCCTCAAAGGCCAAAACTAAAATTCAAAAAAAGGACAAAGACAGGTAATATCCAAGGTTTTAATAAATGTTTCATGGACATTGGTTAGCCAATCAAACCCTCCAGCACAGCAAAGGAAAGCCACCTGTACACAAAAATCAACGATGACAGAGATCAGAAGAATTAAAGTTAAAAGGGATTAAGCGAAAAGTATGAATATCAAAGGCTTAACCCACAATTTAAAAGATAAAGACACAGTATAAAGCAAAAATATGATAAAGAAGGCCTAAAGGCATATCAAAGGCCTAATTCATGATCAAAGTGACCAATCAAGACAGATCAACAAAAGACAGCCTTAATTGCCAGACCATACAAGCTATTTACTCTTCTGAAGACCCAAAATGCCACCTATCAGTTTATTTTGCCTCAAAACCATACAAAGTTAATACACAGTCAGAGATATTTTCAAAGACAGCTCAAAACGTAATTTCCAGCCTACCAAAAGCCTCAAAAGTCAACAAAAGTGACTGAAGTAGATGAAATTTAATGTAAAAATCAATTAACAGAGTTAAGACATTAGACATCTTCTCCATTAGGCCTCCTAAAGGTCGAGAAGCACTTACTCTGTATTAATTGAATAGTTAGACCTTATTTTCACTCCACCTCCTCAATTTACCTATATATATCATATGAGGAGCCCAGCATTGTTGTTATACTTGTTGAATGTAAATAGTTGTTGAAGCTGCTGAAGCTCTGTTAGTGATTGAAGAAAGATAGGCTGAGAAGAGAATTTTGAAGCTGTAAAGACCTACTGGACTTGAATATTTTAACTGGTTTGAACATAAAATATACAAGCCGATTTATGGGATCCTGGTCTATGTCAATGGTGATGTTTTTCTTACTATAATTGTTGTTTTTCTTATGTTTTCATACTGTCCACTTTCTCTGATAAAGAACAACAAATTTAGATTAGGATTTACTGTAAAAGGTACCCTAATTCTCACTGATAAGCTTTATCTTTATGTTTTCTTCTGATTGTGTTTAAATGGTGATTCAATAGAGTATAACTAGTGAAGTGTTGGTGAGCCCATGTTTCCTGAGTACAAATTGAGATATTGTCTTTTAAAGTTCTTGAAAATTTTACTAAGTAAATTTAAATTAGAGAATTCTATGGTTAGCCCTATCCTCTAGTTTATCTCCAACAGTTGCTTTGAAAAGATCCCTAAGAGTATGCCAAAAGCAGGATAGATTCAAAGTTCTTACTTGATCTAGGCTATTCTTTTGTTTATCTTGAATTTTTTCTACTTTCTGAAGGTAATCTGTTAGATTGCTGGATTGTTTTCTGAAAAGTGTGCTTTAGTAAAAGTTTTCCCAAAGAAGTCTATGGTTTGCCCTGTCCTTTGGCCATGCTTCAAACAGTTACTTTGAAAAGCTTTTCTTGTTTAGTGAAGTTAACATATTCTTAAATGGTTATTAGCTTTGCTTATTTCACAACACTTTTAATGTTCCATACCACAACTCAATCTAAAGAGATCCTTTGATATAGATGACTTTCCCCATGGACCACTCTTGAAACTTGTTGTGCAATTAAATCCTTTGTGACTCCATAGCCCAATGGATTAATATTGTCTCTTACCTATCCTATGAGTTGAACCATTCTTTCAACTTACTCTCACCTTTACCCTTCAAAGGACTTCCTTTATTTTGATGATATCCTACCCAACCAAAACCAAAACAAGTTCCCTTGAGCTTCATAACTAGCCTAATATCATAAACTAAGTATAAAGAAATATCTTTTGAAAACACTTATATAGAGAGATCCCTCTCTGAATCCAGGAAGGCTATATCCTAGGATTCCAAAGTGGTTCTGATGTAGGCCCTGCAGCGTTTATTCTTGCAATCTTGCAAACTACGGGAGCCTAACATAGTGGCGACCATACTGGGGAGATGAATTGAGTAATAGATAACTTCAAAACTCAACAAAATCCTATTCCTAAATGATACAAGTGTCACCAAGACTGGTTATTATTGATTGTTGATGGTGAACAACAACCAAACCTTGAAAACAAGTAAAAATCCTTCACCTAGCGACTCCATTAGTATTCAGTAGGCCTACTGACCCCACTGGTTTTTCCTAAGACTCCACTGGGAAATTTTTTTTTTTTCCTTCAAACATCATTTAAACCCAGTTAAGAAGACTTTGAGGATTGATTTTTCTTTGAAAATATTAGTTAGCCTTTTAAAGACTGTCATGCTTGGCTGAACTTTCTCATCATTGGGTCCAAAAACACAACATAGTGGCTTCTAAAAGAATTCATACTAGAGCCTATCCTGACCCAAATCCTCCTGAGATAGTTGACAATCCAGAAAGCATCATTAGGAAGTCTCCTAAATCCAAGAATCCAACTGTTGTCAGACTAATTCATAAAGCAAACTCTGTTCCTGAAAATTTTACAGCTCTACAAGATACACAAGTTGACTTAGCTGCCATAAGGAATCCATTTAGAACCAAGTCACTAAGTGATATAGACCAGATAGACTTTGAACCTCCACATTCACCCCAACCTAGTAATGAGCATACTGATAGTAGAGAAACCACCCCACCCTATTTTCATACTATCCATAATTTTGGTTTCTCTCATTCTAAATCTGCTCAACACTACTTAGCTGGTCCAAGTACTTATGTTACATCCATTCATACATCCACAGTTCAAACCACTTCACTTCATTACCTCCCTCCACTTGTAAACCCCCCATTTATCCCACAACTTCATATCATGGCAACATGGTATGCCCCCTTAGTCCTTCCTTTGCCTTTACTTGTTCTACCACAGGACTATCAGTCCAAGATTCCATTTTATGATGCTAGTAGTTATACTACGACACAACAACATGTGGATAGAATGAATTATTACTTTAACAGACAGGAGATTGATGATGAAACTATTAAACTTAGAATGTTTGCTCAAATTTTAGGGGAGAAGCAAGAAAATGGTTTAAAGGCTTAACCCCTAATAGTATCCATGACCTTCAAGCTTTCCATCAACTATTTTTAAAAAAATGGGAGGTCAAGAAGAATCCTCTCCAGATTCTATCTGAATATGAGAACATTAAAAGGAATGTTGGAGAAGGAGTTCAAGAGTACTGCACTAGATTCAATAGTGTGTACAATGCCCTACCCATCCATATGAAACCTCCACAAGGCCTAGCTCTAATGAAATTCCCTGATGGATTTGATCCTGAAATGGCCTACCAACTTAGAGAAAGGGAACCCCTCACATTAGAAGATATGCAAAGAGGGGCAGTAAGCGTTGAGGCAAATTTGATTGCCAAAAGAGCTAGAATGAAGACTGAGAAGAGGGTATCATAGAGGGATGAAGCTACATCTTCCACATCTGACTCAAAACTGGACAATGTAGTCAAAACTATGGAAAGGATGATGGATAGGATGAACATATATGAGAAAGCTCAATCTAGAGAAAACCAAACAACTCCTCAAAACAGAAACCAGTCCCAAAACCAAAATCAGAACTTTAGGAGAAATCAACCTCATAACAGACAAATAGATTATGATCAGTAGATCAGACCTCATTTTCAAGAAAATTATGTTAATAAGGATGGAGAAACAATTGAAAAAATAGAGGATGATAACATAAACATGTTGGAAGTAAGAAATGAGGATTCTGATTTCCTCCATAAAAGGAAACAAGGTCTATATACACCCTATGATGATAGAAGACTAGAAACTAAATACTCTGACCAAGAATTTGAAAATGCCACCATAGGAGCATCCAAACAATATGACCTATGAAGTAAAAATAACCCAGAAACTCCCAAAAATAAAACCTCTGATAATTCTACTAAAAAAATCCTTGTAAATACTTCCAAAAAGACAATAGAAAACCATAACATAGGGGCTGAAAGTTCTTATCCAATCAAGGGAAAAAACACCCAAATCAATGAAAAACAGAGCGGTGACCCTAGTAGCACTAGCACTTTAGCTAATGCTCCCGAAAAAACCATTTTGACTACTGTGAATAGTAGAAATCAGCAAGTTGATTTTGCTGATAAAGGAGTGACTAACAAGGTTGAATCAAACATTTTGAAAAATCAAATTCCTTTTAGCCTAGAGAATAAAATTTCCAAAATCAAGATCGCTATCCCACTCACTGAGTTAGTCACTCAAAATGTATATAGATGTCAAGTTTTGAAAGCTTTGAACATAGAATATATTCATGATATTGTTAACTTGAATGATGATACACCAGAGCTTATGTTCGGTCCTAAGATTGAAGGAAAATTTCAAGAAGGAACTATCTCTTCATTCTACATCAGTTTGAACATCCATGATAATATTTTTCACAATGCCATGCTTGATTCAGGAGCATCACATAACCTCATGCCCAAAGTAATAATGGAAAGATTAAGCCTTGAGGTAACCAGACCTTATAAAGATTTATATTCCTTTGATTCAAGCAGAGTAAAATGCCTAGGCCTAATAAAAGATCGTTGTGTTAACTTAGCTCAAATCCCATCCAAAAGCTTAATGCTGGACATTGTAGTGGCTGATATACCCCCCAAATATGGCATGCTTATTTCAATATCATGGGTTGCTACGTTGCAAGGTACTATGTAGATGGATAGGACTTATGCCACCATCCCTGTCTTTAGTCAACCTAGAAGACTCTATAGGGAAACACACATGAAGTACATGGTGAGTAACCAAGAAAGACTAGAAAAATCTCCTCTTTATTCCATACACACTGACCTTCACTCATTCATTCTTTACAATGATGAGATTACTAATGAGAAAGAATTAGTAAATGAAACATCAACCAATATAGTGGCCACTCCACATCCAAACATAGTGGCAGCCATAGAGGGAAATAAGAGAAAGGAAAAATCATTAGATCAGTTTGCAAACTCAGAAATTCACAGCAAACAAATTAAAGGTCTTGAGGTCCAAAACAATCATAAATATAGTGCAGATCATGATAATCAATTAATAAGCCCTCAATACATTGAAAATCTTGAGGAACAAAATAAAGAAAAACATAGTGCATGCCCTTACACAAAACGTAGTGGTGAACAAGAAAGAGAGGATAGAAATGAAATTAATGATAAATCTGAAGACAGTCCTCTTTGGAGTATGAGTTTTGATGGGTCTTTCTCTAAAACCGGTGCAGGAGCAGGCATATGGGTGCACAACACTGAAAACAATCACGCTGAGTGTCATTCTTATAAATTAAACTTCCAATGCACAAATAACATATCAAAGTATGAAGCTCTCCTTTTAGGCCTGCATTTATTGAAAAAACTAGGGGTCAAAATAATAACAGTTCATGGGGATTCAGAATTGATAATTAAGCAAGTAAATGGGGAACACACTGCTAAACATCCCAGACTTAGAGCCTATAGAGATGATGCCATGGACTTGTTAAAAACATTTACTGAATTCCAACTTACCTTTGTCCCAAGGAACCAAAACATTCTTGCCAATGGATTAGCCTTTGCCGCTAGTACTTGTCTAAAACCTTATGAAAGCAAACAATACACCATCCAAGTAAAATATAGACCAGCTGTCCCGGATAATGAAAAATACTGGCAAGTGTTTGAAGGAGATAAACAAATAGAAGACTTCCTACAGTCCAAAAATGAATTTGAAATACCAAACTTAGATTCAGAGTATGAAAAATACTATCCTACTGAGGAAAAATCACTTTCTGAAGAATAAAAGTCTCCTAAAATTACTGAAATAAATGTGTTAACTAATAGACCCAAACATACAAAAGTTAACAGACCCAAACATACAACATAAAATAACACAGATTTAGAAAAAGAAGACTTAGAAGTGCTGCAATATAAAAATCAAAGCTTTCCAAAATGACTGGTCCCATTAGAAGAATTGTTTTACTTTAATGATGTTGCTAAAAAGCCAAAACTGGAACTTATTGAAGCTGAAGTGGAAGAATGCAACATAGGCAGTGAACAGAAACCCAAAATTATCAAACTATCCAAGACACTACCATCTCACATTAAACTGAAATACATTGATCTATTTAGAGAGTTTTCTAATGTATTTGCATGGAGTTATGAAGACTTAAAATCATATAATATAGAAATAATCTAGCATAAGATACCCCTCAAAGAAAACCAGAAGCCTTTTAGACAAAAATTGCATAGAATCAACTCTGTTCAATTACCTCTGGTAGAGAAATAAATTAGAAAAATGTATGATGCTGAAATTATTGTCCCTGTTAGATACTCAAATTAGGTGTCTAATCTTGTATCATTTAGGAAGAAGACATGAGAGATAAGGCTTTGCATTGACTTTAGAAACTTTAAAAAATCATCGTTGAAGGACAACTATCCCTTGCCCAAAATGGATCATATCTTACAAAGGGTAGTTGGTTCTAGAAGAATTTCTTTGCTAGATGGCTTCTCAGGTTACAATCAAATATTGGTACATCCTGATGATCAACTTAAACTAGCCTTTACTACTCCTTGGGGTACTTTCAAGTATTCGAAAATGCCCTTTGGTTTAATGAATGTTGGTGCCACATTTCGGAGAGCCGTGGATATTGCATTCTCAGAAGAAACAAGTTACTTCATAGTGATTTACTTAGATGACATAACTGTATGTTCAAAAATAGATTTAGAACACCTGATACACTTGAGAAAAGTCTTTGAGAAATGCAGAAAATATGGGTTATCTTTAAATCCAAAGAAAACATTGTTTGGTCTCCAAGAAGGTAAACTTCTTGGACATATCATATCTGAAGAAGGAATAAGAATAAACTTAAAGAGGATCGATAATATATTGCAAATAAACCGTCCTAGAAACATCAAGGAACTTCAATCTTTCATTGGAAAGATTAATTTCTTGAGAAGGTTCATACTCAATCTAGCTGAACTCCTTAGAAACATGACAAACATGCTTAAAAGAGAAGAAGCAGTCAATTGGACCTTAGAAGAAAAGAAATCATTTGACCTGGTAAAACAAGCACTTACTAAAACACTAATTCTTATTAGTCTTGATTTTACAAAGAATTTCTTCATATTTTCATTTGCATCAGAACACACAGTAGCTGCTGTCCTATTACAAAAAAACTTGAAGGGTCAAGAGCAGCCTATTGCATTTTTCAGCAAGGCATTAAGAGATGCACCTCTGAAGTACAATATCATGGAAAAACAAGCCTTTGCCTTAGTCAAAGCCTTAAAAGACTTCAGAGTTTACATTTTACATTCCCACATCATAACATCTGTGCCTCATTCAGTGGTGAAAGACATTGACCCAAGATCCAGATGGTAAAAGAGGAAAGTGGATTGCTGTAATTTTGGAATATGACTTAGAAATCAAGCCCACTAAGCTCATAAAAGATCAAGTACTAGCAAAAATTATGGTTGAATCCAACTTTCAAGCTCTTGATATAAACATGTTTAATGCATTAGATGAACAGGAGGAGTTGACAGCTCCACTTATTGAAGATCATTTTCTAAATTCATCTTGGTATGATGATATTTTTTTATGTTTTTCTCAATCTTAACACCCCTCCTGGTTTGTTTAAAACAAAGGCAAGATTCTTAAGGTTGAAAGCTGTAAATTACTGCATTTTGAATAAATGTTTATATTGGAAAAATGTTGGTGGATTATTTCTTAAATTTTTTCATGAGAATGATGCAGATAAGATCAAGCACGAGTTTCATGAAGGAGACTGTGGAGGCCACCTCTACTGGAAGTCAACTGCTAACAAAATCCTTAGAGCTGGTTACTACTGGCCTACCCTCTTTCAAGATATCAACAAAATGATTATTGTCTGTCACAAATGAAAAATATTTGAAGGCAAAAGAAAGTTGTTTCCCTTACCTCTGCAAGCAATCACCGTTGAAGCTCTTTTTCAGCAATGGGGTCTAGAATTCATTGGGAAAATCCATCCTACCTCATCTTCCCAACACAAATGGATCCTCACAGCAACAAAATATTTTACCAAATGGATAGAAGCCACCCCTTCTAGGAATGCCACAGACTTAGTTATCATTTCATTCCTTGAAAACCATATAATGTATAGATTTGGTTGTCCTAGAAAGATTATAACTGACAATGCTACTACATTTGGGTCGAAA
The DNA here is from genome assembly GCA_034641835.2 of Pinus albicaulis. Classification (NCBI taxonomy): domain Eukaryota; kingdom Viridiplantae; phylum Streptophyta; class Pinopsida; order Pinales; family Pinaceae; genus Pinus; species Pinus albicaulis. The sequence continues at coordinate 1,129,670,768 of CM076579.1, forward strand.
AAGATGGTTGAATTATGTCATAAATATCAGATTATATTGGGTCATTCTATAGCTTATTACCCTCAAGGTAATGGGTTGGCAGAATCCTCAAATAAAATTTTGGTGAACATAATCAAGAATTTGCTGGAAGAAAACAAAAAATCATGGCACAACATTCTAGTACACGCATTATGGGCAGATGGATTGACAGTTAAAAAGTCAATTGGAATGTCTCCTTACCAGCTAGTTTATGGAACAGATGCAATATTTCCAACTAGTTTAGGAGTGCCAGCCATGAAGTTGATCCAAGAAGTACAATTTGAAGATAATGATATGACAAGAAGAATACACCAGACTATACATCTACAACAAACTATGGAAGAAGTATACATCAGAGCACAACAACTATAAGAAAACGTCAAGAAGTTGTTTGACAAAAGAACCAAGGCAAGTGACTTTAAATTTTTTGACAAAGTATTGAAATGGGATTCAAGGAGAGAAGATAAGGGCAAACATGGAAAATTTGATAAGTTATGGCAAGGCCCTTATCTTATTCAATCTACTATTGGAAACAATGCATTATTTCTGCAAGAATTGGATGGAGCTGAATATTTTGGAGGTCCTGTCAATGGTAGGATGCTCAAACATTATTTCTGTTAACTGATATTTTGGTTTCAAAGCTTTTTTTTCATTGTATATAACATTGCTTTTGAATTTGGAAAAAGAAAAATAATAAAACAATAGAAAAAGAGAAAAGAGGGCAGATATAGAAGAAGAAAGGTACAGCCCCATACCAAAAAAGAAAAAAAAATCTGAAATTGTGCAAGCCTAAATGCCACTACTTGAAAGATCACTGTTATTTAATCATATAGCCTAATCATGACTAGATAGATTTCAATTTACTATTGATAGGTTAGTGAAGAAGATTTGCCAAACAATAAAATCTTGGCTTATCAGTAGAATAGATTAGGATAGAAAGAAGTGGCTCTAATCAGACCAAAACTTGAGCCAAAGATAGAGGAAAATGGTTCAGACATGCTCAAAATTTGAACCAAGACATAAAAAGAAAAAGGATGACTCCAAACAGATCAAAATCTGAGTCATAAGAAGAAATAAGGATGCTTGTAATTTTCAGATCTTAAGCCTTCACAATTTTGTCTTAATTTTTCGTAAATTTCAGTCTATGTGCAGCTTGTTTTTATGCCATAGTCTTATAGCAAATCAGATAGTTTAATCCTGGTTTGTCTATATTTAAATTTCTGTTTTAGAATATAGAGAATAAGATTTGTCAGATAGCTTAACCCTGACAGATAGTAGTTAGGTGGAGAATTTATGAGTTCAACTGTCTAATCTGAACTCAAGGAAGAAATAATGGTAGATTTAGATTAGTTTTTCATGTTTTTGAAAAGAATAAAATGTTGATGTCAAAGGGTTTGCAAGTCCAAGTGCACCTTATTGGAGAAAAATTGTTAGGACAAGTAGGTTGTGTAGGTATAATGTTTGGGAAAAAATCATTTTGTTGATACAAATATTGATCATCATTTTAAACAACATGATCAAAGAAGAAAGAGGTTGTCAAAATGCAGCAAAATACAAAGGCACTAGTCTGCTTTCCAGAGATTTATCTTTGAGGTTCTTGACACCTCCAAGGAGCTATCCTCCCCAAGTGGAGCCACTGTTAGCCATCTATAAATTCTGTCATATCACATGATGGCTAAATTAGTCTTTCAGTCTTCAAGAAACAAATTTCATGAAAAATTTGTGACTTCTTGAAGCCTCTCTGTGTTCTTTATCCTCAAGAAATCCATTCCATTGATAATATTCATTCAAAATTCCTCAAAGAAGCCATGTTGTTATAAAAGAGACTGTTTTCAGCCATTTTTTCCATCATTTCACCTTCATAAATTCCTCCAAAATCCCTCCATTTCACTCATTATCTCACCTATCCTAGCAACACTTCCTTATCTTCTAAAAAGGCCCCTTTCCCCTTTATTTTTCCCCATTTTGTCCTAAAAAACCCCGTTTAACCTTATAAACTCTTTAGATGGTTTTAAACCCCTTTTTATCCCTATTGGAACTCTAAAAAAGCTTAAAAACCATTTTTAAAGCTTTATATCTGCTCCTTTTTTAAAAGTAAAGGCTTTAAGCCCTCTTGGTTTAAGCCTTAGCCCCTTCCCCTCATGTAACCCGAGGCCCGCGACCTCCCACTATCCCTAAACCCTTATCACCCCAGTCCCCAGTCCCCTCCACTCCCACGGGACCATACCTCCGCCCCTTCCTCAAACCCTTTTCCACTTTTCTTCACCCCTGCTCCACTTACCCCTTCATTAAACCATAGCCATTGATCTTGCGAATCCAACGACCACCATTAAAACCCAAGTGCTAACTCTGCCGGACGATATTTCACTTCCTGACACCATAGCTGACGTCACCTCCTGGTCCCACCTATCCCCACCGCTCTTCCTCCTGTGCACCTGTCCCTTTTCGCACGCCCTGTCCACTGTTGGATCTACAACCCCAGATCCAATGGTCATCGCATCGTTTCATGCGCATCCTCGCCAAACCTCTTGATCGCGTTATTTGCATGCGAAAGTGGTGGTTTTTAATGGACATGCGCTGCCCAGGGGGTGTATCGCGTTAATTCGAGTTAAAATCGTTTACCGCTTGCATCCTGCATGAAAACCACTTATGGTTTCGCAAAACCGCTTTTCCAATTTCGCGCCATAAATCGAGTTTGAACCCCGTTTCTTATGGTTCTGACCATGGAATCCCCTTCTCTGCAATTTCCCTTCCCTCTGCACTGCTCCTTCGCTTTTTCCTAAACCTCTATTAGCAGTTGAACCAAAACACAAGTTTTTATTAATGTTTTTGTTTGTTTATGCAGGTTCAATGGTGGCTAAGGTGTTAAAAGGTCCTCCACAGCCAGACCAGTGGCAAAGGGCCGAGGGTGACGATCCTCAAAGGCCAAAACTAAAATGCAAAAAATGGACAAAGAGGGGTAATCTCCAAGGTTTTAATCAATGTTTCATGGACATTGGTTAGCCAATGAAACCCTCCAACACAGCAAAGGAAAGCCACCTGTACACAAAAAGAAACGAAGACAGAGATCAAAAGAATTAAAATTAAAAGGGATTAAGCGCAAAGTATGAAGATCAAAGGCTTAACCCATAGTTTAAAAGATAAAGACACAGTATAAAGCAGAAAGATGATAAAGAAGGCCTAAAGGCATATCAAAGGCCTAATTCATGATCAAAGTGACCAATCAAGACAGATCAACAAAAGACAGCCTTAATTGCCAGACCATACAGGCTATTTACTCTTCCAAAGACCCAAAATGCCACCTATCAATTTATTTTTCCTCAAAAGCATACAAATTTAATACACAGTCAGAGATATTTTCAAAGACAGCTCAGAAAGTAATTGCCAGCCTACCAAAAGCCTCAAAAGTCAACAAAAGTGACTAAAGTAGATGAAAGTTAATGTAAAAATCAATTAATAGAGTTAAGACATTAGATATCTTCTCCATTAGGCCTCCTAAAGGTCGAGAAGCATTTACTCTGTATTAATTGAATAGTTAGACCTTCTTTTCACTCCACCTCCTCAATTTACCTATATATATCATATGAGGAGCCCAGCATTGTTGTTGGTTGAATACTTGTTGAATGTAAATAGTTGTTGAAGTTGTTAAAGCTTTATTAGTGATTGAAGAAAGATAGGCTGAGAAAAGAAGTTTGAAGCTATAAAGACCTACTGAACTTGAAGATTGTAACTGGTTTGAACATCAAATATACAAGCTGATTTATGGGATCCTGGTCTATGTCAATGGTAATGTTTTTCTTACTGTAATTGTTGTTTTTCTTATGTTTTCATACTGTCCACTTTCTCTGATAAAGAACAACAAATTTAGATTAGGATTTACTGTAAAAGGTACCCTAATTCTCACTGATAAGCTTTATCTTTATGTTTTCTTCTGATTGTGTTTCAATGGTGATTCAATAGAGTATAACCAGTGAAGTATTGGTGCGCCCATGTTTCCTGAGTACAACTTGAGATATTGTCTTTGAAAGTTCTTGATGTTGATCAGCGGTTGTCAATGATGTCAACCCAAGCAGCACCAGGGGCTAACCCGATATTGAATGGGAATTTTGACCTACCAAATTAATATATTCTGGGTCAATAATGATTTTTATGGTTTCTACTTGTCGAGATGTTTTCGTCGATATATGGCACGCCATGTAATTCTTCACAGTTTGAGAGATATTCATGTTTGAAGTTTGTACCCCCGGTTAGTAGGCTAAAACCCCATGGGGTTGGGGCATGGGTCATTGAAAAGTCATAATTAATATTTTTTAAGCTCCTAAAATCCCTCCCACGTTCACTTGTTTAAGCCCCTCTCAAATTAAGCATTTATATAAATTGTGATCTTCATTTCCTCCTTATGCAAGGGATTTCGCCATTTGAAACAGGTCATCGTGGAATTTTCACTCTAAATTTTTTAATACGAAGGTTCAGAAGCTGAAATTTTTATGCGGAAAAGCTAAAATCTTGAGGAAGCTTCTATAAAAATTTCAGATCAAGGTGCGCAAATTTTTTGGAGATGTGATCTGTGGAAGTCAGGGTTTTTGGAGGCTCCTGAAATTCATCTCAAAGAAGTGACCTTGGTAAAATTATCATAACTCTCTCTTTGAGTATTGGATTGAAATTCCGTAGAAATTGGTAGATAGTGCACAGTATTTAGTTTTTTCTCTATCAATTTCAAAGCCAAATGAAGAAACAGTGACACGTGGCACGCTGTACAAGTTCACTCTGCTGAAACAATCCATAATTAGGGCATTGTGAGAGATTGGGTATAACTCTCTCTTGAAGAATCCAAATTGGGTCAAACCTATGTGCATTTGTGTTCCTCTTGTTTGCTGCTATCATTGTACAAACACTGATAATAATTGAAGATTAACTAATGCTCTAATTGAAAGGAATACTGATTAAGCCCCCCTCTCAATATTTCCAACAATTGGTATCAGAGCTTGGTTCCTTCAATAGCAGTTTAACAGCTGGAAGGAGGTCATGGAGCATACCAAGAATGGTGTACCTCTATTCAATGAAAATAATTATTCACTTTGGAAAGGAACAATGGAGGACTATCTCTTGGCGCAAGGTTACGAAGTATGGGACACTGTTCAAAATGGATTTACATCAACCACGAATGAACAAGGTAAGAAGAATTTGGTAAATGATGCAAAAGAAAAGAATATTATTATCAGTGGACTTACTGAATCTGCTTATCATAATGTGTTCGGTTGTAAAACCGCCAAAAATTTATGGGACAAGCTTGATAATATATATGCAGGTGACTTAAATGTCAAAGAAGAAAAGCTTCAAATATATAGAGAAAAAATTGAGCAACTCAGAATGAAAGAAGATTGCAACATTGCTACATACTTCCAATACGGTGATGAAATAACCAATACTCTGGAAGGATTGGGAGAGCCAGTTGAGGAGAATACTATTATACGGAATATTCTTAGAACGTTACCAGGGAGATTCGACCCAAAGGTATCGGTCTTAGAATACAGTGCAAATTTGGACAAACTTGGCAAGGAAGAATTACATGGAGTTCTCATAGCATATGAAATGAGACTTGATGAAGAAAAGGGTACTTCAAATCTAGAAACTGCCTTCGTTGCATCTAAGCAAACCAATAAGGACAAACAACCTTCAATTGAAATGGCATGCACCTGCAAGTGTGAAGAAAAGGGAGATGATGGAGAAGGTCTTTCAGATGAAGAATATGCTTACTTTACGAGAAAACTAAAACCTGGTAATGGAAAATTAAAAGGTAAACTTCCATTGATATGTTTCGGTTGTGGTGAGGTTGGGAATTTCATAGCAAAATGTCCGAACAAAAGTGATGGCAACTCCAAAGGAAAGAAAGGCTTTAAGAAATTCAACAAGAAAGGCAAAAAGAAAGGATCCAAAAGGAACTTTCTCTCTAAAGAAGATAGTCACCATCCGATGAAGAAAGGACAGGTAAGCAAAGAAGAAGCTATCGAGATAGGGCTGATGGCCAAGCACACAAACATCATGTATCAAACAATGAAGAAGCTGTATGACCATAGAAGAATTTATGAGGAGTGAAATTGGTTACAAAGAGTCAAAATAGAAGACCATCGACACTTCCTGAAGTGTTCAGTCTAAGACCAAACTAGCTGAAGAACACAAATGCTGACGAGTCACCAAAATAAGTTGGAAAGCAACAAGAGAAGCACAGTCACAACGGTTTCACCTCTAGTAATGGTAGAAGGAACAAATTGTCCAAAGCGCATGCAGCGCCTACAAGGGTACTGGAAGAACTGTCATCTCAATAATCTTACAACGACAAAGAATGGGCCTCTACAAAGAAGAAGAAGTGACCTTTCTACAAAAAAATACAATGAACCTATGAGATCAATATAAGAATATTTCATTGGAGTCAAGATTCGCAAGCACATCCTTGGAAGACAATTCCTCGACGAAGATTTCCATCCAGTTACCAACATATTTTTTATGGCTACTAGTATTCATGTGGAAAATTTGGTCATAAAGCCGTAGAATGTTACACGTACCCCAGGAACAAATACAATTCCAGGAAATCTGTCAAATATGAACCTCCCGAGGCTCAATGAAACATCAATAGATTTGAAAATTTAAGAAATAATATGGAATGTTACAAATGTCAGAACTATGGACACATAGCCAGAGATTGCAGACTTCAAAATCCTCCAGAAAAATCTTCGAAGCCACAGAACGAACAAACATGGAAGAAGAAGAATACTAATAATGCTCATTTCAAGCACCAAAAATAAAGATGTGTGGTAGGTTGACAGAGGTTGCTCAACGCATATGACTGGAGATAGAAATAAATTTGTATCTCTAAAAGAGAAGAAGGATAGAACTATATCCTTTGGAAATGATGGATCTTCAAATGTTATAGGATCAGGTACCATCACTCTCATAAGAAAAGATGTTATAGCCAAGAATGTTCTATTGGTCAAAAACATGAATCACAATATGCTCAATGTTGGACAAATGTGTGATCAAGGACACACAATGCTATTCAACTCCACAAAATGTGAAATCAGGAAAGGCAAGTATGGTAAAATTGTGGCTACAACAAGTCGAGCTCCAAACGACATATATGTTATGGATGAAGAAACTAAAGCATGTCTACTAGCTAAAGAAGATGAAAGCTAGTTATGGCACAAACAAATGGGTCACATAAACTTTGACAATCTTGTCAGGATAAGGAAAAAGGAAGCAATACGAGAAATGCCAAAAATCTCAAAACCTTCCAACACAATATGTGAGGCATGTCGGCATGGCAAGCAGACAAAAGTCTAATTTAAAACAAAAGAACACTTTGCATTACATCCATTGGAATTGATACATACTGATCTATGTGGTCCTGTGAGAACAAAAGGCTTAGATGGAGAATTATATTTCATGTTAATGATAGATGACTATACTGGGATGACAACCGCCAGTTTCCTAAAGAAAAGTCACAAATCAAGCATTTGAGTAGCTTTAAGATCTACAAGAGTTATTATTGGAAATGAAACTGATTTGAAAATGAAGTGTTATGACTGTGATAATGGAGAATTAAATATACTGCAATACCGTATGTTGAATAAAAAGGAAATTTGTCATGATGAATATTCCTCAAGAATTTGTGGTAAATCGCTGGAGTTGCTGAAAGAAAGAATAGAACCATATAGGAAATGGGTAGAACAATGTTGAAGGTCTCAAAATTGGATGAAAAATTCTGGGTTCAAGCAATTTATATGACAATCTTCATTATCAACCGAAGTCTTCTAAGAAATAATTGAAACAAGACTCCATATGAATTATGGAAAGGAAAACCAGCTAATGTAAAATATTTCAGAATCTTCGGAAGCAAATGTTATGTCAAAAGAGAAGATCAAAATTTGGGTAAGTTTGAATCAATGGTTGACGAAGGTATCTTTGTCAGTTACTCTTCACGTAAAAAGAAAGGCCTTTAAATGTTATCATCTAAGACCTAAAATAGATAGTGGAGAGCATAAATGTTACATTTGACGAAGATGGTGTTCTAGCGAGTAATGATGAGGATCTAGAATCTTTGAAACTTGAGACAGAGGCTGAAAAAGACACAGATAAAATTGTAGAACCAGAAGCAACTATCAATGAGGAAGAAGTAAACAATGATCATCAAGATATACCAAAACAACAACAAGAAGCTCCTCCAAGGAGAAAAAAAGAACCATCCATCAAATCAAATCATTGGTGACATAAATGAAGGTCGACAACTTCGTTCATCACAACAAGCTCATGTTGCTTTTCTAGCAACCTTTGAGCCTAGTATTTTTGAGGAAGCCGGCCAGAATGAACATTGGGTAGCATCTATGAATGAATAATTGGATCAAATTGAGAAGAATAACACCTAGGAATTAGTTCCACGACCAAAAGATAAAAATGTCATTGGGACTAAATGGGTGTTCAGGAACAAATTGAATGAAGATGGGCAGGTTACCAGAAACAAAGCAAGATTGGTTTGCAAAGGCTATGCACAAGTGGAAGGAATTGATTTTGACGAAACATTTGCCCCATTTGCCAGAATGGAAGCCATCCAAATGTTTCTCAACTATGTAGGTTCAAGAAAAATAAAAGTCTACCAAATGGATGTTAAGTCAGCATTTCTGAATGGATAATTAGAAGAAGAATTTTACATCGAACAACCTGAAGGTTTTCTACTATCACAAAAAGAAGACTATTTCTACAAGTTAAAGAAGGCTCTATATGGTCTCAAGCAGGCTCCCAGAGCATGGTATGCTTTTCTTGATGGATATCTACGTCAACAAGGGTTCAAGAATGGTACTGTTGATAGCAATATTTATGTACAAATAGATAAAGATAATTTAAAAATCGTTGAGGTATATGTGGATGATATAATATTTGGTAGAAATGATGACCGACTAAGTAATAAATTTTCTACAAAGATGAAAAGTGAGTTTGAGATGTCTTTACTTGGTGAGCTGACATACTTCTTAGGGCTTCAAATATCTCAGCAAGAGAAGGGAATATTTATATTTCAAGCCAAGTACATCAAGGAAATGCTCAAGAAATTCAAAATGGAATATTGCAAACCCATCCTTACTTCGATGGTAACAGGTTGCAAATTGAGTATAGACGACTCATCTAAGGATGTGGATCAGAGGTTCTACAGAACTATGATTGGTATTCTTCTATATGTAACAGCCTCTCGGCCAGATGTTATGCAAGTAGTTGGAAAAGTAGCAAGATTCCAAGCAGCACCAAAAGAATCACATATTATTGCCATCAAAATAATTCTTTAATATCTAAAGGGCACAAAATAATATGGCTTGTGGTATCCCAAGGGTAACAATCTCATTATTCAAGCCTTTGCAGATGCAGATTGGGCAGGAAGCGTTGATGATCATAACAGTACTAGTGGAGCAGCATTCTATCTAGGTGGTTGTCTCGTATCATGGTTGAGCAAAAAGCAAACTTCAATCTCGTTATCTATAGCGGAAGCAGAATACATTGCAGCAGCATCATGTTGTACTCGAGTCCTTTGGATGAAACAAAATTTTCAAGATCTTCAAGTACAATTTAGTGAGCCTATTCCCATATTCTGTGACAACACTAGTGCCATCAGCATCTCCAAGAATCCTGTCATGCATTCAAAAACAAAACACATTCTGATCAAATATCATTTTGTTAGAGAACAAGTCGTTGAAAATAATATCAAACTTGAGTATGTTTGTACAAAAGAACAAATTGTTGATATCTTCACTAAACCTTTACCTCATGAAGCATTTGAATATCTTCATCAAAAGCTTGGGATTCTCCCAAGTTTTCATTAGGTTACATTTCTGCAGGATGGTTGTGTGTCAGGGGGAGTGGAAGTGTGTACAAGTCCGCGAGATGGTTGTGTTTCAGGGGGAGTTACCCTTTGTCATTGATGTCAAAGCGGGAGAGAATGTTGTAGGAAGAGGTGTCATGATCGTAGGGGGAGTACTTGTGTTTCCATCAATGCCAAAAGGGGAGATTGTTGATCAGTGGTTGTCATTGATGTCAACCCAAGCAGCACGAGGGGCTAACCCAATATTGAATGGGAATTTTGACCTACCAAATTAATATATTCTAGGTCAATAACGCTTTTTATGGTTTCCACTTGTCGATATTTTTCCGTTGATATATGGCACGCCATGTAATTCTTCACGGTTTGAGAGATATTCATGTTTGAAATTTGTACCCCCAATTAGTGGGCTAAAACCCATGGGGTTGGGGCATGGGTCATTGAAAAGTCTTAATTAATATTTTTTAAGCTCCTAAAATCCCTCCCATGTTCACTTGTTGAAGCCCCTATCAACTTAAGCATTTATATAAATTGTGATCTTAATTTCCTCCTTATGCAAGGGATTTCACCATTTGAAACATGTCATCATGGAATTTTCACTCTAACGTTTTTTCTACGAAGGTTCAGAAGCTGAAAATTTTATGAGGCAAAGAAAAAATCCTAAGGAAGCTGCTATAAAAATTTCAGATCAAGGTGAGAAAAATTTTTGGAGATATTATTTGTGGAAGTCATAGTTTTTGCAGGCTCCTTAAATTCATCTCAAAGAAGTGACCTTGGTAAAATCGTCATAACTCTCTCTCTGAGTATCAGATTGAAATTCCATAAAAATTGGCAGATAGTGCATAGTATTTCATTTTTAATCTATCAATTTCAGAGCCAAATGAAGAAACAGTGACACGTGGTACGTTGTACAAGTGCACTCTACTAAAACAGTCCATAATTAGGGCATTGTGAGAGATTAGGTATAACTCTCTCTTGAAGAATCCAAATTGGGTCAGACTTGCATGCATTTGTGTTTCTCTTGTTTGCTGCTATAATTATACAAACACTGATAATAATTGAAGATTAACTAATGCTCTAATTGAAAGGAATACCGATTCAACCCTCCTCTCAGTATTTCCAACACTTGAAAAGTTTACTAAGTAAAGTTGAATTAGAGAAGTCTATGGTTAGCACTGTACTCTAGTTTATCTCCAATAGTTGCTTTGAAAAGATCCCTGACAGTATGAAAAAAGTAGGATAGAATCAAATTTCTTAATTGATCATAGGCTATTCTTTTGTTTATCTTGAATGTTTTCTACTTTCTGAAGGTAATCTGTTAGATTCCTAGATTGTTGTCTGAAAAGTGTGCTTTAGTAAAAGTTTTCCCAAAGAATTCTATGGTTTTCCCTGTCCTTTGGCCATGCTTCAAAAAATTACTTTGAAAGGATTTTCTTGTTTAGTGAAGTTAACAGATTATTAAATGATTATTAGCTTTGCTTCTTTCACAACACTTTTAATGTTCCATACCACAACTCAATCTAAAGAGATCCCTTGATATAGATGACTTGCCCCATGGACCACTCTTGAAACTTCTTGTGCAATTAAATCCTTTGTGACTCCATAGCCCAATGGATTGATACTATCTCTTACCTATCCTATCAGCTTAACCATTCTTTCAACTTATTCCCACCTTTACCCTTCAAAGGACTTCCTTTATTTTGATGATATCCTACCCAACCACCTACTAGGTGTTGAAACCGTCAGTCCAAGTGTCCAGTTCAGTTTCAAATTAGTCCAGTTTAGTCGAGTTACACTACAGTCATTTATTGCTGATGTTTCCAATTTAATCCTATTTAACTAATTCATAATATTTAGATGAGAAATCCTCTGCTCCTCTTATTTTCAGTTTTTTAATTCTTGTCATGGTATCAGAGCTAGCTTGCATAAGCCTACCCAGAGAGCAGCAATAGAGCCAAGTTGGAGCAGTAGAGAGGAGAGGCCAGCCTGCATAAGACTCTTTGACAAAGCATCATAAGTTTAAGGAATGTAGAAGATGCCTCGTGAGAAGAATTCGAAGAAGAAAAAATGCCAGGCGAAGCCAGTGAAAGCGCCAACAAAGCAAATAGAAGAAAGCTCAAATTTTTTTTTTCCTGCAATAACGCACCTATTGTTGAGAAGCTTAGCGTTAGTCTTAGCTCACTGATTAAGAAGGAGCTCAGCGTTATAACGCGGAAGCCAAGAAGAATCAATCGCGTTAGTAATCACTCCCTTACAGCAATTCCAAATAACGCGGGGCCAGATTGCAATGACCTGCGTTAAGCTACACATGGGATCCGGAGTCACTCATGTGTGTTACGGTTTTTTTTTTGTTTTATTAAAGTGAAAGCACAATGGAGAAATTCCGTTAAGGTATTGTTTTATGTTGTGTTAAGCCATTCAAGGTTTTTAAAAATAAAAGAGGCATGAATGTATGGCATGAAAACTTATTCAAAGTATGCATGTGAAGGAGTTTTAAAATGCTTTATACGAAGGTTTCAACATGTTAAGGAAAAGTTTTTTTTTTAAGTTTTTTTCTATAAAAATAAAACTTAAAATGTGAAAAGGTTTTTTGAAAAAGAAAAAGGATTTTTTTAAAGAGCATGTGTGAATTTTTTTTTGGAGTTTAAAAAAAAAAAAACTTAAAGTTGTGATGTGAGAAAGTGAAAGTGAATGTTTAAAAGAAGATTTTCCAATGGAAATTTAAAAAGAGCCTTGTGAAAGTGAATGTTTAAAAGGAGATTTTCTAATGAAAATTTAAAAAGAGCCTTGTGAAAGTGAATGTTTGAAAGGATATTTTTTTAGGAAGATAATTTTTTAGAAACAAGGTATTTGATGCATATGTAGACTCGTTTTTTTGTGGAATCCAAGCAATGAGGTCATGGGAAAATCCAAGAGGCTAAAGCAGAAATAGAAGATGTTCGAGATCTTTTTAGATCTGGAAATAAAAAGACAAAAAGAGGCCTATGCGTTAAAATGCATAAAAGAATCATTTAATGACAGCATTCTCCCTCTGATCTTAGATGCCAAGACAGCCAAGGAGGCTTGGGATACCCTTGAGAGATGTTTTGGTGCAAGGGGGAGCATTGAATTTGAAGATGAAGGTGGATGTGTAGCTGCAGATCTACAACAAGATGAAGAGTTAGAACCAGCAGAGAGAGAGCAAGAAGATGCTTGTGAACCCCACTGTACACAGCTACATGTGGACGATGATTTGATGATTCCAGCAACAGAGCTTGCTGATGATGTTTTGATGAATCCAGCAACACAGCTTGTTGATGAAGACTTGATGATTCCAGCAACCAAGCTTGTTGATGATGTTTTAATGAATCTAGCAACACAACTTGTTGATGAAGACTTGATGATTCCAGCAACAAAGCTTGCTAATGATGTTTTGATGAATCCAGCAACAGAGCTTGCTGATGATATGGTGATTCCAACAACAGAGTTTTCTGATGATGACTTGTTGATTCCTGCGACACAACTTGATGATGAAAATTTGATGGTTGATGTAAACTTTGATAATGAATCTTTGGCTAATGATGACTGGTTGCAGATGATGCAAAAAAAACATGATATTGACATGATGCTATTTGGTGAGATAACCCCACTTCAGTTAGTGGAAGACAACCTGATTGCACAAGCACAAGTTAGTGAAGTAAAGACAGAGACAGAAATAGAGCAGAAGAAAGAAGCAGAGATAGAAGTAAAGAAATGATTCTGCAAAGGGAAAGAAGAAACAGAGAAAATAGCAGAGACAAAAAATGAAACACAACAACAGAAAGCTCTCACTGTAGAGAAAAAAGACCAGAATGAATGTCATTCTGAAACTATTTTTAATTCTAACATTGATTTTTAGTGTGAAGGTTCACAGATTGATTATGAAGAAGAGCTAAAGTTTATCGAAACATGGCTTGCAACACCATGTCTAGTTGAGGTCTACACAGAAGCTGTAGATACAAATGTTGAACACAACATGCATGATGAAAACATGAATGAAATTTTCATTCTTTGGAGTTTTGAAGAAATAAGATATTATTCTAATCTTATGTTGCAGCAGATAGATGATGAAAAGCGCACTACATAAGACAATGTGTGGCAGCAACCCACATTTATTTTAGAAGTCCAGGACATGCTTAGACAACCTGGAACAAGAAAAACCTGCACCATCAAATCAAGAAACTGACGTTTGAAGGATACAACAAAGCGAAAAATCTGAAACAATTCAAAGGCTACAGAATCTGGAAAAAGAGAAGAAGAAAACCAAATCTAATTGAAGTTAAATGATACATAGACCAGTAGGTATCTGAATTAAATTTTTGTGTGGTTGTAATTAAAGGGGAGTGTTAAAGACTGTAATCCCAACCACCTACTAGGTGTCAAAACCATCAATCCAAGTGTCCAGTTCAGTTTCAAATTAGTCCAGTTTAGTCGAGTTACACTACAGTCATTTATTGTTGATGTTTCCAATGTAATCTTATTTAACTAATTCATAATATTGAGATGAGCAAACCAAAACAAGTTCCCTTGAGCTTCATAAATAGCCTAATATCATAAACCAAGTATAAAGAAATATCTTTTGAAAACACTTATATAGAGAGATCCCTCTCTGAATCCAGGAAGGCTAAATCCTAGGATTCCAAAGTGGTTCTGATGTAGGCCCTGCAACATTTTTTCTTGCCAATATTGCAAACTATGGGAGCCTAACAGAATGTCTACTACCATGATTTCCATGACCATTGTCTTGCCAGGGACTTGTGTAAGACCAACAACAACATCCTTTATTAAACCAATGCATTGAACTCATTTCGAATCAAAAGAAAACAAGTCCTTATATGGTTTATCTATTTCTAACCCCATCCTTTCCATGATTACTTTGGGCATAAGGTTGTGAGAGGCTCCTGAATCTAACATAGCATTATGTAATGTCATGTCATGAATGCTAAGGCTCACATAAAAAGGATACACCTCCTCATTCTGTTCATCTTCTAATCTTGGACCAAAGTAAATTATTGGATGATCTTCTTGTACATTTAAAATATCAACAGCCCCTGGTTGTGAATTCAACATTTTAAACATCTTGCTTCTATACTCATTGAATTCGAGAATCTCACCAAAAGGTACTGGTATTTTGATCTTAGAAATTTCATTTTCCAAACTGAAAACAGAAACAGATTTTTCAGCTTCTTTGATAGGAGGAAAAGGTGTTGTATCTTTCTTATCTTTAGCAACCTTAGGAGTATCTTTCTTGCCATCAGCAGCCTTAGGTGTATCTTTCTTAGGCTGTGTTTTATTTGAAATGATAGAAACATTTCTATTTCTGAGATTGTATTGTTTTTGCATTTCAAAAATAGCATGTTGATACACTTTGAGATAATCTGATGGTTCCTCTCCATGATTACCCTGGTCTGAGTCATCATGTTCCTCTTTAGTCAAGAAAATTCCAAAAATTTCTTTATCTAAATAGTGAATAGACTCTTCAGGAATTTCAGGCTCATCTTCTTCATCAATCAAGTTCTACTGGAAAGGAGGTCTCACTGGAGGATCAGGCTACTGATTTCTGTTTTCTCTTGGTATTTGTTGATTCTGAGGTCTCCTGAACTGAGGGTTTCTAAACTGAGGCTCATGTTGTGCAAGGGGAGCAAAGATATTACCAAGAGCTAGCCTATCCATCAACTTTTCCATTGTTTTCATCATTGAATCAAATTTATCATCAGAGGTAGAGGAGGAAGGTTTCTCTTCTTCTTTTAACATATTCTTACCCATTTTTTTATTTTTTGGCTGCTATCATGTTAACCTCCACCTTCACTGCATCATTTTGCATTTTAGAAAGTGTAGGGGATTCTCTCTCTCATAGCAGTATAGAAAATTCATAATCAAAAGCTTTGGCATATCTCATTTGAGCTAAAGCTTGTGGAGGTTTTAAATGAGCAGGAATAGAGTCATAAACCTTATTAAACCTCTTTGAAAATGTTTGAACAGTTTCATCAACAACTCTTCTTAAACTATTATACTCGGTGAGGGCTTGTACTGGATTAGTTCTATTTCCCCATTTTCTCAAAAAGGTATCTTCAAACTCATTCCAATTATGAATACTTCCAGGAGTAAGGGCTTTGAACCACTTCCTAACTTCACCAGTAAAGCTCTGAGAAAATAATCTCAACCTAACATCTTCGTGATCAGCCTCCTTCCTGTCTATAAAATCATTAAATTTGTCTACATGTTCCTCTACTGTAATTTCTTCATCACTTCCCCAAGTTTTGATTCTAGCAACATATTTGCTAGGGAGGTCATGTAAAAAAACTAGAAGAACAAGAGGGGCGTATCTAGTAGGTGCAGCAGGTGGAGGAGGTACATTTCTAGCCATAACGAGAGGGACTATTGCAACTTTAGGGATAGCAGCAATAGAGGATGAAGAACTGTTATGAGGAGAACTATTTGGTCTTTGTCTTCCACTAACAATTAAAATCCAATCAGGAAGAGGTAAACTAGCTTTAATTTTCAATAATACTTCAAAAGGGTCAAGCTCTTTCAACTTATCTAAAGACTCTCTTTCCAACAACAACTCAGAAGTAACAACTTTCCAAAACTCTTCTTTGTATTCCTGTGTTACTAGGGTTAAGGTATAAATACCTCTCTTATGCAAGTCTAAGATGATTTCAGTGAATTTTTTTTCACTTTCAGGTCTAAACAAGACTTCCTGAATTTTATCATCAACTCTTTTATCTTCAGGACTTCTTAATATTTCACAGGACAAGGATTTTGAATGTGATGGAGTACCTGATATTTCATAAATGCCTTGACTGCCTACGGAAATGGTTTTTGGATTTTTCACAATGGTAGGTGGATCTGGGTCAGGATTTCTCCTTGTGTATCTCCTTCTCGAAGCCACCTTTAATCATATGAATTTTTAATGGAGTCACCAAGGTAGATGCAGCCTCGAAAATATTCCTGAGCTCCTGCTACCTTCAGAAGTTTAGCTTCAAAATTTCAGGAAGGTATAATATTCAGGCTCCCGGCAGATGCACCAAAATGTTATCAAAAAATTGGATCTCATAGGATACTTGATCAATCAACTTCATGTAACTATTTCAAACATAATATTTTGACTGAGGCTTAGCCTCCTCAGCCTAAGAGGGCTCTCCCAAGGGTTAATTATTTGGATAAAAATATAGATGGCTAACTCTATTTAGGTAATAGACAAATAAATGATAGATGTAGGTTGAGAATCACATCAGCATATATACATTGTGCTTGAGTCAAAACAATTCATTCATTCAATGAATATACTTAACATGGAAGTTGAGGCATATCAGAGTTTTAGTTATAAGGTACACACACATGAAACTGTAAAAAAACAGTCAGTTCACTTATATAGGAAGTCAAAGCATCAAATAGATGAATTCTGAGTAATATAGATGAACACCACTGAAAATGAAACATACAAGAGATGAAAATTGAATAGGAAACACTAAAACTCCTTTTTAATATCAAGTTTTTCAACTAGAAAATCTTTGTATTAGCTGAAAACCAGTCAATACACAACAAGCCTATTTTGCCAAAAAATGTCCAAACCCTTACAAATTCGACCTCTTGGTCTTTAATAGGCATCTTAAAACATGGGATGATCTACCTCTAGGCTAGATACATTGAATTTATGACCCTTGACACCTTGCATGACCATAAAACATGGAATTTATTACAAAAATACACCTATCCTACTTAACAGTCCTATTCCCAAAAGGACTCAAACTCCTTATCACTATCTATAACAACCTTATCTATTTAAATTTACATCATTGCTAAGCGTATCATCACATGGTCGAATTTGGATTATGGGCTTCATTTCTTCATGACCATATTGCTGACCTCCACCAAAATAGGAAACAATACCCTCTTTTGTAGGAATAAGATCTTTTGCATTATTTGAACATTCTGACCATCATGTACTCTTAATTTCGTGGTCCTTGGCTATTGGAAGTTGGCTTAACACATCCCCTAACTCCTCCCTTGCCTCCAGCTATCTAAAATCACTTTAAACACTGCTAAAAAATGTTGTAATGTCCTGCACTACGAAAACACAACAGTTTCGTAGCACCTTTTGTAGCGCTGCCATTTCAACCTTTATTCTTCAAATATTTGACTCTTTCCTCCAACATTGTTTTAATTACCCTTTAATACATCTTTCATAGCAAATTCAGTTCTTGACTCATTCTTCAACCCTTCAAAAATTGATCAAATTAAAAAAGAAAAGCAGCTACAACAGTTTCGTAGCATGTCTAGTCATAGGCTTTCTTGCTTGAAAGATGAAGCCTGCATCTTCCCCCTCAAACTCTAGCTTCTTTGTAGACTTGGATTTTATCAAATTATGCTCCTCTTCCCCAATGAACTCAGCTTGGACAATGGGTGTTTTCTCTATGTCAATAGCATGAAGAATATCCTCTAGATTCCCCTTTGTTACTGGTTTGTCCTTTGTAGCAACTATATTTCCTTTTAATACCACTGCTTGGCTTCTAGTTACTCTTTTGGTTCCCTGTTTGCTAAAAACTTGTTTCAGTTTTGCATCTTTGACAACCTTTGATCTCTGTTTTGCAGGTGGGAGAGTTGGTGTATCAAGCATTTGCATTTGCTCTGGCCCTTTCTCAATTTTCTTTCTTGCCTTCACTGTTGCAGTTGCTTTTGGTTTTGCAACCATAGGTTGGCTTGGTTTTGTTGGTGGTGGTGATGGAACTTCTTTATTTTTAGGGTTTCTTACAAGAGTTATGGTTTCCAACTCAAAACCATTTATAAACAAGAATGATGACCAATCTTTGCCTATCTTCTTAAGTTCATCTAAAACTAATATTTTCATTAAGCCATGATGAAACAAGGATGTTTCACTCACTTCAGACTTTGCTTTCACTTATCAACCATCTTTGCAAGACTCCTATGTAGATAAAAAGGTAAATCAAGTGAAATCTTACCCATGAAGTGTAGAAGCAATTTGAAATGATATGAATAAACCTTGTGATATCTGCCTTCACAGGTAAAGTATTTTTTAATGTTGAGCAGCATTTTTGAGTAGTTATATTTGATGCAGCTTCTAGGGATAACATTATTAAGATCCATGTCTGTGTACTCTGGTTTCACGAACTCTTTACACTGCTCCATATCAATTTTGAACCCTTTGAACCAGGTTTCTTGACCTCTTGGTATCTATGTAACAACAACAATGACCTCTAGTGTAATAGACACACTTAACATCCTGACTTTAGGGGTTGTTCCATTAAAATTCATGGCAAATTCCTTGGATACCTGTGTGTGACAGCCCTACAACTTCTCAAAAAACCGTAAGCAACCTACTTTTCTGAATGCTTCCATTATTTTTGGGTCTTCAATTATTGCCTTCATGTCTTCAGGTTCATGCCTTAAGCAGTGTCCTCCTCTGTGAATTTTTCTTTCCTCTGCCATATTCTTCAGAAAAGCTTTCAGCCTCTCTTGAAAAAATCTTTCAGCCTCGCTTGATATAGATGTATCAGCCTCACTTGAATATATTGTAAATTCTACCTCGCTTAAAATGGATATAATAAAACTCGGTAAGCAACAGCCACAAGTTTGGCTTGACACTCAGAGCTCAGACTTTACGAATATAGGCATGAGATAATGAGAATAACTAATTAGGAAGGAATTTTAATTTCAAATGTCCTTTCATAACCGAAAATGATGACTCTCTCATACCTAAAATGACAATGATGACTGCAAACGTGGGAGTGTAAATCGAATTTCATTATTACATGACTCAACAAGCCACTATCCTACCCTTTCCCAACAGTTTCTGACATTTGCCAACTCAACTGACAAGACAGTTACAAAACCACGCTTTTGTAGTGCCTACAGTGTAATTTTTCCTATTTGCGCTACGAAACTATTAGCACTTTTGTAGCGCAAAATGATTTTTTTCAACGGGTGGCTACGAAACTGCAGTTTCTCAGCTAATTAAACAGTTTTGACACAAACTTTGGGAAATGAAATACAAATGGAAATTGATGAATGTTTGACATGAAAGGGATTTAAACAAGGTTTAATTTGAACCTAAGGATGAGCTTTAAACTATAAAAAATCTAAAACCTTCCCTTGATCAAACCTAAATTGACTCCTAAAACCCTATTTTGATCCTAAAATTTTGTAACCTTGTCAAAATGATGTTTTTAATTTTTTTGGGTGATAACAGAATCAACAGTGTATTATAGTCTCTATGAATATGGAAATAGGAAATGTAGAGAAAATTTCATTCCAATAGATGTACCCTTAAGTAGTAACAAAATAATGTAGGTTTCCTTACAGAGTAAACATGGTTCAACTGAGACATAACTTGTGAGTCAATTTCGACAACCAAGTGGTCGATTACAAAGGAAATGGCCCTTATTAAGAGCTCAATGATGGTGCTATATTCTGCCACGTTATTGGTGACCAGGTGAGGTCAAAGCCCCCTGAACTCACAATCTCGTCGATGGGTGAAATTAGGAACCAAGAAATGGAAGCTACGTTATAAGTGCTACGGCTAGCACCATTTGCAAACCCTGCTTAAATTAGAGAGGGTCTTGACATCTGCTAATCCAAAACCACGCGGAGATAGTTACACAAGGAAATCATCAAGATATAAAAAACCAAAAAGATAAAAATAAATCACACACACACACACACACCTATATACACTATGTACAAAATATCATGAAAAAATATGTGCATTATTTTCTAAGGTAGAGCCTGTTACATGGATTTGACAGTGAATTTTCATCAAATTCAACCAACTCATAGGCCCATTTTTTGAGAACGCGTTTAAAAACATAGGGACCATGCCAAAGAGGTCCTATTTTTCCTTCCCCTAATTTTTGATGCCCCTAATAATAAACCAAAATGATATCACCTTCCATAAAAACATGAGGTTGAATAGATTTATTATACAGAGCCTTGACATTCCTTTTATGATATTTTTTAGCTATCGCTACTTAAAGATTTTGTTTTTCAATATGGGATAAGTGTAATAGACGTTCTTCTTTAGAAAAATCCTCAAGTAGTAGTTTGATGGATAGTTTAATAGATTGAATTCCACATTCAATTGGAAGAACAAACTCCACTCCATAAACCATCTGGAAAGGAAGGAAACCCCTGGAGCTTTTAACTAAAGTTCGATATGCTCATAATTTACAAAAAAACATAAGATGCCAATTTGGTTTATGATTCTCTACCATCTTATGTAGAATCATTTTCAGGACACGATTTATGGGCTATACTTATAGGTTATATTTTGGATAACAGGAGGTTGAGTGTTCATGAAAAAACCCAACTTGGTAGCTAACTCTTGCATCATATGATTTTTAAAATGTGCACCATGATCAATTACAATCATTTTGGGTTTTCTAAACCTAGCAATGATATGGTTTAATACGGATAGTGTTTTAGTGATGTCATCATTCGAGAAGGTTAGAATACCCTCAGCCCACAGTGTAAAGTAGTTTATGGATACAATGATCTAATAATGTCCTTAGGTTGAGGTGGGTTTCATTACATAAAGTTAATGCCCCATTTGGAAAAAGGTATGGCAGGAACCACAAGATGAAGTGAAGCAAGGTGTACAACCATATTATTAGAAAATATTTTAGATGGATGGAATTTATGGGAAACATTAATGCAATAGTTGAAGATTGATGGAAAAACATAACCAATGCATAATATTTTATTAGCAGTGGCATGCCCATATAAATGTCTACCACAAGATCTAGTGCTACAATCATTTAAAACTCATTCATCCTTGTCATGACTGAGACATCAATTTAATACCACATCAACTCCACATTGATAAAGGTCATCATAAATAATGACATATTAGCTAGCCTAGTGGTGTATACATCGATGTTAATCATGATATAGTTTAGACTAAAAACATTGATTTTGGAGATAAAGTAAAACATATTCATACCATGCATTAGAAGAGATAATGAGGAATAAGGATTAGTCAAGGAATGAGTCCTCAACCACAGTTTCTTCATCAAATCGAGGTAACTCAGACATTAACTCAATTAATTCTAGGATTTTATTAGACTTAACAACCAAAAATCGAAATCAAATTCCTTAAGTATAATCATCCATTTAGATTATTTATCCCCGATGATTTTATAACTGAGAATGTGTTTCATGGGGTCACAATCGACAATCATATTAGTATTTCAAAAGAGTATATAAGGTTGTAAATGTCGGGCAACAAAAACTACTACCAAATCCAACATCTCAATGTGGGAATAAAAAAACTCATGACCAATAAGGCCTTTACTAAGATAGTAAATGGAATGTTCATTATGCATCTCATACTCTTCGATAAGAACCATATAAATGGTGCATTTCAAGGCTGGAAGATATAACATAAATTCATAGTCAAAATCAATAATCTTGAGTAATGAGGCAGAAAAAAAATCTTGTTTCAAAGAGTCAAAATATCTCTAGGCTTGGTCATCCCATATGGAAGGTACTCCATTTTTCAAAAAATGCATAAAAAACTTTGTTATCTTGGAATAAATAACAATAAATCTATGCAAGAAATCACCATTTTCTTGAAGTGCTTGAAGATGGTGGATAGTGCCTGAAGAAAGAAAATTGATGATTGTCCCTACCTTAGAGCGATCAGCATGGATCCCTTCCTTGGACATGATAAAATATAGTAACCTCTTGAATTGTATGCAAGAGACACATTTGTGAGGATTGAAATGGATTTTATAATAATTTCATCAAAGAAACACTTTCCTAAGATGGGAAATATGATCCTCATGAAGAAAAGAGTGAGAAGTAGGGTCATCGAGATAAACTTCAATGGCATGTTTTATATCATGAAAGGCATAATACATGGCCAACTAGAAAGTGGAACCAATATTTTTAAGACCAAAAGGAAATTTTCAATAGGTGAGCGTTCCCCATGGGAAGATAAAGGAATTTTTGTGCTAATTCTTTGGTTTTATTTGGATTTGATCATAGCCACAGAAACCATCCATAAAAAGAAAATATATAATTATCGGTGAATTCATTGAAAATTTGGTTGATAAATGGTTGGATAATTATCTTATGGACAAGCAAAATTAATATCTCTATAATCCACACAAACCCTAATCATCCCTTATTTATTACCTACTATAAAATGGTTAGAAACCCATTATGTAAAGGGTGCCAAATAAATGAAATCAACATCTAACTATTTTTGAACCTCGATTTTCCATTAGATGAAATTCCATCCTAAAAGTGGCCTCCTAAAGAAAAATAATAAAATAATAGTTGAAATAATAAAATAAGAGTTATAAATTTTGGAGGGAAAAGAAGGAAACTACCTTTCTAATTGTATTTTTGTCTTATACCATTATAGGTTTACTCAAATATTACGTGTAGACACTTGTTGGATGTGGAATTAAATTATGCATCCAACGAGTACCCATTGTGCATACTTTTGAGAAGACCCGCATTAATTAAAAAATGCAGATACATTAAAATAACGTGTTCAACACATTTTTTAACGTATATTATTTTTTTTCAATGTGGGTCTCCTCAAAAGTATGCATAATGGGTATTCGTTAGATGTGTAATTTAATTCCGCATCCAACGAATGTCTACAATTAAAATTTGAGTAAACCTATAAGGATATAAGCCAAAAATACAATTAAAAAAAGCAGTTTTTCTTCTTTTCCCTCTAAAATATTTACATGTACCTATTTTTAAATTTAAAGGAATTTGATTGGATTAC
This sequence comes from Pinus albicaulis, assembly GCA_034641835.2. Taxonomy (NCBI): domain Eukaryota; kingdom Viridiplantae; phylum Streptophyta; class Pinopsida; order Pinales; family Pinaceae; genus Pinus; species Pinus albicaulis. The sequence goes on from CM076579.1 coordinate 1,129,694,422, forward strand.
ATATTATGACATGGAAATTATGTGAAAATTTCATGGGCACTTTTAGGCTAAATTTCCTCTAATGATAGGTGTTTCTTTACAAGTATTAACCGCCTGGATCCTCTGTCAAATGAGCTTAGCTCCATGATAGATTTTGATTTCATGTTTGAAAATACTATGGTTGATTCCAAGAATATATTTATAAGACCAAGAAAACACATCACAAAATTATTTGAAATTGATAGTGTAAGTTGTTTCCATTATGCTGTAATATGTTGTCCTTGATGGCAACCTACTCGATGAAGTTGTCCTTGATGGAAACCTATTTGATGAGTTGCCTTTTGATAGCAACCTCTTTGTTAAATATGTAAAAATGATGTTTCTACAGGTGAGTTCAGATATGACAGAGAATGGAATTCCAATAAGTGTCAGAGAAATGAAACATGAAATATTTCTCAATGTATACGCAGGTTTGATGAAGGCAACCTACGTACATATGCAGGTTGGTATACAGGCAACCTGCGTGTTGAGCTGAGGAAAAGGTACATTTTAACCTTATATTTAGCATATGATTTGTTATTAATTCTTATATGTTTTCCTTCGTTTTAGAAATAAATCAAAGGAGAATAATGTAAAAATAGGGTAAAATGAATTATTAGTAAAAGGTGTGTTTAATAGTATAAAAACTGACTTTTATTGTCTTTATTGAAAGGGAATCGAAACAAATCAACTGCTGAACAAAACGACCGAACAACAACTGACAAAGAAATTAAATGGAATCGCATCAGTTCCTATGAATCAATAAAAGATGAAGAGACCCACCTATTTCGGAAGCCTTCAGTTGATGGTTAAGAACCCTCAGGATCTCCTGATCCTGAGGATTCGTTATTATGTTTGTTTCGCCTTTAAGTTATAAAAGGTTGTAGGTGAAAGAAACAGGGGTCATTCATATATCATAATTTTCTGTAATAAACTTGTTCAGATAGAACCTTCGAACCTGTGATGATGTATTGCTCCATTGATTAATGAAGAAGTTGATGTTTTTGTCATAAGAGAATTCTGAGTATTTCTTGGCAGAAGACTTCTAGAGGCTTTAGGCCCAGTCCCTGGGAGTTCTCCCGTATTTCTATATAATATGTTTATTTCTTAACGCTTTCAATTTAGCTATTCTTTACGCTTTGTAGAATTACCATTCAATTCATTAAACGCAAGTGTGACGTGTTAGAATTTCCTATTCAATAAATTGAATTTATCATTGATGTTTCTTTATTATTGAGTGATGCCTTTATATTCATCAAATTGATTAAGTAGTTGATGTTCAATACTGCATATGGTTATTTGTTAATTTTTTCCATTATAAGCATGAATGTATGGTTTGTCGTTCAATTATGATTATTTCTATTAGTTGAGTTATAGATTATTCCATTGAAAAATGTTAAATAATTTATTGTTGTTCAATTCATTATGATTTTTGTTAAATTCATTAGGATTGTTGTTCAATTCATATAGAATATTATTCAATTCATGAAGTGTGTTGTTCAATCACAATAGATCCTTTATTTCCGCATTGAGTGTTTATTTCTGCATATGTTTAGATTAAGAGTTTATTACTTTGATTGATTTGAAGTATTTCATAGTCTACTTTAAAGTTGGTTTGATTAAACTTCGAGAATTAGATAATCTTTCTTACAACGATGTAGAGTAGTTAACCTCTAAATTCACTTGCATATATTTTTCTTACACTCTTGAAATAACAAGACTTTCCCTAGGTTGATGATTAATGTAAAGAATTAAGGTAACCTTTAAATAGTCACCTTCTTGACTCAACATTTTGGTGCCATTGCTGGGGAGAGTGTTTAGAGTGATGTCTTTTTATTTTTCCTTTTGTTGTGAAAGAATTGGGTATTGAAAACGAGAGGTAAGAACTTGTGTAATAGCAAGAAAAACGCTTGCTCTCCAGCCCGCTTCTCAGCAACTGTGTAGAGGTTAAATAGGATAGGTGTTTTTGTTTTATGAATAGGAAGAAAAATATAGAATTAGATAGAAATCCCCCATCTAAATCCGCAAAACCCAAGGGATCGGTGGCCCTTGGTAGAACAACATTCATAGACGAAATCATAAGGAAAGTTGAATCCTAGACATCTATAGGACCCAAAACCATTCCTGAAAAGAGTCCTACTATAATCCCTCAAGCAACAGCCTCACCATCTGCAGCCCACACTGGGATTCACAATGAAACGGAAGGGTTCAAACGAAGCTTTCAAACTATATAACATTTGAGTCCTGACCCTTCACAAGAGGGAAATTCTTGTAATTTTCAAGAAGGAGAGGGAGAAACCAGCAGTGCAGTAAAGATAAAAGCTCCAGATCCTGGATCTCCTGAAATAATGGTTGAGACAAAGACCTAATATTATAGATCTAGGTAGTGCCACAAGGCCTCTTCCAAATCCGCTCCCCAATTCCACTCAAATCATTTTTCTTGATCAAGAAATTCCTGAAGGCTATTGGCACATCTCTGATCAGATGGTGCATAACCAAAACTAGAGATAGACATCAACATTGGAGTATACCATTGTTGATCTGGCTGCAAATGCCCCTATGAAATATATCATGTTACAAAACATCCCCACCTTCCAATGATTGACCTCAGACGATTCAGATGCATTTTTATTTTAATTTGATGTTTTGTGTAGGGGATATTACTACACCACTGACCCTCAAAAACTGAAATATTCCCCTCTACATTGAAGGGGGCAGCACTACGCTGGTTTATGGGGTTCGGTGGGGGAACCATTAATAGTTGGGATTAGATGAAAAACTCTTTTCTTAATAAATATCAATATTATTGTCGGACTTGAGAACTAAAATATGAAGCATTCAACATGTCTGCAAAAGACAATGAGACATTAGAGGAATACATTGAACGATTTCAATATAATTTGCAAAGATCTCCATATACTACACTGTCTAAAGATATCTTAAAAGAAACAATGATTAAAGGAATGAAAGAAGAATGGGTATAAAAACTTAATATAATGGGAAAAGGGGACATCTATCAAGAATATTATGATGATTTTATTGCATTGTGTATCAGGTGCTCTCGAGGTAGTACACGGAATAGACCAGCTGGACAGGATACAGTTACTAGAAATTACAAACAGTCAGGTGGCAGCGTGACCAGAGCATAATTCAGTAATCTCTTGGAAGATTTCAAAACCGATATCTTGGGCACCCTCACAACACAGCTAGATGTTCTACAAGCCAAGCAAAAGCAATCTTTAGCAAAATAGAATTTGGTTGTTTTTTGTCCACGTTGTCGAAAGAAGCACAACCAATGGGAGTGTCCATTATACATGGTCTAGAGATGTGCTATCTATACCAAGGACCACGCCACTGAAAAATTTCCTTCACTTCCAAGGTTGAAAGCGATTTTTAAAGAAGTAGGAGAAGAAACAAAACTGGTGTATCTGATGAATCAATGTCAGCAGTGGCAAGCACGACTAAGTATGTCACAAGACCCGTCTCAATTCTTTTCTTCTCCACAATTTAATCAACAAAACTATGGAACAACATGAAAAATCCAATCACCTTTTTCTACTTGGCCATCCCAATCATTTTCCATACCCCCTTGGCCGACACAATCTTCTCTAGGTAATATTTGGCCAAGTTTTTCTTTCTCTCCTCCATACTGGAAAAACAATCCATATCGGTCCCAGTGCCCTACCTACACCTCAAAGAATATGAATTGGTATCAAAATTGGAAGCGAACCCTGGGAATGACCAATTTACCTATGGGAACAAGGGCTCAAACTCAACCCACATTACCAGCTCCATACCCAGTCCAAAAAACTCCTCAACCTATTATACACCCTCAACTTCTAGCTCAACCAAATCCTAATCCTAATAACAGACCTATTCAACTGATCCAGATTGTTGAGAATCCAGAATCTAAAACTGAACAAAAGGAATGCAATGAACTTAGGTTGAGATCAGGGTGTGTTATTTCACCTAAAGAAGATACTACCTTGCCACAAACTAAGTCTAAAATTCCAATAGTACCTAAACAATCAACTGTAATGGAAACAAATATAGAACAAGGGAGGGACACACTCGACCAAAAAGATCTTGAAAACCTCATTATTTCCTCTCCTCCTTTCCCTGAGAGATTATCAGTACCCAAACCAATGGTCTCTTTAGATTTTGATCTCATTTGGGAATTAAAAAATCTTTGCATTAAAATTCCTCTCTTTTAGGCTATACAAGACATCCCCATCTATGCTAAAATAATTAAATAATTGTGTGTAAAAAAACAAGTGAGGAAAGAAAAGACTTTGCCAACTGTTCATGTAGTAGGGGAACTGTCAGATTTAATTATGGGGAAATAAAAACCAATAAAATATGAGGATCCAGGAAACCCCATAGTCACATTATATATATATGGCCGCTCCTTTTCAAACACGTTAGTCGATTTGGGGGCAACTATTAATATCTTAACTACAGAAACCTGCAAGACATTGGGTGTAGCAACCTTGGAACCCACATATACCTTGATGGAACTTGATGACAGATCTATTGTTAAACCAGAAGGTACATTACAGGACATCCTGTTTTTTGTGGACTCATGGGAATACCCGACATAATTTTTAGTTATTAACCCAAAAAATAGATTAGACAGACATCCCTTGATATTGGGACGAGCTTGGTTAACAACGGTTGATGCTTACATAGGCTGTTGAACAAGCAACATGACCATTTCTAAAGGTGCCATAAAGAATATTGCAATATATCCCCTTACCAAACCAAGTCTTCCCACTGTAAATATTCACAAACAACCACATACATACTGGGAACAAAACATTTGTTCACCATTGACAATAGTTGAAGCACTCAAATTCAAAGATCAAACTGAAGATGATGTGATCAATAACTTTATAAACCAACCATCTACTTTATGGAATTTAAAGTTCCAAATGTTAAAAGAAATTCTTGACAAATAGGAAGACCCCTTAGCAGATGCTGATGACCAACACATACCCACGATTGTTGTTTGTAACAGCATGCCAATTGAAATTGAGCCAGGTAAAATTTTAAATATAAATGGAAATTTGGGTAGTGACCAGCAGCAAAAGCTCGTTAAAGTCTTGCAAAAGAGTAAAGGGGCCTTTGCTTAGGACTACCCAGACATTAAGGGTATAGATCCTCAACTATGCACACACCATATTTACACTGAAAAGGATGCTTGCCCTATTTGGCAGCCTCAACGAAGGTTAAACCCACATCTGAAAGCCATTGTAAAAGATGAATTACAAAAGCTGCTAGATGTAAACTTCATTTATCCTATTTCAGACAAAAAATGGGTCACTCCTTTAGTAGTCATTCCTAAAAAGAATGGTAAGTGGCGAATTTGTGTGGATTATAGAGAACTGGATAAAGCCACACAAAAAGACCACTTCCCTAGTCCCTTCATTAATCAAGTCCTTGATACATTGGCAAGAAAGTGGTTCTTTTCCTTTCTTGATGGTTTCAGTGGTTACAATCAAATACAGATAGCCCCTGAAGACCAAGATAAAACAACCATTACATTCCCCTGGGGTACATTCGCTTGTAGGTTATTACCGTTCGGACTATGCAATGCCCCAACAACATTTCAAAGGGCCATACATAGTATTTTTTATGATTTAATAAATGAAGGGATTGAGGTCTACATGGATGAATTTACTCCATATGGAGATGACTTCGATCAGGCACTGCAAATGCTAGAAAAATTATTGGAACGATGTATTTCTACCTGATTATGCTTGAGCAACGAAAATTTCCACATGATGATGACCGAAGGCATGATCCTAGGACATTACATCTTTGCAGCTAGAATACAGGTAGATCCAACAAAGATAGAGGAAATTCTCTTATTAGCCACATCTTGTACTCAAACAGAGGTATGTAGTTTCCTTGGATATGTAGGGTACTATCGTAGGTTTATAAAGAAATTTTCACAAATTGATGTGCCTTTGTATGCATTAACTGGAAATGTTGAATTCCATCGGTCTGACAAATGTGACACTGATTTTTCAGATTTGAAGAAATTGGTCTCGACTGTACCAGTCTTGCGTGGCCCCAATTGGGAGCTGCCATTTTATATTTCTTTGAATGCATTAGATACAACGATAGGAGCGGTTCTTGTTCAAGAGGAGGACAAGAAGCCCTACACTATTTACTATATCAGCAAGAATCTCACTCTTGCTGAACTAAATTATATAGTGACCGAAAAGGAATTCTTGGACGTCATTTATGCTATAAATAAATTTAGAAATTACATAACTGTCTATCAAGTATTGATGTATATGGATCATTATGATATTAGATATTTAGCTAACAAACCTATTACAAATGGAAGAGTGACTCGTTGGTTGTTTCTTTTGCAAGAGTTCAATATAACTATTAAGGACCGCCCAGGGAAGGAAAATGTAGTTGCAGATTTCTTGTCTAGAGTCCCAAAGACATATGACCCACTGGCGGTAGATGATCAGTTCCCTGATGAGAATTTGTTTGTAGTGGAAGTAAAAGTGCCTTGGTACGCAAATGTAGTGAATTATCTAGCAATAGGAAAGCTTCCAAGACACTTGAAAATGAAGGAACGAAAGCTGATTATTCAACCCAGTGCTAGATTCTCCTGGATTGGCAGATATCTTTTCCATACAGGAGCTGATATGCATATACGCAGATGCATTCGAGAAGAAGAGATTTATGACATCTTGAATGCCTGCCATGACGAACCATGTGGCAGAAATTTTTTATATCGCAGGACAGGGCACAAAGTATTACAACTGGGCTACTATTGGCCCACAATTTTTAAAGATGCAAAGAAATATGTACAAGGCTGCGATAGTTGCCAGAGAATGGGCTACCCTGGCCAATCTGACGAGATGCCATTGCAGCCACAATTGGTAGTAGAGCCTTTTGAATGATGGGCGTTAGACTTTTTTGGGCCATTCAATTTGCCATCGAATCAGAAGGCCTACATACTGGTTGCCACAGACTATGTGACGAAATGGGTAGAAACAGTGGCTTTTCCAAGAGCTATAGAGCAGTTTTTGATAAATTTTCTTTTCGAGCTATTTGTGTGGTATGGCTTACCTAGGGAAGTGACAACTGATGTTGGGGCATAGTTTTTGGGACATAAAATTATGGCCACCCTACACAACCACCATGTCACTCATTGAGTCACCTCTCCCTACCACCCGCAGGCGAACGGGAAAGTTGAAAGCACCAATAAAGTCATTGAGGCAATTCTCACTAAAAAAATCTCAACACATAGTTGGGGCTGGGCTACTTGACTGTCAAAGGCCTTGTGGGCTTATCACACAACTTTTCTATTGAATTCAATTGAACGGCTATTGTTTTTAGCATTTTTATTGTTGTTCAATCCATTGAACAACTGTCGTTCAATTCAATCGAACAGTTGTTGTTTTTTTTAGCATTTTTATTTTTGTTGTTCAATCCATTAAACAATTGTTGTTCAATTGATTAAACAACTATCATTTAATTCAATTGAACGATTGTTATTTTTTTAGCATTTTTATTATTGTTGTTCAATCCATTGAACAATTGATGTTCAATTGATTAAACAACTGTCGTTCAATTCAATTAACGAATGTTGTTTTCTTTTAGCATTTTTTTTGTTGTTCAATTGAATTGAATAGTTTTTGTTCAACCCAATTGAACAACTGGTTTTTTTAGCATGTTTTTTATCTTTTATATTCAAAATAGGAATTTTTTGTCTTTGTATTTTGAGGATTTCCTTTCAAATATCCACTCTTCCTTTACACATTCTTGCCATAAAAACCATTTTATAGAAAAATAATTTGCACCTAAAGAAGAGAAAATCAGTGATATTACTAATATTATGTTCTTTTGAGATTTTGATGGACATCTCTACTTCAGAAGCTAACATGGTTTATCTATATAATGAATTGTTGGATGTCTCCTGTTCAAACATATTATCACATAATTCATCACCATAGTCTTATGCTGGTGGATATTTTTACGCCCTCAAGTGGGAATTCTCTTCGGCATGAGGATATAGGAATAAGAGCATTATTTGTATTGAAATTATTTTTACTTCTTACACCATCCCTAACTCTGAAGGATTTAATGAGCCTCCTTCCATTTATAATAAAAATATATATATCTCTATGCGCAAATTTTTAAAGAAGAGAGAATAGGGGGTCTCATTACGAGCCAACCTACCATGATCATGAGGATCTAACAGGTGGCATTCCCACAATGGTCACCCCACCAGGGTAGTGACCTTCTCAACAGCTAAAACTGCTTGAAGGACACGAGGTATCATCATGAGCTGACCTGATCACTCTGTTAAATCCCCCTGAATGGCACTACGACTATCTAGCCACCACACCAGCATAGTGGTCTCTCCACAAAACAAGAAAAATTTCTTCTTTTAAATAGAGGATTTTATCTCATTTATGGGTTAAAACAACAACCTTGTCGAGGCTATGGACACCTGCTGGCAGCAGTGGCTCTGCTTGTGGTATTGGAGTATTTTTCTGACAACAACCAATTATTTTTATTTGCCCCTATTTCCTATTGATCCATTCCTGAAGATGAATGCATTGTTTGAATAAGTGTTATCATTATCAAAACCTATACACATAATCAACTATGAGTGAATTATCTTATCATGTCGAATTGAATGATAGCAGCATCAATCATAATCTGTCACCTGTCATGCTTCCGTCATACTATGTCGTCAAAATAGGAAATCATTTTCATAATAATTGCTACTGTGCTTTTATTCATTTTTGGTCATTCCCACCTAATGTACAATTGCAATGTCTATCAACTTCTGAATTCTACTCCATGTGCATTCATGATTTATACCACATTTTCTCTTTTCTTGTGCTTGAAGGCCGTGGATGCCCTTCTTTCATTGGAGGGGGTACGAATACCCATAATGAATAGCCATGTGAATTAATCATGAAACTCCCTTCAGATAGGCTGATTGGACAATAGAATCATTGCATTAATGCAAGTCACATTTATAATAATATATTTTATAAAAACCGCATGCATTGTTTATATTTTTTTAACTAACATAGCTGAAAGAAACGCATGCAGAAGGGTAAAGAAACAATTCCGAAAATATAGTAGCCATGGGTGGAATTTCTCTTCACAATGAACCTAAAATCTTTCAAGTCTCAGAAGTAGCTCACACCATTCTTCAGAAAGCTGGTTGGATTCCATATTTACACATACTATAAGGTTTTAACATGGAAACAACAATTGAATTCCTGCAGAACCTACGGGAAGGTCATACCATAGTTAAAGGCAGAATTATACCAGTATCCAAAGAAATCATTGTTGAGATCTCCAGACTTCCAATAGAAGGGGAAAAATGGACTGATAAACATGTCCTCATAGAAGAAGTAATTTCAGTGTATCAGGATCCAGATTAACAGCTAGAACAAAAATGAAAACGTATTAACCTTGCATCCTTGGATAGACTTGGCAAGAATTGGAAGTCTTCATTCAAAAATACATCACATATGAGAGACGCCAGGATGTGGTAAAGTCCCGTCAACTCAAACTATTAGCTATTCTCAAACAAAATATTTCAGTTAATTTCCCCTTTTTATTGAATTCTATATTGCGTGATAGCTTTTTCAATCCTTCCTTACCTATCCCTGAAGAAAACCCTGACAAAGCGTAAATTGAACTCCCAAGAACAGTCATGCCTAGGAGAGCTAGAGGGAAGAGAACCCATGTTTCGACCACTGAACCAGTAAAACGAAGATGGTCTGAAAGGATACATCTACAACGAAATACCTTAGTATTTCTAGATGAGACAGGGCCATCCCATACACCACCTTTGAACCCTCAAAATGTGTCTTTACAAGACTATGAGGAGGAAATGTCTCAAGTACTAGAGAAAATGAGAGCATCCTACAAAATTAGGAACCCATCTGAACAATCCGAGGAACAAAGGGACCATTCGAACCAGTCTGCCTCTGTTGGAAGCTCTGGCCATACTGAAATCCTACCTTCCAATGATGAATTACAAGATTTGAAGGTTTTATCTCCCTCTGATAATGAATGGGTGAATAAAGAAGACCAAATAGATATATCATCTGAGTCTGGAAACCAGTCAGGGGATACCATTCTATTATAGAAAGACACAGGTATTGAGACATCTCCTTTGTCACGTGAAGAAGCTATTACTCCACCTAATCAGGACATCAATATTGGGATAACCTCTTTGATGCCTGAAGCAAACATTACATCATTTAATTATGACCCTAATACTGGCACAACCCTTCCTGAACCTGAACTAGCTGTTGTTCCTTCTCCTGCCAAAGCCCCTTCGAACGAAAAATCAATTGAGGTTAAGTTGAGAAAAATGAGCAGGATATGCAGAAAATTGAGGAAAATAGTAAAACAGCTAAGGAAATGGTTGAAAGAAGTGGACAAGGCTTGGAAGCCTAAGAAGGAATTATCTATCATGGGAACCCAAACATATTTTGTTACTCAAATGGTAGATACTGCCAAAGTCTCTGTGCAGATTGAATTGATACTTATAGAAGATAAAGAAACCCAAACATATTTTGGCAAACAAACAGTAGATACTGCTAAAGTCTCTATACAAACTGATTTGATACTCATAGAAGACAAAGAAATTCAAATGGAGGAAACACCTTCTTACACTCGTTTGGTAGAAAAACCTACCAATCAAAATATTCGCAATAAATTAACTCAAGTTCAGCATGAATTAGCCCAGTGCAAGAAGGAAGTAGTGTCATTGCAAGAACATAAGGCATTACTAAAATGATTTAAATACCTTTCTGCAAATGAAGACGAAACATTTTCCCAACTTAGGGAAGAAAGGGTAAAATTAAAAAGGGCACAAGATCAATTGGAACACGCTAAGAAACAAACCAATGTCGTTTGTTCTCTTTACTCATATGTATTTACTTGTAGGGAACTAGCCACCAATTATGCCTTATTTTTAGTAGAAATATATTTGTTGTCGAATATTAAAGCTATCAGAGAAGGGCAACCCACTACATTTAAAACCATTGAATAATTTTTCCAATTTTGCAATGATCAGGATGAATAGGTCCAACACCTTCTGTGCGAGTTGTATTTGCACAATTGTTTTTTAGAAGAGGATAGAGATAGTAACCCCAGCCCCTTTATTGTAGATATTCAGTTCCAATATTTTTTGTCCTTTGCCAAAAATCAGACTAGATGGGCTAAAGCCTACAATATCTTTTAGAAAAGAGAACATGGTTTAGACCTATGGGTCAGACGGGAGCCTAAAAACCCCTACATTTGTTTACTCAACATAAGAAGTTTATGCAACGAGAAGGAGTGATAGCCAAGTTGGGGTCCATTCACAAAGATATTGTGCACAATGGAAGAACATACTTCCAGGATATTCAAGAAGAAGCTTTATTAGAAGCCAAACAGAGATGTCAAGCCTTTACCAATAATGTTAAAAATAGGGAACCATTTGGATATAGGAATTTTAAATCTGTTGCTTCTCATTTTCATTTGTATAGTAATTTGATTTTGAACATGGATCCTACATGGATAGGATGCAGATATAGATGTCCCATTATATGGTATCCTCCTGAAGAATACCATCATGATTATGAATTACCAGAGGGACATACAAACTCAGCATTTGCAAAAGTGAAACAAAGGCATGGTTTTAGACTTTACAAGGAAGAAGTATATCCTACCTATTCCTTAACTCAACGAAAACTCAATCATATGTTTGCACAAGGACATGAAAAAGTTAAGTAGGGGAGTATGTTGGGCCAAGGAAAAGGTACATTTTACCCTTATCTTTAGCATGATTTATTATTAATTCTTATATGTTTTCCTTCATTTTAGAAATAAATCAAAGGAGAATAATGTAAAAATAGGGTAAAATGAATTATTAGTAAAATTTGTGTTTAATAGTATAAAAACTGAATTTTTTTTTCTTTATTGAAAGGGAATCGAAACAAATCAACTCCTAACCAAAATGACCTAACAACAGCAGACAAAGAAATTAAATGGAATTGCGTCAGTTCCTACGAATCAGCAAAAGACGAAGAGACACACCTATTCCAGAAGCCTTCGGTTGATGGATACAAACCCTCAGGATCTCATGATTGTGAGGATTCGTTATTCTATTTGTTTTGCCTTTAAGTTATAAAAGGTTGTAGGTGAAAGAAACAAGGGTCGTTCATATATCATAATTCTCTGTAATAAATGTTTTCAGACAAAACCTTCAAACCTGTGATGATGTGTTGCTCCATTGATTAATGAAGAGGTTGATGTTTTTTTCATAAGTGGATTCTCAGTATTTATTGGAAGAAGACTTATAGAGGCTTCGGGCATAGTCCCCGAGAGTTCTCCTGTTATTCTGTATTAAATATTTATTTCTTAACACTTGTAATTTAGTTATTCTTTGCGCTTTGTATAATTACCATTCGATTCATTAAACACAAGTGTGACATGTTATAATTTCCTATTCAATAGATTGAATTTATCATTGATGTTTCTTTATTATTGAGTGATGCCTTTATATTCATCAAATTGATTAAGTAGTTGTTGTTCAATTCTGCATATGGTTATTTCTTAATTTTTTCCATTATAAGCATGAATGTATGGTTTTCCGTTCAATTCCAATTATTTCTATTAGTTGAGTTATAGATAATTCCATTGAAAAATTTTAAATAACTAATTGTTGTTTAATTCATTGGGGTTGTTCAATTCATGAAGTGTGTTGTTGAATTACAATAGATCCTTTATTTCCGCATTTAGTGTTTATTTCTACATATGCTTAGATTAAGGGTTTATTCCTTTGATTGATTTGAAGTATTTCATAGTCTACTTTCAAGTTGGTTTGATTGAACTTCGAGAATTAGATAATCTTTCCTACAACGATCTAGAGTAGATAACTCTGAATTCACCTACATATAGTTTTCTTGCAGTCTTGAAATAACAAGACTTTCCCTGGGTTGATGATTAATGTAAAGCATTAAGGTTTCCTTTAAACAGACACCTTCTTCACTCAACACTGTGCTTACATCCAAAATTAGTATATACGTAGTTTTTATGAAGAGAAGTCGTGTATACACGCGGGTAAGAAGAAGAAAAGTCACATATACCTTTTTCACTCTAAAATTATGATACCAAGGGGCATTACCATGGTATTAGCCCACGGTATTGAGCATTGTGTCATCGATTTTATTCCGTCCAAGAATACCCTCGGCAGTTGCATGGTTTTGGCTCATGGTATTGGTAAAGGCTAAATCTATATAAGGAGAAGAAGATCATAGTGCAAGGGGTGTGCATGTATAAGGGTGGTTACTGAATACTTATCTATGAAGGATATCTGCATGGGATGGACTCTATTTATTAGTAGATATAAAAATATGATGCACCCTTGGATACAATGATGGATTTGAATCTCTAGACCTGAAATGGCTATGTATTTGATCTATTCAAGAGATGATTAGATCTGTGACATGGCGCATGTTTGCTGAAGTGAAGTGAAGAAATTTGGATAAGTCTATATATCTGAAACAATCTGCAAAATTAATATATACAGATCTATACACTATTTCGTCTCAGTGAAAGCACGTATATACGTGGCTTTGTCTCAGAAAAAAGTGCATATGGAAGTCAGGGTTTTCTGAAGCTTACTAGAGAGGTTATTTGTTTATTGTTGCTATATTTCAAATGTCTGTCAATGAAGTCTTCATGTAGATATGGGTTGCTTGAATATTGTATATGCTGTTAAGTTGAATATGTACAAATCTGATCAATGAGTGAGTAAATATTTTTAATGATGACTGACTAAATAAGGGTTCTGCATTACTAAATAGATATTTGACTGAAAGCCTTAGATCTGGTTCTAAGATTGATCATATTCTGTAAATTCAATATTCTTAGATCTATACGTAGGTTGGTGTGAAGGAAAGCGTCTATACACGTGGGATCAGTAAAGTGAAGTAGTGTATGTATTTTAAGATAATGAATGATCAAGGTTGAGATTGATCCTGCATACTGATTCTGAAATATGGGTTTATTACTTTGTTCTGGTTACAATGATCTCACTATTCTGATTAAAGTTTGGGTTAAGTTTATTATTGATGATCTTTATGATGAGTTGTGTTGAAGCTATGGGATCCAGTGTGAAAATTGATGAAATGTGGTCTACAATGGTTATGAGGTTTGAAGCCTTCAGTGTGGAAGTAGAAGCTTCCTACCAATAGAATCTGGTGTTCTAATTAGGGGGTTGAAGCTCCCTTTCAGTAGTGACTGGTAAATAAGATCGGGGGTTTGGAGCTCCCTTCCAGTAGCAGCTGGAGAGTGAGAGAAGGCTGCAACCTTCTGCAGGTAGATGCCTGTGTACTAATATGAGTCTACACCAGTACAAGATTGTAAGCAATTTTCCATATAATAAATATTGAAGACATAGACGACAGCAACTGTGGTTTTCTCCCAAATTGGGTTTCCACCTTAAATCTTGGTGTTCATGTGTGATGCTCTTGTGTAATGATTTATTATGTTATTACTGCACATATTTACTATCTAATTCATAACTGATAAGCTGGGTTACAGAATTTTTCTGTAAGTTTATCTAACAATAAAATTATCTCAGAATACACAATTTTCTGTTAGTGTATCTGCGTATAGATGCTAGTTGGGCTAATCAAAGTCGTGTATATAAATATGTAAGAAAAAGGTAAAATATTGTGATTATTGAAAATATCGATTCACCCCACCACCCCCCCCCCCTTTCAGTATTTTTCCCAACAATTGGTTTCAGAGCAGGTCCTTTTGAAAGGGCTTAATCGCTAGAAGGAATATCGGCTAAGATGAACAATCAAGATGGGACAACATCTATCAGGCCTCCTCTCTTCAACGGAAACAATTTAATCTTTTGGAAGACAAGGACACAATCCTATCTTTAGTCTCTTGGAGCATATTTATGGCTATAGTTGAAGGAGGTTATCAATATCCAGCTTCAGTTCTAGCAGATCCAGCAGCAAGAAAGAACTATGAATGGCAATGCAAAGGCAGTCAATGCATTATTGGGAAGCTTGACTGAATCAGGGTTTTTCAAAGTCATGCAGTTGAATACAGCAAAGGATATATGGGACAAAATAATTATAATCTATGAAGGTGATGCCAAGGTAAAAAGTGTTAAACTCCAAACTCTCATAATTCAATATGAAAAACTCAGACTGCATAATGATGAAATCATTGCTAGTTTATTTTTACGTCCAGATGATATAGTAAATAATATGAGAAATATGGGTGAAACCATAACTGACACTACTCTAGTAGAAAAGGTTTTAAGATCTCTAACTCCCAAATTCAAGTCAAAAGTGCCTGCTATTGAAGAGAATCAAGATCTACAAACTCTTACTATTGTTCAACTTCATGGGATTCTGACTGCATGTGAAATGAGGAAAGGAGGTCCATTTGAAGTCAAAGAAGGTGTCTTTAGAGCTGTTGCAAAAGAAAAGAAAGTATAAGTACAAGAAGGATCAGGGTATGTTTCAGAAGAAGATGAGATAAATTTTGTAAAGAAGCTACAACTTGGCACTGGAAGTTTCAGAGGTAAGCTTCCTTTTAAATATTTTTCTTGTGGAATATTTGGTCATTATGCTGCTAAATGTCCCCATAAAGATAATCATGAAAAGGGAAAGGAAGTGGAAAAAGGAGATAAGAAACGATTTATCAATAGAAAAAGCTATTATACTCATGAAGATAGTGATGGTCTATCAAATAGTGAATTAGGAGAATTTGATTAACATATTAGACTACTCATGGCTTTTGAAAAAGACTCTAGTGAAGCTAAAGATACTTTTATTGATGCATTAGAAGAAAATGATTTTCTTGAAGAAATAAATCAACTCAAAATATGTTTGGAAGAAAACAAAATTGCCATAGATACTCTAAAGAATCAAATTATAGAAAAGGAGAAGCACAATGAGAAATTAGAATGTGAAATAGTAAGTCTAAGAAAGGAAATTGAGAAAGTGAAAACTTCAAATCTTAAATTTTCTAAAGGATCTGAAACCTTAGATGAAATTATCAAGGTACAACGCTCTCCTCTTGTAAAGACAAGTCTTGGATATATCAAAGAATCCTCTCAGTATTCAGCAACAAGCTATCTAAATGCAGCTAAAGCCAACCAACAACATTTTGTCACTCAACAAAAGAACAAAGAGACTACTCAGGTAAAGCATGACCACTTCAATTCAAGGAAGAAAAATAACAAAAATATCAATCAGCAGGTAAACATAAATAGAAGGTTTCATGATCGTATAAATTTCCTCTTTAATGGACAATGTTTCTCATGTCATAACTATTGAACTCTTAGTTAAACTGAGAGGGGGGGTGAATCATTTTAACACATTCATGGACTTTTAAAACTTTTCCTTTAAAACTTATTTTACTTTATTAACACCTTCATTTCATGATCAACATAATGTGTGAGCAATCTTTATTTATGAGCAGCAATTAATAAGCAGATTAGATAATGTACCAGCAGTCTTAATATGTTAGCAGCAAGTATTAGCAGAATAGATATATCATATCAACACATAGACATCATGCACATAGACACCAGATCTATGTGGAAACCCATAAAGGGAGAAAACCACATCTTATTATTGTTGTGATGCAAAGGCAAGCTCCAACTCCCTCTCACCACTGATTTTCTGCAGGCACCAACCTACAGGAGGCTCCAACCTCAATTCTGCAAGCTACAACTTGCAGGGAAGCTCCAACTCCCATCAATTTTCTGCAGGCACCAACCTACAGGAGGCTCCTACCTCAGTCAGCTGGCCCCGACATTTTATCGAAGCTACAACTTGATGTGGAAGCACCAACTCCATCCATTTACGTAGGCACCAACCTACGGGAGGCTCCAACCTCAGCCAGCTACAACTGACATCTATCAAGCTACAACTTGATAGGGAAGCTCCAACTTCCTTACTCTTTCAAAAGAAAAACACTTGCTGATTTACTTTGGATATCAGCTCTGTTCTGTACCTTCTTCTCTGTTGTTCATCAACTCTTATATCAGACCTGCATCATCTCTGCTCAGCCCTTTCTTCTTATTTTCTCAGCTCCTCCTTATTCACATTTTTCTTGCAACTTGCTTATTCTCTTCAACTCTCTTTAATTCTGCTGCACACTCTCTTCTTCTCTCACTCTTTTTCGTCAACCTTATCCCCTTGGATATTACCCTGTTTTATACAAAATAGCTTCATGGATGTTTGTATTCTACTGGGAATTCGAAATGGACAGCCATGTCTCTTTTCCTTCTGCCTTCTCATCTCTTTTATCCACTCATTCATAAAATATAACAGTAGGTGCTTATTTTAATATTACAGTGG
Source organism: Pinus albicaulis (assembly GCA_034641835.2). Classification (NCBI taxonomy): domain Eukaryota; kingdom Viridiplantae; phylum Streptophyta; class Pinopsida; order Pinales; family Pinaceae; genus Pinus; species Pinus albicaulis. The sequence goes on from CM076579.1 coordinate 1,129,711,830, forward strand.
GATATTCGCTCTCTTCCAGAGACTTTCCATGCATCACAACAATATAAATTTAAATAAAACATTTACATTCAAATTAAAAATGAGAACTCCAGCTCACTCATTTTGTCTCTTGGCTTGTTGCGCATTTGTCTTTTCTCTGACTGTGTCTTTGTCCCTTTCTCTTCTCTGTATGCATTTCTGTTTATGGCTGCTGCGTAACTTCTGTATTTGTGTAACTGCATTTTTCATTTTTATATCAACGCTTTATATATAAATGAATCTGCTGACTGTAATTATGGGCCATATTCCAACGCTTTTCATGCCACGAGTGTCTTGTTGATGTAGAACATTCTGCAAGCAGAACGGACATATATCACAGTCGTTGTATATTAATAATCGCCCTCCCATTAAGCCGAGGCCCGTGGGTTCACAGCCCATGCGGCATATTTTAATACATCTGCAACCATGTTTTATATATCTAACAACAATCATTTTATATAAACAATCGCCCTCCACCTTAAGAATTTGGTCTTATATTACAATCCAATAAGTCGAATCACAACCTCTAATATATGAAAGGGTCAGGCCCCACATCTGACGGCGGACAACACATCGCAATGGCGATCGGCAGATCAAACAAAAAATCGCGCAATGTAACATTTGCGATGTGCGATGTTGCGATGGTGCGATATTGCGATTTTGCGATGTTTCGATGGTGTGATGGCGCGATGTTGTGATGTTGCAATGGTGCGATGGCGCGATGGCACGATGTTGCGATGGTGCGATGGTGCAATGTTGCGATGTTGCGATGGTGTGATGTTGCGATATTGCGATAGTTGCAATTGGGAAGGGTCCCACCTTATATTACTATGTTTATTTGGATCTCACGCTACATATGGCTATATATATATATATATATATATATATATATATGTTTTGGTCCTTTGAATATAAAGCGCAATACTTTTCCGCTGGAGTATACGATTCCCGGAATAAGGTTTGTCTATATATATATATGCATTACATTGTCACTCTGACCTTTAGTGTATCTTCCAGTGGAGGAGGTGATTCTCGGAATTTATGTGCCTCTACTATGCTAACGCCTCTGCCTCTGCTGTGCGAACTCCTCTGCCTCTGCTGTACTAATGCCTCTGCCGCTCGACCACTTCACTGCTTCTGTATTCGTTGCCTCTGTCTCCACTGCTCGACCATTTCACTCTGCCTCTGTATTCGACTGTTACACTCTAGCAGTGTTCTTTCGCCTGTTTCCTTTGCTTGTTTCAGCTTCAACGCTGCTCGACCTCTGCCTCTACTGCATGTTCGTTTCATCTCTTCCTCTGTATTTGTTGCCTCTGCCTCTGCTGCTCGACAACTGCTCTGCCTCTGCCTGTCTCCTTTATATTTGCTTCCACTACGTCTGCCTGTCTCCTTTACTGTGTCCTTTTCCTGTCTCTACTATCTTTCTGTTTCTATCTCTTCTTCTTGTCTAATGCTGCTCCTTGCTTCTTCAAATGGTCCTGTCTCTGCTTCTCTTTGCTGCCCTGCTTCTTCATTTTGCTACTTCTGCTACCTCTTCTAATGCTTTCTCTACTCCTTGGCTGATGCTTCAAGTGCTCTTCCTTTTTCATCTCCTTTGCCTTATTTCTGGTTCAAGTGCTGCTCCTTTCTGCTCCTTTTCCATCAATGACAACATTTCCAACAATAATTTTCGTCATAAGTTGTACAATGTGTTGCATAAAAAACCATCATGACAAGAGAAGCTAGAAAACAAAGAAATGAGACTGGATTAAAGAAGAATACTTACAACACATTTTCTTCTCTTCAAGGTGAAATTGAATGTTCTTATTGCAATCAATTTGGACATGAAGAATCTGAACGCAGGAGAAAACTTCAGCCAAAAGAACATATACCCACAAATTCCAAGGTACGGAGGAAGAAGGACTCACAGTTTGAAAGTTGTGGCATAAAGTTATTTGCAAAAGGAGAAGAAAATAAATGGTACATTGATATCAGATGCTCAAAACACATGACAGGTGATAAAAATAAACTTCTTTCATATAATGCATTAGAGAAAGAAAATAATGTTACTTTTGGAAATGACTCTCCTGCTATCATTAAGGGTAAAGATTTTTTTGTTTCTAAAAGAAAAGGTTAAAGCTAACAATGTTGTGTATGTGGATGGGTTAAAGTATAACTTGTTGAGTGTAAGCCAAATGTGTGATCAAGGAAATGAAGTTGTCTTTAGTTAAAAAGAATGTGTAGTACCTGAACTTAACATAGTAAAAACAATAATAAAAGGAACTAGAACACCAAGTAATCTGTATATATTGAAAGGTGGCCAAGAGAAATGCTATTTAGGTAAATCTACAAAAAATTGATTATGGCATAGAAGATTGGTACATTTGAGCTTCTATCAATAAGAAAATCTAGCACACTAAAAGCTGTTCGTGATCTTCCCAACATCACTCTGCCTGAAAGTACCATATGCAAATCATGCCAATTTGGTAAGAAAACCAGGGTGAAATTCAATGCCAAAGAAGGATTAGCAAGTAAGCCTCTCTAACTTATACACAATGTTCTATGTGGTCTTGTAAGGAAAAATTCACCTCGTGGAGAACAATACTATATTTTATTTATTGATGAATTCTCCAAAATGTGTTGGATCCGTTTACTAAAACATAAAGATGAAGAATTTGAAAATTTTAAGATCTTCAAAGCTTTGATTGAAAATGAATTAGATCTAAAAATCAAATGTCTTAGATCTAACAGAGGAAAAGAATATATATCAGATGAATTCTTTGATTTCTGTGAACATCATGGCATAAAAATATAGTTTTTTGTAGCTGGAACCCCACAACAAAATGGCGTGGCAGAAAGAATGAATAGAACATTTCAAAAGATGGCTCGTGCTATGCTTGATGAATCTGGAACTCTTGATACCTTTTGGGGAGAAGTAACACATACTGTAGTAAATATACTTAACAAGGCTCATGTTCATGTGAATAATGATAAAAATCCTTATGAGCTCTAGTATAGTAATTTTCCCACTATAACGAATTTTAGAGTTTTTGGAAGCAAATGTTTTATCAAGAACAATGATGAAAAACTTGGTAAGTTTGAGCCTAGATTAGATGAAGGAATATTTCTTGGTTACTCTTCTAGAAGTAAAGCATATAAATGTTACAATAAAAGACTTCGGAAGATTGTTGAATGTATTGATGTTGCAATTGACGAGTCTCTCACATCTCCTAAAAGGGAAATAACAACAACAAATGAAGATGATGATGATGTATATTTTCCCTCATCAAATAGAAATAATATAGAAGGAGAACCCAATGAAGAACCAGAAGAAGATATATATGAAAAGGCTCCAACTAGGTATGTTCAAAAGAATCATCCAAAATCTCAAATTCTGGGAGCAAAGGGATCAGGTGTCCAAACAAGAAGAACTCTTGTAGGACCCAGCTAGCTATCTAGCATTCTTATCCACTATTGAACCACATAATGTAAATCAAGCTAGTAAAGATGAATGTTGGATTCAAGCCATGGATGAAGAACTTGACCAGATTGAAAAGAATCAATACTTGGGAATTGGTTCCAAGGTCTCATGATAAAAATGTTCTTGGAACAAAATGGATATTCAAAAACAAGTTAAATGAAAATGGATATGTTATTAGAAACAAAGCTAGACTTGTTTGTAAAGGGTATGCTCAACAAGAAGGTATAGACTTTGAATAAACATTTGCTCTTGTAGCCATACTTGAAGCCATAAGAATGTTTCTTGCTTTTTCAAGTTTTCAACAATTCAAAGTTTATCAAATGGTTGTAAAATCTGATTTCCTCAATGATGATCTAGAAGAAGAAGAAGTTTATATAGAAAAAACAGAAGGATTCATTCTAGGAAATGATGAAAAACTTGTTTTCAAACTAAAAAGGCTTTATATGGCCTCAAACAGGCTCCTCGGGCATGGTACTATTTTCTTGACAAATATCTTCAGCAACAAGGTTTCACAAAGGGATCTGCTGACAGTAACTTATACACAAAAATTGAGAATGATAAACTATTTATTATTGTTGTGTATGTTGATGACATCATTTTTGGAAGTAATGAAGAGTCCATGAGTCAGAATTTTGCTTCTGTTATGCAACAAGAATTTTAAATATCATTACTTTGGGAACTATCATAATGTATTGGCTTATAAGTGCAACAAACAATAGATGGCATATTTTTATCACAAGCAAAATATCTCAAGCAAATTTTGAAGAATTATGGGATGGAAGACTGCAAACCTGTGAGTACTCCAATAGTAATTGGATGTAACCTCAGTTCTCATTATGATTCTCCCATGGTGAATCAACCAGAGTATAGATCCATGATTAGAAGTATGCTTTATCTAACCGGGACAAGACTAGACATTATGCATGTATTTGGGATTGTTAGACGATTCCAAGCTAATCCAAAAGAGTCTCAATTTCAGGCTATAAAAAGAATATTCAAATATCTACAAGGGACTCAAGACTTTGGTCTATGGTATCCAAATAATGTTGATCTCACTCTTCATGCTTACACAAATGTGGATTGGGCTAGAAATGTTGATGATTGAAAAAGAACTAGTGGTGGTGCATTCTATATGGGGCCCCGATTAGTATCTTGGTTCAACAAGAAACAAAGTCATTAGGGGAATTTTTAGGTCTAAAATGGGCCTCCTAAGGAAATTATAAAATAATAGTGGAAATAATAAACTAATATTAGATTACATCATCAAATTTTAGAGGGAACAAAGAATAAAATAATAAAACTATTTTTTCAACTCGTATTTTCAACTTATCTCCCTAATTTTTTACTCAAATTTCGAGCGGAAACACTCGTTGGATGAAAAATTTAATTTCTCATCCAAGGAGTACCCATCTTGCATACTTTCGATGTACCCTGCTACAAGAAAATGAGAAATACATGAAAAACATGATTGCAATCATGTTTTTTCATGGATTTCTCATTTTTCATGTAGGAGAGTCCATAAAAAGTATGCAACATGGGTACTCCTTGGATGAGAAATTAAATTTTGCATCCAACGATTACTCTCGCTTGAAATTGGAGTAAAAACTTAGGGAGATAAGTTGAAAAAATAGTTTTATTATCTTATTATTTTTTATTCTTTTAAATTTTTTACTCCAAAAATGGTGAATCATCCCCCATGGTTGACATCATCATCTTGAATCCTATTGGTTATTATAAAGTTTATTTTGGTTGTACATTTTTCTTAGGAGGCCCATTTTAGACCTCAAAATTCCCCTAATGTCTATTGCCTTATCTATAGCAGAAGAAGAATATGTGGTTGTCGCATCATGTTGCACACAACTTCTTTGGATGATGTAGACATTATAAGATATTCAAATCAAATTTTCACCTCCCATCTCCATTCTATGTGATAATACAAGTGCCATTATTTTCTCGCAAAATCCTGTTATGCATTCTAAGACCAAGCACATTCCTATCAAGTATCACTTCCTACGTGAACAAGTGCTTGAACAAAAGGTTAAAATGGAGTATGTTCCCTCCAAAGAATACATTGAAGATATATTTACTAAACCTCTTCCCAGGGAAGAATTCAAATATCTCAGACAGACATTAGGGGAATTTTTAGGTCTAAAATGGGCCTCCTAAGGAAATTATAAAATAATAGTGGAAATAAAAAAATAAGATTTGATTACATCATCAAATTTTAGAGGGAAAAAAGAAAAACTACTTTTTCAACTCGTATTTTCAACTTATCTCCTAAAGCTTTTACTCAAATTTCGAGCGGGAGTACTTGTTGGATGAAAAATTTAATTCCTCATCCAAGGAGTACCCATGTTGCATACTTATGATGGATCATGCTACATGAAAAATGAGAAATAAATTAAAAACATGATTGAAAACATGTTTTTTCATGTATTTCTCATTTTTCATGTAGCAGGGTCCATCAAAAGTATGCAACATGGGTACTCCTTGGATGAGGATTTAAATTTTGCATCCAACGAGTACTCCCACTCGAAATTTGAGTAAAAAATTTGGGAGATAATTTGAAAATACGAGTTGACAAAGTAGTTTTATTATTTTATTATTTTTTAATCCTTTTACCCCTTTACTTAAAAAATGGTGAATCATCCCCCATGGTTGACATCGTCATCTTGAATCCTATTGGTTCTTATAAATTTTATTTTTTTTGTGCATTTTTCTTAGGAGGCCCATTTTAGACCTCAAAATTCCCCTAATGAGTTGGGAGTTGTCTTTGCCTCTCTTATCAAATCTGCTTAATTTCAGAAGATTAAATTTGGTACATTAGTTTCATAAAGGCGAATCACGTATTTATGCGAGTTTCTAAGCATAAAACCATGTATGGTTTTTGCTAACAGAAATTCTCTGGGTCAGTTTTCAAAACAATCTGTGGTGTTGTTGGGTAATCTTTGTTGTTGTTCCAGTATTCATCTTTCTTTGATATTTATCTCCTTGATGAAGATGCTTTGATGAATTGGTTGTTGAAGGTGTTTAGGATGCATAAGTTTAGGGGGAGCACCTGCCTTGTTGAAAAGGATGCATTGTTGGCATTCTGATTGGTTGCTATGTTATGATATCCTGTTTGAGATTCTTTGATCTTGGTTATACAAAGTCATATATGTTATTTGATGAAAAGGTCATGTTAAGACCTATGATGTAAATTTGTTATTTTCAATCATGTAAGGACTTGTTCAAATTTTTAAACCCACTTGGTTGGGTAGTTGAGTCAAATATGTAATTCCACTTGGTTGGATCATTGATGTAAGTACAAGTCCTTGGTGATAATAATGGTCATACTCGATTGAGTTATAAAGTCATGTACTTCATTTGAAAAATATGTCTGAAGATCTAGCATGAAATCAGGGGGAGCATGGTCAATACAGTGAACATATGATCTACATAGCTCTTCTTTCTACAAGGAAAGAGAAACCTTGGTTTGGTATTGATCCACCCTTTGCCCTTGATGTCAAAGGGGGAGAACAACTTGGCGTTCGAATAATAATGTTATGATTGATATATCTATCAGGTATCTACAAGTTGTTGTGATAAAAAACCAACATGGTTTCCATCAAGTCCAAAGGGGGAGATTGTTGGCATTATGATGTAATATGTTGTCCTTGATGGCAACCTATTCGATGAAGTTTTCCTTGATGGAAACCTATTTGGTGAGTTTCCTTTTGATAGCTATTTGTTAAATATGTAAAAATGATGTTTATACAGGCCAATTCATATGTGACAAAGAAATGAAATAGGAAATATTTATCAATGTATATGTAGGTTTGATGAAGGAAACTCACATACATACACAGGTTGGTATATAGGCAACCCGTGTATACATCCAGAATTAGTATATACGCAATTTTTATGAAGAGAAGTCATGTATACACACGGGTATGAAGAAGACAAGTCGCGTATACCTTTTGCGCTCTAAAATTATGATACCAGGGGTCATTACCATGGTATTAGCCCACAATATTGAGCGTTATGTTGTCTATTTGATTCCGTCCAAGAATATCATCAACATTTGTGTGGTTTTGGCTCATGGTATTGGTAAAGGATAAATCTATATAAGGAGAAGAAGATCATAGTGCGAGGGGTGTGAATGTATAAGGGTGGCTACTAAATACTTCTCTCTGAAGGATATCTGCATGGGATGGATTATGTTTATTAGTAGATCTGAAACTATGATGCACCCTTGGATACAATCATGGATCTGAATATCTAGACCTGAAGTGATTATGTGTTTGATTTATTCAAGAGATTATTAGATCTGTGACCTGGCACATGTTTGCTAAAGTGAAGTGAAGAAATCTAGGTAAGTCTATAGATCTGAAACAATCTGAAAAATTAATATATACATATCTATACGTTATTTCATCTCAGTGAAAGCACGTATATACGTGGCTTTGTCTCATAAAATGTGGGTAAGGAAGTCAAGGTTTTCTGAAGCTTACTAGAGAGGTTATTTTTTTATTGTTGTTATAATTCTGTTTTCTATCAATGAAGTCTTCATGTAGATCTGGGTTGCTTGAATACTGTATATGCTGCTAAGTTGAATATGTACAAATATGATCAATGAATGATAAAATATGTTTAATGATGACTGAATGAATAAGGGTTCTGCATTACTAAAAAGATATCTGATTGAAAGCCTCAGATCTGGTTCTAAGACTAATCATATTATGTAAATTCAGTATTCTCATATCTATGCACAGGTTGGTGTGAAGGAAAGTGTGTATACATGTGGGATCAGTAAAGTGAAGTAGCGTATGTATTTTAAGATAATGAATGATTAGGGTTGAGATCGATTCTGCATACTAATTCTGAAATCTAGGTTTATTATTGTGTTCTGGTTACAGTGATCTCACTGTTCTTATTGAAGTTTGGGTTAAGTTTATTATTGATGATATTTATGATGAGTTATGTTGAAGCTATTGGATCCAATGTGAAAATTGATGAAATGTGGTTTGCAGTGGTTCTAAGGGTTGAAGCCTTCAATGTGGAAGTAGAAGCTTCGTGCCAGTAGAATCTGGTTTTTTGATCAGGGGGTTGAAGCTCCCTTCCAGTAGTGACTGGTAAATGAGATGGGGGGGTTGGAGCTCCCTTCCAGTAGCAGCTAGAGATTGAGAGAAGGTTGCAGCCTTCTGTAGGTAGATGCATGTGTACTTATATGAGTCTGCATTAGTACAATATTGTAAGTATTTTTCCATATAATAAATATTGAAGACAGAGATGAGATCAACGACGGTTTTCTCTGGAATTGGGTTTCCACCTTAAATCTTGGTGTTCATATGTGATGCTCTTGTGTGATGATTTATTCTGTTATTAATGCACATATTTAATATCTGATCCATAACTGATAAGTTGGGTTAAAGAATGTTTCTAAAATTTTATCTAACAATAAATTTATCTCAATATACACAAGTTTCTGTTAGTGTATCCATGCATATACGCTAGTTGGGCTAATCAAAGTCACGTATAGAAATCAGTAAGAGAAAATTAAATGATTGTGATTATTGAAAATACTGATTCACCCCCCCTCTCAATATTTTTCCTAACATAAGTTTCAATCTCTTAGGGGGTAAAATATGCTCCAATCATAATGTTTTCCATGAAACCTAGTTTCATAGAAATATTGATGGGCATCGTCTTCAAAATTATTTCCAAGTTCCCCTTCAAGAAGACATCATGAATAATGATGGGGGATTGGGACCACTCATCATTACCAGAGGAAGCCATAATTTCTAGTGACTCATCTAGCTTATCTACCCCAGGGAGAAAATACGATCAGTGATGAAGATCTCCCTAGGGATGATCTAATATTGACATGACTTTCATAATGGCTTCATAAGTAGGAAGATCAATATCAATAAATTCATGAGATAATGGATGGTAAAATTCAAAAATTGGAATAAGATAATCATTAAGTTGTTCACGAGGTGTGTCACTCAACGCAGAAGGATTAGATGCCAACTGGATGCATTGATAAGAAATCTTGGTTTTGATTATAGGAATATGGTCACCATACTAATTTATTTTCGAAGTATAACACACCAACCAAGGGTCAGGAGACTGATGGGGTCCATTTGTGATAGAAGAGATCATATGCATAGGAGTGATAGAGGATGAAGGAGAATTGATCAAAGGGATAGGAAAAACACCAATAAGTGACGATATTTGAAATGTTTTGCACCAACACTCTCATAGGCCAAAGGGTTATTTCTAATAAATGGCATAAAAATTCCCATAATGGTATACTTGGTTACCGACACACAATATTCAAGTTTATCTATCATGAAAATATTTCCTTTATGAGGAAAGGAAAGCACTGAAAAAATCGAAGACACAAAAACAATCATGGAATAAAACTAACCACAGTCAAGGAGAAGGTTATAGTCTAAGGGGGAATTAAATACTTGAACATTAACAAGCATATTTTTCCCCCCAGCTTGATTCAAAGGGAAGGAAGTACACCTTAAGGTACAAAATTGTGTCCATTGAAGGCCTGTATTATAGTACTTGACTTGGCAAGTGCTAGAGATCCAAAAGTTTTCATGCATTACATGGACATAATACAAGTAGAAGACCCTTCATCTATAAGTGTGTGGAGTACATCGTGACTAAATCTGTGCACTGAGATCTAGAATGTAACATGATGAGAGAGCCTAAAGTGAGGGGCATTAAAATCAAACATAATCAAAATTGACTATGAGGGGATCAACCCCCTAGATAGCAACAATGAGGGTTTGTTTTGTGTAGGAAATATCTGCAAAAAATCTAGAGAAGACATTGAATAAGGTACTTGGGCTAAATCCTCAATAATTCTATAGTGTTGGGTGGCCCATGCACTGGTATTATGTTTTGACTTACAAATAACACCCTTACTAGGGAGAAATACTAGTTCCAAAATATTATCTAATGTGAGAGGTCCATTGGGCATAGCATGGGTGGTCAAGTCCTTAGAGGTAGAAATTGAAAAGTTAATTTGTTCGTTTCACATAAGTGTTGGTGCAAAGCCTCTAGAAAAAATATGTTTCCCCACATTTCCCCCAAGTGGAGGTGGAGGAGCTTGTGTGTTATGTAATTGGATCACAAATAGAATAAAATATAGATCAACAACTTAAATATAAGCCTCTTCAAGGGGGAAACTCCTTTTACATCACATAAATGAACAACTCTTGGATGTTTCAAATGAAAAGACCCCCTTGGTATATATAGGATTCTAGAGGGTGAAAATATAATTAGGGACTACATAATAATAATAATGTAAGAAAATATAATAACAATAGGGGGGCTACACTTGTATTATAGGGACCCAACATGCTCCTCTCCTTCAAAAAAGTGTTTTCCTCAACGCTTGAATAGTTTTGAATTCTTATATATAAAATACTCATCCTCCCATGTGGAATCTTTAGCGAGTAATTTCTTACACTTAATGAGATAATTTGAAATTGATCAATTTTGTAGATGTCATATTCTTATTTCCGTGATTTCTTCAAGCTCCAATATGATTTATCCTTCCTCATAAAGTTATTTCAATACAATTTGAACTTGAATATTTTCACCTACAATCGTCTTCAAACATGAAACATAAAAAATTGGGTGTATTTGTGAATATGTCAGCATCTCCAATTTGTATGGCATAGTACCAATCTTTTGAAATACCTTATAAGGGCCATATTACTTGGGTGATAAATTATTATCCTTCTCATATTTATTGAGTGACATTTATTTTTATGGTTTTAGCCATAAATATACCCAATCACCCATGTCTAAAATTCTTTCACTACAATGTTGATTTACTTTTTGCTTCATTTGATTATGCGCTAGAGTCATATTATCCTTTAATATTTGGAGAAATTTTGTTGAGGCTCAATGTGATATTCCACTACTTGAACCTTATAATCTTACCTTAGCGATGATGTGATGGATGGTGGATGATATTTGTAAAGTTCCATAAATGGCATCATTTTTGTTGTAGTATGAAAGGAAGTGTTATACCACCATTTTGCCAAAGATAACCACTCGACCTATTGTGTTTTTTTATCATATACAAAGAAACAAAGATATAATTCCATACATTTTTTCACTATCTCCATTTTCCCATCAAATTAAGGATGATAAGATGAGATATGAGCCAATTTAGTACCAAGGAAAGAAAATAATTATGTCCAAAAATTTCTAGTGAAAATGGGATCTTTGTTAGTTATAATAATCCCTGGGTTTCCATGTAACTTTTGAACTATTTAAACAAATGAAGAAGCGACTATAATAGCTTTGGAAAGATGATATAATGCACAAAAGTGTTCATACTTGGTAAGTCTATCAATTACCACCATGATGACATGCTTTCCTTCATACTTGGGTAGACTTGTGATAAAATCCATTGAGACCTCCTCCCAACACTGACATGGAATGGATAATGGCTGTAAAATACTTGTGGTTTTTGTTATCACAAAATTTCTTCTGATAGGCTGCTAATCAAGCAATCTCATGAAACTGTTTCAAACCAATATTTTGATTGAGGCTTAGCCTCCTTATTAGCTCGAGGGGTCCTGACCTAGGTTCGAAGGTTAAGGTTTGCCAACAAACCCATATACTAATAGCCCTTTCAACAGTGACCTGCTTGTGCAGGCCAAAGTCTCGCCTGAAGTAGTATGGGAGGGTGTTGGAACCAGGTTTCCACACCCTAGGAGAGGGTAGGTAAGTCAAGTAGAGCTACGTTCGACTTCACAATTACCATATCGTATATCACAGAACCTAGATCTATAGATCCCTTCGCATCCACATGTGAAATACCAATTATAATCACAGTAAACAACATATCATAAATTCACAGAACATTAATGCAACTATTATTGCATAAAGTATAACAGATAGATCTAGATCAGATGTCAACACAGCATAAGAAAATAACACAGTTACTTTCGTAGCCTAATACAAAACCATGCATAACATAGCAGATATAATATATTATCTTTAATAGATTCCAATATTCCACAACCTTCCACTTTCATTAATCCTTTAGATCCTTTTACAATACCCAAAACCCAACCTGTGCACACAGCTGCAGGGTCCGCACACAATAGGACTGAGGATCTCCGTGCACACAACCAGTAGGATTCCTTTCCCCAATAACCCAAACAGATCTACTAATTCGTAATTCACACCAATCTTAATTCATCATTGCTATTGACTCAAAAAGTCCTTCTATTTATAATGATCTAGCCTAATCTTTCCTGTGGTCCGCAAACCGTGGTTTGCGGACTCTAGGTCTACCCTTTGACCCATTACAATGCTTTTGGGGCTTTGACCCACCCCAAAACCCTTGCACTAGACTAAAATATGCCAAAAATATACAAAAATACTCAAAACTGTCCCAATCCGCAGCCTTTGGAGGACCCTGTTCCAACACTCCTCAATTTGAGAGGGCTCTCTCAAGGGTTAATGATGTGGAGTAAAGATATAGATGGCCAACTCTAATTAGGAAATAAACTGGTTATGATGAATGTAGGTTGAAAATAACATCAACATTTAGACATTGGGATTATGGAGTCAAAACTTTCAGTGATTTAGTGCTTTACTTGACATGGAATTTGAGGTAGGTCATATTTTTTAGTAATAGGACACACACACATGAAACATGAAAATACAAAGTCAATTCACTTATAAAGGAAGTCAGAGCATCACATGGATGAATTATGAGTAATATAAATGAAAACCACTGCAATTAAGATACATAAAAGGTACAGATAGAATAGGTAAGCACTAAAAACTCCTTCAGAATCTCAAGTTGGTCAAGTAACAAATCTTTGTATTGCTGAAACAATCAATTTACAATAAGCTGCAATTCTGCCAAAAATCTCCAACCCTTGAAAAATTCGACCCAATGGACTTTAATATAGTTTTTACATCATGAGATGATCTTCATCCAGGCTATATACATCGAATTTTTGCCTAATGACACCTTGCATAACCATAAAACATCAACTTAATGATAAGCAGACACTTATCCTACTTGACAGTCCTATTTCAAAAAGGACTCAAAATACTCATTATTATCTTTAACAACCTTATCTACTAAAATAAATTACATATTTGAAAGGTATGTTGTCACATGGTCGAATTTATATGATGGGATTCATCACTTTATGACCATTTAACTGACCTCCTCAAAACTAAGAAACAAGACCCTGTTTTTAAGCAAATGGTCTTCTTCTTCTTTGAATATTTTGGCTGTCATTTAATCTTCAATTCGTGGTCCTTGAGTGTTGAATAATTTATTGACATGGCCTTTAACTTTTCCATAACCTCCATCTATCCAAAAAATGCTCCAAAACCTACTAAAAAGGTTGAACTATAGTGCGCTACGAAAGTAAGGCAGTTTCGTAGCGCTGCAAAACAAGCCTTTATCCTAAAAAAATTTAACTCTTTCCTTTTGCATAAGGTTCATAATCATCAAAAACATTTCTCATACCAATTTAATCTCTTAATAACCTCAAAAAATTCTCAAAAATTCAAAAAAGAAGCTACAATAGTTTGGTAAGGTTTTGTTGCCCTTCAAGCCCAGATGTGCTACAAAACTGCTGAAAAGTGCTGAAAATGCAGATTTTTGTATTATTTTGAAATATGAAACCTGTAAGTGAAAAAAAATTATATCTAACATGTCATTAGCCTCAATAAACCATAAACCAACTCACCTTATGCTCCTTGAGGTGTTAATCTCACCTTTCATATTTAAGACATCCTTGCAGATTTTTCCTTATTTTGTGAAAAATAGGTCTTAGAGCAGAGCCTATATCTTCTAATACATGATGTAGTTTGAAAACCTGGAGGATTTTTTTTTCAATAAGAATTATTTGAAGAAAAACTTCTCTTTTTTTTTAGAAAACCATCTCCAGTTGTCCAGAATATGCCTTTGAAAAACATGTGTAAACTAGGAAAACTCTATTTTCTAAAAATAGGGTTGAAAGAAATCCCTGTATCTCCCAATATGTAGCACATTTAAGAAAAGTGAAAGAGGTTATTTTTATTTGATATGTTCTTTAAAACAATCTCTCTCAATTTATTAAAATACTTCTTTTTTTTCCCGGAAACCGCCCTTGAAGTTGACTGCTCAAAGTTAGAAAACAAAGAAATACTTCATATTCGCTATGAAACTTTCAACATTTTCGTAGAATTTTCTGCCTTTTTTACACTGAATTTGCTAAGAAATTAGGGATTCTTGTCTAAAATGACCTTTTTAAGATTTAAATTCTTGGGAAATGAAAACTAACAACAAATTATGACTGATGTGACATGAGGGGATTTGAAAATGGGTGGGTTTAGACCTTAGGGTAACCTTAACAAGAAAAATTTAATATTTCCCTTGACCAAGCATAAAAAATGAATCCTACAACCTAATTTTTGACACATGAACTTATTCAGCCTTGTCAAATGATGCTTCATTTTTTTGGGTGATAACAATGGCTCCACTTGGGATGGTGTGCCCCTGTGGTATACCAAAGAACCTGTAGTTCCAGTGCTATGCATCTTCTTGGAAATAAAAACTCTGAAATTTATGAAAACTTCGCCAAGCTCTTATGGCCTTCACCTCGGGCTAAACCTTCATGATTACTGTTGAAGAACCAAATATGTACCTACTGAAAAGATTCTCAGTCAACTTTGAGCTTATTCACACGCTCCTACCTACCTTAACAACTGCAATCTCCATTTTTAATTCAAGCAACATGAAACTTCCAATGAAGCCAATCATTGATCTAATCTGAAATTTGAACCTCTTGACTACATTTGAACCAAAATTAAGCATGATACTAAAATAACCAAGGCAACATAAAATGTATCTGATCCTCATAATAAATATAACTGGAAATCTGGATTGTAGAACTCTTCCATGTATTTAGCTATAGGATCATAGAAGACATAATATGTTTGATGATTTTCAAGACATTCTGCAGCTTTGGACAACTCATATAGGTTTTTCTCAGCCACAAAAAATTTCGGTTGTGTGCTATCAAACTAATTTTCAAAAACAAGATATTATTCCTCAATCTCAAAAGAGAACGGTAGCAACACACTCTCTTTGTGTTCTGGCATTAATATTTTTCGAAAATATTGATCTTGATCATGAAGACCATAAGATTGAATTTGATCTTCTAATACTTCAATGTTCTTAGCAACTTCATCCATGAATTGAATCTTATCTTCTGACTTGTACTCAAATGATTTCACATTAGAAGACAAGGATAAAGAAAGATTTTCATCCACTTCCTCTTTAGTGTGATCATTATTTGATGTAGGCTGATGCAAGAAATGACATGAAGAATAAACCTTTTCCTTTACTTGAGGATTGTGGCAATTATCTTCCAATATTTCCTCTTGTTGTTTGAAATGATTCTCATACTCCTGATGATAAAAGAACTGACAAGTCTGCTACAACTTTTCATCAAACTCAGAGGATGTAACATGATTTTCATAAATAAACTCCTGTTGGATTTCATTTTCATCCAAGAGAGAGGCTATCCTTTCTTCTTGGTGATGAAAGGGATTGTCATGAAGGGCCTCTAAAATTTCCTCATCCATAAACTCATCATCTTCATAATAATTCTCCAAATATTCAATAAAACTCACACAATGTTTGCAGCAATCTTTGACCACCAATAAGGAGGGATGACACTCTTCATACATCTCATAAAATGCAACATGGAAATCAAAAAGAGAATATAATGAACCATTTGGAAAGATTTCATACCAAGACCATGCTTTTCCTTATAAAGTGGCCATAAACATCTTCATGAGACAATCCTCAGGGAACTGAACCTTAAGTTTTCATACATGCACATGGAATCTAACCAAATGAAGAGTAGCATTGTCTTTCTTTTCATATTTAAAAATTGGAAGATCAGTTAACCATTAAACCTTTGGCATAAGATTTGGAAAGCTAGGGATATGAAACCGATTCATAGGTGCATACCTGGAATTTATTCTTGCA
This sequence comes from Pinus albicaulis, assembly GCA_034641835.2. Classification (NCBI taxonomy): domain Eukaryota; kingdom Viridiplantae; phylum Streptophyta; class Pinopsida; order Pinales; family Pinaceae; genus Pinus; species Pinus albicaulis. The sequence goes on from CM076579.1 coordinate 1,129,728,338, forward strand.
ATGGAACTCATCCTGGAACTTCATCAAGATACTGATCCTCAAGCAGTGGAGTCACCTTCCAATTGAGTACTTGATGTGTGGAGTCGCCAGAGCAGAAATACAGCCAATATGTGCCTAAGCGTATGCTACTCTCAGACCTTAGAGCTAAAACTTTTTCGTTCTTCCCAGGGAAAATTTACACCTTCGATCCCCAGCAACGACGCAAAAATGTTATTACAAAATTTCTTCTGATAGGCTGCTAATCAGGAAATCTCATGCAACTGTTTCAAACCAATATTTTGATTGAGGCTTAGCCTCCTCAATCTGAGAGGGCTCTCTCAAGGGTTAATGATATGGAGTAAATATATAGATGGATAACTCTACTTAGGAAATAAAATAGTTATGATGAATGTAGGTTGAAAATAACATCAACATGTAGACATTGGGCTTATGGAGTCAAAAAATTTAGTGATTCAGTGACTTTACTTGACATGGAAGTTGAGGCAGGTCAAAGTTTTTAGTAATAGGACACACACACATGAAACATGAAAATACAAAGTCAATTCACTTCTAAAGGAACTTAGAGCACGACATGGATGAATTATGAGTAATATAAATGAAAACCATTGCAATTAAGATACATAAAAGGTATTGATAGAATAGGTAAGCACTAGAAACTCCTTCAGAATCTCAAGTTGGTTAAGTAACAAATCTTTGTATTGCTGAAACAGTTAATTTACAATCAGTTGCAATTCTGACAAAAATCTCCAACCCTTGACAAATTCGACCAAATGGCATTTAATAGAGCTGTTACATCATGAGATGATTTGCCTCTAGGCTAGATACATCAATTTTTTTCCTAATGACACATTGCATAACCATAAAACATCAACTTAATGACAAACATACACCTATCCTACTTGACAGTCCTATTTCAAAAAGGACTCAAAATACTCATTATTATATTTAACAACCTTATCTACTAAAATAAATTACATCTTTGACAAGTATTTTGTCACATGGTCGAATTTAGCTGATGGGATTCATCACTTTATGACCATTTAACTGACCTCCTCAAAACTAGGAAACAAGACCCTGTTTTTTACGCAAATGGTCTTCTTCTTCTTTGAATATTTTGGCTGTAATTTAATATTAAATTCGTGGTCCTTGAGTGTTGAATAATTGTTTGACATGGTCTTTAACTCCTCCATAACCTCCATCTATCTAAAAAATTCTCCAAAACCTGCTAAAAAGGCTGAAATACAATGCGCTACGAAAGTAAGGCAGTTTCGTAACACTACAAAACAAACCTTTATCCTAAAATTTTTTAACTCTTTCCTTTTGCATAAGGTTCATCATCATCAAACACATCCCTCATACCAATTTCATCACTTAATAACCTCCAAAACTATTCAAAAAGTCAAAAAAGAAGCTACAGTAGTTTCGTAGCATTTTGCTACCCTTCAAGCCCAGAGGCGCTACGAAACTGCTGAAAAGTGCTGAAAATGCAGATTTTTGTATAGTTTTGAAATATGAAACCTGTAAGTGCTGAAAAATTGTATCTAACATGTCATTAGCGTCAATAAACCATAAACCAAATCACCTTATTCTCCTTGAGGTTTCAATCTCACCTTTCATATTTAAGACATCCTTGCATATTTTTCCTATTTTTTTCTAAAATATAGGTCTTAGAACAGAGCTTATATCTTTTAATAAATGATGTTGTTTGCAAAAATGGAGGAAATTTTTTTCAATATGAATTTTCTGAAGCACAAACTCTCTTGGTTTTTAGAAAACCATCTCCAGCTGTTCATAATCTGCATTTGCAAAACATGTGTAAAACAGGAAAATTATGTTTTCTGAAAATAGGGTTGAAAGACATCCCTGTATCTCCCACTCTGTAGAACCTTTGAGAAACATGAAAGAGGTTATTTTTATTTGATATATTCTAGAAACTAACCTCTCTCAGTTTCTTAAAATACTTCTTTTTTTGCCCGGAAGCTGCCTTTTAAGTTGACTACTCAAAGTTAGAAAACAGAGAAATGCTTCATATTCACTACGAAACTTTCAGCAGTTTCGTAGTGTTTTTTGCCTTTTTTACACTGAATTCACTATGAAATTAGGGATTCTTGGCTAAAATGACCTTTTTCAGATTTAAATTCTTGGGAAATGAAAACTAATAGCAAATTATGACTGATGTGACATGAGGGGATTTGAAAATGAGTGGGTTTAGACCTTGGGGTAACCTAAAACAAGAAAAATTTAATATTTCCCTTGACCAAGCATAAAAAATGAATCCTACAACCTAATTTTTGACACATGAACTTATTCATCCTTTTCAAATGATGCTTTAGTTTTTTGGGTGATAACAGTTTTAATTGTCTCAACTTTATTTTGTTGGCAAACCAAACATTTAGCCACAAACTTCTGAACATCAGATTTAAGGCCATCCCAAAAAAAAATTCCTGCTTGACCTTGTGGTAAGCTTTTAAAAACCTTGAGTGCCTTAAAATAAGAGAGGTTTGTAATTAAAAAGAAATTTTTGTTTGAATTTGGAGTTCCTACATAGATATAAGTGATCTTTGTACCATAGTGAATTATTTTTCCAAATAAAAGTATCAAATGCACTGGGATCTTGTTAGATCTTTTGAATGAGTGTCCAAAAATATTCGTCATTCTTCCAGTCATTTCTTGATTCCTTTATCCAATCAGGTTGGATAATAGAAATGGAACAAAGAAATTCCTCCACATCCTCATCCTTTCTTAAGAGTGCATCTGCAACAACATTTTTCATTTGTTTCTTGTAGACGATTTCAAAGTTATCACCCAACATCTTTGTGACCCACTTTTGATGCTCTTCTGAAGATAATATTTGTTCAAACAAGTATTTAAGATTATCATGATATTTTTTTACCTTGAAGTTTCTTCCAATTAGGTAAGGGAACCATTGCTTCATAACATGTATAATTTTCAACATTTCCTTCTCATAAATGGGTTTGTGTAAATTATTCCCTTGATTGGACGACTTTCAAAGGAAACATGTCTTCCTTATTGCATTAAAACAACAAAAATTCCATTTCTTGGGGCATCACATTCCACAATAAAGGTTTTTATGAATTTTGGTGTATCTAAGACCAGAGCTCGACACATTGCCTATTTAATATGTTCAAAGGGCTTAGTTTCTTCTAGAGTCAAAAAAATGCACCTTTCTTCAGTAATGTTGTAAGAGGTGCTACTATTTTCCCATATTTCGTAACAAACTTGAAATAATACCATGTAAACCCAATAAATCCTCGAATATTCCTTAAAGTTATGGGGATTTCCCATTCCTTGATGGCTTTTATTTTGATAGGGTCTACCTTAACACCTTCATGATATATAGTATGACCCAAATATTCCACCTCCTATACCCCAACGAAACATTTGGAGGTTTTTTCATACAATTTTTTCTCCTCCAATAGTTTGAGCACCCCATAAACATATTGAACATGATCCTTCCAAGACTTGATGCAAATTAGTATATCATAAAAAAATACTAACAAAAATTTTCTAAGGAAGGGTTTGAAAATGGAATTCATCAAACCTTGAAATGTGGAAGGTGCATTAGTAAGACCAAAAGGCATGAAAAAAATTCATAATGACCTTCATGAGTTCTGAATGTTGTTTTCAAAATTTCTTAAGTCTTCATTCTAATTTGAGGATATCCTGAATGAATATACAACTTGGTGAATTAAATTTACCCATGTAATTCATCCAACATTTCATTAATGAGAGGAATCAGAAATTTATCTTTAATAGTGATCTTGTTTAGCTAGACACATACACCATGATCCAGCCATTTTGTGTAACAATACTATTGGAGCAAAGAAAGAACTATGGCTACATTGACTTATATCAGCCTCTAGCATTTCTACAACCATACGTTCAATTTCACTATTTTTGGTATAGGGATATCTGTAAGGTCTGGTGTTTAGAGGAACACCTCCTGGAATCATGTGAATATCAAGATCATGATCACGAATAGGTGGGAGACCTTGGGGAGTTTCAAATACCTTGGAATCATTATCAAGGACTAGTGAGTATAATTTTACAATTGCACCTTGGTGTTTCTTATTCAAAATATTTTTCATGCCATTAGATTCGATTATCTTACCAGGTTTCCTATTGATACCCCTTAATTCAATTTCCCTTCCTTCGCAGAAAAATTTCAAAAAACGTTCTTGAAAATTTAAATCTGTCGTCCTCAAATATTGTAACCATTAGACTCCTAATACATAATCAGCACCACCCTTTGGAATGGAAATCATTGGACTATTTAATACATATCCCCCCATGGTTATATTGATATTATGGCACTTCCCTTATCAATTTATAGTTCCTCCATCGTCAACCATCACTTGAAACTTTGGTGATGGGTGTAGAAACCAATTCAAATCCTTGGTTATCTTGCAATGAATACAATTATGGATACTAAATGTAACAACCCCTAGTTGATTTTCCATGTAAATAAAATAATACCAAGGTCATGGGACACATATTCCATGTTGAATGTTGGGAAAAACATAGTGATGGGGTATCACTTTTGATTAATTAATGGCTACGGAAATTGGGAAACGAACAAGGAATGGAAAATTTGTAATAAATGGCATTTTATTTATGAAATAAAGGAAAATAGGAGAAAAGGAAGGTGAAGAGACACATATTTTCATGAGAGGGAAATGAAGGAAAATGAAGAAAATAGAGGCCTCGATGATAAAAAATTCTTCTTAGGATCAATTCACGGCTTTTTTCAGTTTATTATTTGGCTCTCTCATTCATTATCTCACACTCTTACACACTTAGATAAATCTTGGATAATTCTTGGAGAAATTTGGCATATAGTTTGGATTTGGATAAAAAAGACAAAGGAAAGAAGGAAAGTGCAAGGAAACAGTTGGATTAACTACTACAATTGGATTTATTTGTAGGTAAAAGGTTGTATGTGTGATTTTCTTATTTATTTATTGATTCATGGTATATGCATGTGATTTTTTGGTTAGGTTTTGTCATTGGCATGGTGATTTTCCTGAAGTGATAGTGGTTTTAGCCTTGCCTTTTCGTTTCCTAGATAGGCATGGTGTTGTGGGTTTTTCCACTTATTTTTTTTCTGAATGGTGCCCAGATTCCTGATGGTTTTGGGTTGGAACAAACGCTCTGAAAACCTGGAATGGCTTGGGTTGTGTTACTTGTCCTGGATCCTAGGTTGGGACAAATTTTATGGATCCCTTCGTGGGTTGAGTTATTAGTCACTAGATTCAGATTGGACAAACTGTCTAGAGCTATGGAAGGTTTTAGGTTGAGCTACTAGTTCCTAGAGCCCTGGAAAACTTGGGTAGAGAACAATATGGTTGATGTTAGTGATGTCTAACTATAGAGGTGGAATCACGGTGGTTGAGGGTTGAGGTCGTTTTGCCTCTAGAAGCCCTGGTTTAATTTTTTTTTTTGGTTTAATCCATATGATCCCACATTAATGCTTGGAATATGGTGCGTGGGTGATTGGCTGAAGGAGAGATTTGGTTCAGCCCAATATATGGTCGGGTGGTAGGTGTAAGTACTTAACTTGGGTGGTATTTTTATATATTAATAATGTTGGGAAAAATACTGATATGGGGGGGTGAATCAGTATTTACTGCATAATCAAAAAATTTTACTTTTTCATTCCTTAAAACCCATACGCTACTTTCCTTCAGTAAACTAGCGTATATACGCAGATCCCCTTTATGAAACTAGCGTATACACAGAGATCTAGATCTGTCATTAAATCTTTACTTATATTATTCCATCATTCATTCATCAGATATTCAATAAACAGTAAACAGGTGCAGTAAGAACAGAATAAACCATCACACAAAGCATCACACATGAACACCAGGATTTTTAGGTGGAAACCCAAATCGGGAGAAAACCACCGCTGCAGTTGCTCAGCCTTCAATATTTTATTATAGATAAAACATCTTACAACATATGTGCTGGCGCAGACTTGACCAGCACGCAGGCACCCACCTGCGCTCGTTTACCAGCCTCTCCTGGAAGGGAGCTACGACCCCCTGACTCGTTTACCAGCCTCTCCCGGAAGGGAGCTACGACCCCCCGATCTCGTTTACCAGCCTCACCTGGAAGGGAGCTACAACCCCCTGACTGAAGGCTACAACCCTCAGCACCACCTTGGACCACGTTTCATCAATTTTCACACCGGATCCAACAACTTCAATAGAACAACACTTGCATGCCACGTTTCATCATATTTCCAGACTAAACCCTTTCCATACTTTTAAGCACAAACATACATTACCAACAGATACTTATCAACACGATAAGATAGCAGAAACACAGCAGAACAGATCAGATATTCAGTTCAGATTTACCCTTTCACTTCAGACAGATGTTCGCCTAGATGTTCGCCTCATCACAAATCTAAGCCTTCCATAATCAGATCTAGCAAATACAAATGCATTTCAGATCTAGATCCCCTTCTTCATCATTGGTGCATCATACATTCAGATTTATCTTCAAGTGTAACCCTTTCCATTCAGATCTACTTCAAAGAGAAGTATTCATTCAAGCTCAGACATCTTGCCCCCACACTTATGATTTGCACAATGAATTTCTTCTCCTTATATAGGTTTATCCTTTTTCAATACCACGGGTCAAAGCAATACCATGAGCCTTCAATACCACGGGCCAAAGCAATACCATGAGCCTTCAATACCATGAGCCAAATCAATACCATGAGTCTTCAATACCACGGGCCCTTGTTTTTGCACTTTTTGAGCGCTTTTTCACATACGCGACTTATCACGTTCTTTCCCGTGTGCATACGCGACTTCCCCTAGACATATCCGCGTATTCATAGAGACATACTTTTTCATCAAGATTGAGCACATGCTGACTTCTTTTCTTCACTGCCTTCTATACACACTGTAGATACATCATATTTAGCTTATCAGGAACATATTCTAGCAAGCACAACTTCACCAAGTAAGTTGTCATCATCTTCATTAAGAGGGTTGCCTTTCAAGGACAACACTTAGCATCATATTGTCAACAAACATCATATCACATCATATTTACATCATTTACCAAGTCCATCAAGTCAAGAATAACTTCATCAGGTGGATTGCCATCAAGGACAACACATGTCAATAGTCACATGTCTTCATCTTCATTCAGTGGGTTGCCATCAAGGACAACACTCTGCATCATATTTCCAACAATCTCCCCCTTTGGACTTGATGGCAACCACGATGGTGTCTGATCACCACAACAGATAGGTACATTAAGAATACCATGACACCATGTCACTCTCTCCATTTTTGACACCATTCTTTCTCTTCATTCAAACACCATGTCACTCTCCCCCCTTGACATCAAGGGCAAAGGGCGGATCAAAAACCAACATACTCTCCCCTTTTCCTCCTCATGTGGAAGAAACGTTCTGCAGATCTGATATATACTGAAGTGACCAAGCTCCCCCTGAGTTCATGCTGAATCTTCAAACAAATTTTCAATGAAGTACATGACTCTATGAACTTCCTATCACCAAAGACTCATACTTACATCAAATATCCAATCCAAGTGGATTTACATAAGAGACTCAACTACCCAACCAAGTGGGTTTACACATTACAACTCAGCTACCCAACCAAGTGGGTTTACAAAAATGACAAGTCCTTACATGACTGAATATTACAATTTTACATCATGGGTCTCAACAAGACCTTTTCAACAAATTACAAAAATGACCATTTTAAGACCAACACCAGAAAGTCCTCAAGAAAGAGAACATATTTCAGAACCATCATAATGCCAACAATGCATTATACTCAGCAACGCTAATGCTCCCCCTGAATCTGTGCATCCAAGCATTCTTTTCGTATGACTAAGGCTCCCCCTTAGTTTGTGCATCCTGAACACTTTTATCAACAAATCATCAAGGCATCTTCATTAAATTATTAGAAAAGAATTATGAGAACTGGAACACCACTAGAGATACCAAACAGTATCAAAGATACCAAACAGCACTGCAGCTGTGCTGAAAAGAGCTGACTCCAAGAAAAAATTGTCAGCAATCAGACATACGCGGTTTTCTGTGCAGGAACTCACGTACATACGCGACTGTGTTTCAGGAAACCCGCGTATCCCAAGCCATCTTCTAAAATTTATGCAGATTTGTTCTTTTGACTGGCAGAGAACACTCCCAACTTCTGTCTTAGATACTCGAACGCTTCCCTGGGCAGAGGTTTGGTAAAGATATCAACAACTTGTTCTTTGGAGGTAACATACTCCAACTTCACTTTTTGCTCAAGCACTTGTTCACGTAGGAAATGATATTTTATGGGAATGTGCTTGGTATTCGAATGCATAACAGGATTCTTTGAGATACTGATGGCACTTGTATTATCACACATAATGGAGATAGGAGTTGCACATTTGATTTGAAAATCTTGCAAGGTTTGCATCATCCATAGGAGTTGAGTGCAACGAGATGCGGCAGCTACATACTCTGCTTCAGCTGTTGATAAGGCAATAGAATTTTGCTTCTTGCTGAACCAAGATACTAACCGGGGCCCCATGTAAAATGCACCACCACTAGTGCTTTTCCGATCATCAACACTTCCATCCCAATCTGCATCAGTGTAAGCATGAAGAGTAAGATCAGCATTCCTTGGATACCATAGACCAAAGTCTTGAGTTCCTTGAAGATATTTGAATATTCTTTTAACTGCCTGAAGATGAGACTCTTTTGGATTAGCTTGGAATTGTCCAACAATCCCAACAGCATGCATAATGTCTGGTCTAGTCCCAGTGAGATAAAGTAAGCTTCCTATCATCGATCTGTATTCTGGTTGATTCACTGTGGGAGAATCATCATTAGAACTGAGACTGCATCCGGTTATCATTGGTGTACTTACAGGTTTGCATTCTTCCATGCCATACTTCTTCAGAATTTTCTTAAGATACTTTGCTTGAGATAGGAAAATACCATTTGCCTTTTGATGCACTTGCAAGCCAAGAAAGAATGTTAGTTCCCCCAGTAAAGACATTTCAAATTCTTGCTGCATGACAGAAGCAAATTTTTGACTCAAAGATTCTTCGTTGCTCCCAAAAATGATATCATCAACATATACAACCACAATCAATAGTTTATCATTTTCAATTTTTGTGTATAAGTTGCTATCAGTAGACCCTTTTATAAAACCTTGTTGATGAAGATATTTGTCAAGACGATAATACCAAGCCCTTGGAGCTTGTTTGAGACCATATAGAGCCTTTTTAAGTCTACAAACAAGATTTGCATCATTTCCCAAAATGAATCCTTCCGGTTGTTCTATATATACTTCTTCTTCTAGATCACCGTTAAGAAAGGCAGATTTAACATCCATTTGATAAACTTTGATTTGTTGGTAACTTGAAAAAGCAAGAAACATTCTTATGGCTTCAAGTCTAGCTACAGGAGCAAAATTTTCTTCAAAGTCTATACCTTCTTGTTGAGAATACCCTTTGCAAACCAGTCTAGCTTTGTTTCTTACAACATCCCCATTCTCATTTAACTTGTTTTTGAAGATCCATTTAGTTCCAATGACATTTTTATCATGTGGTCTTGGTACCAAATCCCAAGTGTCATTCTTTTCAATTTGATCAATCTCTTCATTCATGGATTGGTTCCAACTTTCATCTCTGCTAGCTTGATTAACATTGAGTGGTTCAATTGTGGATAGAAGTGCCTGATGACTAGAAGATCCCACAAAAGTTCTCCTTGTTCGTACACCTGATTCTTTGTCTCCCATAATCTGAGATTCAGGATGATTCTTTTGAACGTATCTGGATGGAGCTTTTTCAGATAGATCATTTTCAGGTTCTTCATTGGATTCACTGTCTATATCATTTCCATCTGATGTAGAAGGCCATATGTCGCTATCATCTTCTTTTGTTGTTTTTTTTTCTTCTTTAGGAGCTGCTGGAGACTCATCAATAACAACATCAATACATTCAACAACCTTTTGAAGCCTCTTATTGTAACATGTGAATGCTTTGCTTGAAGATGAGTAACCAAGAAGTATCCCTTCATCTAATCTAGGTTCAAACCTGCCAAGCTTCTCATCATTATTTTTGATAAAGCATCTACTTCCAAAAACTTTAAAATGCTTCACAGTGGGAGAATTACCATACCAGAGTTCATATGGAGTTTTGTCACTATTTACCCGGACATGAGCCTTGTTGAGAATGTTAACTGCTGCACGTGTTGCTTCACTCCAAAACATGTCAGGAACATTAGAGTCAGCAAGCATAGCTCTAGCCATTTGAACAATTGTTCTATTCATTCTTTCTGCTACACCATTTTGTTGTGGAGTGCCTGCTACAGAGAACTGTCTTTTAATCCCATGTTGTTCACAAAATTCAAAGAATTCATTTGATGAATATTCTGCTCCTCGATCAGATCTAAGACACTTGATTTTTAAATCCAATTCATTTTCTACCAATGCTTTGAAATTATGAAATTTTTCAAAAGCTTCATCTTTGTGTTTAATAAACGCGATATGACACATTCTGGAGTAATCATCAATAAATAGGATATAGTATTCTTCCCCACGTAATGACTTTTTCCTCATAGGTCCACAGATGTCAGTATGAATGAGTTAAAGAGGCTTACTTGATGATCCTTCTTTGGCATTAAATCGAACTCTGGTCTGCTTACCAAATTGACAAGATTTGCATATGGTACTTTCTGGAAGATTGATCTTGGGAAGATCACGAACAGCTTGAAGTCTGCTTGCTTTGTTGATTTGAGAAAAACTCAGATGCCCCAGCCTTCTATTCCATAACCAATTTTCTGAAGACTTGCTCAAGTAACATTGATCTATGTCGTTTAGTACATACAGGTTGCTTGGATTTCTTTTTCCTTTTATAATGATTTTACCTGTATCAAGATCACGAACCACACATTCTTTGGAACTGAAGACCACTTCTGCTCCTTGATCACACATTTGACTAACACTTAACAGGTTATGCCTTAATCCATCCACATACATGACATCTTTAGCCTTCACTTTTCTTTTAGAAATACTGACCCTTTTCCTTTAATTACAGCAGGAGTATCATTTCCAAATGTAACTTTCTTTTCCTTTTCTAGAGCATTATAAGTATGAAGTTTGCTTTTGTCACCTGTCATGTGTCTTGAGCACCCACTATCGATGTACCATTGATTTTCTTCACCTTCTGCAAATAATGCTATCCCACAATTTTCAATTGGCGGTTCTTTCTTTTTCCACACTTTAGAGCTTGAGGGAACATGTTCTTTTGGCTGGATCTTGTTCCTGCATTCAGATTCTTCATGGCCAAAGTTATTACAATAAGTACATTCAACTTCACTTTGAAGAGGAGAAAAATTGTTATAGGTATTCTTCTTTGGTTCGGTATCCAACCTTTTCTTTCTTGCTTCTCTTGTCATGATGGTTTTATATGCAACACATTGAATAGCTTTATGACCAAAATTGTGACAAGTGAAACATTGCCCATTGAAGTAGAAATTTCTACGATCATGGAATCTTCTATTTGAATTTACTTGTTGGTTGTAGTGTCTTTGAAAGCTATCCCTGTTAGTGTTCCTTGAATTGAGATGGTCCTGCTTTCCCTGTAGAGATCCTTTATTCCCTTGCTGAGTGGCTGAATGATGTAAACCACCTGTAACTACTTTTAGATAGTTTGGTGCTGAAGTTTGAGAAGATTCTCCGGTATATCCAAGACCTGTCTTTATAAGAGGAGAACGTTGTACCTTGATGATCTCATCTAAGGTTTCAGATCCTTTATCAAATCTAAGATTCAAAGTTTTTGCTTTCTCAACTTCTTTTCTTTGACTTACCACTTCACATTCTAGTTTTTCAATATGTTTCTTTGCTTCTTCAAGCTGTTTTTCAATGGTCTCTCTGATTATCTTTTGTTCTTCTAAGAGAATTTTGTAATCTTCTAAGCGAAGTTTGAGTTGACTATTTTCTTCAAGAAAATCGTTTTCCTCTAGAGCATCCATAAAAGTATCCTTTTCTTCTTTTTGTTCAAATGCCATGAGAAGTCTAAGATCTTCTTCACATTCTTCCTCACTATTAGATGACCCATCACTATCTTCATTAGTATAGTAACTTTTCTTAGAGCTAGATCGGTTCTTATTCCTTCTCACTACTTCTTTTCCTTTATAAGGACATTTTGCAGCATAATGACCAACTTTTCCACACTCAAAACATTTGAAGGGAAGCTTACCTTTGAATCTTCCAGTGCCTAGTTGGAGCTTTCTCACGAAATTCGCTTCTTCTTCATCGGATATATAGCTGGATTCTTTGACAACTTCCTTTTCCTTTCCTTTTGTAGATGCCTTAAAAGAAGCTTCTCTTATTTGAGAAGGACCTCCTTGTCTCATTTCAAAAGCAGTCAGAATACCATGTAATTGAACAATAGTAAGAGTTTGCAGATCTTGCCTTTCTTCAATAGCTGAAACTTTAGAGTCAAATTTTGAAGTCAAGGATCTTAAGACCTTTTCCACCGAGTAGTATCAGTTATGGTTTCACCCAAATTTCTCATTCGATTTACAATATCATCCAGATGAAGAAAGAAACTAGCAACACTCTCATCACTATGCATCTTCAAATTTCCATATTCAATTCTAAGAGTTTGGAGTTTTGCACTTTTTACCTTTGTGTCTCCTTCATAGCTCAAAATGATTTTGTCCCATATTTCTTTTGCTGAATGTAGCTGCATCACTTTAGCAAATTCTAATTCAGACATGCTTCCTAGCAAGACATTTACTGCTTTGGCATTGGTTTCATACTTCTTCCTTTCTGCTGCATCAGTAGGAATACTTGCCGGGTATTGATAACCTTCTTCCACGATTGCCCATACATCTGCACCAAGACTTTGCAGATATGCTTTTGTACGTACCTTCCAGAATATCGGATTGCTTCCATTGAATAGAGGTGGCTTTATAGACATTACTCCTTCTTGACTTCCCATTGCGACGGATCTCCTTTAAGCGATCAAGCTTCTGCACAAGGACCTGCTCTGATACCAATTGTTGGGAAAAATACTGAGAGGGGGGGGTGAATCAGTATTTACTGCATATTCAAAAAAATTTACTTTTTCATTCCTTAAAACCCATACGCTACTTTGCTGAAGCCAAGTAGCGTATACACGCGGATATCCTTCATAAAACTCGCGTATACACAGAGATATAATTATGCCATTAGTTCTTCACTTATATCATTCCATCATTCATTCATTAGATGTTCTATAAACAGTAAACATGTGCAGTAAGAGCAGAATAAACCATCACACAAAGCATCACACATGAACACCAGGATTTTTAGGTGGAAACCCAAGTCGGGAGAAAACCACCGCTGCAGTTGCTCAGCCTTTAATATTTTATTATAGAGAAAACATCTTACAACATATGTGCTGGTGCAGACTCTACCAGCACGCAGGCACCCACCTGCGCTCGTTTACCAGCCTCTCCTGGAAGGGAGCTCCAACCCCCTAACTCGTTTACCAACCTCTCCTGGAAGGGAGCTCCAACCCCCTAACTTGTTTACCAGCCTCTCCTGGAAGGGAGCTACAACCCCCTGACTGAAGGCTACAACCTTCAGCACCCCTTCGGACCACGTTTCATCAATTTTCACACTGGATCCAACAAATTCAATAGAACAATACTTGTAGGCTACGTTTCATCATATTTCCAGACTGAACCCTTTCCATACTTTTAAGCACAAACATACATTACCAACAGATACTTATCAACATAGATAAGATAGCAGAAACACAGCAGAACAGATCAGATATTTCATACCCTTTGCTTCAGCAAACCCTAGTTTGCATACGCGCTTTTACTTCACTGATGGTGCGTATATACGCGCTTCCGTCCACATGAACAAGCGTATACCTATGTATGTATTTTATTGCGCATACGCGCTTCCACTTCATCTAAGCCGCGTATATACGCGCTTCCTCTGCGGCGAAGTAGCGTATATATCTTCAATCATTATAGAGCAGCATACTTCTTCAGATCAGATATTCAGTTCAGATTTACCCTTTCACTTCAGACAGATGTTCGCCTAGATGTTCGCCTCATCACAGATCTAAGCCTTCCATAATCAGATCTAGTAAATACAAATGCATTTCAGATCTAGATCCCCTTCTTCATCATTGGTGCATTATACATTCAAATTTATCTTCAAGTGTAACCCTTTCCATTCAGATCTACTTCAAAGAGAAGTATTCATTCAAGCTCAGACATCTTGCACCCACACTTCTAATTTGCACAATGAATTTCTTCTCCTTATATAGGTTTATCCTTTTTTCAATACCACGGGTCAAAGAAATACCATGAGCCTTCAATACCACGGGCCAAAGCAATACCATGAGCCTTCAATACCACGAGCCAAATCAATACCATGAGTCTTCAATACCACGGGCCCCTGTTTTTGCACTTTTTGAGCGCTTTTTCACATACGCGACTTATCACGTTCTTTCCCGCGTGCATACGTGACTTCCCCTAGACATATCCGTGTATTCATAGAGACATACTTTTTCATCAAGATTGAGCACATGCTGACTTCTTTTCTTCACTGCCTTCTGTACACACTGTAGATACATCATATTTAGCTTATCAAGAACATATTCTAGCAAGCACAACTTCACCAAGTAAGTTGTCATCATCTTCATTAAGAGGGTTTCCTTTCAAGGACAACACTTAGCATCATATTGTCAACAAACATCATATCACATCAGATTTACATCATTTACCAAGTCCATCAAGTCAAGAATAACTTCATCAGGTGGATTTCCATCAAGGACAACACATGTCAACAATCACATGTCTTCATCTTCATTCAGTGGGTTGCCATCAAGGACAACACTCTGCATCATATTTCCAACAATATTAATAAGATTTATTCTTCTACTATGATTCATGCATACTTGTAGTGATTATGTTGGTGATGTTATGGTTGAGTTTCCATTGTTTCTATGTTGAATATTTGTAGGTTATTTTTTGGTTTCATGACGTATGTTATCTATAGATATTTTCATGATTTTCTTAGTTATCAAATTTTTGATGAATGTATGGACTAATAAGTGTTATTGCAGCTAGTTAGATAGGTTTTAGAACCTTCTCAGTGATTGTTAGATGAATACTTTCAGTTTATGATCAAATATGAATTCATGAACTGTAGGTTACATGTTTTTCATTTTTTTGATGAAATGTATGTTATGGATTAGGCATCTTTGGGTCAAGTTATTTCCTAAGTTTTGATTAACTATCAGTGTTAGTACCTTTGATTACATTATGGAAAGTCTCAGGAAATTCTAGGAAGTGGTATAGAAGCTACCCTAAAAAGGTGGCACAAATCCTTGGAATGCATGCTCAGAACCAATGTTTTTAAGCCATAACCGCATGGAGGCAACATTGTGAGTGTGGTTATAGCCTCATAATCGCATGGAAGTAGTGTCAAGGGTGTGGTTGTGGGTCTAGGTTAGTGAAACGAGGCTCGAGATCAGGTATTGACCACCTGGGGTTTATATTCAGCTCCTGGATGATCTTTAGTCCTTGTAGGAGTCAGTTTGTAGGCCCCACTTCATTAACCATAACTTTGAGTTTGGGTCAATTCATAGTGACACTCATCTCATGTTTACCTTGGCAGGCTTTTGAATTTGGGTAAATTTGGGAGGGGTGGCTACATATTGGTATCATAGCTTCCAACATTAAACACTAGGACTGGATGGGCTATGTGTTGAAAATGCAACAAGATGATGGAGCTTAGTGAAAACAAGTCGCCTTCACTAAGTGGGCCCGCATGCTATTTTTGGCACAAAGTCTATTTTTAGACTATGTCTATTTTTAGACATATGGATCATGGTCTATGAGTTGCAAGATGCTATTTATGGATGATTGGTCGAGTTGGTAAAAATAGATGGACCTCTATTTTTAGACATTGGGCGGTTTCTATTTTTAGACTGTCGAGCTAAAAATAGAACAGTTAAATATTATTAACCCTTAATAATATTTAGACTATAAACATTATCTTATCCTCTTGGAGCACTTCAGTTTGATGCTTGGATGTGGCACATGCAGCTGACAGAAGGAAATACGCTTTTCCTAGGGGTTAGTTGAGCTATTGCATGGTTGACTTCAGTTAGAACTCATGTGGCGGAGTTTGGTGGAGTTGATGAGACAGTTGGTGGAGTTGTGTTCGGTTTAACTTAGTTGAACTAGTTGTATTTAGTCTAACTGATAAATACACTAGTGATGAGTGGTGTGAATTAATTATTTATTAATTCACTAATTATTAACTCATAAATCAACTAAATAATACATCAGTTGACTGCAGTGCATGGACAGTTCAGTGGAGACCAATGTTAGAGGTGGGTGAAAGGGTGAGTCTACTATCAGTTGTGACTATAGCTGTGCATGAGATTTGCACACACATTGATTGAGATTTCCAATGAGGATTGCACATTACAAGCGAGTGGGATTCAAACTTGGATCTCATCATTATTCATCTTGGATTTCGTAGTAGATGCAGGCAGACTTGTGGAGGAGATTTGAACCTGTGACTTGTTCACCTTCCGTGCTAGTTTGTGTGTAGCATATGAGATAGTGCTGAGAGCTGTGAGAGCTTTGTGCTATGTATTGTTACATGTTCTATATCATTATAATATACAGATATTTGGGGGTTTTCAGCTGTAAGCTTTCCCCATTACATACTGTGTTACATGTGTGCTTGATTATGTTTTAATGTGCGCATGCGATTGCTTCTATTTCCGCATACTGATGATCAATTGTAGAAGAGGTTATGTATTATGCATGAAGCTTAAATAGTGTGTAATCAGGATAATCTCGGTGAATAATTCAGCTATTATTCAAATTTCTACATGGTATCAGAGCGAAATTGATCATCGGATCTATTACAGTGATTACAATTTATTTTGGTAGACAGAGTCTGTAAGCGGGCCAGGTAGCCTCTAGATCCATCCTTTCTTTGAAAGGTGATATATCCAGTAAATGCCCCTACAGTCGATCTCTGTGCTAGAAATACTTTGTTCTCACAGATCAGAAGCGGTTGAGTTTTGAGCTGGTGGAATTCGAATTTGCAACAGTGTTTTCTTGGTGTCGAAGTCAAAATGTCTTATCAAGGATTGCGATTGGAGTATGCTCTTGAAGGCAGCTCGAATTATATTGCATGGAGAGATAGGATGGAGGCGGTGTTAGATGACAATGGGCTGAAGGAGTTCATAGATGCTGAAGTCCCAAAGCCTACTGATGCTGCTCAAGTTGAGGCTTGGCAAAAGAAGACAACAAAATGTCGAAGGATTCTGTTGGAGGGCGTGAAGGATCACATTGTATCCAGCCTGCATGGTAAAGCTTCTCCATACTTGATGTGGAAAGCGTTGATAGATTTATTCCAAAGCAAGAGCGACCAGAGGAAGTTGGCGCTCAAGGATAAACTCGGGAACATAAAGATGGAGAAAGGCGACAGTATGCCCAAGTACCTCACGAAGTTCATCCAATGCAGGGATGAGCTGGGAAGTGTGGGGGTGACTGTAGATGATGAGGAATTGGTGAGCTTGGCTCTCCTTGGTCTTTCGAAGAGTTGGCATGCCTATCAGGATTCTGTCAATGGTCGGGAGAAATTGCCAGGATGGGAGCGACTTTGGTCGGATCTTGTGCAAGAGGAGATAAGGCGGAATACCAGGGACAGATCTTCATCAAAGGCATCTGATGAAGAAAATTGTGCTTTGGCTGCCAAAGAAAAGAAGGGGAAGAGCAAGAAAGCTTCTCATTCCGGTGCGAAAGGCAAGAAGCAGGACATGTCCAAGGTGAAGTGCTTTCACTGTCACCAGCATGGACATTATGCCACAAATTGTCCACAGAAGAAGAAAAATAAGCAGGTTGCTGGATCTGCAGCTGGAGAGGCCTTAGCCTCATAGTTTGAGCTGGATTTTTCACTGATCGCATGCTTGGTATCAAGTGTGATGGGTTCAGTTTGGTTCTTGGACAGTGGTGCGTCTTTTCACATGACAGGAGATCGAGATTTGTTTTCTGATCTGGATGAGAAAGATCTTGGAGTGCACATCGAGATGGGCGATGATGGTAGATACAGTGCGACCGTTATCTGTACCATTTCCTTTGAGAGGGAGTCTGGTAAACCCTTCGTATTGAAGGAAGTAATGCATGTTCCAAGATTGAAGAAGAATCTTATCTCTGTGGCGATGTTGGAAGACAAGGGATATGATGTTGTCTTCAGCAAGGGAAAGGCTTTCCTGCGCAGTAAGACAACTGGAGAAATCCGGAAGATAGGGGTTCGAGTCAAGAACCTTTATCAATTGCAAGTAGATGGTTGCGCAGCAATGGCATGCAAGGCAGAAGGAGTGGTGAGCCGGGATGATGGCGAGCTGTGGCACTGGAGATTGGGCCACCTTCACCATGGAGCTTTGAAGATACTGCAGCATATTTCTACTGGGCTTCCTAAGGGCACTCTTGCGCAGTCAGATCAGTGCAAGGGGTGTACCTTGGGAAAATTTGTGAAAGCCACTTTTCACGAGAAGGATAGTCGCACCACGACGATCCTTGAGAGAATCCACACAGACGTGTGTGGACCTTTCTTAGTAGCTTCGACAGCAAAGCACAAGTACTATGTGATCTTTGTTGATGATTTCTCTCGGAAGTGCTGGATCTTCTTCATGCAGAAGAAGAGCGAGACATACTCAAAGTTCTGTGAGTTCAAGGCGCTGGTTGAGAAGGAATCGAGGAAGCATGTGAAGGCTCTTAGGAGCGACAATGGTGGTGAATTCATCTCTGCTGAATTCAAGGACTTTTGCAGCGCAGAAGGAATTCGGAGAGAGCTCATAGCACCTCATAACCCACAGTAGAACGGGGTTGCTGAGCAGAAGAACAGAACGATCGTGGGTGCTGCACGGGCGATGTTGCATGATCAGGGCCTACCCCTTCACTTGTGGGCGGAGGCATGCAATACTGCAGTATATGTGCAGAATCGTTGTCCTCACAAGATACTTGGCATGAGTACACCGGAGGAGGCGTTTTCTGGCAAGAGGCCTGATATTTCCCATTTGAGGATTTTTGGTTCACCTGTCTACATGCATGTGACGAAGGATGCCAGGAAGAAGCTGGAGCCGACCGCAGAGGTTGGGATATTTGTGGGGTACATTGATATGCCCCACAACTATCGTGTGTATTTTCCAGACAGTCGCAAGACTGTTGTGTGACGGGATATCAAATTTCAGGAGGAGAAAGCCATGCAGTGTTCGCTTGAGAGGGAGCCACACTTGCATGCAGATGAGGAGCTATTATTTCCTAAGGATGAGCTTCAGGATGTGGATCAGCCACAAGAGGAAGTTCATGGAGTGGAAGAGACCACTCATGCAGCGCCAACCATCAGAGGGCGCAAGCGCACTACAGAAGCTGAGCGACTGGCTCAAGATGCAGAGAAGATTGTAGGACCACCTACAGCACAGCGCAGACAGAGACAGTCACCGGATCGGTACACTGGATACATGGCTCTTGTGAGAAAATGTGTCATGACAGAGCCATCCTCTTTCGAGGAAGCTGTGGAGGACCCTGCATGGGTAGATGCCATGGTGGAAGAGTATGATTCGATTGTCAGAAACAGTGCATGGGAGATTGTCCCAAGGCCGGAAGGGAAATCAGTGGTGGGTTAGATGATCCTAGCTCTCCCAGTGCAGATGGGGTGGCACATTCATCAGATGGATGTGAAGACTGCGTTCCTCAACGGAGTCATTGAGGAGGAGGTGTACATAGAGCAGCCTGAAGGTTTCGAGATCTTCAGCAACGAGTCGCATGTGTGCAGGCTCAAGAGAGCGTTGTATGGGTTGAAACAAGCACCTCGTGCTTGGTACACACGGATAGATAGTTATTTCATCCGACTTGGATTCTCCAAGAGTGAGGCTAATCCTAACCTATACCAGATTTTGGTGGAGGGTAAGTTTTCGATCATTGTACTTTATGTAGATGATTTGATTTTGACAGGTGATGAGCTGTTGATACTCTCATGCAAGGAGGATCTTGCAAAAGAGTTTGAGATGAAGGACTTGGGCCTCCTTCATTATTTCCTGGGATTGGAAATTTGGCAGCGCAGTGATGGACTGTTTGTTTCTCAAGGTAAGTATGCCCGGGAGATACTGGAGAAGTTCAACATGCATGGCTGCAAGCCTGTTGATACTCCTCTTCCTGGAGGTTGGATGAAGGCGGATGCTACTTCAGCGGAGGTAGTGGATTCCACTGTTTATCGACAGTTGGTGGGGTCGCTTATGTATCTGGTCAATACATGACCCGATATATGCTATGTTGTTAACCAGCTTTCACAAGCTATGGTTAAGCCAACCAAGCTTTTCTGGAAGGCAGGCAAGCATGTATTGTGTTATCTTAGAGGCACATCGGGATATGGATTGTGGTACAGAAAAGAGGATGAGGTGAAGCTATGTGGCTTCACGGATGCAGATTGGGCAGGGAGTCCAACGGACAGAAAGAGCACATCTGGAGGGATCTTTAGTATCGGATCAACGGTAGTTTCTTGGTACACTAGGAAGCAAATATCCGTGGCACTCAGTTCAGCATAGGCCAAGTATATGGCAGCGAGTTTGGCTGCATGCGAGGCTATATAGATGAGGAAGATCCTGGTTGGATTGTTCGGGTCACACTTGGAGCCTACTGTGATTTATTGTGATAACCAGAGTTGCATTAAACTCTCAGCTAATCCAGTATTTCATGATAGATCCAAACACATCAACATCAGGTACCATCATATCAGAGATTGTGTGCAGCAGAGAATCATGTTACTTTCATACATTCCCACGGAGGATCAGGATGCTGATATCTTGACGAAGGCGCTCACTAGGAGAAAATTCGAATACCACAAAGGTAGGATAGGGGTTGCAGATAATTCATATCTTGTTGAGAGGGAGTGTTGAAAATGCAACAAGATGATGGAGCTTAGTGAAAAGAAGTCGCCTTCACTAAATGGGCCCGCAGGCTATTTTTGGCGCAAAGTCTATTTTTAGACTATGTCTATTTTTAGACATATGGATCATGGTCTATGAGTTTCAGGATGCTATTTATGGATGATTGGTCAAGTTGGTAAAAATAGATGGACCTCTATTTTTAGACATTGGGCGGAATCTATTTTTAGACTGCCGGGCTAAAAATAGAATAGTCAAATATTATTAACCCTTAATAATATTTAGACTATAAACATTATCTTATCCTCTTAGAGCACTTCAGTTTGATGCTTGGATGTGGCACATGCAGCTCACAGAAGGAAATACACTTTTCCTAGGGGTTAGTTGAGCTATTGCATGGTTGACTTCAGTTAGAACTCATGTGGCAGAGTTTGGTGGAGTTGATGAGACAGTTGGTGGAGTTATGTTCGGTTTAACTTAGTTGAACTAGTTGTATTTAGTCTAACTGATAAATACACTAGTGATGAGTGGTGTGAATTAATTATTAATTAATTCACTAATTATTAACTCATAAATCAACTAAATAATACATCAGTTGACTGCAGTGCATGGACAGTTCAGTGGAGACTAGTGTTAGAGGTGGGTGAAAGGGTGAGTCTACTATCAGTTGTGACTATAGCTGTGCATGAGATTTGCACACACATTGTTTGAGATTTCCAATGAGGATTGCGCAGTACAAGTGAGTGGGATTCGAACTTGGATCTCATCATTATTCATCTTGGATTGCACAATAGAGGAAGGCAGACTTGTGGAGGAGATTTGAACCTGTGACTTGTTCACCTTCCGTGCTAGTTTGTGTGTAGCATGTGAGATAGTGCTGAGAGCTGTGAGAGCTTTGTGCTATGTATTGTTACATGTTCTCTATCATTATAATATACAGATAGTTGGTAGTTTTCAGCTGTAATATTTCCCCATTACATATTGTGTTACATGTGTGCTTGATTATGTTTTAATGTGCGCATGCGACTGCTTCTATTTTCGCATATTGATGATCAATTGTAGAAGAGGTTATGTATTATGCATGATGCTTAAATAGTGTGTAATCAGGATAATCTCGATGAATAATTCAGCTATTATTCAAATTTCTACTCTATGTGTGATTGTATGCATGCATGGTCAGTTTTCTATGTGTTTGTCATGTATCCATATTGATTATTTCTCGTGATGGTCATTGTTGCAATTGGTGTCATCATTTTGAGGTTGATGATGTTGTTATGTTATGATTATTGATATTTTGATGATGATGTGTGTGTGTGTGTGTGTGTGTGTCTATATATATATATATATATATATATATATATATATATATATATATATATATATATATATATAATGATAATCTACACTGATATGTATAGATGAGATAGCCTCCCCTAAACCTCACTAAGGTATGTTGGATTATGATTATATTTGGTTATCTAACATGGAATGTTGGAATGAAGAGGAAGATCAAAGATGAAAAGAAAAATGGTGTATTATAGTTCACGTGACTCTCCTTATACTGTTGTGTAACCAGCTCCAAAAATAGAAGAAAAGAGATATCAACAACTTAGAAATAAGCCACTTCGAGGGGGAAACCTCCAATACATTACATAAATGAACAATTCTTGGATGATACAATTTACAAAACCTCCTTTCTATATATAGGAGTCCATGGGGCCATAATGTATTCCTAGTGGGCCACAATGTAATCCTAGCCGACCTAACAATAATAATTTAAGGGCACAATAATAACAAAATGGGGGTTACAAGGGTACAATAATAACAATAAGGGGGTTACACTAACAATAATAAGGGACTATACTAGTGATATAGGGACCTAACATGCCCCTCTCCTTCAAAAAGTGTTGTCCTCAACGCTTGAGTAGCTCTGGGTGCTTCTGTATAAAATTCTCATCCTCCCATGTAGAATCTTCAGTGGGTAAGTTCTTCCACTTGATGATATACTCTGAAATTGATTGATTCCGTAGTTGTCAAGTTCTTGTTTCCATGACTGCTTCAGGTTCCAATATGATTTTTCCTTCCTCATCAAGTTCTGGCAATATTGTTTGAACTGGAAGATTTTCACCTATAACCTTCTTTAAGCATGAAACATGGAAAACTAGATGCACTTGCGAAGAAGCAGGAAGCTCCAATTTGTATGCCATAGTACCAATCTTTTGCAACACCTTGTAAGGACCATAGTACTTTGGAGATAATTTATTATCCTTCTTAGCTTGCTTGAGGTACATTTGTTTGTATGGTTGTAGCCATAAAAATACCCAATCTCCTACGTCAAAAATTCTCTCGCTGCAATGTTGATCTGCCTGTTGTTTCATTCGATTTTGTGCCAAATTCAGGTTATCCTTTAAGAGTTGGAGAACTTCTTGCTGATGCTCAATGTGATCTTTCACTGATTGAACCTTCAAATTTTCCCTTAAATATGATGTGATGGATGGTGGATGATATCCATAAAGTGCCATAAATGGGGTCATTTTTGCTGCAGTATGGAAGGAAGTGTTATACCACCATTCAGCGAGAGGTAACCACTTGACCCATTGTGTTTGTTTATCAGATACAAAACAACGAAGATATCCTTCCAAACATTTATTTAGTATCTCAGTTTGACCATCAGATTGAGGATGATAAGATGAGCTATGAGCTAATTGAGTACCCAAACAAGAAAATAACTCCGTCCAAAAATTTCCAGTAAAAATGGGATCTATGTCGCTCACAATAACCTTTGGGTTTCCATGTAGCTTTTGAATTGTGTCCATAAATGTAGTAGCAACTTTACTTGCTTTAAATGGATGAGATAATGCACAAAAGTGTGCATACTTGGTAAGTCTATCAACTACCACCATGATGACACTCTTTCCTTCGGACTTAGGTAAACCTGTGATAAAATCCATTGAAATCTCCTCCCAACGTTGACTTGGAATGGATAAAGGTTGTAGAAGTCCCGTGGTCTTAATTGTTTCCACTTTATTCTGCTGGCAAACCAAACATTCCGCCACAAACTTTTGAATATCAGATTTAAGGCCATCCCAAAAAAATTCTTTCTTCACCCTGTGGTAAGTTTTTAAAAATCCTCAGTGTCCTCCTAAAGGAGAAGTGTGCAATTCCAGAAGAATCTTTTGTTTTAGTTGGGAATTCTTACAAAGATATAAGCGATCTTTGTACCATAAGGAATCATTTTTCCAACTAAATGTATCAGATGTACTAGGATCTTGCCGCAACTTTTGAATGAGTGTCCATACATCTTTGTCCTTCTTCCATTCATCTCTTGCTTCGGTTATCCAATCTGGTTGGATAATAGAAATGGCACAAAGCAATGCTTCCACCTCTTCATTCTTTCTTGAGAGTGCATCCGCAACAACATTAAGCTTTCCTTTTTTGTAGATTATTTCAAAGTCATAACCCAACATCTTTGTGACCCATTTTTGCTGCTCTTCTGAAGATAGTCTTTGTTCCAAAAAGTGTTTAAGACTATCATGATCATTTTTTACCTTGAAGTGTCTTCCCATTAGGTAAGTTCGCCATTTCTTTAGTGCATGCAATATTGCTAACATTTCCTTCTCATAAATAGCTTTCTGTAAATACTTTCCTTTGATTGGATGACTTTCAAAAGAAATGGGTCTTCCTTCTTGCATGAAAACAACACCAATTCCATTTCTTGAGGCATCACATTCCACAATAAAGGTTCTTGTGAAGTCCGGCGTAGCTAAGACAGGTGCTAGGCACATTGCCTCTTTAAGATGTTCAAAGGCCTTAGTTGCTTCAGGAGTCCATGAAAATGCATCTTTCTTCAATAATGTTGTTAGAGGTGTTTCTATTCTCCCATAATTATTAACAAACTTGCGATAATACCCTGTTAACCCGAGGAATCCTCACAACTGCTTTATGGTTGTGGGGACTTTCCATTCCTTAATGGCTTTAATTTTGTTAGGGTCTACTTTAACACCCTCGTGAGATACAATATGACCCAGATATTCCACCTCTTGTACTCCAAAGAAACCTTTGGATGTTTTTGCATATAATTTTTTCTCCTGCAATAGTTTGAGCACAATGTCAACATGTTCAACATGATCCTTCCAAGACCTGCTGTAGATTAGTATATCATCAAAAAATACTAGCACAAATTTTCTAAGGAAGGGTTTGAAAATGGAATTCATCAACCCTTGAAATTTAGAAGGTGCATTGGTAAGGCCAAAAGGCATGACCAAAAATTCATAATGAGCCTCATGAGTTCGAAATGTTGTTTTTGGAATATCTTCAGTCTTCATTCTAATTTGATGATATCCTGAACGAAGATCCAACTTGGTAAAATAAATTGCTCCATGTAATTCATCCAATAATTCATCAATCAGAGGAATGGGAAATTTATCTTTAATGGTGAGCTTATTGAGCTCCCTATAATCTGGACACATTCGCCATGATCCATCCTTCTTGTGTACCAATACTACAAAGCAGAGAAAGAACTTTGACTAGGTTGAATTATACCCGCCTCTAACATTTCTGCAATCATACGTTCAATTTCGCTCTTTTGGACGTAAGGATATCTATAAGGCCTAATGTTTGGAGGAACACTTCCTGAAAGCAAATAAATAGCATGATCATGATCATGAATAGGTGGGATTCCTTTGGGAGTTTCAAACACCTTGGAATGATTGTCCAAGACTTGTTGGAGATCTGCAAAAATAGATGATTTTGATGTTGGAACTTCTAGTGATCATAATTATGCAATTACACCTCGTTGTTATTTCTTTAGAATCTTTGTCATGACATTAGAGCTTATTATCCTTCCCGGCTTCCCCGCAATACCTCATAATTCGAATTCCTTTCCTTCTGAAAAAAAATTCAAGAAAAGTTCTTGAAAATTAAAAGCTATCGTCCCCAAAGATTGTAACCATTGTACTCCTAGTACAACATCAGCACCTCCCATAGAAATGGAAAGCATTGCACTAGTCAATACATATTTCCCCATGGTTAGCTTGATATTATGGCATTTTCCAGAGCAATTTATAGTTCCTTCATTTGAAACCATCACTTGACATTCTGATGCTGGATATAGGAAACAATTTAATTCCTTGGCTACCTTACAATGAATAAAATTATGGGTGCTACCTGAATCAATCAACACTATTACCTTTTTCTTCTTGATCTGTCCTTCTATCTTGAGAGTTTGAGGAGTGGTAATTCCTACCACTGCATTACATGATATGGTCAGATCCATTTCTTCCTCTTCTAGGGCCGGTTCTTGGTGTATATCCTCTTCTTGTTCATTTTCTTCTTCTTCTTCACAATCTATGTAAAATAATTTCTTTTCAGCACACTTATGACCTTTAGTGTATTTTCTATCACAACTGTAGCAAAGCCCTTTTGCTCTTTTTTCTTCCAATTGTTGTGGTGTTAACCTTGTAGGTTGTGGAAATCTAGGCGTAGCAATACTTCCTTCTTTATAGAATTGAGTGGTAGGCTTCCTTATCGCCATAATTTTACATTCAAATTTTCTTGCCAACCTGAATGCCTTCTCCAATGAATCAGGTTCCAAAACACGAACTTCATGTTGGATGTTATCCTTTAGAGTACCTAAGAAGAGATCAATCCTGTGTTCCTCTAGAATATTAGTTACCCTTATATTCAATTTTCGGAAGTCCTCAATGTGCTGCCCCACTAAACCCTTTTGTTTGAGATTTATCAATTGGCTAAAGAAGGTGTTGCTCTTTGTATCCTCATAATGTGCTATCATTTTCTCCGTAAAAATTGACCAAGTGACAATTTTTTTACGGGAGCAAAGCCATCGATACCATACAAATGTATTTTGTTCTAAATGTAAAGTTGCAATGCGTACCTTTTGTGTGTTTTGCACATTATGGAGATCAAAATATTTCTCCATCCGTAGTATCCATGTTACAGGATCCTTTCCATCAAACTTCCTCATATCCATTTTTGGAATATGGTGGTTCTTCCCGCCAACACTAGAGTTTATGAAATCACGATTAACATTTATTTTGTTCTCATCATGAGGTTCTTCTACTATCTTTTCACCATTAGGAAACATTTCTTGTATCAACTTTTCCAAACCTTCCATGTCTGCTTTTAGATCATTCTTCATGTTTTCCATGTTGTCTTTCATGTCATCCATCTTAGCTTCCATGCCAGCTTCCATGCCATCCATCTTAGCTTCCACACCTTTCTTCAAACCGTACATCTTCACTTCCATGCCTTTCTTCAAAACTTCCATTTCATTTTTTGTTTCTCTTTGCGAGAGAGAAATTTGGTGCACTTGCTCTTGTAATTTTGATAGATCATGTTGCAATTCTTCATCTTCATGAGTCATCGTAGAGCCTTCTAAAGGCTTAATGGGTGTTGAATTATTTTTACGGGGCATATTTTAGAACCCAATACTAATATCTATTCTACAATATGCCCTTGGAATCCATTCAAATTGATTCTTCAAACAAGACTTATGCAATTCGGGAAAAAAAAAAATACACACCTTTTTCTTGCTTTTGAGGAGCTCGATATTGAAATTGGATTATCTCTATGATTGTAGCACTTCAATATTTGAATTTTGGCACCGACGTAGCCCTCTGAATTCTCTTTTGAATTCCATAGTTCTAACCTTATTTGGATTCTCCAAGACAAAGTTGTGTCCAATCTCCAACAATGACCTAATTATGGACTAGTTCAGTAGAGAAAAATTATACAGCTTGCCACGTGTCACTGTTTCATCCTTCAGCTCTGAAATTCATAGCCAATAAACTACAGTTCATGTATTTGTGACCACTTTTTACAGAACTCCAATCCGATGCTCAGAGAGAGAGTTATGAATCTTTTCACACGATCACCTCTTTGAGATGAAATTTGAGAGCCTGAAAAAACACTACCTTCCACAAATCATATCTCCAAAAATATTATGAACCAAGATCTGAAAGTTTTTTACGAGTTTTCTCAGGATTTTAGCTTCGCACCCTAAAAATTTCAGATTCTGAACCTTCGTAGAAAAAAATTTATGGCGAAAATTCCACGATGACCTGTTTAGAGCAACGAAACCCTAGAATCCAAAGCCTCTGATACCAAATGTTGTGTAACCAGCTCCAAAAATAGAAGAAAAGAGATATCAACGCCTTAGAAATAAGCCATTTTGAGGGGGAAACCTCCAATACATTACATAAATTAACAATTCTTGGATGATACAATTTATAAAACCACCTTTCTATATATAGGAGTCCATGGGGCCATAATGTAATCCTAGTGGGCCACAATGTAATCCTAACCGACCTAACAATAATAATTTAATGGCACAATAATAACAAAATGGGGGTTACAAGGGTAAAATAATAACAATAAGGGGGTTACACTAACAATAAGGGACTATACTAGTAATATAGGGACCTAACATATACATTAGATGAAAACTAAAGAGATGAGTACTCTCCTGACATAACAGATAAATTGAGAAGTTTAAAGGCAGAAATCAGAAGTTGTAAGGTGGATAATGACAAGATAATTCAGTCACGATAAATTCTTTCCAGAGCCTAGGAAAATTGAGTAGAGTTAAATACAGTGATCCTTGAGAGCTTATCAATTTTTTAGATACAGGGATAGCCACAGATTAGTTATGGGAAAGAGTAAAGGAAAAAAGGGGGATATAGTAGCAAGTCTCATGGAGAACATGGGTCATATAGGGATGAGACGGTCATAGGTGGTAGATGGATGGATAAACTTGACAAGAGAGGTAGTGGTTATGGGTTCTGTTCTGTTTTTGGATCACATAGATAACATGGTCATCATCGGTATCATCCTTACAAGATAATTGAGAAGAAGTACTTGTCATATGAGTTCAAGAAATCCAAACCTCCTACCTTTTATGGAGATATGAAGAAATTGGAAGATTCAGAAGCATGGGTGCTTGGGATGAATAATTTCTTCAAGATACATGACTATTTAGATAATATTAAATATAGGATAGCTATTTTCAGTCTCAAGGGAAAAGTGGACACCTAGTGGGAATATGTGAAGTGTGTTAGAGGCATCATGATAAAGGAGCTGAGTTGGCATGATTTTAAGATACTTTTCAAAAGGACGTATTTGTCAGGGAGATACTATGACAGTAAGGCTAAGGAGTTCTGCGAATTTAAGATGGGTTCTATGACATACAAAGAGTATATGAATAAGTTTATGGAGTTGTTAAGGTATGTTCCATATCTTAAGGATGAGAAGACAAGTTCAAATATTCGTCATTGGATTTACATTATCATTTAAGGATCATATTGAGTATGATGATCCTCAGATATTGAATAAGTAATTGGGAAGTTGAAGCATTGTTATGATAGGTCTAAGTGTAAGTTGGAACCTAATTAGGGTTAGAAAGGTAATGACGAGACTAAAGGAAAGTGGGATAAGAAGCGAGGAAGGCCTTAGGATGTAGGTAAAAAGGATCATATAGCATCGTGCAAGAAATTCAATGCAGTTGATAGAGGACAGGGGTTTCAGTATGAGGAGAATAACAAGGGTGATGGAAGGAAGCCTTTGCAATGTTGGAATTATGGAAAGTATCATCACACAAGTGATTATCCACAACATCAGTGTAGAAGACCTCAAATTTATAGTGTTGAGGAGGCACAAACAGTTGGTGATGTTGGAAAAATTATTCCTTGGATTTATGGAGCATTGGATAATACGAATTTTGATCATCAAGAATATATTATCAAGATGGAAGGTAAGCTTTGTGATCAAGTTGTTTCTATTTTTATTGATCCTAGATATAACTATAGTCATATCAGTCTTGACCTGGTGGATAAGTATTACTTGAATAAAGAAGTGCATGCACAGTCATGGTTGGTGTAGTTTGCTACAGGTACTAAGAAAAAATTTCATCATTGGGTGAGATCTTGTGCATTTGAGTTGAATAGAATGTCTACATCATCATGTATGAATTTATTTCCTTTGGGTTCATACTATATTCTTGTGGGCATGGAATGGTTGTACATTCACAGGATTAAGGTAGATTTCTATGAAAAGGCTATTGATCTCTTAGATGATGATGGAGAGAAGAGAATCTTGCAAGGTAAGAAGAAGCCTACGACAGGGGAATGGTTAGAGTAATATAGGAAAATCACAATAGCAAGAAAGGATGTATATTTTTTGCATTTCATTGTAGTGAAAAAAGGAAGGATTTTGGTGATGATGAACTCTTGAAGAGGTATCCAACTTTGTGGTAGTTTTAGGATGTATTTCCAATAGATATTTCAGAGTTACCTTCTCATAGGGGAGTGGAATTTTCTATTGAGTTGATGTTGGGAGAAACACAATCATCAAAGGAACCTTACAAGATGAGCACTCCAAATTTGGTGGAATTGAAGTTGCAGTTTAAGGAAATGATTGATAAAGGATATATTGGGCAAAGTGTGTCTCCTTGGGGTGCACCATTATTTTTTATGAAGATGGAGGATGGTACTCTCAGATTGTGCATTGATTATAGGTAGTTGAACGAGGTGACTATCAATAACAGGTATCCCTTTCCATGGAATGAATATTTATTTGATTAGTTGAAGGGAGAAACAATGTTCTTGAAGATTGACTTGAGATCAGGGTATCATCAGGTATGCATCAAAGAAGAGTACATATAAAAAATAACATTTTGTACCAGGTATGGACATTATGAGTTTTTGGTAGTTCATTTTGGTCTTACTAATGCTCTAACTACTTTCATGTGTTTTATGAATAGTGTAGTGTGTCCTTATTTGGACAAGTTTGTGATAGTATTCATTGATTATATATTGATATATTCTAAGAATGAGGAAGAGCATGCAAAGAACCTAGCAGCAGTATTAAAATTGTTGAGAGAGCATCAGTTGTATGACGAGTTTAGTAAGTGAAATTTATTCCATATTGAACTTCATTACTTGGGACATGTTGTTTCCAAGGAAGGTATAACAGTGGACCCAAAAATATCAGAGCTATCATGGAGAGGGAAAATCCTAGGAATGTGGATAAGGTCAAATCGTTGATGGGATTACAGGTTATTACAAGAGCTTCATCAGGAACTTCTCACAGATTTCCTATCCTATTACATCTTTGCAACGAAAACGAAAGAAGTTTGAATGGAATAAGGAGTGTGCATATAGTTTTAATAAATTGAAGAATTTGCTTACAAATGCTCCAGTATTGAAGATTTAAAATCCAAACAAATAGTTTGTGGTATGTACAGAGGCTTGCAAGAGAGTACTTGGTGGAGTCTTGATGTATGAAGGACAAGTGGTATTCTATGAGTCAAGGAAGTTGAATAAGCATGAGCATAAGTATGTGATGAATGATCTTGAGTTGGCATTTATCATTCATGCCTTGAATATGTGGATATATTATCTTATTGGTAGGAGGTTCATCTTGATGAGTGATCATAGTGGGTTGAGGTAATTCCAACCTAATTTGAATGTCGAGCAAGCTATATGGTTGCCTACTCTCAGTGAGTTTGACTTCGAGATTAGGTATATCAAGGGAAAGGAGAATAGGGTTGCAGATGCTCATAGTAGAAGAGTGCAGGTGAATCATATTGTAGTAGTGAGTTCTTATGGGACAGATTTGTAAGAGTGGAACTTGCAGGAAGGATAGCATGATGAAAGGTATCAACATTTGAGGCACAGGTTATAGTAGCAGGGTGAAGGTAATAGGTATGAGGAGTATCATCTCACGAAAGATGGCTTGGTCAGATTTAGGAACAAGATCTATGTTTCAAATGAAGGTGAGCTCAAGAAGGTTATCTTGAGTGAGTTTCATGTCAATCTTTATTCATGTCACCCAAGATATCAGGAGGCATTGACAGTTTTTAAGAATTTCTACCATTGGTCGAGCATGAAGAGGGATATGGTTGAGTTTGTTGCGAAATTTTTGGACTGTCATTGGGTAAAATAAGAGTGTAAGCATACAGGTGGTTTATTGTAGTTGATTCTAATTCCAGAGTGGAAATGGGAGGTCATTTCC
Organism: Pinus albicaulis; assembly: GCA_034641835.2. Lineage (NCBI taxonomy): Eukaryota > Viridiplantae > Streptophyta > Pinopsida > Pinales > Pinaceae > Pinus > Pinus albicaulis. The sequence goes on from CM076579.1 coordinate 1,129,760,357, forward strand.
ATGGACTTTGTTAGCACTCCTTAGTTTCCCAAGGCTGAGAAAGGAAACCAAAGAGGTAACCACATACCAACTTATGATTTGGTATCTAGCCCTACTAAATAAGAGAGGGATATATCTAAAATCAACCTCACATCGAATTGAAATGAATGGAGAATATTAGAATTTTAGGCTAGTTATAAGCTCAATAGGGTTTTGATTAGGGTTTGTTGGATAAGAAGCAACAAGTTTAGGAACTAGGCCAAGTATTCCAAAACATCAGTTGCAGACATAGAATGAGTCAAGGTAGGTGTAATCAGTGACACAGATTGAACTGTCATTGTATTTTGGTGAGGAGGAAATCATATAGAAGGAATAAAATGAGCATATAAGTAAGAATTCATTATTTAGAGGATAAAACATTTATATGAAAATCTTAGACAAAACAGAGCATATGAGGCAATGTATTCTGTTTAAAACTTAAGATGTAATCATGAGAAGAAATATAGATGGCTGCTAGAAACATATGATAATCAAATGCAAAATAAATATTGAGGAAAACAAATGTTACTAACCACAACACATGAATCCCATCAAAATAGTTGCAACTGCATGTATATTATTTATGCTAAAATCAAGTACACCAATTCAAAAAATGTGGGAAATTCAAGTATCCAATACTTTCTTAGACTTTCTTCTGAGTACATATAGATGAATAAATATTTCCCCTCTAATGGGTTGAATCCTGATCCATAGAAACTAATTCATGAACCTAATTACTCATTGCCAAATCTTAGGGAAGTTAGAACTTTCCCCTTTTCTAGCTAACTATTTGAGATTATCTCTCAAAGCATTAATCACAAGATTATTTGCAATAATAACCATTAATAAACCTATTAACATAATATAAACTTGTGAGTTGACTATTTACATCAACCAAGTTTGAATTTTGACCTCCATGTGTAGTGAAAAATATCCAAACACAGAAACACAACAACTTTCTCAGAAACGCAGCAAATGTCCTTAGCAGAAGCGCAACAACTTTGGCTTGATATTTTGATGAATTGGAAGACGTTCTAAATGTTGCTAAAGGCTGGTGAAGAAATATTAGGATATATACTACACCATGGGACCATTAATTCATCCAAAATCATCATTTTATCCCCCTCAAATTTGATTTTAAAACCAAGTGTCTAGAAACACAACGAATTTCTGAAAAGGTGGTAGAAAGTTGTAAAAAAGGCCTTGTTTTATCATTTCTTGCAAATTTATCATTCCTCAAGCATCCTAAAGTGGTTTTATGGTATCCTTATGCTTTTAGCTATCCAATGATGCTTGAAATTTTGGATTTGGACCCTGTGAGGAAAAGTGAAACAAATATTTGTTGTGTTTCTGTAGGATGCTTTTGACTGTGTGCACAAAAACTTCAAAATTTCAAAACTGTGTCTCCTTTTTCTTTGATTTTTGTTTTTACTTCATACCACAAGTGACACATCAGCCAATAGGTCTAGGATTTTCTTTATTTTCAGTCTCCTTAGATTCTTTTTTAGTTTTCTCTTCATATTTTTTACTCTAACCTTACAAACCATGTTCCTAGCATAATAGTGCCTTGTCATATTTATTTGCATGGTGGTATCCCTATTTGTTTTTTCCAGTAGCTTCTCCAAGTGTTAATTTACTCTGTCAAGCCACTACTCCCTGTCTTTCTCAAATTCATCATCTATGGTGTCATCTATGGTGTTTTGGGCTTAAGGAGGAGATGGATCTTCTACATTTTGTTCCTTTCTAGAAATTGCCCTTGTCTTAGGTCTCCTAGGCTGTGTTTGAATGTTCTTCTCTTTTAGTTGATCTACATCAATGGTGGCTTTACCTTTATCCTTTATTGTCAAAACACATTCTTGGCTTGATGATATAGGGTCTTCATGTGACTTTATCTACTGCATTATGGTTTCCTTCAACTACCTATTCTCCTGTTGTAGGAAAGCCACCGTGAAATTGGCTTTGGATAGGTCATATTTCACCTCTCTAATTTGTGCCTATTTCTCCTTGATGATGTCATTTGTTGCCTTGTTTGCATGCTATTCTCCTAGGTTAGCCATCTTAAATTCAGGAGGTACTTGTTCTTCACTTTTCAAAGGTGAATTATGTCTGATCCTAGATTATTCCTCTCTCATGGTTTCAGCCTGAACTTCTTCTTCAGTAACAACCTCCTTGGTATACTTTTTGCCTGAGATCTAGTTTTAGAGTTAGACCTAGGCATCTCCTCTTCTACTTGAGAAACAAAGGCCAAATTCTTACCTTTCTTGTCTATCCTTGAAATATTGGTTCTAGGCTTAGTTTTTTTCATTGATGACATTCTTGATGTTTTAGCTCCCTGTGGTTCCGATGATGATGAAGGAGAGCTTTGAATATTTGACTGGTTGGAGACATGTAATAGAATAGCTACCTACAAGAAAGCTTCCCATAACATTTTGATATGTGTCAGCTAGTGGAGGACTATTATTTTGATTAGAGCATGATGAAAGAGGCTTGCTTGATGATCTATTCCTTTAGACTACACCTTATTTTTCATCTTCACCAAACTTCTATACATATATTTAGGTAGGTTTAGGGGCTTCTTAGAAGTGAAATGCATCAATAACCTAATGTGCCATTGATATAGTCTGCTAAACCTTCCCTCACAAGTGAAATACTTCATAATAGTCTTCATCAAAGGGTTTTACCTGTCCAACAATTTCCTGCAAGGAAAAATATGAGAAGGAGACTACTTGTACTGTGGTTTCAAGAAAATTTTGTAGCTAGTGTTCCATGTAGAAATCCATTCGCTTGAACCACATTTCACCTTGATTAGGGATAGTGTTTTTTGAAACTATGACCTCTTCTGACACCTGAAAGTTCATGCCTACTATGATGGCATGATCCTTCTTGAATTTAATGGAAAAGAGGCTTATTAAATCATGATAGTAACCTACCTCTTGCACCTTTAAACAAAACCCTAGGCAAACTGCCTGCTCAAATAATATTCTAATGAATTATAATGCATTGACCTCTTGCATATGAATTGGATCATATATAGAGATCTCTCCTCCCTTATACCTCCTCTTGTTACTAGTCTTCACCGTATTTATAGCTTCAATTTTGATATAAAACCCTAGTTTCAAACAAGAAATGGCAATGGATTTGTTCTGCAAAATAGGGCTAAAAGCGCAACAACTTGAGGGAAGGGAATGGAGGGGATTGGGGGTAGGAAAAATTATGAGAAAATTATGGGAGATAGGGATATGTGTTAGGAACACAATGAAAGTGGAATTTCCCAAAATGATTCAGAAATAAGTGGAGAAAAGGGGAAAATACAGACTTGTGCCAGAAGTGGAACAACAAGATGGGTTTGGTAAGGGAAATGGTGAATACGAGGGAATGTGAGAGTGGGGATTGATGGATAATGTTTAATGAGGGTAATAAAGTATATGTAGACTCAAAAAAAAGGAAAATCCATTTCAATTGAAGCTATAGACCAATGGAAAGTATAAAACACAACAAGAAAGCACAACAAAACCCTAGGGACAGATTTCAATCAGTTATCTGAGGAAAATACTGCATTGAGGGTTTGTTAAGCTTGAATTAATTATTTGATTAAGCTCGAAAACAAATGAGATGAAAAATGAACCTTTCCTTCTTCCCTTTGGCCTCCAACTGAAAAGTGCAACAAGCTTCTCCCAAAAATGCAACAAGTAATGAACAAGGGAAGTGATGAATAAATTTGAATCCCTTATGGCTATGGTAGTTATTATAGTGATAGAGTGGAGATCTTGGAACTTTGAAAGGATAAAATGAAGCTTTTAAGTGTGTTAATTCTCCTATATCTTGAAAAATCGATTTTTTCGCTTGATAGTGGAGTGACATCATGAGTAGCTTTGACAAAATGACTTAATGATATCATTTGTACTGCATCAATGTTTCTTTCAATAGGAATGTTACATCTACATGTGTCATATATCTACCTTTGATTCTTTTGATGTACTTTATTCCCTAATTTGATAGCTCTCATGACACCTTACTAATTTTGGATGATGAATGACCTCAAATGGCAATATGATGACCTCACGCCCAAATTAATGAGTATGATTACTGACTAGACCAACAAGACATTCATGACACTTTCATGATCAACCTTATGACACCATGAGTTTTTCCTTGTCAAATTTTAAATAATGACACTTAATGAAGGAAAATGACCTATGATGACTCAATGACTCATGAAACTAATTTCAAATTGATCTTGATGACCATGAAATGAGAGTAGAATTACACCCAGAAAAATACTTAAAACCATTTCACAACCAGGAGAGATGTCATATTTTATTTGAAAATATAACAATTTGACCATAATACTCTAACTATAGTGGAAAATGTAAATTTGATCACTGTGACTATGAGACACTATCAGACTTCATTACATGTTTGTTGAGGACATCGAAGCGGCATGATTCTATCATGGTTTTGGTTGATAGGATAAGTAAGGTAGCTCACTTCATTACAGTTAAATATACAAATTCAACTAGTGAGGTAGCTCAGATTTTCATCAGGGAGATAGTGAGATTTCATGGTTTTTCTAAGATAATTGTATTAGACAGAGATGCCAAGTTCACTTCCAGGTTTTGGAAAGATTTGTTTGCAGGTCTAGGGACAAATTTATCCTTCAGTATAGCTTATCATCCACAGATGGATGGAAAAATAAAGAGGGTGAATAGGATTCTCGAGGACATGTTGAGGATGTATGTCATGCATTAGTAGAGGAAGTGGGAAGAGTATCATCTACTAGTGGATTTTTCATATAATAATGGGTATTAGGAGCCCTTGAATATGAGTCTATTTAAGGTTCTCTATGGGTGGAGTTGTAACTCCTATCAGCTGGAGTGATACACTAAATAGGGTATTGATTGGATTGGATATGTTGGCAGAGATGGAACATGAAATACAGGTTATTAAAAGGAATTTTAAGGCAACACGAGTGAGAGAGAATATTTATGCATATCATAACGAGGTATTTAAGGAGTTTAAGTTGGGGAGCATGTGTATTTGCACATCAAGTCCAAGAGGAGATCCTTGAGTATTCGGTCATGTGCGAAGCTAGCACCTCGATATTATGGGCCTTTCGAGATCCTTGAGAGGATTGGACCAATGGCCTATAGACTTGCACTACCTTTGATAGTGAAAGTCCATGATGTTTTCCATGTTTCATTGCTTAGGAGATATTTACAAGATGTTTATTATGTGATTAACTAGTTCGTATTGCAGGTGGAACTAAAGGGATAATTCCATCTAAAACCAAAGTGCATATTACAATAGAAACATATCATGCTCCTGAAAAGAGCAATCGAGTAGGTTAAAGTGTAGTGGAAGCACTTTGGGACCAATGAAGTTACATAGGAGATGGATGATCAGATGTGGGTTTTATATCCTTAATTATTTTTTGGTTTAATCAAATGAGTTTTTTTGTATATGTATATGTATATAGATGTTTTTGTAGATGTTGTAATGAGTTGTGTTATAAAACTCCAATAATCAGTAGATTTGTTTTTCTTTCAGTAGGATGTGATTGTAAATACTCATCAAGCTATGTTATAAATCTCCATAGGAAGTATGTTTTGTTTTTAGTGGTTTTCTTGTCAGAGGTGTCATAGAACACTAAGGACGATATTCCCCTAAAGGGGAGGGGTTTGTAACAGCCCATGGTTGATTTTCCATCTAAATAAAATAAGACCAAGGCCATGGGACATGTATCCAAGTTGAATTTTGGAAAAAAAATAGTGACGGGGTATCACTTGTGATTAATTAATGACTATGGAAATTGAATAAGGCATTGACAAAGGAAAAGTGGCAATAATTGGCATTGTATCTATGAAATAATGGAAAATATGAGAAAATGAAGGTGAAGAGACACAGATTTGCATGAGATGGAAAATGAAGGAAACTGAAGAAAATAGAGGCCTCAATAATAAAAAGGCTTTTGAGGATCAATTCACGACTTTTGTTAGTTTTTTATTTGGTTCTCTCATTCATTCTCTCACACTCTTACACACTAAGAGAAATATTGGAGCATTCTTGTAGAAATTTGGTGCTTGGTCCCGTAATTTTGATATATCATGTTGTATTTCTTCATCTTCATGTGTCATAGTAGATATTTTTGATTGCTTAATGGGTGTATAAATTTTTAGCTTTGGAGGCATTTTGGAACCAATTAATTATATATATGTTTCAGTATTCCTTTATAAACACTCCAAACTAATTTTTCAATTAAAAGTTATGAAAAATTAAAATACACGCCTTTTAAGAGCTTGCTTTTCTAGTTGGAATTGAAACTATTGTTTCTTGGTGATTTCAACCTCCCAATATCTGAAATTGTGTCCTAAGGTATCTCTCTATGTCTTCCTTCCAATGCCACAAGTCAGAACAAGATTGGATTCTTCAAGATAAATTAAGTTATTCCAAATATCCCACAATTACTTAATTATGGACTGGTTCAGTAGAGAAAACTTGTGTGGGATTCCACATGTCACTGTTTCGCCCTTTGGCCTTGAAAATAGCACTTGAAAAGACATAATTTTTTCAATTATAACCACTTTTTATGGAATTCAAATATGATTCTCGAAGAGGAAGTTATGATGATTTTCCTTGGGACACTTGTTTGAGACTCAATCGTGGATCACATAAAACCCCTAACTTCCATGAACCATATATATGATAATATAGAGAACCAATATCTAAAAATTTTACATGATGCTAATAAATATTTCAGATCCATATTGCCAAAATTTCAGCTTCAAAGCCTCATAGAAAAAATGTTATAGAAAAAATTCCATGAAGATTTGTTTGAAGCAACAAAATATTACTATCCAAAGCTATGATAATAAATGTTATGTAACGAGATCACAAACCGAGGAAACGATAGATAAACAACTTCAAAATAAGTCTCTTCGAAGGGGCAACCTAATTTTACATCACATAAATGAATAATTCTTGGATGACTCAAATTAAAATACCTCATTGGTATATAGGAGTCTAAAGGGTAAAAATATAATTAGGGCCTACATAACAATAATAATTTAAGGGCACACAATAACAATAGGGGGGGATACACTAGTATTATAGGGACATAACATAGTGAAACCATTTGTTGTTGTGGTTGGGAAGGGAATAGACGATTCAAAACAATAAATTGTTGGTTGAATATTGTTCGTGTAATAAGATGATGAATCTGATTCATACATGGGCACTCGTGAGTTAAACGATCACCCTGGGAAATTTTACAAGGGAATTTAAACTTACAATATTTATCAATCATACCCCCACCCTAGTTAATTTGTTTATTTTAGTCTCTTTAGTAGGTTGAGAATTATTCTTTTTTGTTATTTTTATTTTTTCGGCCAAGTTGTTGAATATTATTTGGTATTATGTGTTATCACAAAATTGTACTTGATTGGCTGCTGGTCAGAAAACTCTATGTAACTATTTCAAACCAAATTTTTATTGAAGCTTATTCTCTTTAGTTTGAGAGGGCTCTCTCAAATTGGTTTACGATATTAGATAATGATAGGACAAGATGGCTAACTCTATTTGAAAAGGTAACTTGATTTTTGTGTATGCAGGTTGAAAATAATGCAGGCTTGCAACCATTGGGCTTATGGAATCAACAAATCAGTAGATTTAGTGGCACAGTTTCTTGACATGGAAGCTGAGGCAGATAAGAGTCTTTAACAAAGGTAAATCACAAATGGAACATAAGGCAACACAATCATTTCATCAATAAAGGAATTCAAAGCATACACATATGAATTCTGGTTAATAAAGATGAAATCTACTGCAAGTAGTACACATAAAGATATAGATCAGAAAGACATTAAAAACTCCATGAGAATCTCAGGTTTGTCAAGAAGAAGTCTTCTATATTACTGATATAAGTAAAATTACATAAAGGAGCAGTATGGTACAAAAAATCTCCAACCCTTTACAACTTCGATAATTTGCCTTTAAGTAGACATTCTTACAGCAGAGATGATATGCCTCTAGGCTAGATTCATATAACTCTTCCTATGACACCTCATCTAAGAGAAAAACATGTCTTTTAATAAGAAAATGACAGCTACACTCTAAAGATGACCTTTTCCTCATAGGACTCAAAATCCTATTTATTACAGCAGTTTATCTTATCTTTAAAGCATTTACATATCAGGGGAAAATAAGCATCACATGTTCAAATAGGCTATGACCTGATTCATCACTATTTGACATATTAAATATCCCCCTAAACATATGGAACCAAACCCTATTTTTCAGGAAAGCAGGATCCTTATCTTCAACAAAAATTTTAGTTGATGAGTTTTCTTTACTGCATTGTCTTCAAGTCATAAATTTCTGGTGGTAAGGTCTCTTGACCTATTGGATGTGTCCCCCTGTCCAAAACCGCTTTTAAACTGCTCAGAAACCTTCAAAAATAGCTCGCTACGAAAACATGATAGTTTCGTAGGAAGCTTTCGTAGCGTCCAAAAAATGGCCTTTACCTTCAAAATTTTTGTTTCTTTGTTGTTCCATGGTGTCCATCATGACATGAAATATCATCACCACCATTTTCCCTCCTTGAAAGCTGCAAAAAGTGGATTTAGAAGCAAAAATACAGCTACAGGAATTTTTGTAGCACTTTCCTGGCTTTAAGCCTAGGAAACACTACGAAACTCTAAAAAACTGTGAAATTTCCAGATTTTAACCCTATATCAAAAAGGTAACCTCCAGTTGTAGAAACTTGGTCTTCAACATGCCATAAGCCTTATATAACATAATAAAACTCAACTTAAGACTCCTGAGGTGTTTCCCCTTCATTAATGATGAGTTGAGCTATGGGCTTTTCAACCACAGTCATCTTTAAGCCCTTCTTCTCCAACTCCTCATGGATCAATTCTAACTGCTCCTGGAGGTCTTTGACTTGGTCCTTCAGTTTTTTATTCCTAGATTTTAAGTACAGGTTTATTTTTCTGATATGCTTCACCTCTCCTCTCAATGGCTGAGTCCATTTGATCAATTAATGTGTGTTATCTAGGGTCTTTGACACAATATTAACCTGCTCTTCCCAAACTTCTTTCATTTTCTCAAACTGCACCTTTTGAACATTATGTCTCCTTGCCTCCTTCTTCAAGACTACTATTTCATGATTTTCTAACTTCAACTGCTTCTTAAGGACCTCAATCTCTATTTTTTCAATGATTTTCTCCTTTCTGTTCTTTTTCTTGATGACTAGATCTTCTTTTACAGGTGATGAAAGGTCAATGATGCTTGGTGGTAGCTGGACAGTGTCAGTGACCTTCTGAGATTCTTTATTTCTTTCCAAGACCTTTTTGGCATGTCTTGTCATGGGTTTCCTAGCTTGAAACATGAATCCTGCATCCTCACCTTCAAACTCTAACTTCTTGGCTATTTTGGCTTTCTTGAGCTTCTTTCCTCCCTCATCTATATCTTCAGCTTGGACTATGGGAGTTTCCTCAATATCAATAGCATGTAAAATGTCTTCTAAGTTTCCCTTTGCCACTCTTTGACTTATTGTAACCCTTTTGCTACTATGTTTGCTCACAGTTGGCTCTTGTTTTGTAAGTTTGCTCACAGTTGGCTTTTGTTTTGTAGGTGAAACAGCAGGTGTATCAACTTTCTGCAATTGCTCTGTTTCCATGATTACTGGTTCACTTTGATCTGCCACTTAAGGTGATGGTATACCTCTAGGTTTAGGAGTTATTTTAGGAGTGATGGCATCTACTTCAAAACCACTAAAAAACATAAAGGAAGATCAGTCTCTACCTAATCTTTTTAACTCCTCTAAAACTAGCGACTTTATTAAACTATGATGAAAGAGTGAGGTTTCATTTCCTTCAGATTTAGCTTGAAATTTTTCTGCCATATTTGCTAAGCTTCTGTATAAGTAAAAAGGTAGATCAAGATATTTCTTACCAACAAAATGTAGCAGAAGCCTGAAGTGGTAAGAATAAACCATATGATACCTCCCTTGTGAAGTACTTTTGAATGATAAGCAATAGCTTTGAGAAGTTTTCTTTCATGTAGCTCCTTGGAATGGCATTTGTAAGGTTAATATCACTGTGTTCTGACTTGATAAATTCCTTATAGTTCTGAATGGTGAATTTGAAACCTTTGAACAATTGTTCTCCTCCTCTTGGAATTCCTGTTGCTGCTGAAATGGTCTCTGGAGTTACAATGAGGTTCAACATCCCCACCTTTGAAGTTGTCCCATTGAATTGATGGAAAACTCCTTAGAAACCTGCACATGATATCCTTGCAGTCTTTGGGAAAACTGCAAACACCCTGTTCTTTTGAAAACTTTCGAAGCTGTTAAGTCTTCATTAATCAATTTCATGTCTGCTAGATCATATTTGAGGCAATGGACACCTTTTTTGGTATTCCTCTTTGCAGCCATGGTGCTTTTATACCTTCTCTGCCTCACTTGATCAATGACACTTGCAATTTCTTGAAAATTCCAGCAACCAGCTTGGCTTGGTGAAACAGCTCTCCAGAGCTCAATAGCATGTAAAATATGAAGTGGGGAATGACAAAGACTCAAGTGGGAAATATTTTAAATTTTATATGACAACTCATGATTTCATCATGACTCATACATGCTAAAAACAAAAGTGATGATCTCAGACATCACCATTGTACTTTGGCTTAACCCTAACTAAATCAAATGACACCCACTCTATCACTTCTAATCATTAACTGACACCTAGCACCTGATTTGAAAAGACAGACAGGAATACCTCTTTTTGTAGCATACTTAGTGTATTTCCTAGAAGTTTCGCTACGAAAATATCAATAGTTTTGTAGCGAAAATTGTGTTTTTACTATGCAATTCACTATGAAAGTAGGAAATATTGGCTAAAATGACCTTTTTGGATTTGTAAGCTTAGGAAATGGAATATATCAGGAAATAATAACTAACGTGACATGAAAAGACTTGAATGGGAGTGGGTTTGGACCTTAGGATAGGCTAATAAAAAAAAAATTAAAATTTTCCTTTACCAACTAATGAAAAAGGAACTCTATGACCATACCTTTGACAAATGAACCCTTAAGACTATGTCAAATGATGTTTCACTTTTTCTAAGTAATAATAGTGGCTCCACTTGAGATGGTGTGCCCCTGTGGTACACCAAAGAACCTATATTTCCAGTTCTATCCATCTTCTTGAAAACAAAAACTCTGAAAATTTCCAAGCCTTCTCCAAACTCTAATGGCCTTCTCCTCGAGATCAAGTTTGATGATTACTGCTAAAAAACCAAATTTGTACATATTGAAAATATGCTTAGTCTACTTGAGCTTATTCACACACACTCCTACCTACCCTAACAACTGCAATCTTCATTATTGATTCAAGCAACATGAAACCTCCAATAAATCCAGTCAATGAGCTAATCTGACATTTGAACCCCTTGACTGTACTTGAACAAAAACTAAACTAGATATTCAAATGACCAAGGCAACATAAAATGGGTCTGATTTTCACAATGAAAACATAATCAGAAATTTGGACTGTAGAACTCTTCCATGTAGTCAACTATAGGATCATAGAAGACATAGTCTGTTTGATGATTCTCAAGACATTCTACAGTTTCAGACAGCTCATATATGCTTTCTTTAGCAACATAAAATTTCAGATGTGTGCTATCAAACTCATTTTCAAATTTATTTTCAAGAACAAGGTATTCTTCCTCAATCTCAAAAGAGAAAGGTAGCAACACCCTCTCTTTGTGTTTTGGCATGGAAACCTTTGAAAAGACTGATCTTGATCATGAAGACTATAGGATTGAATTTGGTCTTCTAAAAATTCAATGTCTTTCTCAATGTTCTTAGCAACTTCATCCAAAAATTGAATCATATCTTCTGACTTGCACTTAAATGACTTTAAATAAGAAGACAAAGACAAAGAAAAATTTTCATCCACTTCCTCATTATAATGATCATCATTCCATTGTTTAAAACTTTGAATGGAAGGGGAGTTTAGCACCAACTCTGTTCTTTCCATCCATGTTTCCAAAAAAATAAGCCAGAACTCTGCAAATGACTTAATAGATCTGATAGGAAAGCTTTCAATCCACTATTTACATTTCCCTTGAAATGAATCATAGAAAAATATGATGAAAATATCTTCATGTCTGACTCTAAGAAGCTCAGTAAAGTCACGGAAATATGATATATACTTCAAGGTCAAACTCAGATATTCTCCATTAAATTTTGGACCATTCCTTAAAAAATATGCATCTTTGGGAAAAGAATTTGGGAAACCATTCTTGAAAAATCTACACATGCATACCTTGAAACAAGAATGGCAGCATTTGTGTTCTTCATAAGTCCAATGGAATCACCATGAATCTATGAAATTTTGAATTCTTCAGCAATGGAGTCGCCAAGGTAGTTCTATAGCCTCAAACATTTCTGAGCTCTTGCTACCTCCAAGAGTTAAGCTTCAATTCTTTGCACAAAAAAATCGAGAAATTAGTCTTCAAACTCCTGGAAGACGCACCAAAATATTAGCACAAAATTGCACTTGATTGGCTGTTGATCAGACAACTCTATGTAACTGTTTCAAACCAGCTTTTGACTGAAGCTTAGCCTCTTCAGTCTAAGAGGGCTCTCTCAAAGGGGTTTATGATATTAGATAATGATAGGACTAGATGGCTAACTCTATTTGAAAAAGTAACTTGATTTCTGTGTATGTAGGTTTAAAATATGCAGGCTTGCAACCATTGGGCTTATGGAGTCAACAAATCAGTAGATTCAGTGGCAAGGTTTCTTGACATTGAAGCTGTTGAGTCCCAAACTTGCATCTTTCCTATACACCTTTCTAGACTTTTTCCATTTACTTGGACCTCCTAAGTCATCAACATCATTGCATATTAATCATAAAAGAGCATTTAAAGTGGTTTTTAACTATGTTTTGTGTCTGTTGTTTGAATTAGATTTTTTCTCATTGAGCTGCGGAATCTTGTCACTTTCCGCAGCTGCTTCAACTTTCCGCAACCATTTTGTTAAAGTCTATATTGCAGGTGTCTTCAGGCAAATCAAGCCACATGGGCAAGTTGGAAATGACATGGATATGGACCGAGTCCTATTGGCTCAATCGAATTCACCAAAGAAGGCCGTGGTCAAAGGTAGTCAAGCAGTGGTCAACCTAAGAGTCCTACGGTGACAGAACTCCGTTTTTCACCACGTGAAGACTTGCGTGGCCGTTCCTAAATCTTAGGGGACATATCAACACCTGTGAACTGCTCCATAAGCTGAATCCAACGGCCACCCTCCATAGATTTAATCTTCACGGTAGCCATAATGCTAGATTTCTGGACGTGGTTGTTCACGTGTCTTTTATCAGCGCAGATTGTAGGAAAGTAGTTATGTCATCCTCTGTTAGAAATAATGTGTTCTCATATGCATAGTAGCTAGTTTTTGTAATGTAATTTTGCTGTAAAGAAATCCCACTGTGCCGTGACATTATTTCCTTGTTATGACTGCGTTTTGAATACATGAGAAGACTATGTTCATAAGCATAATTCGTGGTTGATAGTTGTTCCCCGAGGATTGTGCAGAGGGCCCCTGCACACGCCGAGGTTTTGTTTATTGCTGTATAGTTTCATGCTTTATTTCCTTACGTTCATTATGACATAGTTATTCACGTGTATATATTACATCTCTTATGGTATTAACGTTTTATTTCTGTCCATAATTTTTCATGCTTTATACTACTGTTAACTGATCAGTGTCTTTGTTCCAGATTACAGTAGGCATCCCGGGCATTTGCACATAGTTTTACAATGACTAATGACATGGAATCAATCTTGTCCTTCTGCTGATTTATTTTTCTTAGCTTTTAATTCCAGCACTGTTTTATTTATTTCAGTTTTGTACATTTGCTTTATTAGTTAGATTAGATATTAAATTACTCATGTCATTATCGGTTACCTCCGAAAGCCATAGCGAGACTAATGGTGAGGGATTGAAGTATGAGTGTGTAGTTTGATATTAGTTTATTTTTCTGCAAGTTAGATATTAAATTGCTCATGTCATTATCATTTACCTCCGAAAGCCATAGCGAGACTAATGGTGAGGGATTGAAGTATGAATGTGTAGTTTGATATTAGTTTATTTTCTTTCTGCAAATTAGATATCAGATTGCTCAAGTTGTTTATGATTACCTCCGAAAGCCATAGCGAGACTAATGGTGAGGGGTCAAAATATGAGTTGATGTAATTTGATTTTAGCTTTACTTTGCTTGCAATTCTTGGATTTCTTTGAGCACAGTTTCTTTTGTATTTAGACAGCAACAAGGGTAATGGGTTTCATGATCAATAGTTCATTGTTTGTTTGACTAGTATAGTGGCACATTTTCATTTAGGAATTAATTTTGTCATTGCATGTTTTAAAACCCTTTTGAAGTTTGAAGTTTGGGAAATCATTATAAAGGACATCATTGCCTTGAACATTTATATCCATACTTGTCTTTTATAATTTCCATCTCACATTAGGAAACCAACCAAGATAATAATAAAAAACCCAAAAACGACCAAAAGTAAGAGATAGGTTATCTTGCACATATAGTGTGCCACACTTCGTCAGCTTACGAATCCCGGATTGAAAAATTAATGTAGCAATTTAGGACACACTAAATTGACCAAACATTTTGGCGCCATTGCCGGGGAAGTGTAACTAGGTAGCCAATTTCTTAAAATAAAAAAAAAAACAATAAAAAGAAGGGAAAAATTGATAACTTCTTGAAGTATGCTCTCCTCTTGCACCTAGTGTGATCTGGAGGATCAGAAAAGAGAGTTATTGTTTCAATAATTTCTTAAGTATGCTCTCTTCTTGCACCTAGTGTGACCTGGAAGATCAGAAAGAGAATTTTTAGCCCAACTTAAAAATAAAAAAACGACATGCATAGAGCAAGAGATTCTAGGGGAAGGTTTATAGCTAGAGCCAAGAGTTCGATTTTCACAACTCCATCTTCTTCAAGGCATAGACAAGATTCACCACCATCTACCCCTAGACTTAAGATTCCGGGAATTCAAGGAGCAGCTGAATTAGAGAATTCTCCTACACCATCTACCAAATCTCATTTAGAAGAAGACCCTTTCTTTACTTCTACAGGAGAGCATATTGTAATTAAAGAAGTAGAATCACCTGAAGAAGAAAAGGAAGAAACTCCCTCTCATCCTCCCTTGATAGAAGAACCAGAGGACTCTGAGGACTCTGAAGAAACTATCATGACAGAGGAAGTAGTAGATGGATTCGGAGGTAGAGGTAGAGGAGGAGGAAATAATGGAGGCAACAATGGTGGAGGTGGAGGTAATAATGGAAGAAATAGGGAAGGAGACAACTCGTTTGGATTCCCTATAGTTGATGAGGAAACTCATACAACGATGAAAAAAATCTCACCATCTGTCCTCCCCAACTTTTATGGATTGCGAAGTGAGGATCCTTAAACATTTCTGTTTGAGTTTGAAGTCGTGTGCCGAACCTATGACTATATGGAAGACTCTCAAAAACTCAAACTGTTTCCTTCAACATTGAAGGGAGCCGCTTTGAAATGGTTCATGGGATTAGTCACCCAATATATTAGGACTTGGAATGATATGAAACAAACATTTTTGGATAGATATCTGGACTATTGCATGCCCACCAATTACAAGGATGAGGTATTCAAAATGATGCAAAAAGAAGATGAAAATTTGGAGGATTTACTTGAAAGATTTCAATACAACTTAAAAAGAGCAAAGATGAGCAACTTAGATGAGGAAAATTTGAAAGCCCTTCTATTAAAAGCCATCAGAGATGAATGGATAGATATTTTAAACATGATGGGGAAAGGAGAAATTTCTCAACTTCCACTTCGTGACATAGCAAAACTATGTGTCCATCTCTCAAGGGAAAAATCTACTAGAGATCCTTCTCTTATCAGGGCAAACAAATCTACAACTGGATCAGTAAGTAGGGTAGAGATTAGCAATATGCTTGATGAATTCAAAACTGATATCTTAGGGAGCCTTAGTGAACAACTAGACACCCTTAAAATTCAAAACAAGTAGAAAGCAGAAACTGATGCTCTAGCCATATTTTGTCCGAAATGTAGGAAGAAACATGCTTTAAGGGAATGTCCCTTGGATGAAAAAGTTGTAGAAACATGTATGACTTTCTCAGAGAATCATGAGACCAAGGATTGTCCTTCAATTCCTAGACTCAAAGCTGTCTTTCAAGAAGATGCAAATTCAGTAGAATCTCTCTGTTTTGTTGCAAGAAGACCTTGGCAGGGGCAACAAACTCAAGGGTTTAACAACCCTATGAATTTTCAACCCCCACCAAATTGGAATCCTTGGCAACAACCTTGGCCCCAACCTCAAAATTCATATCAGTCATGGGTACAAGGTATGCAAAATCCTTATGGGATATTTTCTCAATTTTATCAATATCCTCCATCTTTTCAAAATCAACAAACTCCACAACTTCCAAACCCAAATCTACAACTTCCATTGCCATTTCCACAACAACAACCTTCTCAACAAAATACAAATCCTCAACTCATGCTTCCATTCCAACAAAAGACAAATCAACTTCTAGCTCAGCCATTTCCAAATCCTAACAATAAAAATCCTCAGAATACTTACATGATAGAAGGACAACAATTTCCTACCTATATGATTGTTCCTCTCAATGATGTACAACTCAGGTCTGGTAGAGTTTTAGAAAAACCTTCTATACATGTCCAAGAACAAGATACCTCTAAGGAGGACTCTCTTAAAGTCAATAAGGGTTCTGAGGAAACATCTCTTCAAAACTTAAACATTCAAAAAGAGAAAGAAAATTTAACTCCCACAACTCCTATAGTTGAGCAACCTGCATCTTCATCCACACCTCCTTTCCCTGAAAGATTAAAAATTGATAAAGGGGTGGAAAAACAAATCTTGTTGCCTAACTATGATTTTCTAGATGAATTAAACAATGTTTGTATCAAGATTCCCTTGCTACAAGCCATTCGAGAGATTCCTATTCTAGCAAAAAAAATAAAGGAGTTGAGTCTCAAAAGACCAAGAAGGAAACCAAGAGATACAAGAAGAATCCACCTGGTAGGAAAAATTGCAGATATCATGATGGGAAAAATTACCATGCAGAAGTATGTAGATCCAGGTAGTCCAATTGTCAAGACACATATAAATTGGATAGAAATTCCAAACACATTGATTGACTTAGGGGTTGCTATCAACATTATGAGTAGACAGATTATGGAACAGCTAAAACTTCCTAATCTTCTTTTTACACCTACTTTACTGCAACTTGCAGATTGATCAATTATCAAACCAGATGGTGTATTAGAAGATATTTCAGTCTCCTTAGATTCTTGGGAATATCCAGTAGATTTTATGATTTTGACTCCCAAGAGTAATCTAGGAGGGCACCCACTTATTTTAGGAAGACCTTGGCTAGCCACAGCTGATGCTTTTATTAGTTGTAGATCTGGGGACATGTACATTTCTAATGGTAATTCGACAAAGAAATTCAATTTGTATCTTCCAGCAAGAGCAATCACAGAAGTAGGAGACAATGAATGGGTTGATGATGAGGACACTATACAACCTGTCTTTACCATTTTTGAAATCAGTGAGGATAGTCAAATTCTGAACACATTAGAAAATTTTGAGACATCTTCAGAATATGACCCCACACAATTTCAGTTGGAATCTAACATTGAATATTTATCATCAAGACAAATGTCTCTTTACTCTATGGAAGAGTTCGGTAGTTCTACCATTGAGATTTTTCCAGGAAAAACATTGAATATCAACAAAAATTTGGAAAAGTCACAACAGGAAGAACTAACCAAAATCTTGCAAAAACATTCTACTACATTTGCATGGGAGTATACTGATATGAAAGGTATTTATCCTAAGACTTGCATCCATCATAGCTATATTGAGGAAAATAGTAGACCAATTAGACAACCTCAGAGAAGGATGAATCCAAACCTTAGGGAGATAGTGAAAGAAGAGCTCCAAAAACTACTCAATGTAAACTTCATTTATCCAATTTCAGATAGCCGATGGGTTTCTCCTTTGGTTATGGTACCTAAAAAGAATGGTAAATGGAGGGTATGCATTGATTACAGGGAATTGAACAAAGCAACTTTGAAGGATCACTTTCCTTTGCCTTTTATCGATCGGGTATTAGATACATTAGCAGGTAAAAAGTACTTTTCATTTTTGGATGGTTTTAGTGGCTATAATCAAATTCAGGTAGCACCTGAAGATCAAGATAAGACCACATTTACCTGTCCATGGGGAACTTTTGCCTATTGAGTGCTTCCTTTTGGGTTATGTAATGCACCTGCAACATTCCAAAGAGCAGTACTAGGAATTTTTTCTGATCTAATCCATGATTGTGTAGAGGTTTATATGGATGATTTTACGGTTTATGGTAATTCATTTGAAGAGGCATTAGAAAATTTGGAAAAAGTTCTTATAAGATGTAAAGAAACAAACCTTTCATTAAGCCATGAAAAATGCTTTATGATGTTTACTGAAGGGATTGTTTTAGGACATCATATTTCAGGTGATGGGATTAAGGTTGATAGATCAAAAGTTGAAGTCATCTCCAAGTTTCCTATTCCAAATTGTCAAAGAGATGTTAGAATTTTTCTAGGATTTACTGGATACTATGGAAGATTTATAGAAAACTTCACTAAAATAGCATCTCCACTCTTCAAATTTCTTACAAAAGACTGTGAATTCAAATGGGATCCT
This sequence comes from Pinus albicaulis, assembly GCA_034641835.2. Classification (NCBI taxonomy): domain Eukaryota; kingdom Viridiplantae; phylum Streptophyta; class Pinopsida; order Pinales; family Pinaceae; genus Pinus; species Pinus albicaulis. The sequence goes on from CM076579.1 coordinate 1,129,779,169, forward strand.
GATTGTCAATCAGCCTTTGAAACTTTGAAAACAAGAATATCTGAAGCACCTATCTTGAGAGGACCAAATTGGAAACTCCCTTTCCATATTTCTACAGGTGCTTCAGATACAGCTCTAGGAGTTGTGTTGGGTCAAAAGGATTTAGTCCCTTATGCCATTTACTATACTAGTAAAAATTTGACTCCCATTGAGTTGAACTATACTGTAACTGAAAAAGAGTTTTTAGTTGTTGTTCATGCAATCACTAATTTTAGACATTATATAATAGGCTATGAAACTTTTATTCATACTGATCATTCTGCGATTAGATATCTAATGAAAAAATCTGTTACTAATGGCAGAGTGACAAGATGGCTCCTACTTTTGCAGGAATTCAATATTACTATGTTGGATAGACCAGGGAAACAAAATACAGTAGCTGATTTCTTGTCTAGGATTAAGAATACTAAAGAAGATTCTCCTGTAGAGGATAAGTTTCCTGATGAATACTTGTTTGAAGTAACTACTAAGACCCCTTGGTATGCAGATATTGCTAACTATTTGGTTACAGTGAAACTACCTCCACATTTATTTCCAAGTGAAAGAAGAAAGATTATTCAGGAAAGTTCAAAATATTCATGGATTTCTAACGAATTGCTTAAAACAGGGCCAGATCTTGTGATCAGAAGATGTGTCAGGGAGGATGAAATACCTGATATCCTCAAGGCATGTCATGATGAACCATGTGGCAGACACTTTGCTGACAAAAGGACAGCCTATAAAATCCTCTCTTTAGGATATTGTTGGCCTTCCCTCTTAAAAGATGCAAAAAAATATGTCAAAAGGTGTGACAGCTGCCAAAGAGTAGGGAAACCTACCCTTTCAAATGAAATGCCATTGCAACCATAGGTACTCATCGAACCCTTTGAAAAATGGGCTTTAGATTTCATTGGACCTATTAATCCACCATCTAAGCAAAAGAAGTATATATTGGTTTGTACTGATTATGTTACTAAATGGGTGGAAGCCAAAGCATTAGTGTATGATACTGAAAATTCAGTTGTTAATTTTATTTATGAGGATATTTTTACTCGCTTTGGTGTTCCAAGAGAAATTGTGATAGATAAGGGAAGCCAATTCACATCCAACCTGGTGGAGAAGTTGATGGAAGAATACAAAATCAAGCACAGAAGATCTACTCCTTACCATCCGCAAGCAAATGGTCAAGTGGAGTCTACAAACAAAGTTCTCGAAAGTATCATCACCAAAACTGTTCATCTACATAGAAGAGATTGGGTAGAAAGGCTTCATGAAGCCTTGTGGGCCTACAGAACTACATGGAGAAATACAACAGGACATTCTCCCTATGAACTTGTTTATGGGAAAGAATTCATGCTCCCCATTGAGTTCCAAGTCAAAACCTTCAAGATGGCAGTTCAGTTGGGGATGGATCTATCAGAAGCCCAAAAGCATAGAATGGAGTAGTTGAATGAGCTAGATGAGATCAGACAAGAGGAAATTCTAAGAACTGATCTAGTTCAATATCAAAGAGCTAAATGGCATGACAAATACATCAAAGAGAAGAAGTTTCAAGAAGGATGTTGGACATTGCTATTTGATTCCAAGTTTAAAAATTTTAAAGGAAAATTTCAGACTCATTGGCTTGGGCCATATGAGATTGACAAGATCTTTAGCAATGGAGCGGTAAGAATCAAGACCATTGATGAATCTCAAACTCCTCTTATTGTGAATGGACACAGATTAAAGATCTATCATAAGACACTCTCAAAAGAGGAATTTGTCAAAAATTTTCAATATAATTCTGCAATAAGGCTGGTGAACAAGAATCCTTCTTCTCCACCAGCCTAGCCTTTGTTCTTTTCAGTTTCAAAAAAAAAAAAAAAAAAAAAATTGTGTAAGCCTGAAAACCAATCACTGATTGGCAGTCTTATACAGAAAATGTAGGGTGAAAATCAGGAACACCTGACACCCTATATTTTCCAAAAAAATCTCTCTCTCTCTCATTTCACAAGTTTTATGACAACCCACTCCATTTCATTCCACTTCATTCCACTCCACTTCATTTCATTTCACTCCATTTCATCTATTTCATTTCATTTCACCAATAAAAATTTTCTTTCATGACCATTTTCATTCAGTCAGTTATCATCTATCCATCTCCATTCACCCAAATAATTGATGTGTCAGTTTCCGCAGCTGACACCAGTTTCCGCAGCCAGAAGCAGTTTCTGCAGCCACCACTCTGTTTTTCAAAAATTTACAGTCAGATGTTAGTTCAACAATCATGAAATCAAATGCAGGTATGAGGACATATTATGAAGACATGAGGCATTCAAAAGCATCAACGAGGAGCAACTGATTGAAGACTAATGAAAAATGGCAAGAATTCCAAGGTATGGGTAGAAATTTATTTCAAATGGCATTCAAGCACATTTTTACATAGTTATAAACCATAGCTCCATTATATGCAATGATTGCGTTGATAACTCCATAACCGTTCCACGATCTCTATACGATTCCCCCACAATCCTTGCATTCATTTTTAAACGGCCTCATAATCAAGCCTCCGGTCTTCACTCGTGTTTGGCTATACTTTGATACTCCACCTGTAATTATGGAACGTGGTTGATTTGACTACGGCTTCTCTCAGCTGCACAAAATCCGCAGCCATTTCATAAATGTGCTTGCGTCTACTCTGCAGCCACCCAATTTTAAATATTGTCGGATGCACTTTACTCCCCCTACTGTTCTATTTACCTCACGGCTGCATTTCCACCGTGTTCACATAAGCCTTCACCCCATTTTGTTCTCTGTTCCGCTTCATTCCGTGTACCTATTCTCTGATATCCACTTACAGTCACTGGTCTCCTTCATAAACCCTGTTCATTTCCGCTAATTCAGTTGTCTTACCTCTGCTAAACCCTCCTCACGCAGACGAGTTTTAAAGAACAGAAGGAAGGATGGGCCGGTTGTTGAGGGCAGAACCAGAAGGAGCCAAATTTATGGAAGGATACCCGCAAGTCAAAGACATATTGAAAAAGGCAAAATGGCTTCGGTTTATTCAAAAGTTTAAAGGCTAAAATAAGGAGGTAACAAAAGCTTTTGCGAGGTCTTTCAATGGTCTGGAGGTGGAAATTGGGGACCTCAAATTTACAGTGACTAAGGCATCCATAGCAGCTGCTGCAAAACTCCCTCAAGAAGGTGAACGCTAGTTCAATAACAAGAGCATTGGCGAGGAAGCCTGGAGAGTGATCCTACGTAACCCAGGTATGGATGTCACCATTTTCAAAAAGGGAATTCTTGTCCATGCTTTAAAAGAAGAGTGGGCTAGTTTACTGTTGGTTATTCAAAATTTTATCACCTGTGAGGGACATTTTGGATCAATGTACATGTATCATACCCGACTGTTGATGAATTTCCTAGACAACCAGACCCTCAATCTGCCATACTTTTTACTAAACAGTTTGAAAAATATGTCTGTAACCATCCAAAATCATCTGGGGGACGTAGAACCACATTTGTATCACCATGGTCTCGTGAAAATCTTGATAGAAAAACAATTAAAAGAGAAAAAGGACACCTGGGAGCAGTTTTTAATTAGAAATTTCTTTGAAGAACCCCAAGAAACCCCTGAAGGCAGTACATCAAAAAGAAGTAGAAGAAAGAAAACAGATGATAAAACTCAAAGCACTCCTACTAACACGGTTGAAAGAACTAGTAGAGAAGAAAGACTGTCTAAAAGGAGGAAGGAAAAGACTGAGGGTAAAAAGCCAACAAAATCAAAAGAGAAAAGAAGCATTGAGGCTGTACATCAAACCCCTTCCTCAGAAGAAGACCATCAAGTATTGTCTGAGAGACTAGTTCACCTTCAGGAACAGTCAGCTATGGCCAAAAAGAAAGGAAAAGAAAAAGAGAAGGAAAAAGACAGTAGTCCACAGCATGTAAGAAGAAGCACCAGGCTTAAAGGAAAGTGGAGGAAAGCACAAAAAAAGGACCCCATTTTATTGATTTGGGAGGAGGAACACTTGAACAAACTCCAGCTAGCCGTAGTCCACCTCATTCTCAGCCAAACATTGAAACCAGTCCTCAAGATGTTGACATGAGTCCTTTTCGGCCATATTTTGAAGTCAATTCTCCTCCACAGCATTTTGGGGACAGCCCAAGGAAAACGACACCCAAGATAGATCCAAAGCAGCAAGAGGTGTATGATTACATAGAATCCTTAGAAATAATAGCCACGGGTCCCAGCACTTCATCCACTCAGCTTCACATAGCACAAGAAGATCTAGTCCATTCGTTGAAACAAGAAGTCTTTGAGTTCGAGGTTTTAAATAGACATATTAAAAATGAAAATGAAGCATTAAAGGAGAAAAGCAGATTGGAAAAGATCATTCATGACAACACTATGCTACATCTGGGACTGTGGCACAAAAAGAACAGGAAATTGAAGAAGAAATGCAAGAAGATAAGTAGAGCACTGATGAATCTCAAATTCAGATGCTTGATGAAGAAGCCCAGGATGTTAGCAGCACCAAGAAAGAGGAGAAGAGGACTGGATGTACTGGCAGAGGTATCAGGGCATATGAATTGAAGGAGGATGATCAAAATTTTGGTTGCATAGGGACATGCAACACCTTCACAATGGAGGTATGTTGAGTTCCAAACTTGCATCTTTTCTATACACCTTTCTAGACTTTTTCCATTTACCTGGACCTCCTAAGTCATCAACATCATTGCATATTAATCATAAAAGAGAATTTAAAGTGGTTTTTAACTATGTTTTGTGTCTGTTGTTTGAATTACATTTTTTCTCATTGAGCTGCGGAATCTTGTCACTTTTCGCAACTGCTTCAACTTTCCGCAGCCATTTTGTTAAAGTCTATATTGCAGGTGTCTTTAGGAAAATCAAGCCACATGGGCAAGTTGGAAATGACATGGATATGGACCGAGTCCTATTGGCTCAGTCAAATTCACCAAAGAAGGTTGTGGTCAAAGGTAGTCAAGCGGTGGTCAACCTAAGAGTCCTACGGTGACAGAACTCCATTTTTCACCACGTGAAGACTTGCGTGGCCGTTCCTAAATCTCAGGGGACATATCAACACCTGTGAACTTCTCCATAGGCCGAATCCAACGGCCACCCTCCATAGATTTAATCTTCACGGCAGCCATAATGCTAGATTTCTGGACGTGGTTGTTCACGTGTCTTTTATCAGCGCAGATTGTAGGAAAGTAGTTATGTCATCCTTTGTTATAAATAATGCGTTCTCATACGCATAGTAGCTATTTTTTGTAATGTAATTTTGCTGTAAAGAAAGCCCACTGTGCCGTGACATTATTTTCTTGTTATGATTGCATTTTGAATACATGAAAAGACTCTGTTCATAAGCGTAATTCGTGGTTGATAGCTGTTCCCTGAGGATTGTACAGAGGGCCCCTGCACACGCCGAGGTTTTGTTTACTTCTGTATAGTTTCATGCTTTATTTCCTTACGCTTATTATGCCATAGTTATTCATGTGTATATATTACATCTCTTATGGTATTAACGTTTTATTTCTGTCCATAATTTTTCATGCTTTATACTACTGTTAACTGATCAGTGTCTTTGTTCCAGATTACAGTAGGCAGCCCGGGCATTTGCACATAGTTTTACAGTGACTAATGACATGGAATTAGTCTTGTCCTTCTGCTGATTTATTTTTCTTAGCTTTTAATTCCAGCACTGTTTTATTTATTTCAGTTTTGTACATTTTCTTTATTAGTTAGATTAGATATTAAATTACTCATGTCATTATCAGTTACCTCCAAAAGGCATAGCGAGACTAATGGTGAGGGATTGAAGTATGAGTGTGTAGTTTGATATTATTTTATTTTTCTGCAAGTTAGATATTAAATTGCTCATGTCATTATCAGTTACCTCTAAAAGCCATAGCGAGACTAATGGTGAGGGATTGAAGTATGAGTGTGTAATTTGATATTAGTTTATTTTTCTACAAATTAGATATCAGATTGCTCAAGTTGTTTATGATTACCTTCGAAAGCCATAGCGAGACTAATGGTGAGGGGTCAGAATATGAGTTGATGTAATTTGATTTTAGCTTTACTTTGCTTGCAATTCTTGGATTTCTTTGAGCACAATTTCTTTTGTATTTAGACAGCAGCAAGGGTAATGGGTTTCATGATCAATAGTTCATTGTTTTTTTGACTAGTATAGTGGCACATTTTCATTTTCTTTTAGGAATTAATTTTGTCATTGCATGTTTTAAAACCCTTTTGAATTTTGAAGTTTGGGAAATCATTATAAAGGACATCATTGCCTTGAACATTTATATCCATACTTGTCTTTTAGAATTTCCATCTCACATCAGGAAACCAACCAAGATAAATAAAAAACCCAAAAACGACAAAAAGTAAGAGATAGGTTATCTTGCACATATAGTGCGCCACACTTCGTCAGCTTACTAATCCCGGATTGACAAATTAATGTAGCAATTTAGGACACACTAAATTGACCAAACAGAAGCTGAGGTAGATAAGATTCTTTAACAAAGGTAAATCACACATAGAACATAGGGCAACACAGTCATTTCATCAATAAAGGAAGTCAGAGCATACACATATGAATTCAGAGTAATAAAGATGAAATATACTACAAGTAGTACACATAAAGAGATATATCAGAAAGACATTAAAAACTCCATGACAATATCAGGTATATCAAGAAGAAGTCATCTGTATTACTGATATAACTCAAATTATATAATGCAGTAGTATGATGCAGAAAATATCCAACCCTTTACAACTTCGATAATATTCCTTTAAATAGACATTCTTACAGCAGGGATTATCTACATGTAGGCTAGATTCATCGAACTCTTCCTATGACACCTCATCTAACAAAAAAACATGTATTTTAATAAAAAAATGACAACTACACTCTAAATATGACCTTTTCCTAATAGGACTAAAACTCCTATTTATTACATCAGTTTATCTTATCTTCAAAACAGTTACATATCAGTGACAACTAAGAATCACATGTTTGAGTAGGCTATGACCTAATTCTTCATTACTTGACATATTAAATACCCTCCTAAACATACGGAACAAAACCCTATTTTTCAGGAAAGCGGGATCCTTATCTTCAACAAAAAATTTAGCTGATGATTTGTCTTTACTGCATTGTCTTCAAGTCATAAATGTCTAGTGGTAAGTTCCCTTGACCTATTGGATGTGTACCCCTGTCCAAAATTTATTTTAAACTTCTCAGAAACCTTCAAAAACAGCTTGCTACGAAAATAGGACAGTTTCGTAGCGAGCTTTCATATCGTCCAAAAAATGGCCTTTACCTTAAAAATTTCTACTTCTTTGCTATTCCATGGTGTCCATCATGACATGACACATAATCACCACCATTTTATCTCCTTGAAAGCTGCAAAAAGTGGATTTAGAAGCAAAAATATAGCTACATAAACTTTCGTAGCGTTTTCCTGGCTTTAAGCCTAGGAAACGCTATGAAACTGTGAAAAACTATGAAATTTCTAGATTTTAACCCTGTCACAAAAAGGTAACCTCCAACTGTAAAAAACTTGGTCTTAAACATGCCATAAACCTTTTATAACATAATCAAACTCAACTTAAGACTCTTGAGGTGTTTCCTCTTCATTAATGATGAGTTGAGCTATGGGCTCTTCAACCACAGTCATCTTTAAGCCCTTCTTCTCCGACTCCTCATGGATCGATTCTAACTGCTCTTGGAGGTCTTTGACTTGGTCCTTCAGTTTTCTGTTCCTATATTTCAAGTGCGAGTTTATTTTTCTAATATGCTTCACCTCTCCTCTCAATGTCTGAGTCCATTTGATCAATGATGTATGTTATCTAGGGTCTTTGACACACTATTAACCTGCTCTTCCCAAACTTCTTCATTTTCTCAAAATGCACCTTCTAAACATTATGTTTCCTTGCCTCCTTCTTCAAGACTACTATTTCATGCTTTTCTAACTTAAACTTCTCCTTAAGGACCTCAATCTCTGTTTTTTCAAAGATTTTCTCCTTTCCTTTCTTTTGCTTGATGAGTAGATCTTATTTTGCAGGTGATGGGAGGTCAATGATGCTTGGTGGTAGCTGGACAGTGTCAGTGACCTTCGAAGCTTCTTTATTGCTTTCCAAGACCTTTTTGGCGTGTATTTTCATGGGTTTTCTAGCTTGAAACATGACCTCACCTTCAAACTCTAACTTCTTGGTTGTTTTGGCTTTCTTGGGCTTCTTCCTCCCTCATCTATATCTTCAGCTTGGACTATGTGAGTTTCCTCAATATCAATAACATGTAAAATTTCTTCTAAGCTACCCTTAGCCACTGTTTTAATTCTTGTAACCCTTTTGTTTCCATGTTTGCTGACATCTGGCTCTTGTATTGCAGGTTTTCTCACAGTTGGCTTTTGTTTTGCAGGTGAAACAATAGGTGTATCAACTTTCTGCAATTGCTCTATTTCCATGATTACTGGTTCACTTTGCTCTACTATTAAAGGCTTACTTTGCTCTGCCACTGAAGGTGATGGTATACCTCTAGGTTTAGGAGTTCTTTTAGGAGTGATGGAATCTACTTCAAAACCACTGGCAAATAGAAAAGAATACCAATCTATGGCTAATATTTTTAACTCCTATAAAACCAACAACTTGATTAAACCATGATGAAAGAGTGAGGTTTCATTTCCTTCGAATTTAGCTTGAAATTTATCTGCCATTTTTGCTAAGCTTCTGTATAAGTAAAAAGGTAGATCAAGATATTTCTTACCAACAAAATGTAGTAGAAGCCTAAATTGGTAAAAATAAACCATATGATACCTCCCTTAACAGGTGAAGTACTTCTGAATGATAAGCAACAGCTTTGAGAAGTTATCTTTCATGTAGCTCCTTGGAATGGAATTTGTAAGGTCAATCTCACTATGTTCTAACTTGATAAATTCCTTACAGTCCTGCATGGTGAATTTGAAACCTTTGAACCATTGTTCTCCTCCTCTTGGAATTCCTATTGTTGTTGCAATGGTCTCTGGAGTTACAGTGAGGTTCAACATCCCCACCTTTGAAGTTTTCCCATTGAAATTGATGGCAAACTCCTTAGAAACCTGCACATGAAATCCTTGCAGTCTTTGACAAAACTACAAACACCCTGTTCTTATGAAAAATTATGAAGCTATTGGGTCTTAATTAATCAATTTCATGTTTTATCACTCATATCTTAGGCAATGGCCACCTTTGTTGGTCTTCCTCTTTGTAGCCATGGTGATTTTATACCTTCTCTGCCTCACTTGATCAATGACACCTGCAATTGCTCGAAAATGCCAACAACCAACTTGGCTTGGTGAAACAGCACTCCAGAGCTCAATAACATGCAAAAGATGAAGCAGGGAATGACAAAGACTCAATTGGGAAATATTTTAAAGTTTCAATGGAAACTCATGCTTTCATCATGACTCATACATGCTAAAAACATAAGTGATGATCTCATACATGACCATTGTACTTTGGCTTAACCCTAACTGACTCAAATGACACCTACTCTATCACTTCTAATCATTAACTGACACCTAGAACCTGATTTGAAAAGACATATAGGAATACCTCTTTTTGTAGCGTACTTAGTGTATTTCCTGGCAGTTTTGCTACGAAATTATTAGCAGTTTCGTAGCAAAAACTGTGTTTTTACTGTGCAATTCACTATGACAGTAGGAAATCTTGGCTAAAATGACCTTTTCGGATTTGTAAGCTTGGGAAATGGAATATGTCAGGAAATAATGACAGATGTGACATGAAAATACTTGAATAGGGGTGGGTTTGGACCTTAGGATAGGCTAATAAGAAAAAAATTAAATTTTTCCTTTACCAACTAACGACAAACGAACTCTATGCCCATACCTTTGACAAATGAACCCCTAAGACTAGTCAAATTATGTTTCACTTTTTTTGAGCAATAACATTATGGAAAACACCATATGAACCTCATTCGTTTTCTTAGAAAACTACACTTGTTGAGAACGAGGCATTGTTGTTAGGGCTTGTGATGTAACAATCAATTTCCCTAGTTGAGTATTGAATTGGCTCACAACATCAGAAGAAATGGAATCCATGACACCATCAAAATGTGGTCCTGGTATAAGTCATGTGGGATCATAATAAGGTTGAGGATAATTAAGAATAGCATCATATAAAGTGTTCGAATAGGAATAAATTAAATCAAGGTGTTGAGCACGTAGAATGGATTTATACTTAGTAGCCACTCCAACCATGGTAACATCATTTGTTATATGTGGAAGAAAGGATCAGGTAAAAAATATTTAAGTAATTGATCAGGAATATTGGTCTTAAATAACCTCTTTCATCTCCTCCAGGCATGGATATGATTAGAAATGTGAGTGGAGGGATCTTATTTAAATGTCACTACAAGGAAAAGACCCTCTAGCAGAGGTTATAAAGGAGGTTTTTGGTGTTATAAAATTGGCCAAAATTGTTAAAAAAACATTTGCTATAATATCCGTTTATGGTTACGGAGGTTTTGGCGAAGCTTTTAATGGAAATTCAACACAACTAAAAAAAATGGGTATCCGGAGGTTATTACAGATGTTTTTTTCATTAGTGCGCTACTCTAGCTTTAACGCACCAGTGTGTACTTATAGAAGGTGCCCCGGGACAGTCAAAGGAGAATGCACTGGGTTATTAAGGTATAAAACAACACCAGGCGTAGTGTTGGTGATACAACGCACGGGGTCGTTCTAATAGGTCTTGGGATTTGTGCAGTGCCCATAGGTCGTATCAATGCATCGGTGCATAGACTTATAGAAATGCACCTATGCGCAGTATCACACAAATGCACCGAGATTTATAATTGGTATCGGTATTTGTATGGTGCCCATCGGTCGTACAAATGCACCAGTGCTTATAGACACATAAACTCCCCAGTGTGCAGTATCACACAAATGCACCGAGATTTATAATTGGTATCGATATTCATGCGGTGCCCATAGATCGTACAACGACTAGTGAGTATAGACACATAAATGCACCGGTGCATCATACCGCACAAATGCACTGATATTTTTAATTGGTTTTGGTACTTGTTCGGTGCCCATAGGTCGTAGAAATGCATTGGTATACAGTTACTGACGCGCACCAGTTTTCATTTTGTATTTTTTAGAAACATCGACCTGTGACAGTGCAAATATTTTGATTGTTTTAAATTCATTATTCATCAAAAGTCGACACATCTTATAACAATATTCAAAATGTGATGTTTGGATTAATTTTTTATATCATATCATAATTATTGTGGTTTTTTAAAATTCATTACTCATCAAAAGTCGACACATATATATCTTATAACAATATTCATATGAATTAAATTTGTATTAGTGCATTTGAGAACGACAATGGAGAACACAATAGCGACAATGGAGTACGCAATATAATAAATTAAAACATATTTTATCATATATTTATATGAATAAGACAGTCTTTATCATACAAAATGGGACAGTTATTGGTATCCCTATGTCTTTCAATTGGGACACTATGTCCATTACATTAAACAAAATATCTGATTTCACAGACATATTTCAAAAAATATAACACCTTGATTTGATATCCAAACATAGTGATCATCATTCTTCGCTTGAATTGTTGTCACTGCTAGAGCTACTTCCATGACTTGGGTTATTTTCAGGAATGTTTTGTTCAAGATGTTGAATGTTTTCTTCTTCTTCACCTTCCACCTACAAACATAAAAATAAATTGAAATGAGTGTATATACATTGGTGAGAATAATGACAATTGCAATATTAAATAATATACATCAATGTAAATCGAAAAGAAAAATGACGTACCATAGCAACAATTGACTCATAAACTACACACATTCTTTCAAAACCATGTACCATGCCATCTTTCAAAATTTCATTTGTTGGCGCAGTTCCATACTTTGTTTCCTGCAAGTTTTATGCCCCATAACAAATCATATATTTAATATAAAAGATTTTTTGGTCCATTAATTATAGACGGAGCTAAGTAAAACAAGATCGATAGATGCTTACAAATTCCACAATTAATTTCTAATATGCCAACATATACTCACAACCCATATTTAACCCAATTTCAATCAATTCATCTGATGGTTATTATTTGTATGTTAGCACCTATTTGAAGACATTCAATGATGATTTTTGTAAAACAACTTTAAAAATACAAAAATGAAATCTAGTTAAGTTGTTATAAGGAAGTAACAATTACCCACAAACTTAGATATCAACCCTTTTCTTCCTTGTCGTCCTGTTTTATGTGTTGAATGGGTTCCATTTTCTTTTCTTTTCTACAAGAAAATTCTTGTAAATTAATATTTAATGCTAAATTGCTTATTTATTGTACCTAATGATCGAAAAATTCAATGATTACATATTACATTTGAAGCACATTGTTGTTGAGATGGCTCCTCCTGCGATGCAATTTTTTCCATTTCTTTGACCATCTTCTTGTACACCTTTTTGGACATTCCTACTGGCATATTTATGATATCAGCTCATTCATATTTTGAGATTTTCATAATCTTCTTAAAAATGTAACATGACAGTAAAAATTTTAATTTTTATATCGATATATGAAAAGTAAATATAACAAAAGTGATATTTATAAATAATTCTAGACAAACATTTAAAGGAATATCACTCTTTCATTGCTTCTTTTTTGTTGTTGTATGTTTTTGCTATTAAAAGTCTAACATGTCTCATTGAAAAATTCTCTGGAAACTCTTCCTGTAGTTTAGATAAAATTTGGTTCTTGGAATCATTGGATTGATTTTTGTATTGTAAGTGGAAAGAACATCTATACATTCGTTCCACTAGATCCCTCAAACTTTTGTAAAAGTATTTCCCCCTTTCGTTAACCTCCAGCACCACTCTAGATGAGCTAAGGAGCAATTCATTTTCATTTGCATGTTCTAATTTTTTTTCTTTTCTTAGAACAACATTCATTTTCTGAGTTGTTGGTCCCTGTAGAACATTAAACAGATTTGAATTAATAGATTGTTTGACACATGTTATCTAATAATTTTAATTATATTATTAATGCTAATTAAAAAAATAAATTCATATTCGATCAATAATATTTTTTCGTTTACCTGATTCATCCTTTTGCAATTTTTCCATCAAGCTTTTATGCTCTTCTGGTCCTAAATCAGAAATAATCTTATCGAGCTTCTTCATTCTGTGGCTTTGCATGATACAAAGTAAAAAATACATATTAGTTAAACTTACATATAGTTCAAAAATAATATTTTTTATAAAGAATTTACAAATAACTTGCCTTTTTTGTTTTTCTTGATGTGTTATCAGTATTTTTGTTACTTGATCTTTTTTCAGTCATTTCTTTATCAATCTGAAACCTGTACCATATCATTCATTAATATATTTATAAATAAATTGTCAACTTTTCAGGTAAAAAAAAAAATCTCAAGGAAATGGTGCGCCTTTCATGATGTACTCTTCGTCGTCGATGCGTGGGGGTATTAAAAAAGCACCGCAAAAATAGTATAATAGATCATATGGTGTGTGGGGGTATTATAAATGCACCACACAAAAATTGTAATAGACCGTACGATGCTATCCTCGTAACATGGAGCACTGGTGCCCTATTTCGGATATGGCGCACAGAATAATAATAATTGTTTTCAATTTTTTTATTACACTACTTGCCCGGTGCGCTGTATAATACAACACACCGATGCGTTAGTTACGCAGGGCGCACCGATAAAAAAAATTCTATTTTTTCCAAAAATTCACGCAATGGCCGAATGGATTGGGATCCAGCTATGCAAGTTGTCCTATGGGTTGGATGTTAATATAAAATGAAAAACCATAATTCTTAAATCACAAGTGACAGGGAGAAGAAAGGGAAAAAACAAAAAAAAAATGAAGGGTTTAGGGTAAAAATGGATAAAATTGCAAAAAAAGTAAAAAAACTGCAGAAAAAAGTAAAAAAAAATTAATCAAATGTAATCACGAGATGGTTTGAAATTCTATGATACAGGGTTTGAATCACCAGAGGTTTGGTTTTTGATTGTCTGAATACTTTTGTTTGAACGTATTTTTCTACTCCACAGTGCTCTCATGCTCTCTTGCTCCAGGTATGTCTCTGGAAAATCTCTGGCTGAAAATTTTAGCAAAAATAGTGAAATAATGAAAAATGTTTAGTATTTAAATAATTATTTTATGAAATTATATTTTCGAAAATATTTTTCCGCCCATTTTTTAATTTTCTGCTTCTTTTTTCACTTAAATAAAATAAGGTTATGCTTTTTTTATTTGTGTTTATTCGTCACCGGTGTGTCACTTAATAGCACCGCACCGGTGCATCACTTAATAGCACTGCACTAGTGCATCCTTAGGTAACACCGACACCAGAGTGCAGTAACTAAAACACACCGATGTGGTTATATGTACAGTAGCACTGATTTGCAGTTAAGGCACTGAAATTAATTTTAGTTGTGTACACAAAAATTTAGTGAAATCCAACCATAGAAATTGAGAATTATAATTTTGTTTATTCTTGAGAATTAGAATTGAGAATTGGAATTGGATAAATTCTTGATGGAAATAACTATTCTTCTAATTCATTTTGTTTATTGCAGGAGGTCCCCACTGATTATGTGGAGAGAATGCAATGTGGGGCATGCGAAGATGCAATACTACAGGGCCCAAGTGGGAAATTGTGATATGTGAACCTGTGCTATGCTAAGACGTGGGAAATTTTCACAAATGGTTTGGAAAGTTTTGTTTCTGAGTAGTTTATTGAAGTTGGAAATATTTTAGTTTTTACACATGTTGGAAATGTACATTTTTTTGTGAAAATATTTGGGCCATTTCTTTTCAAAACTACACCTCTTCTTCTTTCATAAAAATAAACTTGAACCTTTCCATAACCTGCAACAATAAAAGGTGCCCCATGATCTGCTTGCTCATTTGTAAGTTCCTCCTCCATCTTGGCATCCAATTTCCTCTTTTCTCCTTTGTGCTTTCTATCTTGATCTTAACAAAATTTATGCAATCTCTATTTTATGAGAAACTGACATTGAATGTTATAGGAGCAATGACAACGAGTCCTTCATTCTGCATTTGTTAGCAGAAGAAGACTGATTTTCGACTAGACGATGTAGTTATTACATGTGGAGGCAATGTTTTCCCATAGAAAATGAATATAGGGTTGAGCAGAGGAAAGACATTGCAAATTGGGCTATTACATTATCTTTTCCAATGTGAAACCGATTTGCAGGTGGAAATATGGTAGCTGCAGGTATCTATTCTTTCCTTCCCATAGAAATGGTCACTGGATTTCCATTTATAATACAAGCAGAATTTTTACTGGTTTCATCCACATGACCATAGCTTAGACAAGTTAGAGATGCCATTCAGGTTCAATTGAAAGCCGAAGATGTGATTTTATGCGACGTCATCTTTTCCAGTAAAAGTTTATGTAAGCCAACCAAAGCTCAGATAATACTCCCAGCTGCTTTTAAACACATTCTGGAGAATCTTTCCCTTCATGGGACCTACCAGCCAGATCAAAAACATCAATTGATCTTTCTATGTTGTCCTTAAGGGAATGAGAATCCTTCCCTTCCTCAGAAAAATTCTTGCCCGTGATTTGAACCCTCTGCTGCTCCAATAATGCACTTTACACGCACCAGAATGTATGAAGTTCTTTTTTTTGTATGTAAGATCATAATAAAATAATGATAATTATAAAGTACACGTGTTAGCCTCTTTCATAAAGGCAAGTATAAATCCAAAAATACATCAATTAAATAATGTAAAGTTAGGATAAATATATTTATTAAATTAGAATATTTAATAAATATTTGAGATACTTAGGAATAGTATTTTGTTAGTAAAAATAGGACTCTAGAATAGAGTCGTTTCCTAGGCTCTAAAATAGGAATAAAGTTAGTAGAATGGTTAGAAGGTCATTTATTGTAAATGGACACTTGTTGATTTTCCAAGTGATCCATAACTAGATTAAGTTAGAACATAGAGCTTATAAATTGGTTAGTTTCCTAATTTCATTTTGTAGTGTGAGAGTGAGAGTTTACATTTGTAAACTCCTGCAATTTGTTATGTAATATTTTTCCATGATCAATAAAGTTGTGTCTAAGGTCCGATCCCATAAAACTGGGCGCAATACTCCCAGTTGTTGCTCCACTAATCACGAGATATATGTTTTGAATGTTTTCTGAACCCAACTGATGAAGAGGAATGACAACATGTTGTAAAGCTAATACTGGTGTTTTCTCATGATCCAATAAAGCCACTTCAAACCAGAGATGAAGCGACAATAGAATCGCTTGCACCATACTGCTGAAAATCAAACGTAGTGCCAGAATCTGCTTCTTTATCATAAGGGGAAGAACGGTTAACTGCGCCTCTGTCTTAATTCTAAAATATGCCTTTTGGAATAAGTATGAATAGAGATGATAAAGCGTGAAGATTGGTTGAGAATAGAGATTCAATCGATGACTGCTAGGCCGCTGCTGCTTCGTTCATAGAAGAATTCGAGTTTTTTTTGGAGGGCCATGTTCGAATCCTCTGCTTTGGAGCTCTAGCAATCCATGTGCTTTAAATCCGAAATGACCAATTTTAAAAAATGTGACTTCATTCATGTCTTTAATTAAATTTAAAAAATGGTATCATGTAAATGTGGATTATAATTTATTTTTTTGGAGCATAAAGAAGTATTTGAAGATTACATTAAAAAGTGCTTTGAAGAGTGCTTTGAAGAGTATTTTAATGTAAAATCACTTTTTGAAAAGTGACAATATAAATTCCTTTTTTTCAGAAATATCAAAGGAATATGTAATTTTGGGGAGACATAAGTGCTCATAGATTTTTTTTTTAAAAGTGGAGTGAGGTTTTTTGATGGAGTGAAATTATTTTTGTAATTTTTGGAGTAATAAGGTGCATATTTTGTAAATTTGGAGTGATAAGGGAAAGTCATTGTTGTGATTCCAAGTACCATTTTTCTTTGAGAGAAATTGAGTCGGTGAATATCCATATTTTGAAGACAAATTGCTTCCAAGGGTTGTAAGCTTGGCATATTATTTACTTGAAGGTGGAGATTGTTTATGTACTCAATAATTAATAAAAATATCATTTTTTGGTGTTGATGTGTCCTATATCCGCCCGAAATTGAATAAGGGGATCTTAGGTACACCATGTGTATTTGATGGTGCATGTTTTTTTATGGCTTCATGTTGTTGTTTTTTATTTGTGTCTAGTTGTGACACATCAATGATTTCATTTAATATCGCATACATAAAGTTCAATATCAGAAAGCACAACACATGTAATGGAATAGCTACAAGGCAGGAAAATTAAGCTCAACAAATGCTTTTCTACATCAAATAATCAAAAGTTTTCAACATCGGCATTCTACTTCAACAGGCATTTTCAATCAACTTCATAAATCTGGACACTGTAGCGTTTTCAAAGCAAAGTGAAATCATTAAAATAATTCATTTTTAATGAATTTTTAAGAGGCCAAGCGAAGTCATTGTTTTAAGTGAATCATTAAAATCATTGTAAGCTTTCTTGGGTGAATTGTTGACAGTGTTCGACACCCTTCCTTTACGCAAAATCAAGTGAGTGCATGAGTTTCTAAAGCAAACAAGCAACAAGTTCACATCTCCTGCAAGAGAGCATGATTATTCATTCAATAAATTTGCGTCAAGACAGTACAAAGTTCAAACCTTCAAGCGAGCCAACGTGAAGTTCATTGCAACCATCATCAAAGCAACCAAACAAGTTAAAACAATCAAGCAAGTTGAGATCGACATCAAGCGAGCGTGGCTATTCATTCAAGTGAGCGTGAAGTCATCAAGTAAGTCAAGTGAGCGCTTAAACAAACGCGATCATCATCAAGCGAGCATGAATTCCAGAGTTTAAGTGAGAAAATTCTACAATTCTAGCAAGTGTTCCAAGCAAGCGTAGTAAGCAGCAAATCAAGAAAGCGTGCCATTCAAGCCACATTCAAGAGAGCCTGTCATTCAAGTGAAACAGTTCAAATTATGACATCTACAACAAGAGAGCCTAATTTCAAGTGTGCAAGTTCATATGGTGCAACATACTCAATTGTTAAACATTCTTCATAGTTTGATCATCTCCAGTGATGAAGACATGGTGCACATCAGCAAAGACACTCTTGCTGATCTTTCACGGCATCTATAACAAACACATGGAACCATTGAGTTTCTTCAATTCGATTTGAAAATTCAAAGGATTTAATTGCAAGAAAAGAGTGATCTTTCAAGTCTTTGAACCATCCAGATGATAAGTCATTCATCCTAACAGCTTCAAGTGTCGAATTTGTTCCAGTTCAAATTTCTTCCAAGCCCATCATCAAGCCCTGGGAAGAAATTCACAATAACAAGAATCGACGAGGCTTAGGATATGTCACTGATGACACCACCTTACATATCCTAGATTATTCCAAGCCAATTAAGTTCTTCACTGCAGGATTTCTTGCACAACTCACTTCAGTAGATTCTGAGAAAGTTGCGGACAACCAGCAATGCACGCAACCCAAAGTTGCAGACAAACAGAATTGCACGCAACTTGAAGTTGAAGTCCAACCGAAATGTTCTCATTGTCAAAGAATCAGTCATATGGAAGATCAGTGTTTTGATCTCCATCCTTGTTGCCATTGTGACAAGCCCAATCATTCCTCAGAAAAATGTCGCAACCAACAAAAATCAGCCAGATTGAAGATACATTATGAATGGATCGACCCTTGGAAATGGTCATCCACAGTCAAAATATTGTCTCAGTTCTACAATCGCATACAATCACACATAGTGCAACCAACAGTGAAAAGATGATGGTACTCTCATGCAGTGGAAAGGGGGAGTACACCAGTGTAAAACTCCTACACCTACAGGGGGTAGTTCAGGAATACTTTCCAGAGAAGTGTCTCTCCTTTCAGCTGACAAGGGGGGGAAATGTCAATGAGATTGACAGTGGTTGTCAAACTGAAAATCTCAACAAAACCAGCAAAGCAGCTAGTGGGCATCAACAAATTTTCCAGTGGGCAGTCGACAGCAAAGAAGCGGTGAACAGTTTTCAGCACAGCAAAAGCAACAGTGAGTTGTTTTCGACATCATCAGCTAGTGGGCTTTGAACAAATTTTGATGTTGATTTCATGCAAAGGATAGATGGATCCTTTTGCAACTTGGCACATGATGGAGTTGTCAAGCAACATTTAGAGATGAATCAGACATACAGCTGACTCATGGTCTCTTGAGATTGAAGATTTTTCAGCATCAACTTGAGAACTTGGAAGATGGTTTCTCGTTCTTATTTTGGATTTATCGTTGAAGGGGGGAATGTTAGCCTCTTTCATAAAGGCAATTATAAATCCAAAAATACATAAATTAAATAATGTAAAGCTAGGATAAATATATTTATTAAATTAGAATATTTAATAAATATTAGAGATACTTAGAAATAGTATTTTGTTAGTAAAAATAGGACTCTAGAATAGAGTCATTTCCTAGGCTCTAAAATAGGAATAAAGTTAGTAGAATGGTTAGAAGGTCATTTATTGTAAATGGACACTTGTTGGTTTTCCAAGTGATCCATAACTAGATTAAGTTAGAACATAGAGCTTATAAATAGGTTAGTTTCCTAATTTCATTGTAGTGTGAGAGTGAGAGTTTACGTTTGTAAACTCCTGCAATTTGTTATGTAATATTTTTCCATGATCAATAAAGTTATGTTTCTGAGGACACTTCTGAATCTACAACATGAATTTATTTGCATTATTTTCTAAACTTTATTATGTTACAAAAAATCATATTATTCTAGATTTATTATTTTACAATTATTTACAAATTTACAAATTTAAATATTTTAATAAAATCATTTCACAATAATACAATTAAAATTTTCACATTAATACAATTACAATTTTAATTTTACATACAATTACATTTACAATTAAAATTTTGCAATTACAATCATTTCACAGTAATACAATTAAAATTTTACAAATATTTTACATACAATTAGAATTAGAATTAGAATTACATTTACAATTACAGTTTTACAAATATTTTACATACAATTACAATTTTAGAATTTTACATACAATTACAATTTTACAATTTTTCATATATACAATTACAATTGAAATTACAATTACAATCATTTCACAATAAATTAAATATTACAATTACAATTAAAATTTTACATTAATAAATATTTTACATACAATTACAGTTAAAATTACAATCACAATTACAAATACAATTACAATTTTAGAATTTTACATAAAATTAGAATTACAATTTTACAATTTTCCATATATACAATTACAATTAAAAATACAATTACAATCATTTCACAATAAATTAAATATTACAATTACAATTAAAATTTTACATTAAATATTTTACATACAGTTACAGTTAAAATTACAAATACAATTTTACAGTTTTACATACAATTAAAATTAAAATTTCAATTACAATCACGACATAATATTTAATAAATATCAGTGTCATTTAATATTAAATTAATTAATAAACATCACAATCATGATAACCATCATACTAACATCATATTCGACTAAAAACCATATTCAAACATCAAATTAACATTATATATTAACATCATCACAACACAAACATCAAATATACATCTCATGTCAAATAACTCATGCTATCACATACACATCTATATGCAAGTTGCACATTAAATGAACATATCTAACATGACCTAAAAATATACACATCATGACAATCACCAACATGTAAATTAAGTACAACTGCAACATGAACATAAAATACATGGACCATATATATATATATATATAACTGAATAATGTTGAAAATATACAACAGTAATATAAATGTCATGGATCAGTTGGTGGTAGTACAACATCAATAGCAGTACTAGTGGAGGCATGCTCAGTCAATAGTGTAGCCTCGACGGTCGATGGTTCAGCCTGCTCATGATCATGACTAGTATTGATGGATGCTGCAAGCTACTGACTAGACGTGGCCGATGGTCCAGCCTCATCTCCATGATAACTTCTAGATGCTAGTGGAGGCTTATGCTCATCAAGCGCGTCGCGAGGTGAACGATCATGAGATGATGAGTTGCTGCTTGCGAACTGTCCATAACGTGTTGCGGCTCGACCATGCCTATAACGTGCAACAGTCCTCCTTAGTCACGTAACAACTTTCATAGCTCCTATGACATGCCACATCAGGCTGTACATGTCACGCGACATGCCTCTCCACATCTATAATAGCCTATCATCGGCTTGTATGTCTCTGTAATGAGCGGGCCTGATGCACGCCTCAACAATCAATGCACTGAGTTGGTCGCCCAACTCCATCCTATATCTAGTATCAAGTTGACCACGCCTAGCAAAAGCCGGTACCGACGCACCAACAAGAGCATGTCTCTCTGCATTGGCCTCCTGATCATGATCCTCGGCATCTGCCATGCCCTGATCATCATCAGGATCCACACCTGGATCATGTGGTGGTGTCAGCATCTCGTCGCCATCAAAAGAGCCAATGTCTGCAAAATATATACAAGTACACAACAATAATTAGACAATTTCATTACACAATTTAATAAAAACAAGTTAAAGAACATGTTAGAATAAATATAAATAAAACATTAATATTACCTCTATCATCTGGTGACTCATCATCTGTGAAGAGGATGTTGGCACACCCTCGCCAATCCAATCTAGCATAAGGACAGGGGACCATAATGAAGGGATGTAGCTCATCAACATTGGCTAGTAAGTCCAGTGCATCATGCGATATCCTGGTTGGAAACATAGTTTCTCCCCTCTTGGGCATCATCTGCCCCCACATGTGCATCCGAGCCTCCAACATCGGCCTACGAGGTTGCCAAACAAAAGTAGGTATCATCTCTGGAAACCTCTCAAAAAATAAACAAAAAAACTCTGAAGAAAAAGGGAAGTTGACCCTCCCTTGTGCATGAGCACGACATCTATCTAAGGCCGTACAGAACTGTTGCAAAAAAATGGCAGACCACCTAACAAGTCGTGGCTCCTATACTAAAGAATCAACATAATATAGAAGCGAGAAACTAATGTGTTTCCCGTCACTGGTGTTGTGTGAAATGGTCGAAATGAAAAGTGAGAGGCACTGCATGTCTTGCCTCCAAATGCACCAATACGTAACTCACCTCCAGCGACCTGAAAATCTGAAGGAGACAGTACATCTGCTCCAATGTATCTCTAGGAGTAAACTAACTGACTCCCTACTACACAACCAGCTGGAACCTCTAGAAATAAGGGAAAATCCACCCCTCTCCTCAACAGCCCTGTAATGAAATATATATCCTCCTCAGTGGGTGTGTACCACTGGTCAGGACCAACCTGGAAAGCCTATTGGTGGGCATTCCACCTGTGGATAAGATGTCTCAAAAACACACTATAGGCCTTTACGGAAGTAGCCTCCTCATAGAACTTCAGGAGGCCTACCTGCCTTAGGAGCCTCTCGGTATCTGTTGTAATAGGGCGAGGGTACGCATCTCTCTCCCTCTCTCATGCCTCCCACTGGCGAAGCATGTCATACTACTCCACCTGTTGTTGTCGTTCCTCCTCTTCTCCTGAATCATTGACATATTAAATAAATAAAAAATTATTAAATAAGACATGTATTTAGGAATATAAATATGTAATTTTTTTTGGAAAAAAAAATAGACCAGTCAATACGCCACAAAAACAGTCATGCACCAGTTCTAATGCGATGTTTTTATGTAGTGCACCGGAGCTGGTGGCCTAGATGACATAAAACGCACCGTATGCAGTGCACCTGAAATTTTTTAAAGCACTGTTGACTATATATGGTGTCAGAAGAGCAGTGCACTGACTAAAATATATGCCCCGATGCATATAGTCATGTCAGCGCATTGACTTCTTGACAAATTACATAGTCAACGGTGCAGTCTTTTACCAGGCCGCATCGTTAACCCTGACGAAATGCCGAATGCAGTGCATTGACAGACACCAGGGTGGATATTTCCGTCAACGCCTCGCATCGCTATTCCCATGGTCAACGGTGCGACCGGCTAAATGACAGCACCAAACTTTTTTTTTAATTTTAAAATGACGCGGGGCACCTTTCAGTACTGCCCCAGACACGGTGTGGATACCGTTAGCATCGGTTGCAGTGCGGCTTGTAAATTTTATAAGAAGCACTGCTTACCGGTGCAATCCGAACGTCTCGTGCGCACCGCACAACAACAAAAAAAATCTTTTAAAATGGTTAATTTTAAGGTTATTTCAAATTCTAATCCACTAAAAAGCTTAATTATGGAAAAAAAGAAAAATACATGTACATTTCGCTGTCGAGGAGGCATATTGGTTGTAGAATTTGAAAAATAAATTTTTCCCACCATTTTGCAAAATGCAAGCTGGAGATTGGTGGGCAATGAACAATATCAATGTGTGCAATGGGTGTAATGGGAGCACCATTGCGCTGGTGCTTGAGAGCTCTAGACCACTGAGAAAAGTGAAAAATGTTGTTTTTTGGCCATAATTTTTTTTTATTTAACCCTATTCCGGTGTGCGGGGTTTTATAGGTGCACCAGTGCAGTTTCTTAACATCGCATCGGGCGGTTTCAGTTTTGGCGTAGTGTTTTATGATGCACTGGTGCAGTTCCTTAACACCGCACTGGGCTATTTCTATTTTGGCGCGGTATTTTATGATGCACCGAGGCGAAATAGTTGTGAAGCATCGATGCTCTTTAGTAATAGGAGACACCAGGTGGGTGTGTAGGAGCGCACGGTGTTCGGTGTGCCAATATTTTGTGTGATCGGTGCTTTCTCTTGTAGAGTGCACCGGTGATTGAGAGCAGAAAAGTGAAAAATGCAGGTTTTTGGCTGTAATTTTTTTTTTTATTTAACCCTGTTGCAATGCACGGGTTTTATAGGCGCACCAATGTTGTTTCATATGAACGCACAGGTCCATTTCTGTTTTGGCGTGGTGTTTTGTGATGCACTGGTGTGGTTTCTTAACACCGCACCAGACAATTTCTGTTTTGGCGCGGTGTTCTATGATGCATCGACGCGGAAGAGTTGTGAAGCACCGGTGCTTTACGGTAATAGGATGCACTGGGCGGGTGTGTACGGAGCGCACGGTGTCCGGTGTGCCAATGTTTTGTGCGCAGCGACGCTTTCTCTTGTAGAGCACACCAATAATTGAGAGCTCTGGAGCACTGAAAAAAGTGAAAAATCCAGTTTTTTTGCCGTATTTTTTTTTATTTAACCCTTTGCTGATGTGCATGGTTTATAGGCACACCAGTGTTGTTTCTTACGAATGCACCGGTCAGTTTTTGTTTTGGCGCGGTGTTTTATGATGCATCTATGCAGTTTCTTAACACCGCACCGGGCGGTTTCTATTTTGT
Source organism: Pinus albicaulis (assembly GCA_034641835.2). Lineage (NCBI taxonomy): Eukaryota > Viridiplantae > Streptophyta > Pinopsida > Pinales > Pinaceae > Pinus > Pinus albicaulis. The sequence goes on from CM076579.1 coordinate 1,129,803,655, forward strand.
CGTAGTGTTTTATGATGCACCGACATGGAAGAGTTGTGAAGCACAGGTGCTTTACAGTAATAGGACACACCGGGAAGGTGTGTACAGAGCGCGCGGTGTCTGGTGTGCCAATTTTTTGTGTGCATCGGTGCTTTCTCTTGTAGTGAGCACCCGTGTGATGTTGGATGATAAGCGCACCAAGCGAAAAATATCTGTAAAACCCTCCGCCCGCCAACCTGCTCTAGTAACCTCTGCTAGAAATGGATGTATGTGGTATTTTTATAAGGGGTTCCTCAAAAAAATCCGCTAGAGGGTCTTTTCCTTGTAGTGTGTGGACAAGATATTAGTCATAAGTTCTTGTCATAAAGGTAGTTGAAAATAATTCAAAAAGGTTTAGGCTACGATAGCATAGTGACTATACGATGCAATATTGAGTTTTATTTACCATTTGGTGGCATCCCTGATTAGGTTTCATTAGAAAAGACACAACCGCATGGAATCAGCCACCAAGGAATTTTAAGAACACCATAAATTATTCTCATGACTTCTCTTTTAATTTAGTAATGTCATAAAGTAACTTCCTGAGAATTAATGGCCACCTAGGATGATGGCATATGGGGTTTTTCATGAGTTTTTCCAAGTTTGGAAAATCAAGCGATGTTAGAAATGGAATTTGGTGTTGATATAAAGGATCAAGAGGTAAAAATGTTCCCCTCAATGGACTGTATTATCCCACCATACCATATTTAATGGTGGAATATGATGGACCAATGGTATATTTCACCCCAAGAAATTGAACTCCCCAGACAAAAAACATGGTGAAAGGATGTTGACTCCAAGAGGGTATGTCTCCAAAGACAAATGGACTCTTAAAGGCATGAATTCTCATGGGATTTTACCCCACATTGGAAGAAGGATATCCTAGTGAAAAATCATTATGATAAGCATATGGGATTGTTGTCATAATGCTACTAGTGCGGTTAAGGTCCCCGGGTAAACTAGCCAATTTGAATGAAATATAGCCACCAAAGAAAGGCACTTTTCCTATAATGGAACAACCCCAGTGTTGAGATGTTCCTCCAAAACATTACTACCCACAACCTGGTCAGAAGAAAACATACACCCCCCTTGCATGTTTCCCAAAGAAAATATGCCAATATTAGGTAAAGAGACATCAAAATAGATGATCTAGGTGGAAATACCCCATCTTCCATTGGTTGACTAGGGTTCTCCCCCATTCCAAACCCAAAGGAAGAAGGCAAAGATACATACACACTTGGAAAACTTCTAGGGTTTATTGAAGCCACTTGTGGAATTTCCCATGAAGACGAAAAAGGTGTTATCAATGTTAGATAAGTGGACCCTATCACACTAATTAGTGGTAATTTAGACATGATAGAAGATACTCCTAACATGGAAGGTGGAAACGGACCCATATCTCCCATGGTAAATGCACCACCCTCACCATACATAGGATGAGAGAAAAAGGATAAGGGTTTTAAAGCAAAATATCTCAGCTACACAAGCATCATAAAAATAGTTGGTTAAAAGTGGGTTGATGTGTGGTAGTGTAAATTCATTAATAACCTCAATAGTAACTAAGTATTTCTCCCCAAAATAAAGGTTATCACCTCCAAACTGAGTGTGATCTAATCCCTTGTAATATTCCCAAATGGGAAAAACATGAATATAGTGAAAAATCATGGAACACTAACGCAGATCATCATTTATAAAGTAAGAGGCCAATATGGAGACCTTTCATATGTTATTACAGTAGAAAAATATGTGTAAAATATGGCCCACAAGATGCATAGCAAGAAATACAAGCCTCCAATGAATAAAATGCCTCAATAATAGGTGTTGCAATCATATATAAAAGTTGGAAGACCCTTACAACGTTATTTTATTGGCTCTGCAACAGCAGTATATTATACATCAGATCTAGAGCTGATATGTACCTCAAAATTTAGATCTATATCAGATCCATGCACTATACAAGCTCCTCTAAAGAACCCCTCAAGGGTTTTAAGAAAAACACCAAGTACAAGATGTAGATCTGAGATCTAAGACTGCAGATCTACTAAAAAATAAATATTTGGAAAGTTTGGTTGATCTAATATGATGAATAAAATAGCCTCCTCCAATAGATCCTCAAAGTGAAAGGCATATCCTCAACACTTGAAAATCAGCTCTCCAAATAGTGTGCTAAACCACCCTGCAACTCCTCCTATAGAAATAATGCAGATATGGAAGTAAACTGTGTTGTAGGGATCAAAATAAGGTTGGTCTGATGCCAAGATCTAAAAATGAGCTCAAATCCCTTCAATATTGTCCTCCCAATGAAGTGGAAACCTCCTCCACTGAAAATGAGCACTGAAATGGCCTAGATCTAGAGATCTAGTCTCCACTTGTTGTAACTTGCAAAAACAACCAAACCCTCAATAGGATCTGCGATGTAATTGAAATAAGAAGCTTGGCCTTAAGCCAAATAGTGGAAAATGTAGTGCAAGATTCCTCCAAGAGCTACTCAATGGAAGCGGTGGGATTCCCAATCAAGAACACCCTGTGCTAAACAACACTCTATCTCAGCTAAACAACAAGAGAAAGATATATGTCTAAAAAAACCATATATTCAGAAATAGCATATACATCAACAACCCCCATATGGCTTTCATCCTCTTCCTTAAATAGAATATGAGCTTGCAAACCCTAAGCCCCATCCAAAAAGATCACTACATTCACACCAAGCATCTCCATCTAAAATTGCGATGTCCCTCATTGATGACCACTCCTCCATGACAGCATTGTTGATTTGGTCAGGGTTGACCCAGTCAAAGTGATCCAACCCCTTTCACACCAAGGGTGCTTTAATTAAGCTACCAAGATTTGTCTCTTTCACATTTGGCATTGATTTATTTCATTATTAGGAGAATTTTTGTCCTCCTTTGTCCTCTTATTCTTTAAACAAAGTAGTAAAACAAAATTTAATATTCCAACCAGCTCATGGCTAATTTAGGAATATTACAATCCTCCCCTCCCAAGTGTTGCCTATCCCCAAGAAATTGTAAGGACAGAACTGAAAATGTGGGGGAACCTTTATTCCCATATGGAGCTCCCATCTCCAAGCTATCATCCATACAAAATGAATCACCCTCCAAAGTGGTAATTCATAGCAAAACTCCTCCCATCTACTCATGAGAGGCACCTCCCAAGTGCTCAAGTTACCCAAATGGCTCATCCCATAAGGAAACAAGAGACTCGATGTACAATCATGGATGGTCCAATGCTTTCCCACACATATGAAACATAAGAGCCATGGAGAATATTTCTCCCAAAGGACACATCCAATCCTCCCATCCTCCCTCCAATAATTCCCATAAAAAATAATAAGTACATCATCAATGTATGGGATCAAAATCAAGTACATACAAACATAAATATGCAAAAATGGAGGTGGGTCATAGTCCCACATGTGGAACTAGTGCAATAAATCTCCTAACTACATTAGATATTGATATGGTAAGTGGTTTCCCTGCCACTTACTTGCTACCCAAGTCATCTCACTATGGTTGAAAGTGTGAGATATATTTGGTGCTTTTGGAATGCACCCACAATGATAAAATATCTCCCTTTGTCCTCCAAGGGAGTGACCATGTTCAGAAATGTTTGTGGCCCAAAGTTTGCCATGAATTTTATATGTAATAATACTCCTTTTTGGAGCTATGGCCTACATATACATGGTAAAAGAATACAAGTAATAATCAAATGAATCATTAGATACACAAGCATATTCTTCACCAAAATTTCTCCTCATACAAATGGAGTGGTGCATAGATGTATCCCCTCTCATTCCAAAAGAGGGAAGAGGTGGCTGAAATAACTCCATCATAGAGTCATGTCTCTCTTCCAACTCCACATGTCTCTTGCATATTTTAAAACGCTGATATAGTTCCTCTTCAAAGCCCTTCCAAGTGTAGTTTTCCATAATAGTGTTGTAGGCCTTCGTGGAATAAGTATGGCTGAAAAAGAACTCTTCATAGGCCCTTTGTAGCAACTTCTCCTTGAGATTGGAGGCTCTAGATAAGCAGATCCTACCATGATAATAGATGACTTCATCTTGGACTGAATAGCCGTCCTCATGTAGCTGGTAATCAAGTATCATGAATGTGAAAATATCCTTTGAATAATCCACCAACATCTGGGATTTCCAATATGGATCAATCTTCCATAGTGACATTGCTGATGATCTATCATAAAGAATATCTATCATATGGCTTTCATTCTCCTTGACATCTCCATGCCAAAGGTATAATTTGGAAGGTTGCTATCCTTCCCTTGCTTCTCCTCCCACAACGCAAAATCTAAAATGAGTGTGGGTGATGAAAATGTTGGGAGAATGTCTCCCACCTCCTGGAGTCTACCCAAGACTCTCAACGATGTAGCATGGCCCCTCAATGCTCCTTCATGAGCCAAATATATCAATTCTACATCATGTTGAGAGAACTCTTTGTTTATTTCCCAATTATGGGGTATCTCTGGTGGAATGCCTCCATGTAATGAAACATCAAGGCTTAGAGCAGGGTGTATATGTGAATGGACTTATTTGTCCCTTCTTTCACTACACAAATAATCCTCCTGCTTATGTGCATAAACCTCCTAAAAAGGAAGGGTGTGTATGTTCTTCATCACTTGATGCTATCCCTCCTTCTCATCTTCTCCTACCTCTTGCAAGTCATCACAGTCTAAGGTGTCTTATTTAGATGTAATCAACCCATGTACACTCAACATCTCCTTGGTGTCAAGAGCCTTGATAACAAATGAATGATATGTCATAGTGTGTGTCCTCAAGACTGTATTCAATGTTGGAACACACTTCTTCCATTGTTTTGTCTCATTTCCTATCAACATAGACACATGCTGCTCATGATCCTCATATGTAAGATCCCTTGGAACTTCTTGCAAAAATACAAGAGCTACTCTAGTTGAAGCAATTGCTTCATCTTCATCTCCAAATAGAAGTAGATCTCCTCCTACTATCACAAGGCTGGAGGATCTTTCCAGCTCTTCATATTCCTTCTCCTCATCAATGGAGAATACCTCATCATTAAGAGATCCTTTATCTTGATCTCCCCTTGAAAGAGAAATCCTCATGTCCTCTTATTGAGAAGAAAGTTCTTGCTTAAGTGGGGCTTTTGCCCTTGGCAAAATATGTTGCAGATATTTGACCCCCTCAACAAGGTTCTGAAATGGAGTTGGATTCATGGATCCTTTCAACTTATGCAAAGGTTATGATTTCTTGGGTTTAGTTTGCTTTCCCAATGAAGTTTCAGATTGTTTCAAATCAAATATTTTCACTAACCTCCTAGTAAACTTTTCATAAGTAGATATATTCACATTTCTTAAAGAAGAAGATTCAAATAACCACCAGGCATAAGCCTTACCTTCAAGATGAAGCGCTGCTACTCTAATGGATTTCTCTTCTGAAACTTGATGTAGCTGTAAATATGTGTCTATCTCCTTTACCCAAGCTTTGGTTGTGCTCTTGGGTGACCCTTCAAAAGTAGGTAGAAGGAATCGACCCAAAGTGTGCTGCATGCACCCTCTTCTTCTATTGTAGTTGTTGGGTCTTCTCCCTTATTTAAGTTGACAAAACCCTTGGAAGTTTAGATGCTTCTTGAATCTTCTAGACTGAGATTCATATTCTTGGAGATAGTCACCAAGGGTCTCCTCCTTTGGTGTTTCTCGTTTTGTTTCTTCTCTTGCCAAGAATGTAGGCATGATACAACGTTGTAGATCTAATTGTGTGTTTCAATTCTCACACACATAATATGAAGATCAACAGGGGCTTTCTTCATGTAAAAATATTCTTGAGGGATCTTCATGTCTTTCCCTCCTCATCTCTATGATGTCTTTGTTAATGCCCTGAATAGTTTGGAAAAGAAGTTTTGATAACTCCTTCCCTTTCATTCCTCCAGATAAAGGGGTTTTACCCTTGTCTTTTTTTTCATTTGTATAATCAAATTGTCTGATGGCTTCTTCTTTGATGCCTCCTATCTCTGTCGGTAAGAGGATCTCCTTATTCAGATGTCATATTGGCTTTTAGAATGCACAAGATGTGCCAAGATTATGCTCTGATACCATTGTAATATTCCCAAATAGGAAAAGTAGGAACATAGTGAAAAATGATGGAACACTAACGCATATCATCATTTATAAAGCAAGAGGTCAATATGGAGACCTTTCATATGTTATTACAGTAGCAAAATATGTGTAAAATATGGCCCATAAGATGCATACTAGGAAATAAAAGCCTCCAATGAATAAAATGCCTCAATAAGAGGTGTTGCAATCATATATAAAAGCTGGAAGACCCTTACAACGTTATTTTATTGGCTCTACAACAATAGTATATTATACATCAGATCTAGAGCTGATATGTGCCTCAAAAGTTAGATCTATATCAGATCCATGAACTATACAAGCTCCTCTAAAGAATCCCTCAAGGGTTTTCAGTAAAACACCAAGTACAAGAAGTAGATCTGAGATCTAAGACTGCAGATCTACTAAAAAATACAGATCTGAAAAGTGTGGCTGATCTGATATGATAAATAAAATAGCCTCCTCCAATAGATCCTCAAAGTGAAAGGCAGATCCCCATCACTTGAAAATCAGCTCTCCAAATGGTGTGCTAAACCATCGTGCAACTCCTATAGAAATAAGGTAGATCTGGAAGTAAACTGTGTTGTAGGGATCAAAATAAGGTTGGCCTAATGCCAAGATCTAAAAATGAGCTCAAATCCCTTCAATTCTATCCTCCCAATGAAGTGGAAACCTCCTCCACTGAAAATGAGCACTGAAATGTCCTAGATCTAGAGATCTAGTCCCCACTTGCTGCAGTTTGAAAAAACAAAAAAACCCTCAATAGGATCTATGTTGTAGTTGAAAGAAGAAGCTTGGCCTTAAGCCAGATAGTGGACAATGTAGTGCAAGACTTCTCCAAGAGCTACTCAATGGAAGAGGTGGGATTCCCGATCAGGAACACCCTGTGCTAAACATCACTCTATCTCAACTAAACAACAAGAGAAAGATATATGTCTAAACAGACCATATATTCAGAAATATCATATACATCAACAACCCCCATATGGTTTACATCCTCTTCCTTAAATAGAATATGAGCTTGCAAACCCTAAGCCCCATCCAAAAATATCACTACATTCACACAAAGCATATCCATCTAAAACTACATTATCCCTCATTGATGACCACTCCTCCATGATAGTGTTGTTGATTTGGTCAAGGTTGACCCAATTAAAGTGATCCAGCCCCTTTCACACCAAGGGTGCTTTAATTAATCTTCCAAGATTTGTCTCTTTCACATTTGGCATTGATTTATTTCATTATTAGGAGAATTTTTGACCTCCCTTGCCCTCTTATTCTTTAAACAAAGCAGTAAAACAAAATTTAATATTCCAACCAGCTCATGGCTAATTTATGAATATTACATCCCTCCCTTGTTGGAGCTATCCTACATCTCCTAGGTGGTGGACCTTCCTCTTAAAGAGAAAGGTCTAAAATTATTTGAGATTGTTGAATAGTTTGGCTAGACACAGTTAATATATTTTATTATTTAACTTAATTAATTTAAGACATTGTATGGCGAACTAGACTTGGACCAAATAGAACACACTATCAATTCTATGGAGCAAGCAGACAAACCAAGATATCAAATGGATCTCACTGCATTCAAAGCATGGTTGATCAGGGTTGAAGTCAACCTTGAAGATATGGTTGTGATAGTTACATTGGCCTCCTGATTAACAACTCTTACACCTAACACAAGTACCCTTATTAGTCGTGGGGTACCACAAGAAGAAGCAAGTGTGTTTTGACCAACGTCTACCCTAGGTACAATAAGGATGCCCCCATTTCCATCACCCATGTAAGGTCTCTAAGCATATGGCTACTATGGTTACCACTTATAGCCACCCGTCTTGGGAAAACAATATTAAGTAAAATTCACATGCAAAGGTAGGGTATCTAGTTTGAAACCTCTAGAAAGATTTCTCTAAGAGATCTATATGCCTATTAAGAATATCACCCAAGTACATGCAAACCATGCAACTAAGACCAAGTGAAGCAGGGGATATTACTCCACTGACCCCAATGTGACCTTGTGATTAACCCTTTTGTAGGGCTTCCTAAAAAATGTGTAACTATAAATGGATTTCCATGCCCTAATTCAAGGTTCTATTGTTTATTTTAGTATGCTTAGAGATTTAACCTCACCACCTATTCCAAGGCCATAAAATCCTAAGCTAGTGTTGGGTGCTACTAGAGAAAATAAAAATTGTCGAATCGATTTCATTAAGTATTGATTTGAGTGGTTGTTATTTAATCAAGGGTAATGGAGTGCAACCGATATGATGTGTATTGAATCATGACCAATCTTAATACAATATTCATAAAATGCAACTTTTCACTTTCTCTTTCGATGAAAACTAATTGAATAAGGGATCCCTTTCCTTTTTGAAATGATAAACAACCTCACATTCACTCTCAATATTCTTTTTTGAAATTTACTATATTCATAAAAGAGATCTAATCCAAAAAAAAACTAAAAAAAAAACATAAAAAGGAGATTTAAAACAATAACCAAAGCGAGAGCACCAAGCAATGAAAAGCTCATAACTTGGATTTGCAAAAGAGAACCACACAAAAAAATTATCACATACGGGAAAATAACAAATGTAAGTGAAAATTAAGTTTTAGATATGTATTTCAATGTAAACAATGAAAATCATGCAGTCACAATTTCATATAAAGGAAACAAAACAAACATTAAATGAAGAATAATATTTGATAGGCTTGAAAGCAAAAGAAAATTGTTTATGATCCAAACAGGAAAACGGATCACAAATACTCATTCGGACCCCTCAGGTCCAGTTTTTCACTATCACAATATATATAAAGACCAAGTTCCAATGAAGGTAATCCAAATATGAAGAAGAAATTGTGATGAATACACCAAAATTGCAAAACAAGGAAAATCCATTTCAAACACAAACTTGTTGAATCAAATATGAAGTAGATTTGAGTCAAGATAGAAAATAAAGAATAGATCTGAAAGAAAAGTGGGATATCTCAAATAAAACCCCTCTAAAAAACTCACATCCAATAGATGGTTGCACTTGGAGTGCAACAAGGAAAATCTACATCGCAAAATTACAATGTGCAGACTACGACCAAAGTATTTGGTCACTTTTTAAACCCATTTTAGTGAGAAACCATGAACCAATGCGAATTGAAAAAATGAAATAGTCCTAGATAAATCTAGAACTAAAACAATATAGCATGAAAAATTATTTGGCAAGATCGAAAAACACATGAAAGAAATTAGAAACGGAAAAGAAACCAAGATCTAAGACAATGAAGGAGAAGAAAAACACTAGTTTCAGACTCCCAGCAGAGTCTCCAATTCTATTATACAAGAAAATTTCCCTGGAACAAGGATCTATTTCTCCATGGATATTTCCCGAGACCTGTCAGATGGATTTTGGTAAAATGTATGAATTTCCAACATGTAAGGCAAGAAGAAACATAAAAATTCAATATAATAAGTAATGAAATGCATATCTGATCCCTCGTTGGTTGGTGAATATTGTGAAACCTAAATACGTTGTTGGATAATTTTGTTCTACACAAATATTCTACTTCTAGACACTTATATCCAATCCCTACACACAAGCACTAACAAACAAACAATGTTTTTGCTCCGCGAAGGGTATATTATAATGTACAACCCATAATATAATAAACATACATCTCATAAATATGTAAAACATATGAAAGGAAACTCATAAGATCTTATTGATCAATCAAAGATACATATTATACCTTTAGCACATTTATTCTCCTTGATCAGAGGCTCAGTATTTAGCTGAAAAATTAAAGTGCTCAGAAATGCTCCAAACCAGAACGATTGGATAGAGCTTGTCACCAAGATTCCAATGCAACTCATTTCATCAAAATCTGAGTTCATGTGAGTAAGTTATGTTCTGTTGTCTGTTTTCTCAAACAGGGAAAAAATGTGCAGAACAGTGACAAACTGATTAGTTGGTAGTATAGTCAACACCTCATGAATATCCAAGGAATATTCTCCAATTTTCATCCAATGACACTGTGACAAGTTTCACAATTAGATTCGCCAATGTTTCTTGGGGAAGTTGAAATTTTCTTCCTATTTCTAAGGTCTAAATTTTAATTATATGGTGATTATTACTTTTATATGGTGGATTTTGAACCAATGGAGAAGGGCCACGTGGAGCAGCCGAAGGCTGCCACATCTCCTCCCCCCATGGCAAGGATGGATGGCATTATTTTATTGCAAGGTCGAATTCGAAGGTTGCATTGGCACAAATGTTATTTTAAATCCAAATTTATATCAAAGGTCGGATGAGGGAAATATATATTATTAACCAAGGTATAAGTTTCATTCAAAAAAAAGTATTGACCGAGGAGGGGCGGAGGTCAGGGTCGACCCTGCGACCTCCCCCATACAAGCGTCGAGACCTACCACCATACTATCACCATGATCCTTGATAACAAAAGGATCCCATGTATATTTGAAGCTTGATTGCGCCAAGGTTGGGGGTCTGGAGGGGGCCAGCTCCCTCCCATATGTTCAAGCGCGAAGACTGAAGGCTATCACTATTCATGGCAGAGATTTAAACAGAATTTAAACCTTGTTTAATGCGCCTCTAATCTAGGATTAGCACCATAACCCATGATTAACGCTAAAATGTGCTTTGTGCTAAATTCTCCTTAATCACACTTAAATCCACACTTATATTATGTTTAATGATGGTTTAAGTTAGTGGTGGACTTGGTGGAGCCCGCCAAATGCGAAGGAAGCTCCACTTTTAGTGGAGCTATCTAGCGAACTTCCAATTTTAGTGGAGAAATAGTAGGAAAATTTGGTTTTTCCATAACTAAAAAAAAATCGACCAATTTTGGCTCAGGAAGACTCATTGTTGGTAGATTTTGATGTTTTGTAGCCATTGGAGTAGGTTTCAGAGGCAACAGGAGACCATAAACATCACTTTTGCACAATTGAATCTAATACAAAGGCCCATGCCATGGAAGTTGGACTAAAGAGATGTAGCCTAAGGGGGGTGAACTCCTTCATCAAAACCATGTGTTTTTTACTCAGTTGTCTGAGTTTTTTGTGTTTTATATGTTGTTTTTCAACATCTAATTTCCATTATTCTATGTAATTGAATTACACTTAATCTCATCAAGTTTATTGATTTATCAATCATAAGCACAGGTATAAACCCTTGTAAAAGAAGAAAACCAAAGCACTTTTCATATTAAATCTGAAACTGATATTAGCACAACATTAACTAACAATCAATTTTAGCTGAAGTTGGTATCATAGAAAAGGTTGTTTACTTTATTTGCTTGAGATTGTGCAAGAATGGTTTTAATAGTTTCAATTTTGTGATGCTTACAAGGTTGAAGTTGCAGAGAGAAAAAAGGAATTTATTGGTTGCTAGTCCTGAGATTGGGCCAAGAAGAAAGAGAGCTGAGAGAGTATCATCTTCACCAAAAGTTTCACTCAAAGCTGCACTTGAAGCACCTCAAGTTCTATCTCCAATAGTTGAGATTGAAGAGGTACAAATTTCACAAGAAGCTGAGGTTTTTGAAAAGGTACCAGCATCAAAATTTCAGCTTGAATACTTAGGCATTATGTCAGGTGTTGGAGAGACTCAAGGACATTTATAAGAAGAATATGTCAAGAGATACTTCAAGGACATTGAGAGAATGGTTAAAATCATGTTTGATGCATTCACTGTAGAAAGAGCAGGAGAAGGTTCTAAGCCTCCACATGGAGAAGGAACTTCAAATGACAAGAAGGATGAAGAGAAGAGTTTGAAAGGAAGTGAAGGAAATCCACCTCCATATCCACCATCCTCATCCTTATCATCTTCATCAGCATCTTCATCTTCCACTTCCACCACAAAAACCACCCACACTCATTCTAACACCCCAAAAGGAAAAACTCCATTACTCAAGTTGGACATCAAGTTTGAACTTCCCATGTACAATGGTGAGGTAAATGCAGAGAAGTTAGAAAATTAGATCCGTCAATTGGAATTTTCCTGCAGAATTCAAAATCTATAAGAGGACGACATAAATATCCAGTTGGCTTCATTAAGGCTAGAAGGAGCAACACTAGTTTGGTGGGAGGAAAAGACTCAAGAGGAAATATGAATCCATGGTAAGATATCCATTTCTTGGGTTGAATTCATTTCTTCCATTAAAAGACAATTTTATCCATTAGCCTATATGCAAAAATCAATTATGAGTTTGCAAAACTTTAGGCAACTCAAAGGCCAAACAGTTCAAGAGTATACCCAAGAGTTTAGAAAGAGGGCTTTGTTGTTAGGAGTAAACTGGAATTCCCAAGACACACTCTTGAAATACATTGGGGGTTTACATTCCTACTTGAAACATACTATCCTTATGTTTAACCCAAACAATTTAGATGAAGTATGTGTGCAAGCCACGCATCTTGAAGCAAGGGGAAAGAACAATCGAGAAGAGGGTATTAAGAAGAAGCCATTCAAAGGTAAGGGAAAAGAGAAGGGAGGAAAATGGAAGGGAAAGAAGAATGCAAGCATCAAGAAAGAAGGGGAGAAAAATACATGCAAACATTGTTCCAAAGAGGGGCATGATGAAGCCCACTATTGGAAACTACATCCCGAACTAAGGCCTAAGAAACCAAATAACAAGGGGAAACAAAAGATGACTGCCACCACACAACAAGATCTTAGATCCAATTTAGGAGATGAGACCAAGATTGTAGCCATGGTTAACAAAGGAAATAAATCCATAGCAATTACTAGTTCCTAAAATAGTCACAACAACACTCCAAATGAAGACACAATGATAGAATTGTTCCATGTTAGAGTGATTTCAAATCATACAAAGATTGATGCATTGTTTGATAGTGGGTCACAAGTCAACCTGATTTTAGAAGACTTGGTCAAAAATCTTAACCTTGAAACCATACCACATCATAAACCACACCCTTTGGGTTCGATAATTAAGAATGCCAATTTACAGGTTACAAGGAAATTCATATTTCGATTTTCTATTACTACAAACTTTGTTGATGAAGTCGAGTTAGATGTGGTTCCACTTGACATTTCTAGGATTATCTTGGGAATTACATATTTGAATGAAAGGAAAGTAGTGTTTTATCACCATGATAACACATATAATTTTCTTAAGGATGGGGTGGAGTATATTGTGAGATCTCATCGCAAAAAACTGAATATTTCTTTAGTTAATGCATGGAAAATTAAGAGGTTATTTAATGCAAGTAAAAATTTTGTGCTTCTCATGATAAAAAAAAATGATGATGTTGACTATGAATCTTTTGAAGGATGTGATGAAAAATTAAAATCTGTTTTGTTTGATGTGGTAAGTCAGCATGGCGAGATGTTTCAAGAACCAAGTGGGTTACCTCCCAAGAAGGGAATTTAGCATGAGATTCAGCTGCAGCAGGATGTTCCACTTCCAAACATTGGTATGTATCACATGTCAATTATGGAGAGTTTGGAAATCAAGAAGAAAATTCAAGAATTTCTGAACAAAGGTATCATACGCCCATCTACTTCTCCATGTGGTTCACCAATTATTTTGGTACCAAAGAAGGACGAGGCTTTCCGCATGTGCATAGATTTCCATGCACTGAATAAAATCACGGTAAAGAATCACTACCCACTCCCACGCATTGTTGATTTTCTAGATCATTTAAATTATGCAAATTATTTCACTAATCTATACTTACGAAGTGGTTATCATCAAGTTAGAATAGCTGAGGAGGACATTTGGAAAATTACATTTAAAACTAGACAAGGATTGTTTGAGTGGTTAGTTATGCCATTCAATCTAACAAATGCTCCAGCTACTTTCATGAGAGTCATGAATGATGTACTAAGAACATTTCTAGATGAATTTTTCATTGTTTACTTAGATGATATTTTGATATTCAAAGAATCAAGAGATGAACATGTCATGCATGTGAACAAGGTACTTGATCTCTTGAAAAAAGAGCAGTTATTTTTAAAGATGTCAAAGTGTGAGTTTGGCAAGACTTATTTAATGTATTAGGGACACATTGTTGGAGGAGGTGATTTGAATATAAACCCTTCCAAAGTAGAGGTCATCCTGAATTGGCCCAAGTCCAATATAGTTACAGAGGTGAGAAGCTTTCTTGGGGCAGCACAATATTGGAGGAAATTCATTGCTAATTTTTCTTCCATTGCAGCTCTGTTACATGCATTGACAAGTGTCAAGAAAGTTTTCCATTGGGGAGATATGAAGAAAAAATCATTTGATGCCTTAAAGCAAAAGATAATTTCAGCACCGTTATTGGCTTTTCCAGATCTTAGATAGCCATTTGAGATCAAAACAGATGCAAGTGATTATGCCATGGGAGCAGTTCTCATGTAGCATGGTAATCCTATTTCATTTCATTATGAAATTTTTAATGGAGATGTGACTAACTATCCCACCTATGACAAAGAGTTATATGCATTGGTACAAAGTGTAAAGAAATGGAAGCACTATTTGATGGGGAAAGAGACTATTATCCATACCAACTATCAGCCATTGCATTACTTGCAATCACAGTCAAAGTTGCAGCAATCAAGACATTTCATATGGATGGGATTTCTACAAAAATTTCATTTGGTTATCAGGTATAAAAGGGGAATCTACAATAAGGTAGTTGATAAGCTCTCTAAGCCTATTGTAAATTCATCTATTATACTCAAGAACAATTCAGTTATTCATGAAAGTTACATTGAACAATATGCATATGATAGTGATTTTCAAGATGTGTATGAAAGCTTGAGTCAAGGAAACCAAAATGAAGAGTTAGATTATCATGTGCATAACAGTTTGTTGTATCACTTGGGAAAGTTATGTATACCACGGGGACAAATAAATAGTATCATAAGGGGGGCACACACTTCATTGATTGTTGGACATTTCGGTGTAGGCAAGACAATAACGAGTCTCCAAAGGTATTGTTATTGGCCACGCATGATTGATAGTGTATCTCATTTTATTAGAAGATGTTCTTTATGTGCAATAAGTAAGCCTACTAATAGGAAACTTGGATTGTAAACTCCACTTTTGGTTCCTTCACATGCTTGGGAGAGTATCTCAATGGATTTTGTAGGTGGTCTTCCAATGTCAAGGAAAGGTCATGATTACTTTTATGTTGTTGTAGATAGGTTCAACAAAATGTGTCTTTTGATGCCATGTAAGAAAAAAATTACAACTGAACAAACCACTCATCTTTTCTTTCAAAATCTATGGGTTCATTTTTGTCTTCCTACTTCTATTGTAAGTGATCGAGATTCCTGGTTTGTTGGGAATTTTTGGTCAAAATTATGGGACATGATAGACACAAAGTTGAAAAAGAGTACAAATTTAATCCGCAAACAGATGGTCAGACTGAGGTGGTAAACATGATAGTCATTCATCTTCTTAGAGGTTATTGTAGCAAACATCCCAAGTTGTGGGATGAACATTTGCATTACATTAAACATGCATACAATAGGGAAAAGCATTATTCCACAAACACATCGCCATTTGAGGCATGTTTTGGGTACCTTCCAAGATCGACTTTGGACTTCATCTTTGAGAAAGATGTCGCTATAGATGGTCATAGTGACATAGATAAGGCAAGGAATTTCATTGATAAAATTCAGTTGGTACATCACATAGTGCAAGAACAACTTGAAAAGAGTCAAAGCAACTATAAGGCAAGGCATGATAAACACCGTGTTGATCAAAAATTCTAGGTTGGAGATTAATTTTGGTTATATATCAACAAATAAATATTTCAAGGGGAAGGTAAAAAGCTCAAGCCAATCCATTATGGTCCATTTAAAATTCTAGAAATTATTGGTACTAATGCATTTAAGCTAGATTTTTCTCCTTATATGCAAATATGTCTTGTCATTAATGTTGAGAATTTTAGATTGTTTGAGCCTCATTTGATTGATGATAAAGGAGAGAATGTTCAACTGCCATCAATAGATGATTTCTTGCTAGAATATCTTGATGAACTTCAGCAAGATCTCATACTTGAAAGAAGAACCAGAAATTCAAAGAGAGGGAATGTTGAATACCTTAGAGTGGGACTCAAGGGACAAAATCCTTCAAAGGCCAAATGGATGGAGAGTGAAAGGGTGAGGAATTTGTACCCTCACCTGCTGAATAATTGATAGTATATTTTGGGGTCCAAAAGGCTTCTAGTGGGGAGGAATGAGCAAAGGCTCAGTATTTAGATCAAAAATGAAAGTGCTCATAAATGCTCCAAACTAGAACAACCGGATAGAGCTCATCGCCAGGATTCCAACACAAATCATTTCATCAAAATCCGAGTTCGTATGAGTAAGTTATGGTCTATTGTATGTTTTATCAAATAGGTAAAAAAATGTGCAGAACAGTGACAGAATGATGAGCTAGCAGTCCAGTAATTACCTCAGGAATGCAAGGAATATTCTTCAATTTTCAGCCAATGACACTATGACAAGTGTTACAATCAAATTCACCAATGTTGCTTGGGGAAGTTGAAATTTTCTTCCTATTTCTAAGGTCGAAATTTTAATTATATGGTGATCATTATTTTCATATGGTGGATTTTGAACCAATGGAGAAGGGCCACATGGAGTAGCTGTAGGCTACCACATGCCCTCCCCCATGGCAAGGATGGATGGGATTATTTTATTGCAAGTTCAAATTCGAAGGTTGTATGGGCACAAATGTTATTTTAAATCCAAATTTATATCAAACGTCGGATGAACGAAATATATATTATTAACCAAGGTACGAACCCAAAGGTTCATTCAACAAAAATTATTGACCAAGGAGGGGCGGAGGTCAGGATCGACCCTGTGACCACCCCCATACAACTGTCAAGACCTACCGCCATACTATCATAATGATCCTTGATAACATAAGGATCCCACGTATATTTAAAGTTTTATTGTGCCAAGGTTGGGGGTCTAAAGGGGACCAACCCCCTCCCATATGTCCAAGCGCGGATGTCGAAGGATATCACTGTTCACGGTGGAGATTTAAATGGAATTTAAACCTTGTTTCACGTGCCTCTAATCTAGGATTAAGACCATAACCCACAATTAACGCTAAAACGTGCTTTGCGCTAACTACTCCTTAATCACACTTAAATCCACACTTATCTTAAGTTTAATGACGGTTTAAGTTATTGGCGGACTTGGCAGAGCCCGCCAAATGCGGCGGAAGCTCCACTTTTAGTGGAGCTATCTAGCGAACTTCCAGTTTTAGTGGAGAAATAGTAGGAAATTTTGGTTTTTCCATAATTGAGGCAATTTTTGACCAATTTTGGCTCAGAAAGACTCATTCTTGGTAGATTTTGATGTTTTGGAGCCATTGGAGAAAGTTTTAGAGGAAACAAGAGACCATAAACAACACTTTTTCACAATTGAAGCTAATACAAAGGCCCATGCCATGGAAGATAGACCAAGGAGATGTAGCCCAGGAGGGGTGAAATCCTTCATCAAAACCATGTGTATTGGACTCAATTGTCTTTGTTTGTTTTGTTTTATGTGTTACTATTCAACATTTAGTTTCCATGCTTTTATGTTCATTAATTACACTTAATATCATCAATTTTGTTGATTTATCAATCATAAGCACATGTATAAACCCTTGTACAAGAAGCAAACCAAAGCACGTTTCATATTAAATATGAAATTGATACTAACACAACATTAAATAACAATAAATTTCAGATCACTCCTCCCCATCCTTTATCATAGCCACTTCCTAGATCAAGGATAATCTCATGTCAAATGGAAGTGTAACTGAGCTCTCTTTGTATGCATCCAATTGGATCTAAATCTTCTCCTCTTGATAGGGTTGAATTATATAGGCTTATTACATCCTCTCGGAGAATGTATCTAGTCACCTAGGGGATTGAGAAGTTGGGAAAATTCAATAATAATTGACCCCTATATAAATCAAGGACGAGTAGGTCAATTTGATCTCCTTGAGAATGATAGACTCTATAATATTTGACCATGATATCTCCCAGTATAAGGCAACTGAGAAATTGTATTTCTAGGTCATGCATTGAATCACAGTGACCACATACATAATGTTTGTATCATCGTAGAAACCATCATGATAAAGTATAAACATTGAGAATAAAGTGTGCATTAGGGTCAACAATTCTAACAATGGAAAGTAGTCTCTCTTATTGACTCAAGGTGAGAAAATTATGATATAGCAATGGCTAGTGATTGTAGTGAAAATCATAATTGGTATATTGAAATATTTCCGAATGGTACAAATATATTGTATTTTCTCATTTCTCATAATAAACAAAGGTTGTGAAGGACCATGTGTGTGATGAAAGCACACTAGCACACTAGAGACATGAAATATTTGGGAGGCATGCACACTTTATTATGATTTTCAAAGCAATGAATGAGGAGACGTACAAAAAAATGACAAGTATATATTTTTATTTTATTTGCTTTCACATAAGAAAAGCAGGGAAAATTTTAGGGGCTAATATTCGCAAGTGGGCTAATTTTCCATGCTTTTTCAAAAAAACAAATTCGCCAATTTCCATTTTTTCTAAAACGATTCGCCCCAATTTTATTGTACACCATTATTTTACCTTAAAAATCGCCAAATATTATATTGACTAATATAAAATCATTGGAAATCTAAATATTTCTACAAAAATATCACCAAAATTTTTACAATTTGCATATTAGGGACTAGTAAGATTCACCAAGGTTTCTAAACTTTAATATAAACTTCCATCCTTAAAATTTTCCCTGAAGGAAAGGTGCCAAATTTAATATTTTATGGTAAAGTGATGATTATATCAATAAAGTGAGAAATAAAGATAAAAGGTACAAGGTTTAAAGAATTGCATTTAATGCAATTACTTGAAAAATGGTATATTGTTTATTTGAAAAAGTTGTTTAAAAGAATTATATTATAAAAAATATAAATAAAAGAGAGAAATGAAGGGTGTCATTGTTTAAATGAAATTCAAGTGGGTTGGGTTCTGTATAAAAAAATTTGAATATTGTATTGTGAAAGCTAGATGCATACCAGGCACTTTATATAAAATGCGTCATACAAAATGTAGACAATAAGTTTATTGTTGTAAAGAGCCATTCAAGTCATGTTAAAGTCATCAAAGTCATTTCTTATTATTTTCCAAGTTAATATTGTTGTTATTGAGTTATGATTGGCAATATAGTCATGCAAAATTGCTCAAAGTCAACACTGAGGTCAATGAGTCATTAAAAGGTTAAATCAAGAAAAGAGAGTCATGGAATGTGTTATTGGTTATGAAGAATGGTGCATGTTCAGTGGTACCTGACACCCAAGTGTAAATCAAAAGTAAAGTGCAATTAAAGGTTAATATTATAATATCATATCTATATAATGAGTTAAATCAAGATATTTTATTTCAAATAATGCCATTAGTGCATCAATTAAGTTATCCAATTTAGTTTCATATATTAATTTGTTGGATATTGATATCACTCTAAATAATGAGTTAAATCAAGCTAATTTATGTCAAATAATTTCATTAGTGCATCAATTAAATTTTCTAATTTAGTTTCATAGGTTGCTTTGCTAGATATTGATATCACTCCAGTGAAGAAACATATTTTGTAACCATGTATTTGTATAAAGAAGATTTCCTATGTTTTTTTGGATAGAGGCGCCCTTCCTACAAGAAACTATTTATGTAGGTACAATGAATAATTATGCATGAAGATGATAAAATCATATAACATAAGAAGACAAAGTAAAAAATAAAAGAGAATAAGAATGCATTAATGAAGCAAACAGATGAAGAATAATGAAGAAGTGAACTCTATGATAGAATAATATGAGAGAGAATAGTGCAAGATGCAGAAAGAAGATGATGAATTGAGTAAAGAAGGAAAAAAGTATGAAGAAAATGCAGCAGTGATAGGCCAAGGACAAAGGAAGAAAGTTGATGCATCGGAAATGAAGTAGAAGAAGCAACTAAAGAAGAAGAAGAAAAAGAATGAAGCAGTAGAAGAGAAATGTCATAAGAGAATATAAGACAAGTGAAAGAAGAAAAATAAGATAATGATACAGGAAGAAATACATGAATCAAGGTAAATAATATTGTGTGTTCAAAATTGAGATGCTAATACAATGAATCGATGAAAAAAACATCCCTAAAAGTTTAATGGTCCCTAAATTTTTGAATGTTGGAAAAGAAATGTTTGATATGGAAAAGGAAAGGGATAGATTATCCTAATTGTACTTGAATTGATGTGATGTAACCATGATGAGGCAATTATACCCCTACCCCACTTTTTTGTGTATCTAGGGTAATCGGCAACTTGGTTAGGCTCGTACTTTCATGATGTTAGCACTCCACCAGTTCTCCAAAGGATGAAAAAGAGACCGACAAAGGTAACCACAGACCACTTTGACCTAGTAGCTAGCCCTACCAGGCTGAGATGGCTCTCTCAATGAGATCAAAATCAAGGATCGACTATGACATGAAATATATTAGGCTAGATGTGATAAGCTCAGGTAGATTTTGAGATTTTTAGGGTTTGATGTTGGATCAGGGATGAAACCAAGTAGTTAGGTCTAGGTATCAAAAGGGTTTACAATTGCAAATATATAAAGGAGCAAGGTAGTAGTGGATCTATGATGGCTTTACAGTTTTGTAGGTATGGTGGAGGGTCTGAAAAAGTAGAAGGATTTAATGAGCATGTTTAATCAAGAATTCATTAAACTGGAAGCATGAAACACAAAATGAAATTTCCATATCAACAGAGATAAATTAATATAATTTTGCCTATGAACTATAAGGAAATCCACTGAATATACAAGATATGGAAAGAGGAGAAATATATCATTCATAAAAGACTATAACAGAGAAAGGACATGATCATAAACTCACTACACATGAATTCCTAAATAATAGTTGCAACTTCATCCTTTGATTTATGACTATGAAAGTAAAGTACAAGCTACAATAGTTACAATCCTCTAATGTCCAACTAGTCAAATGACTCTTAAAATGATATATATAGACCAAAAAAACATCTCCCCTCTCTTAGGGGTCGAATCCATCAGTTTTGGATCTGATTACATGATATGCTCAACAAAACCCTAATGTCTAGTGGAGGTCAACCAATTCACCTCATCATAGGAAACTAGATACATTTTACCAAAAATTACATCAACAAGCATGTATCTACCCTATTTTAGTATTTACAAACTCAGTTACACTTCATGACATCAAAAAATCATCATCATTCATCAATTACACATGTAAAAATTAAAATAGGTCAAACTGCTTGTGAAAAATGCCTCCTGGAGAAAGCACATTGTGCTTGGAGAAAGCGCAACGTGCTGGGAAAAAAGCAATTTGAAGGCCTTCCAAGTGTCCAAATCTCGATCTGAAAGTTTCTATGGATAACCCTAGATGTCTGCTACATGATAGGATGTTTAAGAACTCAAAAATGTGTCTTATAGCCCTCCAAATATTTATTCTCCTTAGAGTACTCAGAAAGCGTAGCGTGGCCTCCAAAAAGAGGCCAGAAAGGCCATTTTTTGCTAGTTTTTGGGCATTTTGACCCTCCAAAAGTGGCTAACGTGGCTCCAATTTTGACTAGGATTGAATTACTCATCAGGAGGAATTCACTAATGCTGAGAATTCATCCATTGGACCTCCCTGACAAAAACAGAGAGTGGCCCATGTTGCACTTTTACTAATGTGACAAGTTTTCAAAATTGCCAATTTTGACCAAAAACTCACAAATTTTCTGCAAACATAGGGCTAAAATTTAGGTCAGTATCCCTCTAACCATAAGGTTTTTTGTAAAACTGAGAGTTTTTTTTTTTATTTGGCATGTTTTGAACAAAAACCTCCTCCAGTTTTGAAAATTACTTTCCCATTTGGTCAGAATTAAATTTTAACGTTGATCACTCAAAAACTGAAGAAAATGCAGAGTGATTGGGAAAAGTGACTTTTGCAGGCCTTTCCGAGGTCAAAATCAAGATATTAATATAACATTGGAAATATTAGGATTTAAATACACAATGGAGTCATAAATCACTTCAAACACCTTCTCCAAACCCCTGGAAAAATGTCTTGAAGTCAAGTTGTCCAGAAGTGAAAAAAACATCCTGTCACAGTTGTATTTTTTGCATTTATCCCAAATCATAATAACTGTGTATACACTGAAGAATTTTTTTGTTCCTTGGTCTATTATGGACAAAACCATCTTTCACTTTTGGAAAATTCATCTATATTTGGTCAAAAACACATTTGAAGAAAAATTGTCAATGTGTGCAATGTAAAACCCTAGGCAGCCCATATCTTGGAAAGGTGAAGCTATGATTTCTTGGAATTGTGGACTCATACCTAATGATATGACCTGATTTTAAATTGTAAAACTCACTCCTGCAATGACGACCTTATCTCTCCTAAGGTTAGTGGAAAACAAGCTTGTGAACTTGGCATGATATTTGACTTGTTGAATTTGCTCACAAAACCTTAAACACCCTACATTCTTGAAAACATTGCTTGCCCAGTGAGGAGGAAATCAGCTCATGAGTGTTGAGTGGTTCAAATATTAACATTGTCCTCCCTTTTTTTAAGTCCTCTTATCTCCCCCCATATGTACTTTTCAAGGGGAAAACCCTAATAGTGAAAAATAGGGGAAGGGAGTAATGGAGTAGGATGGAGAGGTTAGGAGAGGGAAATGGGGATGGGAAAAATTATGGAAGTATGGAAGGGTGTTAGGAAGGTTTAGTAACTAGAATGGGAGGTAATTATGGTAGGAGTAGACCTAGGGAATTTTATTACAGGTCTACTTCTAGGAGGCTGCCAAAAATGCAATGTAGGGATAGTGGTGTGGTGTAGGGGCTAGGGTTTGGATGTAGAAGCTTAGGGAGTGAAAGTGAGGGGGTGTGAGGGCTTCAAGGATTGTATTTGGATGTGGTGAAAGGGAAAATAATTTGAAATGGTCTTTTATAGCTTGTGATGGTCACTTTTCTTCAAGTAGTGGGATGGCCCACTACATGTTTTTTCACTTTGCTCTGAAAAATTGTAGCTTTGAAACTTTCTTATGCAGCTTTGGAATTTGAAACTTATTACATAATATGAAACATAAATTACATTTGAAAGCAAATTCATAGAATAACTCTAACTATTACCACTACTCATTTGCCGAATTTTTGTATGGAATGACATATTTTGGATGACTGAAACCCTAATGACCTAATGGTGACACTGAAATAAATGAAATCATGATGATGTTGACTGAAATTATGATGATGATATTTCAATAATAATACACTCAAATAAGTGATGAAAAGGACCGACATGTAATTTTTTGAAAGGTGTGGAAATAGCCCTAGACACACTATCCAGTGACCAAATTTTTATTTGAAGACCTATTGAAACCATGAAAATTTGACTCGAAACCCTAATAAACATTTTAAAAGAGCCCATTTGATCACTGGTGATAGGAAAAAATGACTGACACTAACACATCACACAAGGTCAATTCCGACCATGACCACTATACCTCTAGGTGAACCCATGTGTGCCCCAATGCATGACCCACATGGCTGGCTAGGTAGATTTCAACCTTGAATCACATACCTCACAAAGACTCCATATAACAACAATCACCAATCGCTCTACCCCTCTATGGGTTCAGTAAGTATAACCCCATTTATGAGGTAGTGGTGTTGAATAACCACTTGTCATGAAGGAGGAAGTGGTGTTGAATAACCACTTGTGATTTTTGTGAGAGAGAAAGGTTTGTGGTCATTTGAAATTTCTTGATGTAAGTTGTATGTTTGTGATAAGCTAAAACCACTTGATGTGATGTGGAAAGCAGAAGCCACTTGAGGTGTTTATGGGTATGGGTAATCCAATAAAACCCAGGTTGATTATGATGTTGATAATGTAGGGGGAGTTGAATGTACAAATATAGAGATATGTTGCTAAACCATGCACAAGAAAAGGTTTCCTAGAGAATCGACAGATAAAGCATCTAGAAATCCATGTATTATGGTGGATGGTAACTTTTTTATATGGACTTCAACAAAAAAAAATTGTTATGTTTCATTAGGTATATTATCAATGATGAATATAAATGGAAATGAAAGGAGAAGGAACAAAAAATACAAAAGATTGAAGCTTGAGGATGGGAACAGTTTAGATGATAGTTGAAGATAGAGAATTCATAAGTACTTGTTAACGGGAATTATGATGGAATAAATTCTACTTATGAATAATATTTAATATCTAAATTATGTGATGAGAAATGTAATGATGTATACCAAGCATAAAATTTTGCAGGAAGGTTAACAGATTGATAGGAATGAATGAAAATAGGGATGGATATTTAGTGAGAGATTCATGGGAATATTTAAAGAAAGAGTTGTAGTGGTAATTTCAATAAAATTTTCAGATATAATGTATATTTTTTTGGTAACCATAATTATATATAATGACCATTTTCTCCTTAGATATATCCCAAAATTTGGATATTTAGATGCAAACCACTTGTGAAAAATATATCCAAAATCCATGTGTACGCACCCCTTCTTTAAAGTTTCTTTTAAATATATTTGTAATTCTTTATGTTCTAGTGTGCTCATCCTATATGGCTGATTGAACATTAAGGCATTTGTAGGTACCAAATATATAGATTATTCAATATCCCTTCTAGGTAGTAAACCTAGGACTTCAACAAATATATCTTCAAATTCCTTAAGTACCCAAAAGTACTCAATGTGTGGTTCTTAGTCATTGGTTGCCTCTTCCATGTGGGTTGCATAAATTTGGCACCCTTTCTTAAAAAAAATATTTAATTGCATGGTTGATATTTCTTTATATAAATTCCCCTTACAATTGTCTTTGTTTTCCCTTCTTCATCGATGCAAGTGAATGATTTATTATAACAATCTAGTATTGCATGGATTTTGGGTATATTTTTTCCAAGTGGTTTGCATAAACCATCCAAATATCAAAAATTTTGGACATATCTAGGGCCCATTTAGATGATATTATAAGTATATATTGTAAACCAATCAAGGTCGGATCTACGTGGCACTTTAGCTATACTACATGGAAATATTGAAGTCTACATACTCACAAGGAATCCAAAGGTATTTTTTTTTAATGTAAATTAGATATGTAGTCATAATTCAATTGTACTAGTTGTTCTATCAATTATACTATATGTTATGTCACACATTAAAATTTTATGCCAATAATGAATTATAAACCTTTGTTTTTATTTTACCCAGTCAGTGTCATATAAACCTTCACAATTATGCCAACCTAAAATGATAACCACCTATTAAGATTACCACATGATTTTCTTGCAAATTTTCAAGAACAAGTCATATATACATGGAGATTAAATTGGGTCAAATGCAATTTTCATAGTATAAATCATATTAATATATTGAGTACCAATCATTTTAACATTATAAATTAAATTAAATTAAATATTTGGGTATTGGATAGTATAAATCATATTAATGTATTGAGTACCAATCATTTTAACATTATAAATAAAATTAAATAAATTACTTGAGTATTAGATTTCATAATTTTCTAGGAAGTTTATTGACTATCTTATATTTTTAAATCTAATTTTGAAATCATTTTTAGACTTTTAGATAGGAGAAATAATCAAGGATTGGGAATATGTGAAAAGTGAGAGAAATAAAAAAAAAAAAAATAAATAAAAAAAAAAAAACTAGATAAATGAAGATCAAAGCATATGCGCATGGACAAACATGTTCAAAATCCTAAATCATATATAGGCATGTGTGTAAGGAACTTTGATTTTTTATATAACAAGAAAGTCCTTTATTAGAAAAAGAAAAGATTTACATCATCATTATTGATAAAAACACGAAAATTAAAGGACCTCCCAATTTATTTTTAATAAATTATTGAGAATGTTATAACAAAAGGTATCATGAAGTTGAGGGAGAGAATTGAGTGATAGATTAGTATAAAAGTTATTTCAAAAATATTAGGCTCCAATACTATTATTATTAGTAAAATAATAAATTTGATCAATGTCCATTTTTCACTTTCATGTATTGAATTATTTTCTTGTTTAAACATTTTCTTTAATATGTATTTATGAGATACAAGATTATTTATGATATTATTTTTGAATAATTCGTATATATATATACACGAGCTTAAATAGTTGTGGATTTTGTGAATTGTTTTTTTTTATGATTCAAGAAGTAATTTTTTCATAAATTTACTTTTATTTATTTAAAATAATTGTTTATATATATATATATATATATATATATATATATATATATATATATATATATATATATATATATATATATATAAATTGGATCAGTTTAGGTTTAAATAAATTTGTATGACTCGTGCACACATAAGTGTATAAAATCTCACTTCATGTCTTTCAATTACAAAAGTAAAATGGGTTTATCTTAGGTTTTTTAGATGAATTATTGAGATCTTACTTACCTAGGTTCAATTCTTACATGTGACACGATGAGCTTTGATGTAATGGCTATAACCCTTGTTGTTGAGAATGAATAGTCACTCAAATATTATAACATGTATATTCCTCATATGAAATATAAGGTGTTTTCCATGTGAAAATAATTATAGTACCTTTAGATTACATATATTTCCATTTATATGGATAGTGTATCCTATCCAACAATTATTTTTTGGTGAAAAGTAGGCCCGCATACTAGTGGATATCACCATAACAAATGAAACTATGTCTCATTAAGATTTTTCATTTGGTGATACTCCCTCATTATTGTTGGAATAATTTGTCCAACCATCAACAATTTTGGCACTAGAAGGAGTTTCAGTTATTTTGAATGACAGGAAAGGATTCACATTTATTTAATCCATTTAGTTCATCCCATACACCATCCCAAATGGTTCCAATAACTAAAGAACCTGAATAAATTCCATAGTCTTCACAATCTTCTAAATCATTCATATCATAACCATCAATACATTTTCCTAATCCACAAAAACTTGAATCCTAGAGTAATTGATGGCCCTAAGTATTATAACCACAATGTTGAAACTCGTGAGGGTATCGAATTTAATTATCAACTCGAGGTTCAAAAAAACTTTAGAGGTGTCAGCACTATGTGTGTAGTATGTAATGCATTCGTCTTTGGTTGATTTTATTCAACTAATGGGAAACTAGGTTGTAAAGAGACCACTTTTTCTATCTAGGCTATAAGAAATACTCATAAATTACAGAAAAGAAAAGAACAACAAGTAAACATATACTAGTTACAAGAAAGTAATGGAAAAAAAGTGAATATAATATAATTTGTAGAAAAGTAAATGACATATAGTAAACCTATTCTAGTTGCAGAAAAGTAAAGAACAAAAAGTAAACATATTCTAGTTGCAGAAAAGTAAATAACAATAAAATAACCATATTATAATTACAGGAAAGGAAATAAAATTATTTCAAGAAAGCTAGAAAAAAATCTATTATATTCTATTATGCGTGGTAAAGCAACTTGCAATTGAAAGAGAACATTCAAACATTAAACCCTAATTTGTAGAAAAAAAAATCAATTTTGCTACAACTACTAGGTTAAGCATTCTAGTAGGCCTCTAAACTTTTAAATTCCATCTTCAGGGTATAGTGTTCATTGTAATTTGTGCTAAGAAGCATGAACATGATTTAAGTGGAAATATGGAGGCATTATTATGCAATCTATGGACCTATACAAGATGCCCATGTTTTTCTATAGGAAACAAAGTCAGGAATAGTTTTATGTGCTACATGCAGTTTGAGAGGTGAAGTGGGGTTAGAGAAGGGTAAAGACATCTTTCCCAAGCATAGGTACCTTTGATGGATCAGTTCATGAAAAAAACATGAAAATATGGAGTTTCTTATAGCTTTTCAAGACATAAATTTATGCACTAACATATTGTAGAAATGTGTAATAGTGAGCAATGATATGGTGATATAAGTGAGATAAGTGCACAAAAAGAGCACTAAATATACCCAACAATTATTGTTTAAATTAAGAGCTATTTTATAACTAAAATAAGAATGCATGAATGGTTGATAAACTAATTAGCTACAGAAAATAAAATAACAGAAAGGATAAGTTGAATTATTAAATGAAAAGAATATCATTACATGAAATAAATTATTTCTATATGTATTTTGGAAAGATGCATAAACATACTTGGAGACAAACTCATTGACTAACCCTAAAAAGACAATATATCCAAACATGGGATTTGTATAAATGTATGACTAAACTAAATGCATGGAAATTAATAATACAAGAAGGGGTCTTCAGCACCTGGGTTGGGCCCCAACTCAAGGAGACTCAAGTCCCTTAAAGTAAAATTAGTAAAGAAACCGAAGAGTGATTCTCATTAACCAATAAATGTGCGCATACATGAAATATTATAGAACTAAAATATCAGGAAAAAAGCCTTCAATATTACTAACTATAATCTCCAAAATTTTGAATCCTTAATGGGCCACCTAGTCCCCTTGTTTATACAAAAAATGGTTTAGGGGAAACCTCCTTGAAGAGAGGGATGGTTCCCTCCAAAAATTATTGAAAGTAGGATTTGTTCCCTGATGACTTCACAGCTATAGGGAAGTGATAATAACCTTGATCCAGCCATGTTTTTATTATTCTTTAGCAAGGGACAAGCCCTGTATTTTTCTCTTGCTGGACTCTTGTGTGATATTAATTCTTAACCCTCCTAAGAACATATTAAAGATGAAAAATACATTATTAAGTGTATAAGGAAAGGATAAATGTGCCTAGGAAACGTTAGATGGGACTTAAGTTGTCCCTATTTGGGAAGCCCATCATACACCCTACTAAAATTGTTTCTCATTCTCTTAGCAATCTAGTCATCTTAATTTTTATGTTTCTCTCCATTCATTCTCATGAGGGTTTTTCTGACATCCCAGGTTGTTGTAGAAATTATATAAATTATGTGTTATATGTCCAATATTCTCCTAATCTCACACTATTTTAACTTCATGAAAAATACAGAATCTATTCCACCATTGATCATTTGCGGAAATTAAATCAAGATTGCAATGCACACATGAAACAATCAAAACTCACACACACATTAACATAGTTGTTTTAGCGAGAAAGCCTAAAGCTGAAAACCCCAAATATCTGTATATAATATATGTCATATAGATCATGTAACAATCCTCATACAAAGTTGATCATATCAAGTTCTCAGTACAATACAATCGCTACAAACTAATCAGGCCCAATCTTGCAAATCCATGCACCGATCTTTGCCACCTGCTAGCCTGCCTCTACTGCGTAATCCCTATTGAAGAATGGCTCTGAATGAACTCGAATTAATCCAGCCTTGCTCACGCAATCCTCATAGGCATCTCCACTAAGTGTTGGATGCAATCAATGCATCACTATAGTCACACTTGCTCTTTCACCTATCTCTCCACTGGTCTCCACTGAAACCACCATGCACTATAGTTAACTGATGTATTCTTCAGTTGATTAATGAGTTATTATTTAGTGAATTAATTAAATAATTAATTCAGACCACTCTCACTAGTGTATCATTCAGTTATACTAGATACATCTAGCTCAACTGAGTCTAACTGAGTTAAACTAAATACAACTCCACCAACTACTTCTCCAACTCTACCAAACTCTGTCACATGAGTTCTAACTGAAGTCCTCCATACAATAGCTCCAGTAAACCCTCAGGAATAGCATAATTCCTTCTGTCAGCTGCTTTGCCACATCTGTGCACTTAACTGAAGTGCTCCAAGAGAATAAGAGTCCAAATATTATTAAGAGCTAATAATATTCGACATATATATTTTTAGACTGGAAATCTAAAAAAAGACTCTGCCCAATATGTCTAAAAATAGAAGTCCATATATTTTTTCAACTTGACCAACCATCCACAAATAGCATCCTGCAACTCGTAGAATATGATCAACATTTCTAAAAATAGGCATATTCTAAAAATAGACTTTGCACCAAAAATCACTTGTGTGGGCCCCACCTAGTTTAGGTGATTATTTTCCAACTAGGATCAAGGGTGACGTTTCAGGATGCCTCCTTCACTATTTCTTGTTGCACTCTTCAACACTCCCTCTCAACAAGAAAGGATTGTCTTTGCATGCAACATGCAACTCCATGCATTCGCCCTACAACCTTTGCAAGTGCCCTGCAACTCCATGCACCTGCTTTGCAACTCTTCCGAAACTGAAAGGCTCCAAACAACTCAATCAGTCTTAATGCATATATCATCAAAGTCTTCAACTTCTGTTGGTACCAACTGCACATGTCTTCAGGAACCACTGCGTTGTTGAACTCTGCACCCATGCACTTTTCACTTGTTGTTAACTATAAACCACGCTCCAGTATCTAGCACTGTCACTTTGATCTTCCTGCATCAATCCAACTAATTATGCTACTGTTTCTCTGTGGGCTCCTCGTATCTAGGTTCAATTCATGAGATCCACACCATCTCAATGAATCCTGCCCAGAAATCTCCTCTTGGGATTACTCATGCATGTCGCCCCACCTCTCACCTGGTGGTATAGCTACATGCACTCCCTCTGCCCATATGGCACAAAATTTCTCTGCATGAGTGGTTTCTCCCACTCCATTATCCTCATCTTGTGGTTGCTTCACATCCTGAGGTTCAGTCTTACTTGCATGCAAATCTTGCTCCCTCTCAAGCTTCAATTGCATGTCTTTCTTGCACTTCCCAACAATAGGAAGCTCTGTAGAAATCCCATCTACTTCAAGCCTGTAGAGATTCTTCACTCGAATCCCAACCTTCTTGACTTGTCCTGTTGCTTTGTACTGAAGGAAAAACTTTCCTTCTCTAAAGACAACATCATAGCCTTTATCCTCTAACATTGCGACTGAGATTAAATTCTTCTTTAAACCTGGAACATGCACAACATCTTGTAAAAGAATGAGTTTACCTGATTACCTCTGAAAGGTAATGGTACCAATGTCGGTCACATTGTATCATCCATTGTCGCCCAACTCAACATGCAACTGGAGATATTTCTCCACCAAGTCACTAAAAAGACTCACATCTCCCGTCATGTGAAAGGAAGCACCACTATCAAAGTACCACCCCGATCCCAATGCACTAGAAACCATACATGCGATCAATGAGAAGTCAAGCTCAAATTGTGAGGCAAGATCCTCACCAGCTGCAGCTCCAGCAACCATCTTGTTCTTCTTCTTATGTGGACAATTAGTGGCGAAATGCCCATGTTCGTGATAGTGAAAACACTTCACTTTGGACATGTCATTCTCTTTTCCATCTTCACCGGCCTCAAATATAGAATGGAATTTCTTCCCCTTCTTCTTCTTTTCCTTGGAAACCAAATCGCAATCCTCTTCATCATCATGCTTTGATGAAGAGCCATCCCTGGTACTCTACCTTATCTCCTCCTGCACAAGATCCGACCAAAGTCACTCCCATCCTGTCAGTTTCTCCCGTCCATTGACAGAGTCTTCGTAGCTAGGCCAACTCTTCGGAAGCCCAAGGAGAACCAAGCTCACCAAGTCTTCTTCATCAAAAATAACTCCTACACTCCCAAGCTCATACCTGCAGTGGAAAAACTTTTTCAAGTATACCGGAATAGTGTCATTCTTCTCCATTTTTATTTTTCTGAGCTTGTCTTTAAGTGCCAACTTCCTCTGGTCACTTCTACTTTGGAACAAGTTTGTCAAAGCCTTCCACATTAAGAATGGAGTGGCTTTCCCATGAAGGCTGGACACAATGTTGTCCTTCACACCTTCCAACAGAATCCTTCGACACTTTTCTACCTTCTTTTTCCATGCGTCAAGTGTGGCTGCATCGCTAGAACCAGGCTTTGGAATATCAGCATCTATGAAATCCTTCAACTCATTATCATCCAGCACCGCCTCCATCTTGTCCTTCCATGCAATATAATTTGAGCTACCATCAAGGGCATAATCCAATCGCAATCTGTTGAAAGACATTTCAATGAATGCTCAACTTCAACACTGAGAAAACACTGCAGCAAATTCGAATTCCACCAACACAAAACTCAATCGCTTCAATAATTGCAATCTGTTCCAATGATCAACTGCTCTGATACCATGTAGAAATTATATAAATTATGTGTTATATGTCCAATATTATCCTGATCTCACACTATTTTAACTTCATGCAAAATACAGAATCTATTCCACCATTGATCATTTGTGGAAATTAAATCAAGATTGCAATGCACACATGAAACAATAAAAATTCACACACATTAACATAGTTGTTTTAACGAGAAAGCTTGAAGCTAAAAACCCCAAATATTTGTATATAATATATGTCATAGATATCATCTAATAATCCTCATACAAAGCTGATCATATCAAGCTCTCAGTACAATACAATCGCTACACACTAATCAAGCCCAATCTTGCAAATCCATGCACCGATCTTTGCCACCTACTAGCCTACCTCTACTGCGTAATCCCTGCTAAAGAATGGCTCTGAATGAACTCGAATTACTCCAGCCTTGCTCACACAATCCTCATAGGAATCTCCACTGAGTTTTGGATGCAATCAATGCATCACTATAGTCACAACTGATAGTCACACTTGCTCTTTCACCTATCTCTCCACTGGTCTCCACTGAAACTGCCATGCACTATAGTTAATTGATGTATTCTTCAGTTGATTAATGAGTTATTATTTAGTGAATTAATTAACTAATTAATTCACACCACTCTCACTAGACTTGTATCATTCAGTTAGACTAGATACAATTAGCTCAACTGAGTCTAACTGAGTTAAACTAAATACAACTCCACCAACTACCTCTCCAACTCCACCAAACTCTGTCACATGAGTTCTAACTGAAGTCCTCCATGCAATAGCTCCAGTAAACCCTCAGGAATACCATAATTCCTTCTGTCAGCTGCTATGCCACATCTATGCACTTAACTGAAGTGCTTCAAGAGAATAAGATAATGTTTAGAGTCCAAATATTATTAAGAGCTAATAATATTCGACATATCTATTTTTAGGTTGGCAATCTAAAAATAGACTCCGCCCAATATGTCTAAAAATAGAAGTCCATCTATTTTTTCAACTTGACCAACCATCCACAAATAGCATCCTGCAACTCATAGAATATGATCGACATGTCTAAAAATAGACATAGTCTAAAAATAGACTTTGCGCCAAAAATCACCTGTGTGGGCCCCACCTAGTTTAAGTGATTATTTTCCAACTAGGATCAAGGATGATGTTTCAGGATGCCTCCTTCATTGTTTCTTGTTGCACTCTTCAATAGTTGTCTCATATTTAGTATCCCCTTCTATATGGAACCCTACATTTTCCTCAATTTCTTTCCATTACCTTATTTCCTCTTCGTGATTTTGATGCTCTTGTAGGCCCAGCAATAAGGGAAGTGTTAACACCAAAAAATCGTACACTATAAAAGACGCCCAAAAGTTATCTAGTAAAACATATTTTCCCGTTGAAGCATCATGAAATTTCAAAAATTTAATTCCTCCTAGCGTAGAATGTAAATGGAATTAAAAAAAATATGTATTCTCTTTATTTCCTTCGATAACCACATGTCGCGTGGTATTTCCTTCGAAAGTCACGTGGTCGAAGAAAAGTGTGACTCATCAAATTCAGGACCACTTCCCACACTTGGAAGGTGATTCTCTGACATGTGCTAGTCAAGGATAGTTGAATTAGAGTCGCCATGAAGATATGAAACCCTCTGTTATCACCAAAAAATTCTCAAAACATCATTGTGTCAACTCTACTTTTGGTCATGATTTCAAGGAGGTTTAGAAGTCATTTTAAGTCATTGGTAAAGGATAGGTCATATTACAAGTTCAAATGAGGTCTTCTAGGTCCACTCCATGATCAATAAACTCTGAAATTTTACCTTGTTTTAGTCATGGTCTTAGATAGGTGTTAGGTCATTTCATGCTTTAAAGGGTAGCTGATAGGGTTAGAGTCTCAAAAGTCTCATTTTCATTTAGAAACAAAGTTTAACAACATTATTCCATGGTTTAAAGGTCCCATCAGAAGTCATTCCATTAGTTTTAGGGTAAAATTTTTCAATCATGATAGGAATCCACGTTTTTGTAGCACATTTAGTTCAAAAAAAGTGATTTGTACTACGAAAACGCTATTTTCGTAGCGCACTATGAGGTAAAAACCATGTTTTTTCTTTTTTTAGTAGTCAAATTCTAGAGGAGTTCCTGAGAAACTGAAAAATCATTTTTAAAAAATGAAAGAGGTTTCTATTCCTAACATATTGAGCTACAAAAACCTCTTTCAGTTTCGTCAAATTCATTATGAGGTGGGAGAAATTGATGACTCAACTTC
The DNA here is from genome assembly GCA_034641835.2 of Pinus albicaulis. Classification (NCBI taxonomy): domain Eukaryota; kingdom Viridiplantae; phylum Streptophyta; class Pinopsida; order Pinales; family Pinaceae; genus Pinus; species Pinus albicaulis. Next base: position 1,129,838,177 of record CM076579.1, read on the forward strand.
CACTATGAAACTGCTGAAAGTCATTGAGAGAAAAACTCTGCTTTCTAGTTTTAGTAGTTCGCTTCAAGATTAGTTTCTGGCCACAAGAAAAGGTATTTTGGAATTCTGATGGTGGTTTTTATTAATAAAATCTCCAGCTAAAATAACCTATCTCCGTTTTCTCACAAGTGTTACCAGTTGGGAGATACAAGGCTTTCTTTGAAGCCATATTTTAAAAAATCAGAATTTTCCAGTTTACACATGTTCAAAGACAGTTTCTGGGCAATAGGAGAAGTATTTCAAAAAAAAAAAAGAGGTTTTTGTTCAAGACAGATTTTTCTCCAAATCCTCCTTCAGTTTTACAAAATACATTATGGGTGACAAGATAAAATCTCTGTCTCAACACCTATTTTTCAGATAAAAACAGGGCAGTAAGTGACATTATAAATCAGTTTTGTCATAAACAAGGAGATTACTTTTTGAGGGAAAAATATTTCAAAGTCAAATTTTTTGCTTGTTAAGATCTATGGAAATAATTGCAGAAGTTCAAATGTCCTTAAAACTGTAAACTTTGAAAAAATTGTGTAAAAGATGCATACACAGCAGTTTCGTAGCGTGCTACGAAACTGCTGTAGGTGAATTTTGGGCATGTTTCATAAGTGTTTTGGGGGTAAAAATAGCTGATTTTCAAATTTTGTTGCTGCTCATATTTCAGAAATTGCAGGATGCTATTTTTGGATGGTTGGTCAAGTTGGAAAAATAGATGAAATTCTATTTTTAGAATATTGGGCGAAGTCTATTTATAGATCATCAATCTAAAAATAGATGCATGTCGATTATTATTAGCTCTTAATAATAACTCTGGATTTCAAATGTAAAGAACTTATTCTTTGACACTTCGCTCAAAGGCCGTATGTGGCACATCAACTGACAGAAGGAATTACGCTATTCTTAAGGGTTTATTGGAGCTAATGCATGGAGGACTCAGTTAGAACTCAAGTGGCAGAGTTATGACACAGTTGGAAGAAGTGGTTATGGAGTTGTATTTAGTTTAACTCAGTTAGACTCAGTTGAGCTAGTTGTATCTAGTCTAACTAATTGATACACTAACGAGAGTGGAGTGAATTAATTAGTTAATTAATTCACAAATAATAACTCATTAATAAATTGAACAATACAACAGTTAACTATAGTGCATGGCAGTTTCAGTGGAGACCAGTGGAGAGATAGGTGAAAGGGCAAGATAGACTATCTGTTGTGACTATAGTGATGCATTGATTGCATCACACACTCAATGGAGATGCCAATAAGGATTGCACAGTCAAGGATGGAGTAATTCGAATTCATTCAGAGCTATTTTTCATCAGAGATTGTGCAGTGGAGGCAGGCTAGCAGGTGGCATAGATCAGTGCATGGATTTGCAAGATTGGGCCTGATTAGTGTATGCCAATTGTACTGTAATGAGGGCTTGTGATAATATTTCTATGCTTGTATGAGATTTTCATATGATCTTCATGTTACATAATATATATTTGGGATTTTTAGCTTCAGGCTTTCCCAGTTAAAAATTGTGTTATGTGCGATTGAATATTTTTGTTTATGCTTCACATGTGTGTGCAATTAATTTTTCCGCAAAAGATTAAAAAATGGAATAGATTCAGTATCTTGCATAAATTTAAATAGTGTGAGATAAGGTGGATCTTGGATATATGCATGCATAGTGCATATAATTTCTACATGGTATCAGAGCATTTTTTATTGAATATTGCAATTGTGAAGTGAGTTTGTGCTGGTGGAAAATTCGAATTTGCTACAAAAGATTCTTGGTGCAGAAATCGAGTATACATTGAAATGTCTTTCAACGAGTTGAGATTGGAGTATACCCTTGATGGGAGCTCGAATTACATATCCTGGAAGGACAGGATGGAGGCGGTGCTGGAGGATAATGGGCTGAAGGAGTTCATCGATAGCGATGTTCCTAAGCTGGGATCTAGCGATGCTGCATTACTTGATGCATGGAAAAAGAAGACTGCAAAGACGAGGAGGATTCTGTTGGAAGGTGTGAAGGATCATATTGTTTCCAACCTTCATGGGAAAGCCACTCCATTCTTAATGTGGAAGGCTTTGACAGATTTTTTCCAAAGCAGAAGTGACCAGAGGAAGTTGGGGATTAAAGACAAGCTCAGAAAAATAAAAATGGAGAAAGGCAAAAGTATTCCAAAATACCTCACGAAGTTTTTCCAATGCAAGGATGAACTGGGAAGTGTGAGGGTTACTATTGATGAAGAAGACTTTGTGAGCTTGGCTCTCATTGGGCTTCCGAAGAGTTGGCATAGCTACGAAGACTCTGTCAATGGACGGGAGAAACTACTGGGATGGGAGCAACTTTGGTCGGATCTTGTGTAGGTGGAGATAAGGCGGGGTACCAAGGATGGATCTTCATCTAAGAATGAATATGAAGAGAATTGTGCTTTGGCTTCCCAAGCAAGGAAAGGGAAGGGGAAGAAAAATCCTTCAAAATCCGGTGCTAAAGGCAAGAAGCAGGATTTGTCCAAAGTGAAGTGTTTTCACTGTCACAAGCATGGAAATTTCGCCACTAACTGTCCACAGAAGAAGAAGAATAAGTAGGTTGTTGGATCTGCAGCTGGAAAATACTTAGCCTTGTAGAAATTTGAATAATAGATGAATTATTCACCAAGATTATCCTGATTACACACTATTTGAGCTTCATGCATAATACATAACCTCTTCTACAATTGATCATCAATTTGCGGAATTAGAAGCAGTCGCATGCGCACATTAAACATTAATCAATCACACATATCAACACAGTATGTAATGGGGAAAGCTTATAGCTGAAAACCCCCAACTATCTGTATATTATAATGATATAGAACATGTAACAATCATAGTACAAACTCCTCACAAGCTCTCAGCACTATCTCCAATTGTTACACACTAACTAGCTCAGATATGAACAAGTCACAAGTTCAAATCTCCTCCACCTGTTAGCCTGCCTCTACTACGCAATCCAAGATGAATAATGATGAGATCCAAGTTCGAATCCCACTGGCTTGTACTGCGCAATCCTCATTGGCAATCTCAATCAATGTGTGTGCAAATCTCATGCACAAGTATAGTCACAACTGATAGTCACACTCACCCTTTCACCCACCTCTAACATTGGTCTCCACTGAACTGTCCATGCATTGCAGTTAACTGATGTGTTCTTTAGTTGATTTATGAGTTAATAATTAGTGAATTAATTAATAATTAATTCACACCACTCATCACTAGTGTATTTATCAATTAGACTAAATACAACTAATTCAACTAAGTTAAACCGAACACAACTCCATCAACTGTCTCATCAACTCCACCAAACTCTGCCACATGAGTTCTAACTGAAGTCAACCATGCAATAGCTCAACTAAACCCTAGGAATAGCATAATTCCTTCTTTCATCTGCATGTGCCACATCCGTAGCTCGAACTGAAGTGCTCCAAGAGGATAAGATAATGTTTATAGTCCAAATATTATTAAGAGCTAATAATATTCGATTGATCTATTTTTAGATTGGCAGTCTAAAAATAGACTCCACCCAGTATGTCTAAAAATATAGGTCCATCTGTTTTTACCAACTTGACCAACCATCCACAAATAGAATCTCGCAACTCATTGACCATGATCCATATGTCTAAAAATAGACATAGTCTAAAAATAGACTTTGCAACAAAAATCACCTGTGTGGCCCCCACCTAGTTTTGGTGATCACTTTCCAACTAGGATCAGGAAAGATGTTTCAGGATGCCTCCTTCATTGTTTCTTGTTGCCATCTTCAACACTCCCTCTCAACAAGAAAGGACTGTCTTTGCATGTGACATGCAACTCCATGCATTCGCCCTGCAACCTTCACAAGCGCCATGCAACTCCATGCATATGCTCTGCAACTCCTCTGAAACTGAATAGGCTCCAAACAACTCAATCAGTCTGATGCATCTATCATCAAAGTCTTCGACTTCTGCTGGGCCCAATTTCACATGTCATCAGGAACCACTGCGCTGTTGAACTCTTGCACCCATGTACTCTGCACTTGCTGTCAACTCTGATTCGCGCTCCAGTATCCGACACTGTCACTTTGATCTGCCTGCATCAATCCAACTGATCATGCTACTGCTGCGCTATGGGCACCTCGTAGCCAGGTTCAATTCATGAGATCCACACCATCTCATGAATCCTACCCAGAAATCTCCTCTTGGGATTATTCATGCATGTCGCCCCACCTCTCACCTGGTGGTATAGCTGCATGCACTCCCTCTGCCCATCTGGCACGAAATTTCTCTTCATGAGTGGTTTCTTCCACTCCATGATCCTCATCTTGTGGCTGCTCCACATCCCGAAGTTCACTATTACCTGCATGAAAAACTTGCTCCCTCTCAAGCTTCAATTGCATGTCTTTCTTTCACTTCCCAACAGTAGGAAGCTCCGTAGAAATCCAATCTACTTCAAGTCTGTAGAGATTCTTTGCTCGAATCCCAACCTTCTTGACTTTTCCTATTGCCTTGTGCCGAAGGAAAAAATTTCCTTCACTGAAGACAACTTCATACCCTTTATCCTCTAACATTGCGACTGAGATCAAATTCTTCTTTAAACCTGGAACATGCACTACATCTTGTAAAATAATGATATAAACCTGACTCCCTCTGAAAGGTTATGGTACCAATGTCGGTCGCATTGTATCGTCCATTTTCGCCCAACTCAACATGCAACTGGAGATCTTTCTCCACCAAGTCACTGAAAAGATTCACATCTCCCATCATGTGAAAGGAAGCGCCACTATCAAAATACCACCCCGATCCCAATGCACTAGACACCATGCATGCGATCAATGAGAAGTCCAACTCAAATTGCGAGGCAAGAGCCTCACCAGCTGCAGCTCCAGCAGCCTGCTTGTTCTTCTTCTTCTGTGGACAATTTGTGGCGTAATGTCCATGCTCGTGATAGTGAAAACACTTCACTTTGGACATGTCACGCTCTTTACCATCCGCACCGGATTGAGAAGAATTCTTCTTGCCCTTCCCCGTCCTTGCTTTGGCAGCCAAAGCACAATCTTCTTCATTAGATGCCTTTGATGAAGATCCATCCCTGGTACTCCGCCTTATCTCCTCTTGCACAAGATCCGACCAAAGTCGCTCCCATCCTGGAAATTTCTCCCGACCATTGACAGAGTCCTGATAGGAGTGCCAACTCTTCGAAAGCCCAAGGAGAGCCAAGCTCACCAAGTCCTCATCATCTACAGTCACCCCCACACTTCCCAGCTCATCCCTGCATTGGATGAACTTCGTGAGGTACTTGGGCATACTGTCGCCTTTCTCCATCTTTATGTTCCCGAGTTTATCCTTGAGCGCCAACTTCCTCTGGTCGCTCTTGCTTTGGAATAAATCTATCAACGCTTTCCACATCAAGTATGGAGAAGCTTTACCATGCAGGCTGGATACAATGTGATCCTTCACGCCCTCCAACAGAATCCTTCGACATTTTGTTGTCTTCTTTTGCCAAGCCTCAACTTGAGCAGCATCAGTAGGCTTTGGGACTTCAGCATCTATGAACTCCTTCAGCCCATTGTCATCTAACACCGCCTCCATCCTGTCCTTCCATGCAACATAATTCGAGCTGCCCTCAAGGGCATACTCCAATCGCAATCCGTTGAAAGACATTTGAACTTCGACACCAAGAAAACTCTGCTGCAAATTCGAATTCCACCAGCTCAAAACTCAACCGCTTCTGATCTGTGAGAACAAAGTATTTCTAGCAAAGAGATCGACTGTAGGGGCATTTACTGGATATATCACCTTTCAAAGAAAGGATGGATCCAGAGGCTACCTGGCCCGCTTACAGACTCTGTCTACCGAAATAAATTGTAATCACTGTAATAGATCCGATGATCAATTTCGCTCCGATACCATGTATAAATTTGAACAATAGCTGAATTATTCATCGAGATTATCCCGATTACACACTATTTAAGCTTCATGCATAATACATAACCTCTTCTACAATTGATCATCAATTTGCAGAAATAGAAGCAGTCGCATGCGCACATTAAAACATAATCAAGCACACATATAACATAGTATGTAATGGGGAAAGCTTACAGCTGAAAACCCCCAACTATCTGTATATTATAATGATAGAGAACATGTAACAATACATATCACAAAGCTCCTCACAGCTCTCAGCACTATCTCACATGCTACACACAAACTAGCTCAGATATGAACAAGTCACAAGTTCAAATCTCTTCCACCTGTCTGCCTGCCTCTACTGCGCAATCCAAGATGAATAATGATGAGATCCAAGTTAGAATCCCACTGGCTTGTACTGCGCAATCCTCATTGGCAATCTCAATCAATGTGTGTGCAAATCTCATGCACATCTATAGTCACAACTGATAGTAGACTCACCCTTTCACCCACCTCTACACTGGTCTTCACTGAACTGTCCATGCATTGCAGTTAACTGATGTATTCTTTAGTTGATTTATGAGTTAATAATTAGTGAATTAATTAATAATTAATTCACACCACTCATCACTAGTGTATTTATCAGTTCGACTAAATACAACTAGTTCAACTAAGTTAAACCGAACACAACTCCATCAACTGTCTCATCAACTCCACCAAACTCTGCCACATGAGTTCTAACTGAAGTCAACCATGCAATAGCTCAACTAAACCCTAGGAATAGCGTAATTCCTTCTGTCAGCTGCATGTGCCACATCCGTAGCTCGAACCGAAGTGCTGCAAGAGGATAAGATAATGTTTATAGTCCAAATATTATTAAGAGCTAATAATATTCGACTGATCTATTTTTAGACTGGCAGTCTAAAAATAGACTCCGCCTAGTATGTCTAAAAATAGAGGTCCATCTATTTTTACCAACTTGACCAACCATCCACAAATAGCATCCCGCAACTCATAGACCATGATCCATATGTCTAAAAATAGACATAGTCTAAAAATAGACTTTGCGACAAAAATCACCTGTGTGGCCCCCACCTAGTTTTGGTGATCACTTTCCAACTAGGATCAGGAAAGATGTTTCAAGATGCCTCCTTCACTGTTTCTTGTTGCCATCTTCAACAAGCCTCGCAACTTGAGCTGGATTTTTCCTTGATCGCATGCTTGGTTTTAAGCTGCATGGGATCAGTGTGGTATCTTGATAGTGGTGCGTCTTTCCATATGACGGGAGACAAAGAGTTGTTTAGTGACTTGGAGGAGAAGGACCTCCAGATGCATATAGAGATAGGCGATGATGGTCAATACAGTGCAACTGGAATTGGGACCATTACCTTTGAGAGGGAGTCCGATAATCCATTCTTGTTGAAGAATTTCATGCATGTTCCATGTCTGAAGAATAACTTGGTCTCAATCGCAATGTTGGAAGACAAGGGTTATGATGTTGTTTTCAGTGAAGGAAAAGCCTTCCTTCGACATAAAACAATGGGTCAAACCAAGAATATAGGGGTTCAAATTAAGAATCTCTAGAAGCTGGAGGTAGATGGCTGCGCTGCAATGGTGGGCAAAGCAGAAGAAGTGGTGAGCCAAGATGAGGGTGAATTATGGCACAGGAGATTGGGACATCTTCACCATGGTGATTTGAATATTTTGCAGCAAATTTATACTGGACTTAGCAAGGGTACTCTTGTGTAGTCATACCAGTGCAAAGGATGTACAATGGGTAAGTTTGTGAAGACCACCTTTCATGAGAAGGAGAACCATGCTTCGGTGATCCTGGAGAGAATTCACACAGACGTGTGTGGACCATTCTCGGTTGCTTCAACAGAAAAACATAGGTATTATGTGATATTTGTTGATGATTATTCTCGTAGATGTTGGATCTTCTTCATGCAGAAGAAGAGTGAAACGTTCTCAAAGTTCTGTGACTTTAAGGCATTGGTGGAGAAGTAGTGGGGGAATAATGGTGGTGAATACATCTCTAGAAAATTCAAAGACTTCTATAGCAAAGAAGGAATTTGAAGAGAACTCATAGCGCCTCATAACCCACAGCAGAATGGGGTCACGGAGAGAAAGAACAGAACGATCGTGGGTGCTGCACGAGCGATGTTGCATGACCAAGGCCTACCGATGCACTTGTGGGCGAAAGCATGCAACACTGTGGTTTATGTAAAAAACCGTTGTCCTCATAGAGTACTTGGCATGACTACACCCGAGGAAGATTTTACTAGTAAGAAGCTTGATATTTCTCATTTGAAGATTTTTGGCTCACCTGTTTACATTCATGTGACGAAGGACACCAGGAAGAAGCTAGAGCCGACTGCAGAAGTTGGGATATTTTTGGGGTACACAGAAACACCCCATAACCATCTTGTGTATTTTCCAAATATTCGGATGATTGTTATGCAACGAGATATAAAATTCAATGAGGTCAAAGCCATGAAGTTGTCGCTAGAGAGGGAGATACACTTGCATGCGGAGGAGGAACTTCTTTTTCCCAAAGGTGAGCCTCTGGATGTGGATCAACCATAGGAGGAGATTCATGGAGTGGAGGAGTCCACTCATGCAGAACCAAACATCAGACAAGGCAGAAAGTGTACCACAGAAGCTGAGAGACTGAAGCTTGATGTGGCACATAATGTAGGAGTCCCTACATCACAGCGCAGATAGAGATAGTCACCTGACCGATGTACTGGATACATGGCTCTTATGAGCAAGTGTATCGTGACAGAGCCATCTTCTTTTGAAGAAGTAGCGCAGGAACCCACATGGGTAGATGCCATGGTGGAGGAGTATGACTCCATTGTTAGAAACAGTACTTGGGAGATTGTTCCAAGGCCGATGGGAAAATCAGTTGTAGGATCAAGATGGATCTACAAGGTAAAGCAAGTTGCTGATGGGAGCATCGAGAAGTATAAGGCAAGATTTGTTACCCGAGGCTTCTCACAGATTGAGGGGATTGACTATGAAGAAACCTTTGCACCTGTCTCACGGTATTCTTCCATACGGACCATCCTTGCTCTCTCAGTGCAGATGGGTTGGCACATTCATCATATGGATGTGAAGACTGCGTTCCTTAATGGGATCATTGAGGAAGAGGTGTACATTGAGCAGCCTGAAGGATTTGAGATCTTCAGCAGCGAGTCGCATGTGTTCAGGCTCAAAAGAGCACTATATGGGTTGAAAAAAGCACCCCATGCTTGGTACACTCGAATCGACGGCTATTTCACTAGACTTGGATTCACCAAGAGTGAGGCGGATGCAAACCTGTACCAGATTGTGTTGGAGGGTAAACTTTTAATCATTGTACTTTATGTTGATGATTTAATACTAACAGTTGATGAGCAGTTGATACACTCATGCAAGGCAGATCTTGCAAAGGAGTTTGAGATGAAGGATTTGGGCCTCCTTCATTATTTCCTTGGATTGGAAATATGGCAGTGAGAAGGTGAACTATTTGTGTCTCAAGGCAAGTATGCCCGAGAGATACTGGAGAAGTTTCACATGCAAGGCTGCAAACCTATCGACACTCCTCTTCTAAGAAATTGGAAGAAAGAGGATGCTACATCGGCAGAGGTAGTGGATGCCATTGTTTATCGATAGTTGGTGGGTTCGCTCATGTATTTAGTCAATACAAGATCGGACATATGCTATGCGGTGAACTAGCTTTCACAAGCGATGGTTGTTTACCAAGCTTCCTTGGGAAGGCAAAAGCATGTCTCCGAGATATCTCAAAAATATCCTATATGGTTTATGGTACAGACAGACGAATGAGGTGAATTTGCATGGCTTCATGGATGCAGATTGGGCAGGAAGCCCAACAAACAGAAAGAGCACATCAGGAGGGATTTTCAATATTGTATCTACGGCAGTTTCTTGGTACAGCAGGAAACAAATATCTGTGGCACTCATTTCAGCAGAAGCGGAATACATGGCAGCAATTTTAGCTGCATGTGAGGCTATCTGGATGAGGAAGATTCTGTTTGGTTTGTTCGTTTCACATTTAGATCCCACGGTGATTCATTGTGATAATCAAAGTTACATTAAACTCTTGGTTAATCCTGTGTTTCATGATAGATCTAAACATATTTATATCCGGTATCATCATATCAGAGATGGTGTGCAACGGAAGATCATGTTGCTTCAGTACATTCCTACGGAGGATCAGGATGCAGATATTCTGACGAAGGCGCTCACCAGGAGAAAATTCGAATACCATAGAGGCAGGATCGGAGTGAAGGATAATCCCTATCTTGTTGAGAGGGAGTGTTGAGATTCAACAAGATGATGAGCTTAGTGAAAAGAGTCGCCTTCACTAAGTGGGCGCGCAGGCTATTTTTGGCGCAAGTCTATTTTTAGACATGATGATCATATTTCGTGGTTGTAGGATGCTATTTGTGGATGGTTGGTCAAGTTGGAAAAATAGATGAAATTCTATTTTTAGAATATTGGGCGAAGTCTATTTATAGATCGTCAATCTAAAAATAGATGCATGTCGATTATTATTAGCTCTTAATAATAATCAGACTCTAAAAAGCAACTTATTCTCTTGGAGCACTTCAGTTCAGTGCACAGATGTGGCACATCAGCTGATAGAAGGAATTACACTATTCTTAAGGGTTTACTGGAGCTAATGCATGGAGGACTCAGTTATAACTCAAGTGGCAGAGTTATGACACAGTTGGAAGAAGTGGTTATGGAGTTGTATTTAGTTTAACTCAGTTAGACTCAGTTGAGCTAGTTGTATCTAGTCTAACTAATTGATACACTAGTGAGAGTGGAGTGAATTAATTATTTAATTAATTCACAAATAATAACTCATTAATCAATTGAACAATACAACAGTTAACTACAGTGCATGGCAGTTTTAGTGGAGACCAGTGGAGAGATAGGTGAAAGGGCAAGATAGACTATCTGTTGTGACTATAATAATGCATTGATTGCATCACACACTCAATGGAGATGCCAATGAGGATTGTGCAGTCAAGGATGGAGTAATTCGAATTCATTCAGATCTATTCTTCATCAGATATTGCGCAGTAAAGGCAGGCTAGCAGGTGGCATAGATTGGTGCATGGATTTGCAAGATTGGGCCTGATTAGTGTATAACGATTGTACTGTACTGAGGGCTTGTGATAATCTTTGTATGCTTGTATGAGATTGTCATATGATCTCCATGTTACATAATATACAGTTGGGGTTTTCAGCTTCAGGCTTTCCCGGTTAAAAACTGTGTTATGTGCGATTGAATATTTTTGTTTATGCTTCACATGTGTGTGCAATTAATTTTTCCGCAAAAGATTAACAAGTGGAATAGATTTAGTATCTTGCATAAAGTTAAATAGTGTGAGATCAGGTGGATCTTGGATATATGCATGATTATTGCATATAATTTCTACAGTTTCAAAGCAGAAGAAAAAAGGTGTTAAGGGAATTTTTTATAGTAATGCAAATTTTGCGCTACGAAAACAGCTGTTATTTTTGTAGCATAGTCATAGCTGTTTTCGTAGCGCAGTTATACCCTATCTCATTTATACTGTTTTGGAGGTTTCTTTTTGAACAGGTGGAGGGTTAAGTTTCAAGGAAATGGTAGCACATGTCACATATCTAAATTAATCAACATTTCTAGAAAAAAATGAATCGAAGATCAACATGAAGGATAAAGGCTAAAATGCAGGAAACATGTTCCTTGGTTTTTAGGTCAGTTAAGACATGAGTCAGCGGGTTTACAACAAGGCTGGAGGCATCACCAAATTCGACCTTATGACGTTGTAGCTGTCAAAGGAAGCATTAAAGGTTTAGATAAGGTTGTTTTAGACATGATAAGGAGTTTCACTCCTATTTGTATTAGGACTCCTAAAGAGACAGTTAGCTGTCAGTTGTAATTAAGAGTCTGTTTTAGGAGTAGAATAGGTGTCAATAATAGAAATTAGAATTCTCTTGATGATGGATCATAGAATCCAATATTGTAAAAGCTATATATGAAGCAAGAGGTCTTATTAGCAAAGGGTTGAAGACTTTTTGGCCCAGCTATTTCTTTATTCTATGAACTATAATCAGTAATGCAGAGAGGTTTTCCTGAACAGATCTGAGTTCTCGTGGGGTTAATGTTTTATTGATTTATATGTTACTTTGAATCATTTGCAGTAGATCTTATTTATATTACTTAGAATTCATAATATTTTTCTCTCACTTCCTTTAGTAATGGGATGGCTATGTTTTTTTCTGCATTTTGTGAGTAAAATATCTTTGAACCAGTAACAGTAAGTTTCATTGCTATTACTCAGAATTCATAACCCTATGCTCTGACTTCCTTTAGTAATGGAATTACTATGTTGACCTATTTTCTTGAGTGAATTATCTTTGTTTGAAAACCCCATTTGCCTCCGCTTCCATGTCTAGAAACCTTGCCACTGAATCTAACTTGTTGACTCCATAGCCCAATGGTAGCAAGCCTTCATCTTTCAACCTATAAACATACAAAATCACAAACCACAAAGTTATCCATCTATATATAACTTATATCATTAACCCTTGAGAGAGCCCTCTCAGGCTGAGGAGGCTAAGCCTGAGCTAAAATATTGGTTTGAAATAGTTACACTGAGGTAGTCTGATTAGCAGCCTATCAGGGTCCTATTTTGGTGATAACACCCTCGATGGAGTCATCTTGTTCTACTCTTAGGTGATTATCATTCATGAACCAAGAGAGGGAAGATGGAAATAGAACCAAAACAAGAGACAATGTTATGCTGGCCAATTTATATCATAGCAACACCACATTTCATTGTTGAAGCAGAAGAAGTAAGAGCATTAGTATGTTGGCCATATTTATTCTAATAAATCCATCATCTATTGAGAGAAGAAAATCCCACCATTGAGGGATTCTGCATACTTATTTTGAGATACAGGAGAAGCTTGTAAATAGAATGAGGAAAGGAACCTCCTTGCTGAGGATTTTTTAGCACCATAGCTCAAATAATTATCTTCAAGTGTTTAGTATTCATCCATTGTACTCATCATCTACCACCATCAATGAATAAAGGGATCATTTTTCCATTATTTTGTTGACTTGTTTGCTTCATGTTTAGTAAATTAATTGTCTTTAATTTACTTCATTAATTTTCAACCAGGATTTGTGTGCTAGTGAAATGTATGTGCACTATATATGCTAGGATTTCTTCTGTAAATTAAGTTCGTTCTAAAAATGAAACTAATTTCAAAGATGGATGATTGCTCTCCATAAAAATTGGAGACTAATGACACACATGTTCTTTCAATCCAAAGTCCTAACTAACTAAGCTAAGATTTCAAAAATAAAATATCTATCTAAATTGCAAAAATCCATACTTAATTCTAATTGTCAAAAATAAATGCTTGAAAATTGAACATGAAAGAAAACGATTCAATTTTATTGTTGTTGAATTGATCTCATTATGCACTAGTTGCTAAAATGGAACCTTAAGATAAATTGCAATTAAGGAAAGAACTATTTAAATGATGTGAGAAAATGATAATGAAATCTAATTTATAAAAAGATAAAAATGCTTTGAAAGAGAACGATAATGAAATTTAATGTATAAAATGTAAAATCATAATTCAAGAATGGTTACTAATGTGCGTAATTAACCCCTAAATTGTACTCTATTTAGCATATCAAAAATTGAATTTGAATGAAAAAACAACTAACATAAATTGAAATTGAATGATAAAAACTTTAATATTCCTATTTATGAAAATCAGCAATATAGGCACCAAAAACGCATTTTTCAGCAAATTACGCTATAATAGTCAAGAAAAATCCCATGGATCCATTATTTTATGTATTATAGTATCCAAATATACAATGGGATCAGAAACAAATCATTATAGCTTAGTTAAACAGATCTCCCAAGCCCAATATAGCCCAAAAACACTAAAACCCCATGACTACTACAACACAGAAATTATGAAGCATATGACAACATATTTTAATGAGGGTTTCTGCTACAAAAATATAAAAACAAATGGATCTACTAATATATTACTCAAAAGAGCTGAAAAATGGAGATCTAGTCTCTTTTACACAATCTCAAGATAACCCAGCAAGGGTTTCTTGAAAGACATGAGATACCAAAAGTATAATCTGCAGATCTATGGATGAATCATGTTGTATTACTAAGCTCTACATATATATGGCTGAAAATAAAAATAAATGGCTATAGCTTCTCCTTACTAGCTTTCCAAGTGAAAGGCTGATCCTTCCACTAGGAAACTAGCTCATCAACAGGGGTTTTGACCCTTCCACTGCAACACCATGAAAAATAACGCAGTTTCTCAAAAAGACTACACTGTGGTTGTAGATGACTACTTGGCCCAATGCCGGATGGTGGAAATTAAGCCTAAAATACTCCTTTCATATTTATTCAACAATCCCTCCAAGGAAGAGTGTGGAATTCCCGCATGAGAATACCCTTGTACTAAACAGTACAGCAAACCCAGCTAAACAGTTGAAGCATGCAATAAGTCATAAGACTCAAACATAAACAATATTTTGAATGCCTCTCATGGCTGCCATCCCTTCCCTTATATTCTTAGTGAGCTTCCTCACCCTTGGCCCCACTCATTTCTGAGGTTACTTCCATGCAAAGACTCCTCCTCCAAAACTGCGTTGTTCCCACTAGCTCCACTCTCTTCTTTGGCAGCACTGTTGATTTGGTCAACCTTGATCTAGTCTACATGCATTTCCCCCTTTCACACCCAAGGTGACTTTATTTTTTCTATCTAAATTGATTTAAATTCACATTGGAAGTGTTTTATTCCTACTAAAGAGATTTAAGGGTCTCCTTACCCCATTTATTCTTCTAGACTGAAAATAGAAGCAACATATAACATTCCAACTAGAAATAAGCTAATTCGGAATATTGCAGTCCTCCCCTCCCAAAATTTTCTTGTCCTCAAACAATAGTAAAGAAGGATACTGCAAAATCTTCTCTCCTTCCCAAGTGGCATCCTCATCAAGAAGAATCCTCCATCGAATCAGATATTCTTTGATCACCCTGCTCCTTAGTTGCCTCTCCCGAGTATCCAACATAGCCTCTCGTTGCAAAACTAGATGGCCTTCATCATCAATAGGTGGGAGATCCATAGTGGAAACTGCATGTTGTCCAATGGCCTTCTTGAGGCATGAGACATGAAAAATGTTATGGATCTTGCTCCCAATAGGAAGCTCTAGCTCATATGCTACTTCTCCAACATGACAGATCACCCTGTATGGTCCATAGAACTGAGTTTTGAGCTTCTCAGCTCCTTTCTCCTTAAGTTTAGACTGTCTATATGGCTGAAGACGAAGATAGACCAAATTATCTACCCCAAACTGCCTCTCTATCCGACCACAATCTGCATATATTTTCTGTTGGTTTTGTGCTGTAGCAATGTTGTCTTTGAGGGCCCAGAGTATATCCTAACTCTCTTGAATCCACTCCTTTTCTCTAGGAGCTTTTCTTGCCCCAAACATCACATTAGAAAATGAAAGTGTAGCATACCCATAAAGGGCTCGAAATGGGTCATGTCAATGGACATATGAAAAGTTGTGTTGTAGCAATACTCCCCCAAATGGAGCCAACACAACCATGCTCTCTGTTGGCCCAAAACATAGTTCCTCAAGTAGCCTTCCAACCACTTATTCACTATTCCATTTTGTCCATCGGTTTGTGGGTGATAGCTAGTACTTGGTGTCAACTCAATACCCACCAACCAAAAAAAAATATTGCTAGAAGCCACACGTAAAGAGGCTATCCCGATCACTGACTATGGTCTTTGGGAGACCATGGAGTCTAAACACATCCCTAAAGAAACGCTTAGCTACCTGTGAAGCAGTATACCATGCAGATATAGCAAAGAAATGTGAATACTTTGTTAGTCAGTAAAAAACTACAAAGATACAATCCTTACCCTGAACTATAGGTAGAGTGGTGATGAAGTTCATGGAAATACTCTCCCATTTCCCATTCGGAATAGGGAGTGGCTACAATAATCCTGCAGGATGGTTGTCCTCTCCTTTGTTCTATTGGAAAACTACACAGTCCATGATGTGTTGGATTACATCCTCCTTGAGACACTTCCATGAAAATCTCTCCTAAATAGCCTGATAAGTCTTGGTGAATCCTTGATGCCCTGCAAGTGGGGAATCGTGTGATGCCTGCAAAATATTCTCCTTGAGCTTATAATATCTAGCCAAGAAGACTCGATCTGGGTAATTGATGACCTCGTCCATCACTCTATACCTCTCATAATTCACCAATCCATCTAGGATCTCACATGCAAAGTGGTCTTTGGAGTATTCTACTAACAATTGAGCCTTCTAATCTGCATCTATGCTCATTAAGGACAGTGTTATTGGCCTCGTAGATAGAGCATCTGCCACTACATTACTCTTCCCCTTGACATATTCTATGTCAAATTCATATGCTTGGATCTTACTTAACCATTTTTGTTGCCTCTCCTGAAGCTTCTTCTGCTCAAGAAGGAATCAGAGACTATTATGATTAGTCTTCACTCGGAATCTATTTCCTACCAAATATTGTCGGAACTTGGCTAGAGCATGCATAATAGCTAGCATCTCCTTATCATATATGGGGTATAGTCTATCATGTTCCAGCAACTTCCGGCTCTCAAAGTTATGGGGTGTCCCCCTTGCATCAATACTGCCCCAATGCCTTCTCCTGAAGCATCACATTCCAACACAAAGGGTTGGGTAAAATCAAGCAGGACCAATACTGGGCAGCTACTCATCACCTCCTTAAGCTTATCAAAAGCTCTTTATGCTATAGGTGTCCAACTAAAAGCTCCCTTCTTGGTTATATCTATAATTGGTGATGCTAGTTGAGAGAACCCTTTTAAAAACTTCCGGTAATAGGTACATATGCCTACAAACCCCTGAAGTTCTGTGACATTCTTTGGTTCGGGCCAGTCTCTAATAACATGAATATTTTCTTCATTGACTCTTACCCCATCCACTCCAATGATGTGGCCCAATTAAAGGATCTCTTTGAGCCCAAACTCACACTTGGAGTGCTTAGCATAGAATTGATGTTCCTTAAGAATGCGTAATACTACCTCAGTATGTTGTAAATGCTCCTCCCATGTGCGGCTATAAATAAGAATGTAATCAAAGAAGACCAATAAAAAATTACTCAAGTGACCACAAAATATGTGGTTAATGCAATATTGGAAAGTTTCCGGAGCATTGGTTAGCCCAAAAGGCAATACCAAAAACTCAAAATGTAATATCCCTTTTTCAGGAATAGCTACAGATTGGGAATAATCTGAGTTATTACCAATGTGGAGCTTCAGCCATATACCTCATACATGTATAAAAATAATTAAACTTTAGTAAAATACACAACAAAAAATTTATACAGCGTTTTACAAGGCAAAAGGTGGGGAAAAGTGATGATTTTGGCCCTAAAATGTGTGTATTAAGATATTTGCGTAATAATAAGATGGGAAATCAATTGGATATGATATTTATGGTTATGAGGGACTCCCATGTCGAATTTCATCAAAAAAAAAAAAGGTTTGGCTAAGTTAAACAGTTCCTCCTTTCCTAACTAGGCTAGAAAACCCTGATTTCCCAAGACTAGATTTATGCAGAAATTTACTGAAACATGTGAGCGTGGTTTTTTAAAGGGTATGACTGAAATAAGGTCTAAACATTCAAAAATAATCTCATGGACATAAATCATACACTTTACAGGAGAAGAATGAAATAATACAGAATAAATCCTCAAGAAAGAGGGGCTGCAACCATGTAAAAAGACTGCATAACAGTGACAGCGTTATTATTAGGCTTGAAGCAGAATTTTATTGATTCTTCAGATCTAGATCAGATCCGTACATAAAAATATATATCCAATACAGATCCATGTCCTAGAAAGGATGATCTATACATTCCCCTTGGGGGATTTTCTCAAAACATGAAGCACCAGAAGTAGATATGAGATCTAAAACTTCAGATCTATAGAATGATTCAGAAATTTTGAATAATGCAAGTACATAACAAATCAGACCTGATACAGAACATATATTGGTTTGCCAATCTATGGATCACCACAGTGAAGGAAGAAACCCAACACCGAAGATCTCTCCTCCAAAAAGCAAGCAAAGCACCCTGTAGTTGTAGATCTGCAAATAACGTTGTCTTAGGGAGAGAGACAGCGCTGTAGCTTCTAAAGATAATTTGGCCTGATTCCAAGATGTGGATCTGAAGTATAATCAGGAAATGAACACTTTCAGGAGGTTAAATGACACTCTCACTAAAAAGAGCCACTTTTATCATCTAGATCTAAGCAAATCTAGATCTACACTTGCTGCAACTCACAAGACAGCTCACCCTCAATCATGAGCAGAACTGTAATGTAAGGTGAAACTTGGCCCAAGCCTGATAGTGGAGAATTTTAGCACAATTCTCCTCCAAGAGCTGCTCAAGGAAGGAGGTTGGATTCCTGAACAGGAATGCCCAACAAGGGATGTCTAAGCAGACAGACCTTTAGAAATAATGTCTTCAACAACCTTTTCTTTGCTGCCCTCCTCTCCTTTTATAATATAGGAGTCTTTCCAGACCCTAACCCACCTTGAATCATTTAACCCTTTTCACATTACAACCTCCTTCTAGAACTGTGTTGTCCCTCAAAGAGGTTCAATGCATCTAGACTGCGTTGTTTGACTTGGTCAAATAGGATCCCCTCTTGTGATTTATCCCCTTTCACACCTGCAGATATAATTTGCATAGCCCATATATGTCTTTTTTCACATAGGCATTGATTTATTCTTGGTTTTCAGGAGTTTTACATGTCCTCCTTTACAATTTATTCATCAATTATGAAATGCAAAAATAAACAAGGCAAAATTAATGTTCAAATCAGCTTCACATTACAGTCTCCACCTCCCAATTGTTGCTTGTCCTCAAGCAACTGCAAGGGTGCTGCAAAATCTCCCCCCTTCTTCTTGTGGCCTCCTCCTTCAACAATTTCCACCATTGCTTCAAATTTTCTGCAATAATTCCATCTCCCAATGGTTCCTCCCAAGTGTGCAAAGTGGCCTTTAGTAGATGAACTAAATAGCTCTCATTTTGAAGTAAAGGAAGGTCTATATGGAAAACTTCTTGCTGATCCATGGCCTCATCAAGATAGAAGTGATGGTCATAATGGGGAATTTCACCATCAATGAAGGTCATCCACCTCCATGCTATCATCCAAATGAAATGAATTACCTTCCAGCATGGTAACTCATAGTGAAGCTCCTCCCAAATGCCCATGAGAGGCATTCTACAAGCGCTACATACAATCATATTTTCCACATCATAAAGAGACAAGTAATGTGCTATATTGGCCATATGGTCTCCCATGCTCCCCATAGAACATGTAGTGCAAAGAATGTGGGAAACTTCTTTCCCCAAGGACACATTCCAAAAATGTGTCTCTCCTCCAACCATGTTCCCAAGAATAAGAACATCTTCAGCATGTGGAATCATGATTAAGATCATGCTAGCTGCCATATATGATAAAGGAGAAGGAAGATGCCTCCTCATGTGAAACCAGCGCATTTTTACCCTCAACTGCCATAGAATAGAAGATGACAAGTGTTTCCTCCAACACTTGCTTGCTGCCCCATCCTTCTTTCATGCTTGGAGAAGGTGTTTTATGATTGGTGTAAAGGAGTCACACCATGGGAAGTGTATCTCCCCTCCAAGATCCTCTAAAGGATGATCATCATCAATAAAGTTCATGGCCTCAAGTGGCCCATGAAGCCCATCATAAATAGTGCTCCCTCTTGGAGCAAAGAACTGCAAATGAGTGTTAGAAAAATACAAGTATACATTATGATATTAAGCAATATAATATTTGTCATACACTTGTTTAAAATCAGCAAGGTTGCTCATGGACGAGCCTCCTCTCACACTCAATGAATAAGGAGGTGTAGATGATAATTCTTCCCAAGAGCTATGTTCCTCCTCATCTAACAAATGGTCCATGCACTTCTTCATATGAGAGTGCACCTGCTCTTTGAAATTCTCCCACATGAATCCATCCAAGATAGTATGATATGCTTCAATGAAACCAATGGGTTTGGAAAGAAGGATCTCATAGGTTGCATTCAGCAGTTTCTCCTTGAGCTTGGAGCCTTTTACCAAATAAATCTGATCATGGAAATGGATGACTCCTCCAACTACCTTATACCTCCCATCCATTACCTTCCCATCAAGAACCTCACATGTGAAAGGTTCCTTGTTGTACTCCATCAAAATTTGAGAATCCCAATGAGGATCTAGGCTCCCCAAGAATGATAACGTTGTAGATGTCTGAAATGCAGCCTCTATCATGTAATGACTCTCCTTTTTGACATACTTGATGCCAAGGTCACATGTTGGAGTCCCATAAACTTTCTTTTGATACCTCCCTTGCAGCTGATCTTGCTCAAGACAAGAATGAAGCATGTGGAAATCAACTTCCCCTTGGAAATTTCTTGTCCTCCAATACTTCCTCAATTTGGCCCATGCATGCAAGAGTATTAAGATCCTCTTGTCATGTTCAGAAATCTCTTTTGTAAGTGAGAAGACCATGGTCTACCCCAAAGATATGGTTTTTCCATGTACCCTCATATCCATACCATCATAGATTTCTGATTTTTCATTTCTCAGCACAGATGAATGAATGGAAGATAACAATGTCCTATTCAGAAAATTGCTTACCTCCTTTCTGAATTCATGAAAGATCCTCTGCACTGTGCTTGCTTCTCCCAAGGCTCCTTGATTAGCCAAGTATGCAAATGCTGCCCATAGTTGAGAGAACACTTTATTTTTCCTCCAATCGGGAGGTCTTCCTGGTGGAATGCCTCCTTGCAAAGAGGCATCAAGGCATAGAGAAGAAGGTGGATGTAGGTGCACAGATTTTCCCCTACCATTTCTGCATGGATTCTCTTGCCTTCTTTGGTCTTCCAACCCTTGAAATAGAGAAGGGTATATGCTCTTCTTCTTGAGATGCTCTTCCTCCTCTCTTCCTCCTTCTATCTTCAAGACTTCATCATTTGAGAATGATGATACATGTTGCTCTTGTGTTGTATCAAGATCTCCATGTGTGAGATCTTTTGGAACTCCTTGCAAGAGTGCAAGATTTCTTTTCTTTGGAGCAAGTGCTCCATCCCTCTCTTCATGAGGTGCTTGAGGTGCCATTTTCATGACTGCGTTATCTCCTGTTAGGTCCCTATATTACTAGTATAGTCCCTTATTGTTGTTAGTGTAACCCCCTTATTGTTATTATTGTACCCTTGTAACCCCCATTTTGTTATTATTGTGCCCTTAAATTATTATTGTTAGGTCGGCTACGATTACATTGTGGCCCACTAGGATTACATTATGGCCCCATGGACTCCTATATATAGAAAGGATGTTTTGTAAATTGTATCATCCAAGAATTGTTCATTTATGTAATGTATTGGAGATTTCCCCCTCGAAGTGGTTTATTTCTAAGGCGTTGATATCTTTTTATTCTATTTTTGGAGCTGGTTACACAACATTTGGTATCAGAGGCTTGGGATTCTAGGGTTTCGCTGCTCCAAACAGGTCATTGTGGAATTTTCACTATAAATTTTTTTCTACGAAGGTTCAAAATTTGAAATTCGTATGGTGTGAAGCTGAAATCCAGAGGAAATGTGTCAAAAACTTTCAGAGCTTTGTTCCCAATATTTTTGGAGATATGATCTGTGGAAGGTAGTGCTTTTTCAGGCTCCTGAATTGCATCTCAAAGAGGTGATCGTGGGAAAAGTTCAATAACTCTCTCTCTGGGCAGTGGATTTGAGTGCCGTAAAAAGTGGTCGCAAGTACACGGACTTTAGTTTCTTGGCTATCAATTTCAGAGACAAAGGACGAAACAGTGACACGTGGCAAGTCCTACAAGTTTGCTCTACTGAACCAGTCCAAAATTAGGTCATTATGGGAGATTGGACACAACTTTGTCTTGGGGAATCCAAATTAGATCAGACCTATGGAATTTGAAAGAAGCTTCAAAGGGCTACTACAGGGCTGAATTTTAGATATTTAATATTTTCAATTACAGAGATAATTCAATTTCAATATCGAGCTCCTCAAAGCAAGTAAAAGGTATCAATATTGGATTCTAAAATAGCGCCTAAAAAGAATTCAACACCCATTAAGCCTTCAGAAGGCTCTACCATGACTCATGAAGATGAAGAATTGCAACATGATCTATCAAAATTACAAGAGCAAGTGCAACAAATTTCACTCTCACAAAGAGCAACAAAAAATGAAATGGAAGTTTTGAAGAAAGGCATGGAAGTGAAGATGGATGGTTTGAAGAAAGGCATGGAAGCTAAGATGGATGGCGTGGAAGTGAAGATTGACGGTTTGAAGAAAGGCATGGAAGCTAAGATGGATGGCATGGAGTCTGGCATGGAATCTAAGATGGATGACATGGAAGCTAAGATCGATGAGAAAATGGAAAACATGAAGAATTTTCTAAAAGCAGACATGGAAGGTTTGACAAAGTTTATACAAGAAAGGTTTCCTAATGGTGAAAAGATAGTAGAAGAACATCATGATGAGAACAAAATAAATGTTAATTGTGATTTCATAAACTCTAATGTTGGCGGGAAGAACCACCATATTCCAAAGATGGATATGAGGAAGTTTGATGGAAAGGATCCTGTAACATGGATACTACGGATGGAGCAATATTTTGATCTCCATAACGTACAAAACACACAAAAGGTACGCATTGCAACTTTACATTTAGAACAAAATACATTTGTATGGTATCAATGGCTTTGCTCCCGTAAAAAAATTGTCACTTGGTCAATTTTTACGGAGGAAATGATAGCACATTATGAGGATACAAAGAGCAACACCTTCTTTAGCAAATTGATAAATCTCAAACAAAAGGGTTTAGTGGGGCAGCACATTGAGGACTTCCAAAAATTGAATATAAGGGTAACTAATATTCCAGACTAACACGGGATTGATCTCTTCTTAGGTACTCTAAAGGATAACATCCAACATGAAGTTCGTGTTTTGGAACCCGATTCATTGGAGAAGGCATTCAGGTTGGCAAGAAAAGTTGAATGTAAAATTATGGCGACAAGGAAGCCTACCACTCAATTCTATAAAGAAGGAAGTGTTTCTATGCCTAGATTTCCACAACCTACAAGGTTGACACCACAACAATTGGAAGAAAAAAGAGCAAAATGGCTTTGCTACAGTTGTGATAGCAAATACACTAAAGGTCATAAGTGTGATGAAAAGAAATTATTTTACATAGATTGTGAAGAAGAAGAAGAAAATGAAAAAGAAGAGGATATACACCAGGAACCAGCCATAGAAGAGGAATAAATGAATCTGACCATATCATGTAATGCATTGGCCAGAATTACCACTCCTCAAACTCTCAAGATAGTAGGACAGATCAAGAAGAAAAGGGTAATAGTGTTGATTCATTCAGGTAGTGTTAGACTCCGTCTTGTATAACCTCTGTCAGAGTCAAATGCAGACAGGTAGCTGTCAAAGTCTCAGTTCAATATACAGGCCAATGCCAATCAGCTTTCACCCACTGCTACTTAGATGTTTGCAAAGCTTGTTTTCAGAATGTTTCAATAACACTTGTAGGCTAGGAGAAGGTTCAGTAGCTGTTTATATCAGGAATTTCATCAATGAGAAATTGATTCTTCTTCAAAACCCTGTTTTGAAGAAGAAATCATCAAATATGTTTTGGTAATAAATAGGTAAGTGGTCAAAATATTTCAAATTTTACAGTTCTTCAGTGGCACCAGCTTCAAACATCCCTGCAAAAGACAACAAGCATTTCAGTTCAAAAATTCAGAAAAGCCAAAGAGAAAACATTATATTAAAGGACTAAAGGACAAAATGCCAAAAACATTATAGTGTGGGCTATCAAACAAATTCAAAAAATCAAATCTGATTTGGAAGGATATTTCTCTCATGTATAAATAATGGAAATCAAGTTCATTTGCTAAAATCCGCAGCATAGAAGTCGAAGTCAAGTGTTTGGAGGCCAAAATCGTGCTTTGCAGAAGTGTTGACAGAGTCTGGAGGACGTGAGACCCACTTGGGCGCATGCGACCCACTTGGCAAATGCGACCCACCTGTGCATTTTGGCCAGTGTAAATTTGAACGCATGCGACCCACTTGTTAACAGGATTCAGAAAATTGCGTTTTGCGCCCAGTCTTCATCCAAAACGACTCCAACGAATTGCAAACAGGTTTTGATCATTGTGCAGTAGATTTTTATTATGCTTGTGGTGATTTTGATGTGAAAGAAGCCTTGAATTTGCAGCCCCGATTGTGGGATTTTATCCCAGATCTATGCTCCAAGACAAAGAAGTTAGAATATATATCTTCTCCAGCTTGTCCCTCAGATTTAATCAGTCTACTGCATGATTGCAAAGGTCACTATAATAGAGAGGGGTCAGCCTGTTGAGAAACGAGGTCGTGACATCGGTGCATTGATAGTACGTCGACAATTAAAATCTGAAAGAAATCTTTGCTTTGGAGAGGTACATGGAGTGATGGAAAATTGATCACCAAAATTGGAAAGAATAGTGACAACGTGCAAATGGTGTGAAAAACACTTATTCATTTTGGAGCTCCAGCATCTATATTGATTGATGGAAAGCCACACTTGGGAACTGATAGATTGGTTCGCATACTACTCAACTTCCGAAAACATTTACGAGAAATGGGAGTTCAGATAATGTTTGGTACTCGAATGGATGACCTGCTGATGAGGCAAACACAGGTTGTTGGAGTTTAGGTTTCTGACGCAGGAGGTGACTCAAGAACCAATCTGCGAAAGATTATATCTGATGCAGTCGTTCTTGCTGTTGGTCATTCTGCTCGTGATGTATATGAAAAGTTTTTTGGGCAGAATGTTCTTTTAATTCCAAAAGACTTTGCTTATTCTAAATTTGCTGATGAAGTTCAGAGTGGAAATGGAAACAGTATTTTCAGGAGAATAGTCCATTCGCATCAGATAGTTGATGGCCGCATTGAGTTGTTTATATAAGTCGTTGTTTTATGATAAGACCTTCTTCAGGTGAATTAAAGGTATCAGTATATGTATGATGTGGTGATAAGCACATGGGAAATGTAACGTGGCAATCGTTGCAATACGTGGGCATTCGATTCATCTAAAGAACATATGTGGCAGCATGGAAACGTGCCTTCAGCAGAGACACTTGTCGTGACATTATGGGAGAGAATAAAAGTCAAAAGCCAAATTTAAATACAGATAATTATCCCAGCAGAGAAATCGAATTGGTTGGTCTATTTGGGGTCTTCAAGCTGCAGCTCAGAAAGTCTAGCTACAGGTTCTATCAAATCATTGGTCATCAACAAACAAATATAACGCTATTCCTTTTAGAGCAGAGTCTTCCTATTTTCATGATTATTGATGTAATTGCCCCTTATTTTCATCGATTAGTTAGCACTTCTCATAGTTTATTTAATGTATTGTAAAAACATTTGTGGGGAAGAGAGTTCTGAGAGGTGTGCGTGGAGAAAAACAGAGCTTCCATTGTACAGTTTTGACAGAGATTTAAATAAAAATGCAGCTCTGACCCCTGAGATTCCTGTGGTATGAAATTTAACATTTGTCTCATCCTTTGTTTCATATGTAGCCTATTGTGTTTCCGTTTCATTTCATTTCTAAATGAATACTTTTAAGTGAGAAAGGCAGAATTCAATTTATTTGCTCTGTCTTGAGGAAGTGTTCATATTTAATGTTTTCTTCTGTTTGACAAGGATTCATCTTCTATGCCCTTGTCAACCTCGCAGCAGTCTTTCACTCTATATAATTTCAAATTTGATGTTAAATTTCTTGCTTATCTTGCCTCAGGAGATAATCTGTGTTTTTTATTATATTTCCCTGCTCATGCTGTTCTTAATCCCATGCTTCCCAGAAAACCCCATCATTTATTAAAAACCTCATCCATATCAATTTACTAGCCTAAAATCAATATCAGTGTTTCATTTAGGTCATCTCAGATCCTTCTGGACATCTTTCACTGAGTTTGACCCGGAGAGAGCCCTCTCCTGTCCTCGTAGGGCTAGCTACGAGGCTGAGCTTGGTTTGATGTTGCCTCGAGTTTTGCCTCTTTCAGCCTGTGGCAGATTCGAGCGCTAACATAGTGGCAACCATACTGGGGAAGATGGTTTGTTGTTGATGTGACAGTCGACTTGTAGATTGTCTTGCCCCAGTGCAGGAAATCAAGTTGCAGATCTGATGCTGATGGTGGACAGCAGTCAGACACATATGAAGGCTGAAATCATTCACTGGCAACTTCATTCACTGAACAAATCCAGAAATCAATGCTTCATGGCGACCTCACTGCTGATGGACCGGATTGCAAGAAGATACGCTCCCATGAGCCGAGATCACATCCCAGGTTTTCCAAATAAGATGCCCAAGGTGGATTGGCTTCAGAATTTGCCTATGTTCAGAAATGAGGAAGGTAATGACGCTGCTCTTCATCTGGTGAAATTTCACATTCATGTGCATAAATTAAAGATCAATTTTCCTGAAGACTGTTTGATGAAAATGTTTATGGCTACTCTGGAAGATGAGGCCCGATCATGGTATGAAGGTTTGCCAGCTGCTTCTATTTACTGTTTAAGGGATTTTCATACCGTATTCTTTGAAAAGTATAAAGCATCATATCCATCTTTGATTTTAGTTCAGAATTGTTGTAACCATGTACATAATTTCATTGAAGATTTAGAGTTGTTTTATGGTAATAATGATTTCATGGACGGAGAAATCATGGAGGCTCTATATGAGAATCCATTTCAGCAATATGAAGAGAACCTAAAGGATACCCATCAAGATGCTCAGGAGACTTTGCAGCAGGTTGATGGCCATATGGCTGAAAATGATGAAAGGGAGAATGTCATTTCAGATCTGCCCACGGAAGACAGGAGCATGCAAGTAAGTCCAGTTCCAATTGCAGATTGTGATAATGTCCAGACAGCTACTTCAGATTCAGATTCAGATCATGATGACCAAGCATATCTTGTGCTGAAGCCCATCAAGGAGAACTCTGCTGTTGAAATCATCTGGGATACAGAAGACACATTAATGGATCCAAATGTTCTCAGTCATACTGTCAGATCATCATTAGAACACAGCCTTCGTGAAGAAGCAATCCAGTCAGTTCATGAAAGACAGAATGAGATCTTTGTGCAAGTAAGTGATAAATCTCCTTTCAATAACTCAGTAATGAATGATAGTTTGAATGCCCTGTCATATGAAGATAATTACTGTTTAAGCAGAAGAAAACAAAAGGCATTGTCTCCTTTGTCTGAAGATGAGATAGATCTACTTTTGAAAGGTCATGTTTCAGCCGAAGCTACAACAGATTTGCAGTGCACACATAGTCAGGAAAGTGTTGGTGAAATCTCTTCCCCTGTTGAAAAAGATGACTGTCTTGTAATCAGTTATGTAGATCAGCAAACAGATAATTTTTTTCTTCACAAAGATGATAAGGATGTCATGTTTGATAATCTTGAAGATTGTTCTCTGTTTAAAAATGACCTAGATCATGAAGTTGAGGAATATATGCCAGAATTTCTCATGGTCAAGGAACCTACAGCTAACACTCAGATGGCAGATTTTTGCATTTCTATCCCTCAAAAATCAATTGTCCTTTCAGATCAGAAAGAAGTGGATACTAGTATTTTTGCAGCTGGATCTCCAGATAAGCCAGTGCTACAAGATTTTCAAGACCCCTTTAGCATTTTTCTGCAAACATTAGAAAGGATAAATATTGCCTGGTTCATGATCATAAGCTTTGGTTTCAGTGATTATTTTGAGTTGCCTACAGGTTCATCATTCTGCCTGCTCAAGGAGAATAAGAGCAGAAATTTGGGGTGTAGCCATCTGCTGGATTGGTTACATTGGAAGGCCCACTACACATGATTGTACATATCACATCAGTATGCAGGGGGTTGCCATCTGGATCTTGAAATTTTGATGGACTGCTGCCCTTTTCAGAAATTTTTTGTTTAATTCAGTCATTTCAGTTTCCATCGAGTCAGTTTGAGTCGATTTTCCAGTTGAGTTATCAGTCTTTAGTTTGTTTGTCAGAATAATGATTCCATCGCCCAATGGATGGAGGCACTGTCTGCTCTCCCAAAGCTCTGCGATTCTTGGCACCTCCAAGAAGCGGCAGCTGCCATCCCCATTGGAGCCAATGTTAGACTCCGTCTTGTATAACCTCTGTCAGAGTCAAATGCAGACAGGTAGCTGTCAAAGTCTCAGTTCAATATACAGGCCAATGCCAATCAGCTTTCACCCACTGCTACTTAGATGTTTGAAAAGCTTGTTTTCAGAATGTTTCAATAACACTTGTAGGCTAGGAGAAGGTTCAGTAGCTGTTTATATCAGGAATGTCATCAATGAGAAATTGATTCTTCTTCAAAACCCTGTTTTGAAGAAGAAATCATCAAATATGTTTTGGTAATAAATAGGTAAGTGGTCAAGATATTTCAAATTTTACAGTTCTTCAGTGGCACCAGCTTCAAGCATCCCTGCAAAAGACAACAAGCATTTCAGTTCAAAAATTCAGAAAAGCCAAAGAGAAAACATTATATTAAAGGACCAAAGGACAAAAAATGCAGAAACATTGTAATGTGGGTTATCAAATAAATTTGAATCAAATCTGATTTTGAAAGATATTTTCCTCATGTATAAAAAATGGAAATCAAGTTCATTTGCTAAAATCCGCAGCATAGAAGTCGAAGTCAAGTGTTTGGAAGCCAAAATCGTGCTTTGCAGAAGTGTTGACAGAGTCTGGAGGACGTGAGACCCACTTGGGCGCATGCGACCCACTTGGCAAATGCGACCCACCTGTGCATTTTGGCCAGTGTAAATTTGAACGCATGCGACCCACTTGTGGCATGCGACCCACTTGTTAACAGAATTCAGAAAATTGCGTTTTGCGCCCAGTCTTCATCCAAAACGACTCCAACGAATTGCAAACAGGTTTTGATCATTGTGCAGTAGATTTTTATTATTCTTGTGGTGATTTTGATGTGAAAGAAGCCTTGAATTTGCAGCCCCGATTGTGGGATTTTATCCCAGATCTATGCTCCAAGACAAAGAAGTTAGAATATATATCTTCTCCAGCTTGTCCCTCAGATTTAATCAGTCTACTGCATGATTGCAAAGGTCACTATAATAGAGAGGGGTCATCCTGTTGAGAAACGAGGTCGTGACATCGGTGCATTGATAGTACGTCGACAATTAAAATCTGAAAGCAATCTTTGCTTTGGAGAGGTACATGGAGTGATGGAAAATTGATCACCAAAATTGGAAAGAATAGTGACAACGTGCAAATGGTGCTAAAAACACTTATTCATTTTGGAGCTCCAGCATCTATATTGATTGATGGCAAGCCACACTTGGGAACTGATAGATTGGTTCGCATACTACTCAACTTCCGGAAACATTTACGAGAAATGGGATTTCAGATAATGTTTGGTACTCGAATGGATGACCTGCTGATGAGGCAAACACAGGTTGTTGGAGTTCAGGTTGTTGGAGTTCAGGTTTCTGACGCAGGAGGTGACTCAAGAACCAATCTGCGAAAGATTATATCTGATGCAGTCGTTCTTGCTGTTGGTCATTCTGCTCGTGATGTATATGAAAAGCTTTTTGGGCAGAATGTTCTTTTAATTCCAAAAGACTTTGCTTATTCTAAATTTGCTGATGAAGTTCAGAGTGGAAATGGAAACAGTATTTTCAGGAGAATAGTCCATTCGCATCAGATAGTTGATGGCCGCATTGAGTTGTTTATATAAGTCGTTGTTTTATGATAAGACCTTCTTCAGGTGAATTAAAGGTATCAGTATATGTATGATGTGGTGATAAGCACATGGGAAATGTAACGTGGCAATCGTTGCAATATGTGGGCATTCGATTCATCTAAAGAACATATGTGGCAGCATGGAAACGTGCCTTCAGCAGAGACACTTGTCGTGACATTCTGGGAGAGAATAAAATTCAAAAGCCAAATTTAAATACAGATAATTATCCCAGCAGAGAAATCGAATTGGTTGGTCTATTTGGGGTCTTCAAGCTGCCGACTCAGGAAAGTCTAGCTACGGGTTCTATCAGATCATTGGTCATCAACAAACAAATATAACACTATTCCTTTTAGAGCGAGAGTCTTCCTATTTTCATGATTATTGATGGCACTTGCCTTCTTCGATTAGTTAGCACTTCCTCATAGTTTATTTAATGTATTGTAAAAACATTTGTGGGGAAGAGAGTTCCGAGAGGTGTGCGTGGAGAAAAGCAGGCTTCCATTGCGCGGTTTTGTGAGAGATTTAAATAAAAATGCGACTACGAGTTGGGAGTGTGTGGTATGAAATTTAACATTTGTCTCATCCTTTGTTTCATATGTAACCTGTTGTGTTTCCGTTTCATTTCATTTCTAAATGAATACTTTTAAGTGAGAAAGCCAGAATTCAATTTATTTGCTCTGTCTTGAGGAAGTGTTCATATTTAATGTTTTCTTCTGCTTGACAAGGATTCATCTTCTATGCCCTTGTCAACCTCGCAGCGGTCTTTCACTCTATATAATTTCAAATTTTAATTGTTAAATTTCACTCCTACCTTGCCTTATAGAATAATCTGCGCCTTTGATTAAAACTCTGCTCATGCTGTTCTTAATCCCATGCTTCCCAGAAAACCCCAACATTTATTAAAAACCTCATCCATATCAATTTACTAGCCTAAAATCAATATCAGTGTTTCATTTAGGTCATCTCAGCCCATTTGAAGACTTTCTGCCGAGATAGACCTAGAGAGAGCCCTCTCCTGTCCTCGTAGGGCTAGCTACGAGGCTGAGCTTGGTTTGATGTTGCCTCGAGTTTTTGCCTCTTCCACATAGTAATACACCGAAAGCGTGGTGCTGTAATTTATGTTTTTGTAAGGTAGCCAAGGAATTAAATTGTTTCCTCTACCCAGCACGAGAATGTCAAGTGATGGTTGCAAATGGAGGAACTATAAATTGCTCTGGAAAATGCCATAATATCAAGCTAACCATGGGGGAATATGTATTGACTAGTCCAATGCTTTCCATTCCTATAGGAGGTGTTGATGTTGTACTAGGAGTACAATGGTTACAATCTTTGGGGACGGTAGCTTTTAATTTTCAAGAACTTTTCTTGAAATTTTTTTCAGAAGGAAAGGAAGTTGAATTACGGGGTATTGAAGGGAAGCCGGGAAGGATAATAAGCTCTAATGTCATGAAAAAGCTTCTCAAGAAAGAACAACGAGGCGTAATTGCACAATTATGCTCACTAGAAGTTCCGACATCAAAATCATCTATTTCTGCAGATCTCCAACAAGTCTTGGACAATCATTCCAAGGTGTTTGAAACTCCCAAAGGACTCCCACCTATTCGTGATCATGAGCATGCTATTCATTTGATTCCAGGAAGTGTTCCTCCAAACATCAGGCCTTATAGATATCCTTACGTCCAAAAGAGCGAAATTGAACGTATGATTGCAGAAATGTTAGAGGCGGGTATAATTCAACCTAGTCAAAGTTCTTTTTCTGCTCCTGTAGTATTGGTACACAAGAAGGATGGATCATGGCGAATGTGTCCGGATTATAGGGAGCTCAATAAGCTCACCATTAAAGACAATTTTCCCATTCCTGTGATTGATGAATTATTGGATGAATTACATGGAGCAATTTATTTTACCAAGTTGGATCTTCGTTCAGGATATCATCAAATTAGAATGAAGACTGAAGATATTCCAAAAACAACATTTCGAACTCATGAGGGACATTATGAATTTTTTGTCATGCCTTTTGTCCTTACCAATGCACCTTCTACATTTCAAGGGTTGATGAATTCCATTTTCAAACCCTTCCTTAGAAAATTTGTGCTAGTATTTTTTGATGATATACTAATCTACAGCAGGTCCTGGAAGGATCATGTTGAACATGTTGACATGGTGCTCAAACTATTGCAGGAGAAACAATTATATGCAAAAACATCCAAATGTTTCTTTGGAGTACAAGAGGTGGAATATCTGGGTCATATTGTATCTCACGAGGGTGTTAAGGTAGACCCTAACAAAATTAAAGCCATTAAGGTATGGAAATTCCCCACAACCATAAAGCAGTTGTGAGGATTTCTCGGGTTAACAGGGTATTATCGCAAGTTTGTTAAGAATTATGGGAGAATAGCAGCACCTCTAACAACATTATTGAAGAAAGATGCATTTTCATGGACTCCTCAAGCAACTAAGGCCTTTGAACGTCTTAAAGAGGCAATGTGCCTAGCACCGGTCTTAGCTACACCAGACTTCACAAAAACCTTTATTGTGGAATGTGATGCCTCAGGAAATGGAATTGGTGCAATTTTAATGCAGGAAGGAAGACCCATTGCTTTTGAAAGTCATCCAATCAAAGGAAAGTATTTACAGAAACCTATTTATGAGAAGGAAATGTTAGCAATACCGCATGCACTAAAGAAATGGAGAACTTACCTAATGGGAAGACACTTCAAGGTAAAAACTGATCATGATAGTCTTAAACACTTTTTTGAACAAAGACTATCTTTAGAAGAGTAGCAAAAATGGGTCACAAAGATGTTGGGTTATGACTTTGAAATAATATACAAAAAAGGGAAGCTAAATGTTGTTGCAGATGCACTCTCAAGAAAGAATGAAGAGGTGGAAGCATTTCTTTGTGCCATTTCTATTATCCAAATAGATTGGATAACCGAAGCAAGAGATGAATGGAAGAAGGACAAAGATGTATGGACACTCATTCAAAAGTTGCAGCAAGATCCTAGTACATCCGATACATTTAGTTGGAAAAATGATTCCTTATGGTACAAAGATCGCTTATATCTTTGTAAGAATTCCCAACTGAAACAAAAGATTCTTCTGGAATTGCACACTTCTCCTTTAGGAGAACACTCAGGATTTTTAAAAACTTACCACAGGGTGAAGAAAGATTTTTTTTGGGACGGCCTTAAATCTGATATTCAAAAGTTTGTGGCAGAATGTTTGGTTTGCCAACGGAATAAAGTGGAGACAATTAAGACCCCAGGACTTCTACAACCTTTATCCATTCCAAGTCAACGTTGGGAGGACATTTCAATGGATTTTATCACAGGTTTACCGAAGTCCGAAGGCAAGAATGTCATCATGGTGGTAGTTGATAGACTTACCAAGTATGCACACTTTTGTGCATTATCTCATCCATTTAAAGCAAGTACAGTTGCTACCACATTTGTGGACAGAATTCAAAAGCTACATGGAAGCCCAAGGGTTATTGTGAGCGACAGAGATCCCATTTTTACTGGAAATTTTTGGACGGAGTTATTTTCTTGTTTGGGTACTCACTTAGCTCATAGCTCATCTTATCATCCTCAATCTGATGGTCAAATTGAGATAGTAAATAAATGTTTGGAAGGATATCTTCGTTGTTTTGTATCCGATAAACAAACGCAATGGGTCAAGTGGTTACCTCCTGCTGAATGGTTGTATAACACTTCCTTCCATACAGCAGCAAAAATGACCCCATTTATGGCACTTTAAGGATATCATCCACCATCCATCACATCATCTTTAAGGGAAAATTCGAAGGTTTAAGCAGTGGAAGATCACATCGAGCATTAGCAAGAAGTTCTCCAACTCTTAAAGGATAGCTTGAATTTGGCACAAAATCGAATGAAACAACAGGCAGATCAACATCGCAGCGAGAGAAGTTTTGATGTAGGAGATTGGGTATTTTTACGCCTACAACCATATAAACAAATGTCCCTCAAGCAAGCTAAGAAGGATAATAAATTATCGCCAAAGTACTATGGTCCTTACAAGGTGTTGCAAAAGATTGGTACTATGGCATACAAATTGGAGCTTCCCGCTTCTTCGCGAGTACATCCAGTTTTCCATGTTTCATGCTTAAAGAAGGTTATAGGTGAAAATCTTCCAGTTCAAACAATATTGCCAGAACTTGATGAGGAAGGAAAATCATATTGGAACCTGAAGCGGTCATGGAAACAAGAACTCGACAGCTACGGAATCGATCAATTTCAGAGTATCTCATCAAGTGGAAGAACTTACCCACTGAAGATTCTTCATGGGAGGATGAGAATTTTATACAGAAGCACCCGGAGCTACTCAAGCGTTGAGGACAACACTTTTTTGAAGGAGAGGGGCATGTTAGGTCCCTATATCACTAGTATAGTCCCTTATTATTGTTAGTGTAACCCCTTATTGTTATTATTGTACCCTTGTAACCCCCATTTTGTTATTATTGTGCCCTCAAATTATTATTGTTAGGTCGGCTAGGATTACATTGTGGCCCACTAGGATTACATTATGGCCCCATGGACTCCTACATATAGAAAGGAGGTTTTGTAAATTGTATCATCCAAGAAATGTTCATTTATGTAATGTATTGGAGGTTGCCCCCTCGAAGTGGCTTATTTCTAAGGAGTTGATATCTTTTTATTCTATTTTTGGAGCTGGTTACACAACATCTCCTGCCTTCTCCTCCTCTTTGACAACTGAAATTGTCTCACCATAAATAAGAGACCTTAGATCTTGGTCATCTATTGAAGGAGAAACCTTCATGCTTCCCTCTTGAGAAGAGGACCCTTCACTCAATGGAGATCTTGCCCTTGGCAAGGCATCAAGAAAACTTACACCTTCTTCCATGGTCTTCAGAAATGGAGTTGGATTCATAGACCCTTCCAACTCATGCAAAAGATTCATCTAATGTGGTTTGACAGTATCAACAGAAGATGATACACATGGAGCTTCATCAAACCTTTCTATCAATCTTTTAATAAACCTTGCATAAGTAGGTGTATTGTCATTCTTCAAGGAAAAAGACTCAAACAACCACCAAGCATAAGATTTACCTTCAAAATGCAGCGCTGCTACTTTGATGGCTTCAATCTCTGAAACTTGATGTTGTTGCATAAAGTCATCTAGCTCCTTCACCCAAACCCTGACTGGACACTTAGGTGATCCATCAAAGATATATAGATAAAATCTACCCTTACCATGTTACTCCACCTTTGTGGCTTTTCCCTCCTTGATCTTGCATAATCCTTGGAAGTTCAAGTTATCTTTGAACTCCTTGCACTGAGCTTCATACTCCTCCAAATACTCTCTGACAGTCTCCTTCTTAGGCACACCTCCTTTATTCCTCTTCATGAAGAACTCACAGACAGAATGCTAAAGCTTTGACGATATGGCTGAGTGCACATATCCATGAGATGAGGATTCAGAATGTTCCTCATGTATAGATCTTGTAGATCTTATCGGAAGATCTCTCTACTCTTGAACCTCTTTAGGAGTTTCATTGCTTCTTCTTTCTTCTTCTTTTTAAACCTCCTTGGAGAGGTTCTTCTTAGATCTGAAAGCTGATGAGAATAAACCCATATTATTCATCATTATAACCTTGCTCCTTTCTGGAATACCACTGAAAATTTCCCTTCTCAGGAATGTCAAAATTATATTCCAGAGATTGACTACAGGGGCATTTACTGGATATGTCACCTTTGAAAAAAAAGATGAGCTCCAGAGGCTACCTCACCATCTATAGACTCTATATATAGATCTTGAAATATTCCTCATTCAGGGATTCATCACTTTGTCTTGAAGCCACAGGCTGAGCCAAAGATCTTGCTCTGATACCACTGTAATATCCCTTTTTCAGGAACAACTACATATTGGGAATAATCTGAGTTATTACCAATGTGTATCTTCAACCATATACCTCATACAGGTATAAAAACACTTAAAATTCAGTAAAATACACAGTAGAAAAGTTATACAGCGTTTTACAAGGCAAAAGGTGGGGAAAAGTGATGATTTTGGCCCTAAAACGTGTTTATTAAGATATTTGCGTACAAATAAGATGGGAAAGTGGTTGTATATGATAGCTATGGTTATGAGTGACTCCCATGTCGAATTTCAGCAAAAAAAAAATAATTTTTGCTAAGTTAAACAACTCCTCCTTTTCTAACTAGGCTAGAAAACCCTGATTTCCCAAGACTAGATTTATGCACAAATTTACTGAAGCATGTGAGCGTGTTTTTCTGAAGAGTATGACTGAAATAAGGTCTAAACATTCAAAAATAATCTCATGGAAATAACTCATACACTTTACAGGAGAAGAATGAAATAATACAGAATAAATCCTCAAGAAAGAGGGGCTGCAACCATGTAAAAAGACTGCATAACAGTGACAGCGTTATTATTAGGCTTGAAGCAGAATTTTATTGATTCTTCAGATCTATATCAAATCCGTACATAAAAATATATATCCAATACAGATCCATGTACAAGAAAGGCTGATCTATACATTCCCCTTGGGGATTTGCTCAAAACATGAAGCACCATAAATAGATCTGAGATCTAAAACTTCAGATCTGCAGAATGATTCAGAAATTCTGAATAATGCAAGTGCATAACAGATCAGATCTGAAACAAAACATATATTGGTTGGCCAATCTATGGATCACCACAGTGAAGGAAGAAACCCAACACTGGAGATCTCTCCTCCAAAAAGCAAGCAAAGCACCCTACAGCTGTAGATTTGCAAATAACGCTATCTTAGGGAGAGAGACAGCACTTTAGCTTCTGAATATGATTTGGCCTGATGCCAAGATGTGGATCTGAAGTATAATCAGGAAATGAACACTTTCAGGAGGTTAAATGACACTCTCACTGAAAAAAGCCACTTCTATCATCTAGATCTGAGCAGATCTAGATCTCCACTTGCTGCAACTCACAAGACAGCTCACCCTAAATCATGAGTAGCGCTGTAATGTAAGGTGAAACTTGTCCCAAGTCTGATAGTGGAGAAGTTTAGCACAATTCTCCTCCAAGAGCTGCTCAAGGAAGGAGGTGTGGTTCCTGAACAAGAATTCCCAACAAGGGATGTCTAAGCAGACAGACCTTCAGAAATAATGTCTTCGACAACCTTTTTCTTACTGCCCTCCTCTTCCTTTTATAAGATAGGAGTCTTGCCAAACCCTAAATCACCTTGAATCATTTAACCCTTTTCACATTACAACCTCCTTCTAGAACTGCACTATCCCTCAAAGAGGTTCAATGCATCTAGACTACGTTGTTTGACTTGGTCAAATAGGATCCCCTCTTGTGATTTAGCCCCTTTCACACCTGCAGATATAATTTACATAGCCTAGATATGTCATTGTTTGCATAGACATTGATTTATTCTTGGTTTTCAGGATTTTTACATGTCCTCCTTTACAATTTATTCATCAATTATGAAATGTAAAAATAAACAAGGCAAAATTAATGTTCAAATTAGCTGAAGTTAATTTAGGAACATTACACAAAATGCCCATAGTGACATCGGAATGCCATCTTGGGGATATCTTGATCCCTCACCTTGATTTGATGATACCTCGATCTCAAAATAATCTTGGAGAAATACTTGGGCCCTCTTAGTTCATCCATCAATTCATCGATCCTAGGAATTGGGTATCTGTTCTTCATGGTCTTTTTGTTCAATGCTCTATAATCAATGCACATTCTCAATGTGCCATCTTTCTTCTTCACCAAGACCAATGAAGAGGCAAAATGACTAGTGTTAGGCCGTATATGTCCTAAAGCCAAAAGCTCTTGAATGGCTTTTTCAATGTCATCTCTATAGGCTTTGGGATGCCTATAGGGTGTGGTGATCACTTCTTTGATCCCTTGTTCCAACTCAATAGTGTGCTCAAAACCTCGGTCAGGAGGTCTCCCGGGTGGAATATCCCCAAATACTATAGAATATCGGTCTAAGATAGATTGTACATCTGGATGTAATGATGAATCCTTGCTTCCAGCTTCTAACAAACGAATTTCTATTGCCCATTCTATGTCCCCTCTGTGCAAATCTGCTTCCATTCTGTGGGCTGAGACAATCTGGGGTGGACAGGTGTGTATGCCTTTAATTTTATGATGTTTACCACTCCCCTTTTATGTCCACTCCATCTCTAAGGTTTCACAATCAGTGTAACCTTTCCTAAGGTGATTAACCACTGGACACCCAATATCACATTGGTGTCTGGAATATCAACTACAAAGAAGTGGTCTTTCAATGTGTAAGTTCCCATAGTGATGGTTAATGTTGGAACATATTTGGCACACTGCATGGTTCTAGCTCCTGGAACCAAAACTGGGAACCCATCAAAGTCTTCTATGTGAATATCCCTCCTTTGCACCAACTGTGTATCAATAAAGTTATGGGTAGCTCCACTATCTGCCAATAATGATACTCTTTGTCCCATAATAGTGCCCCTAACTCTCAAGGTTAGATACTTGGGAACTCCTCTCAAAGCTGCAAGAGTCCCTCCCATTGGAGAAAATGCCTTTACTACATCTTCTACGGGGGATGTACCTCCTTTTGCTGCTACAGCGCTGGTCTTCTCCTCCTCATCATAAAATATCTCAATGCAATGTGCTTTCCTTGCAGCACATTGGTGGTTTGGTACCCATGGCTCCTGACAAGTGAAACAAATTTTTTTCTTCCTTATATCTCTCTGATCATTATCAAGAGATATCTTCTCCTGATTCTCCCTTGGGCAAGAAGAAATATTTTGTTGAAAGGGTGCTTTGGCCTTGGGTAAGGCATGCTGCAAATCCCTAGCCTTCTCGATAGCTTCATGGAGTGTAGTTGGTCTAGTGGATTTCACAAACCCATGCAATGGTTCAACCATCCCATCAATAAACATGCATATTCTTTGATTCATAGTGAGGTCAGATACCATGACTGAAATCTTCAGAAACTCAGAGATATAAGTTTCTAAATCTCCCAATTTCTTGAGCTTGGTTAGCCCAACAAAGTGAGCCTCTGGATCCCTAGGATCAAATCTCTCCGCCAACGTCCTGGTGAAGTCTGAATATGAAGTGATACTAGCATGCCCAAGTGTAGATAACCCATGGAACCACCACTCATGTGCCACACCTTCTAGGTGCAACACTGCTATTTTTATAGCCTCCACTTCAGAAACTCTGTTGAGTTGGAAATAAGTGTTCAAATTCTATACCCAAGCCTTGGCTGTGCACTTGGGTGATCCATCATAAGAGGGCAAAAATAACATGCCCAAACTGTGATGTAGATCTGAGTTCTACATATACCCTCCCTTTTTATGGTGATTGAAGGATCTCCTACCATCCTTGATCTTATATAACTCCTAAAAGTTCAAATAATTTTTGAATCTTCGGGATTGAGATTCATATTCCACAAAATAATCACCAAGGGTTTCTTCCCTCAAGGGCCTTCCTTCCTCACCTTCGAAAGATAGGAATGTGGGAATAGTGGAGCATTGTGAAGAAGGTTGTGCTACTATTTTCTCCCACCACAAATGTGAGGTGTCAGAGCTTTCTCCATGGTGAAACCCTCTAGGGGATTACTTTTGTCTTTCAAATCTCATTTCTTTGATATCTTTGGCAACGTCCTGCATAGTTTGAAGAAGGATTTTTGGGATATCTCTCTCCTCCATGGCTATATATGTATTTCCCCCACAAGCTGAGCCAATATTAGAGCTCTGATACCACTGTAATATTCCTATTTAGGAAAATCAGCAATATAGGCACCAAAAATGCATTTTTCAGAAAATTACACTATAATAGTCAATAACGGGCCATGGATCCATTATTTTATGTATTATAGTATCCAAATATGCAATGGGATCGAAAACAAATCACTCTAGATTAGTTAAACAGATCTCCCAAGTCCAATATAGCCCAAAAACACTAAAACCCCATGACCACTGCAACACAGAAATTATGAAGCATTTGACAACGTAGTTTAATGAGGGTTTCTGCTACAACAATATAGAAACAAATGAAACTACTAATGTATTACTCAAAAGAGCTGAAAAATGGAGATCTAATCTCTTTTACACAATCTCAAGATAACCCGCCAAGGGTTTCTTGAAAGGAATGAGATACCAAAAGTATAATATGCAGATCTATGGCTGAATCACTCCATTTGACTGAGATCTACATATATATGGATGAAAATACAAAGAAATGGTTGTGGCTTCTCCTTACTATCTTTCCGGGTGAAAGGTTGATCCTTCCACTAGGAAACTAGCTCATCAACAGGGGTTTTTGACCCTTCCACTGCAACACCATGAAAAATAATGCAATTTCTCAAGAAGACTATGCTGTGGCTATAGATAACCATTTGGCCCAATTTCGGATGGTGGAAATGAAGCCCGGAATACTCCTCTCAAATTTCTTGAACAAGCCCTCCAAGGAAGAGTGTGGAATTCTCGCATGAGAATACCCTTGTACTAAAAAGTACAACAAACCCAGCTAAACAGCTAAAGCATGCAATAAGTCATAAGACTCAAACATAAACAATTGTATGAATGCCTCTCATGGCTGCCATCCCTTCCCTTATATTCTTGGTGAGCTTCCTCACCCTTGGCCCCACTCATTTATGAGGTTACTTCCATGCAAAGACTCCTCCAAAACTGCATTTTTCCCACTAGCTCCACTCTCTTCTTTGGCAGCGTTGTTGATTTGGTCAACCTTTATCTATTCCACATGCATTGCCCCCTTTCACACCCAAGGTGACTTTATTTTGTCTATCTAAACTGATCTACATTCACACTGGAAGTGTTTTATTCCTACTAAAGAAATTTAAGGGTCTCCTTACCCCATTTATTCTTCTAGACTGAAAATAGAAGCAACATATAATATTCAAACTAGCAATAAGCTAATTGGGAATATTACAAAAACAACCAAGTATTGATAAAAAAATGCATTGAATAAGTAAAATCTTTTTGTTGTTTTACATTTATGATAACTCTGCAATAGAATGAAAACAATTATAAATATAATTGTACTGAGAGTAAACTCTAAGAAATCTTAATGTAAACAATTCAAAGCTTAAAAGAAAAACCTCACAACTCGCATGGGGGCCTCCTGGAGTGCAAGGTTGATTAATGATCAAAGACTCTTCACACACACATTTGAAAGAAATAAAGATTTATATTATAAAAACAGGGTATCAGCTTTCTCCATGAAAGGACTATAAAGTTTAGTAATAACAACCACTATGTTTCTTGTCTCCCTTACAACATTTATACAAATTTTAAAAATGACTTGAAAGTGTTTTAAGCCGATATGTTGCAAGTGATTTCGACACATATGATACTAATAGCACTAACAGTCCAATCTCTTTATGAATTACTATTGGAAAAGAAAGTAATACAAGATTTTTATATCGATCTATAATCTTGATAGCTAACTCAATCCTTTATTTCACTCGCTTGATTCTTCTCTTTCTTTGTTTGATTGCTACATGCAGTTTCCAAGTTTGACTTTTCCTTTGACTTCAAGATATCCCATATTGTGTAACTTACCATGGGATGCCAGTAGGTGGTTATCCATCTGGGAGCCAATTTTCATATTTTCATAATCTTCTTTCTTCTACTGGAGTGTTGCAACCTATCTAACAATTGATTCTACTACAGAAACGGATATCAGTTGTTGAATGTTCGAAATTTGGTTACTACAAGAATACCTTTGTCATAATTTCACTAAGAAATAGAGAATTTAAATATGCATGATTAATACCTTGTAGAATTTTATCTTGACCTTAATATGTTGAGGTTTTTGTAGAATAGTAACAAAAAGGTGAAATGTAATAGAAAAAATGATAGTAAAAAAGAGACATTTCTAAGCTTCAACACTTCATTAAACATTATTTGTGTATTTATCTCTTTTTTTAGTTTATGTTTGTAGATGCATTTTTTTCACCATTTGCAATGCTTTTTTTATTTATGTCCACTAACAGCGCCAAATCTATCTATGTTCCTTTCCAAGGAACAAACAACTACTAAGGAGGTGTCTTTTGGTACACCCTTTCTAGAAAAACACTACCACTGAATTGGTGACTCCACTGGTTTCTTTTCTTTACTCTAACAGTTGTGTTTGTAGGACCGTCTCTCTACATAATCACCTTACAAGGCACCCACCATCTCTTTGGAATTTTGTAGGACCTATTGGACTTGTACTTGGCCAAGGAGCTTGCTAATTCACAGTTTCTTGACAACCGTGCATCTTTTTCTCATATAGATGTGCGGTCATGTTTGTGCATAGCTAAACTCGCGCAATTTCTAGAAAGAAAAAACACCTTGTAATTTAACTTTTCTCAGTTGATTGGAAATATTTAGTGAATTTCCTTCACCTCTGCATTTTTTTCCAATCGGTTTATATTTCCTAGTTTCTTTACTACTCACTATTATTGGAGCAATTGGATTATTTTCATTTTTATTCGCAATTCACACATATATTATTTAGGGAGAAAATTTAGTGGCCTAATTCCACATATGTTTTTCAAACTTTTTTTCTATTTTTTTTCAAATCACATAGCTTAACTAGTAAAGGAGTAAGTGGCCCATCATACACAAATATTGTTTTTTTTTTACAATAACGGATATTTTTATTTAGGCGGCAAAGCTGCCACAAGCTCTTACATTCCAGCTCTGACAGAGATAGTTTCTCATGAATAGCTGTTTGGGATTGCTGTCAAAGAAACCGGAGGACAGATCACCAGGCATGGTTCGCCTCTCTTTAGGGATAAGAATGATATTACCAGGCAGACATTTGTTCAGTTTCATAGCGTTGTTCACTTCACCTTCTTTGAACAGAGCTTGTTCCTCAAATCTGATGCAGAAGGGCATCGGCCGATGCATCGCACCAGGGCCAGGATACTTCCCTGGGCGATTCATGATAATGACGGTCTCCTTCGTGCAGAGAATTAAGACAGTGATGCTTATGTTTGGATGAGAGAAGTGATAATCCTTTACTGCTTTGTATATGCTGCATCTGTAATGGAAATGCTCCAGCGCAGGGTCCATATTTTGCAGCGCCCTGATGTATGAGTCGACATCGTCGCCTGTCGGAGTTGAGAAACTTTGATAATGGTGAAAATGAGCTTCAGATTTGAGATCAGAGAGACCATCTATACTGGATCTGGGATGGCAAATTGAAGATCCTATTTGAACTCTTGAAACAGAGGGATCCAACAGGAAACAGAGGCTCTTGAAAGGAGGGCTAACAGGGGAAAAGAACAGGCCTGAGACCACGGATTTAATTTGGTTGATAATCCAGAGAGATGAGGTCCCCAAGAGCAGGGTACTGAGAAGTAGAGAGATAGTCATAGGGTCGATTAGGATAGGAGGTCCGAACAGCAGAAGCATTAAGGAATGGAACAGGAAGATTCAGTCGAATTGACCACCAGCGATCTCCGATTATAGAGGGAGCCAAGGTTGGCCTCCAGATCAGCTTGGGAGTTGAGATTCCTTAGTATATGAAAGAAGGAGATTTTACTGAACTTGGGCAATAAGAGCCGAATTTTTTTGATTATTGAGGCTAAGTGAACCTGATGGGGGGCCTTGTGTGAGGTCAACGCCTGGATGATAATTCTGGAATCTCCAAATACAGAGAGAGAGAGGATATTTCTATTAATCGCCAGATTCAGACCCTGCCACAATGCAAGAGCCTCCGCTCTGTTATTGGATTCGATACCCAGACCCCAGTGGAATCTCAATTCAGAAGAGCCTCCAGGACGCAGAATAACTCCATCGCTGCCAGCAACCCCAGCGTTACCCTTAGAGGCCCCATCGAAGAATAAACAGTATTCATCCAAGGCCGATCTCCATTTGATAAACTCCAGTTCCTCCAATCTAATCTCCCAGTTGGCATGGACAATTGCAGGAGGAATGGACCTTTCCTTCAGATTTGGAACCAGTTCTTTAAGCCATAGCTCCTCCGCTTGGTCCAGACTCATTTCATTCCTTGAGGATGTATTGGCTTCCAAAGCCTCGCCCAGCAAAGCTTTGATTTTAGAAATAACTCTGGTAATAGTGCAGCTTTCTCCTATTATTCCTTTCCAACCACAGCTTCCAGCAGATGAGTTTAGGGATC
Organism: Pinus albicaulis; assembly: GCA_034641835.2. NCBI lineage: Eukaryota > Viridiplantae > Streptophyta > Pinopsida > Pinales > Pinaceae > Pinus > Pinus albicaulis. The sequence goes on from CM076579.1 coordinate 1,129,882,181, forward strand.
CACATCCAACTTGTTTTAAGAAGATTTTTTTTTGTGAAGCAAAAGGGAGATAATCTGGCCCAATTTTGGAACAGTGCAGGAATGTTATCTGGAAGGTCAAGATTAGCTGGGCCAAGCATCAGAACTCCCCTCCAGACTACTAGAGCAAAGGGGCAGAGCAACAGCAGATGATTGGCAGTTTCTTCGTCAGACAAGCACAAGGGGCACCTGGAAGGCCCTTCCATCCCTCGCCTCCGCAAATTATCTCTGGTAAGAATGCTTTGGTGCACTACAGTCCAACAGAAGAAGTCAATTTTGGGGAGTGAGGGGAAATTCCATATGAATTTCCATTGAGCTGGGTCAGGAGGAGCATAAGGAACAGCCATCATTCTTTTATAACCTTCAGCAACAGTATAGGAGCCAGAAAGGGAACCCCAGCCTCTTTTGTCCTTAGAAGTGGCCTTTGAAGGAGATTTTCCTTGAAGCAGATCTAACAGTAAAGAAGCTTCCCCCTGCAACCTAAGGGGAACCTCCCCCAGATTCCATCCATCCCAGAGTGTACCTGGATCATCCTTCCAGTTAGATATATCCCACAGGGTGTTCAAGTTGCAGGATTGAAGCCAATCTTTGATATTTGCTAGGCCTTCCACTTGATTCAAAGGATGATCACCCATTATCGAGTCTTCCCAGATTTTGATTTTTCTCCCATTACCAGGGATCCAGTAGAGATAGTGGCTGAATTTCTCTAAAGTTGAATTGCACAGATTAAAGATCGGAGATCCTTTTATCGATCTTGGGGGCTTATCCAAGCATCTCAAGCGATGCCCATGGAAGTATTTCTTCCAAATGACTCTTTTACTCCAGCTAGAGTTTCCAGAGACTAAATTCCACAGGATCTTGGAACCCAAAGCAAGGTTTTGAGCAGCCAAATTTCGCAGATGGAGGCCTCCTTCCAGATGAGGTCTCTTGAGAGTCTCCCAATTCACTAAGTGGAGCCTTCTATCGTTGTTGTTCCCACCTTCCCACAGAAATCTTCTCAACAGACTGTCCATTTTACTGAGAAAAGTTTTAGGGGCAAGGAGAATGGTATGTTGATATAGAGGCATACTTATGAGGACTGATTTTATAAGGATGACTTTCCCTACATTATTCAGCCAAGAGGCGCCCCAGGCTTGGATTCTGATCTTTAGCTTGTCGAGCAGAGGTAGCCAGTGAGCAACTTTAGGCTTGGATTTGAAGATTGGGATCCCGAGGTATTTGAATGACTCCCAATTTCGAATTCCATCCATTTCTAAGAGCCTTGCAATATCTGACAGCTCCTTGGACGAGCAGTTCCAGCCATAGATAGAGCATTTTTGATAGTTAATCATGCTGCCCGAGAACAACCTGTAAATGTCCAGCTCCTTCTTGAAGGATCTGGCAGAGATAATGCTGGCTCCTCCAAGCAGCAAGGTGTCATCGGCGAACTGGGCGTGATTAATGTCTTTCACCTTGCGAGACGTTCTGAGGCCAGGCAGGGTTTGAATCTTCTGGTTATGATCGAGTTGGAAGCTGAGCACCGAGGCCTGAACAGCATAGAGGAGCGGAGACAAAGTACAGCCTTGTCTAAGGCCCCTAGAGGCTTGGAAGAAGTCAGTAGAACGACCATTGACCAGAGGTGCGATCCATGGCGAGGCTATACAGGCTTTCACCCAGTTTATGAAGGCTGTTGAGAAGCCTAACTTCTTCATTACAATGAACAAAAATTCATGTCTCACTCTATCAAATGCGTTAGCCAGATCGAGCTTAATCACCATTCCTTTCTCATTTCTTTGGCAGCTAGAGTGAACTGCTTCTTGCACCAGCACAATGTTGTCCAAAATTTTTCTTCCTTTTATGAAACTGCCTTGATTTTCAGGGATGATGGCTGGCAATATATTCTTAAGTCTGTTGGCAATTATTTTGGAGACCAGCTTATAACTGGAATTGCACAAGGAAATGGGCCTAAATCTGCTGAAGTTGGAGGCACCTTTCTCTTTTGGGATTAAGGCGAGAAAGGCCGAATTAATGCCACCTCCCAGCTTTGCACAGTTCTGGGATTTTCTGACCATTCTCAATAGATATTTTTTTATTTTTGACCAGCAAGTCAAAAGGAACCTGACAGAGAACCCATCAGGGCCTGGGGCTTTGTCAGGCTCCATGCATTCCAGAACTTTCTGAAGCTCGTCCATACTGATCGGAGCTGTCAACATGGTATTATCCGATTCCTTAACGCACTTGGGAATTAAGTCGATCGGGTAGTCATGAGGATCAATAGGGGGTTCTTCAGGAGCCGAATAGAGATCTTTGAAGTAGGAGTAAGAAGCTCTCTTTATGTCATCAAAATCCTTAACCACAGTGTTTTGGAAGTGTATCTCAGAAACTGTTTTGAAATGCTTTCGAGCTTCGGCTTGTTTATGAAAGAAGCTGGTGTTTTTATCTCCGGATTGTAACCATAGGTTCCTAGACTTCTGTCTCCAAAATTCTTCCTCCTCCCTGCTAGATCTGTGTACCTCTTTTTGCAAATCGACTTCTTTTTGGAGCAGACTTTGTGTTACAAGACTGTGCTCCATAGCTAATTGATGAACAGCAAGTCTATTAAGAGATTCATTCCTTTTGGAAGAAGGGGTTTTCAGTCTTTTGGCCCACTCCTTAAGACTTCTTTTCAGGCCCCTGATTTTCTCTTCCCACACATAAAATGGAGAACCATGGACAGGCCTATTCCAGGCCTCAGAAACTACCTCTTGGAATCCTTCTTGCCTAATCCACAGAGGACTGAAACGAAAAGGGATGGGGCCCAAATTACCATCCATGGAGAGCTCGAGGAGGATGGGCTTATGATCAGAAGTAAGGTTTGGAAGAATTTTAGAAGTGGCCATAAGACCGCATGTCAGAAAAGAAGAATGGACAAGGAATCTGTCCAAACGGGCAGCTATGTGATTTGGGCCTAGTCTTTTATTGGACCAGGTGAATTTCCCTGAAGAAGGTTTAATATCCTCCAGATCCCAGCCTAGCATAATATCTTCAACCCATTCTCTGGCAGGGTCCCTGACAATGGAGCCTCCCTTTTTCTCATCAACAGCAAGCGTAACATTCAGGTCACCTGCTATAATAATATTTCCTGGGTTTTGCTCTAAAAGAAAGGATTGAAGCGAATTCCAACAAAAAATTTTCTCGCCTGGTAATACCGGAGCATAAAGATTAAACATACTTACTTGTTGACCCGAGTCTTTGTGGAGGAGCTGAGTGAAAAGCCAATGGGGGCTACTGTTTTCTTGAATAAGGTTGTATTTGGTGCTGTTCCAAAAGGTTGCTATTCCACCAGAAGCGCCTCTAGCACTAACCGCTCTTCCATGACCTTTTTGCCAAAAAAATTTACTATTTTGGAGGAGAAGATGATCCTCCAGCTTTGTCTCCTGGATGAGGAGGATTTCAGGGGAATATATTCTCACTATGTCTTTCAAGGCTTCCTCTTTTACCCTGCTACCTAAACCTCTGCAATTCCAGGAGACGTATTTCATTATTTACTGACTTGGGGGCTTGTGGCTCCTTTTGGAGCCCTATTACTCTTGCGCCCAGATCTGGTATTCATCATTCCTTTGAGGGTTTTTTGGGAACCTTGAAGGACATCTAGATAAGTTTTTTCCTCTCTTTGTTTCTTCTTGGATTTCCGACCCCGAGTCGTCTTGGTAGGAGTGACATGCGAATCAGATTCGGAATCTCGCTCTTCTGTTTCTCCCTCAGAGTCGGAGGCAAGACTGATGTGCTCTTCGATGCCTTCGTTACCCCTCTGACCATCATCAACTGGTGAAACAGTTGGTTCGACTTCAGGTTCTTTCACTTGCTTCAACTTATTTTCTGTATCCTCTTGGGTCTCCATGACATCCACCTTTTGTCCTGAGGTGGAGCCATCTTTAGCAGCAGAAGTGGCCTTTGTATTGGATTGTGGCTTCCCCAATGGCACGAAGTTATTCTGCCCCGAGGACCTTGGAACAGCCTTTCCCTTTTTAATTTATTTCCATCCTTCTTCTTCTACCTTGTTCCCTGTTGGAGCTTTTGGGCAATTTCGCTGGAAGTGTCCATGCTCATGACAGGTTCGGCATTTGAAAGGCAACTACTCGTAGTCCAGCTTCTAGTAATGCTGCCATTCTCCAACTGTCAGTTTGACCGCTTCTGGCAGCCCGGCTTCCAGATCGACTTCCACACAGATTCTAGCGCAGGTATATTGGCCCTTGTGATCAGCTTTGTCAATGAAGCGACCCAGCCCATTACCAATCTTCTGCAGGGCTTGATAGCTCCAGCAGTGAATCGGGAGGTTTGGGAGACGAACCCAGACCGGCACCTCCTTAGGGACGTCGACAGAGGGATCGAAATCAGGGCTCCATTTGTTAAGATACAGTCCCTGATTCCCCATAAAATACGGTCCATTTCTGAACACCAGGTCACGATCTTCTTTGGAGGTAAATTCAAAAATGAAATAGCCTCTTCCCACAGCATAACAAATCACGTTGTGTTTCAGCTGAGGTCTCCAGTTTCGCTGAATCCAATCGTCCGTGGTTTTTGTGGAAGGCCAGCGGCCCATGAACTGCCCTACCAAGCCTCTGTCAGCCATAGCAATGGCGATTTTGATCGATTGTTCCTCAGGAAGAGCAATCTCTGGTATCTCATCGAGCTTTTTAATGAATTTTGGCACTTTAGAAATCTGTCTTTTCGTCCCTTTCTGCGATAAGAGGCAACGGAATGCGTCTTCGGAAGTTGTTGGAGGGGTGGGAGAGGACTCCCCGCCCCCAGGGCCGCTCATGGCGACGGCAAAGCTTGAAGGCGGCTGCAAACCTAAGCAGAACGCCTCAGAACAAAGCAGCGCACGCAGATATCGGCCAATTCACTTGATGAGTTTATTAATGATGTAAATCTACACAAATATTGTTACTATACAAAGCATTTTTTTTTCATTTCAATATTTTTGGGACTAGGGCCAAGTGTTATTACATAAAGTAAGTAATCTCTTCTTCACTTGCGACTTTTAGGCAAACCTGGGTTTTCATATGAATGCTTTATTAAATCACTTGAGTTTCCCATCTCCCTTTAGGCCCACATAGTGTAATAAGAAAAAGAGTAAGAGGCCCATTATTCACCCATCTTTTTTTTTCATGCAAGGGACATTCAAAAATTAGTGTAATTAGGGGGATATTGTAAACGATCATCGTATATCCACGTCTTCTCATGCTTTGTATGTTCACTTTGCCACACAGTAAGCATATGTAAGCTTCGTATAACAAGGCATCCAGTTACGGAGCTTTTTGTACTTAGCTTTTTTTTTTTTACCATCTCACACCCTAAGAAAATTAAGACTCCTAAAAGCAAACTTTAATTTGAACCAATTAAATCTCCCCATAGGGGCCATAAGAGAATTTATAGTTTAGGTTAGGACCATTGGGGGTAGGCATCCCATAAGTCGCTAATATGAATGAAGTATTTTAGTATTGTTGTGCTAATTCATCTTTCATATTTTGTAAACAATGTCATATATGTGCTTAAGGGTTCAAGTTCTCTTGCAAATTATTGAGTCTCATGAGTTTTTTTCATGTTAATTTTATGAAAATTTTAACATAAAATAAAGGCTAAACAACATCAAATAAAATTATAGTACATCACCATAAAACACATCAACGCATGAATTTGATGGAGTTCACCCCTCCTGGGCAACATCTCCTTAGTCCAGCTTCATGGCTTGTGCCTCTATATTATGCTCAAATTTGCAAAATTATGCATTTACAATGTTTTTTTGCACCTGAAAACTACACAAATGAGTCCAAAATGCCCAAATATGGTCATCTAGCCTCTTTCTTCTCCTGATTTGGTTGAAAAATCAAAAAGTTATGACCATCTCCAGTTTTTCCACAATTTTTGGCCAAAATTTAGCTAACTAGAGCTAAATCTGGTTAGCTAGTGCTAAACTGACAGTTCCGCCAGATTTGGTGGACCACCAAACTAACGTAGTTTAGTTACAATAAACCTGCATTAACATTAATTAAGAGTGTTTAGCACTTAATCTTCGCTTAGTGGTAAAAATCATATTAAGGTTTAATTAAGCGAGTTTTAATATTAATAAATAGCGGATTAGTGTTAATAAATGGCGCTTAACCGTTTATCCCTCTCGTGCTCCCATTGTGGTCACATTCCTAAGTTCTATGTGCTAGGGACTAGCCCCCTCTCCCCTATCAGCAATTTTAATAAGGTTCAAATATATGTGGAAACCTATATTTGTTAAGAACTATGGTATGGCATATTGGTAGTTGGCATGCATGTTGCGTGGGATGTTACAGGGTCGAACCTCGGCGCCTCCATTTGGTCTTCAACCAAAATTTTTACACCACGGTGGGGGGGGGGGGAATATGGTGGCCCAAGGCTGAGCCATGTGTCCTCTCCCCATTGGCCCACACAAAACCAATAAGAAATTGCGACACCATAAATTACAAAAACCAATCAGATGTTGCCACTTTGCAGGTTGTCATTCGCTGGAGGAATTTGACCAAATTTGACCCTACCTACTCAGCATGCCACGTCATCAGTACAGACTACTAACTGGGCTCCATGTCATCATTTTTTTTTGCTTATTTGTGCAAACAAACAGAACTCGTTTATGGGAGCATATGGAGTCCATTTCATGTGAAACGAAGTGTGTTGCATTCATAACGACAAGCATTACGCGGTCGTTCAGGTTTCTCTTCATTCTTAGAACTTGGATTTTTTAGCATAAAATTGAGAACCTAATCATTCCTCCCTATTGGAAGCCTTTTGGACCCCAAAATGTCTTTCATTACAGAACATGTGGATGAGGGTACAGTTCCCTTACCCTTCCAGTCTCTATCCACTGGAATTTTCTCAATTTCAACAATTTGATATTTTCATAAAAACAAATAGTTTTCCTTGATTTTGGAGACCCTGTCTTGTTGTTGTAGACACCGTCATGCTGAAATTTCCCAGAATTTGCAGAAATACAAGCTATCCCTAAAGAAATAAACTTCTTTCCACCTTGGTCGTTAATCGAAGGAAACTTGTAAATTGTCTCACCTCGAACACTGTCGACATGGCGATTTTTAGCTTGTCTTGTCTTGTACTTACATCGAATTTTGACCAAGTGTTTTCACCATTGCCATGTACCATTTTGAAACCAACAAAAATTACTTTTGGAACCCATGCCTTATTTTTCAAATTGTTTTGGTGCTTTCTCTTTGACCTTTGCACTCTCTTGAACCGACATCTTGTTTCCATCACTGCTCAACACTAATGTAGACTGTTGCAAATATTTCACATCTTGTTTACCTCTTTTCAAAGGAATAATGTTAGAGCCCTAAAACATATTATTACAAACATTAGAAACTTCAATGAAATCAACTTGTTCATTTGATGCATCTTTTTGAAAGATCTCATTCAAAACATCACTATGCTTGAACATTAACAAATCCAAATTTTTACTTGCATTCCCTATTCTCTTCATTTCTCCTGCATGTATAAGAGACACATTTCTCTTATTCTTATGTGCTCTAACTATGTACTCAATTCCATCCTTAAAAAAGTGGTACTTATTCTCATCGTGATTAAATATTTCCCTCCTATCATAATGATAAGGACTTCCCAAAACAATAACTGCAATCTCAAGTGGAATGACATCAAGTTCAACTTCATTAGGAAAGTTTACATTGATTGCAAACCTTAGGATACACTTCCTTATTACCTGCAAGTTTGCATTCTTGCATATCCAACCTAAATGATAGGGTTTTGGATGTGTAACAATTTCTAGATTTAATCTCTTAACTAAGTCTTCATAAATCAAATTAGCTTGAGAACCACTATCAAATAGTGTGTCTATTTTGGTATTCTTTGAAATAACTCTAATATGAAAGAGTTCAATTCTCGTATCTTCATCTTGAGTTACATTAGAATGACCTGAAGAACTAGTACTTGCTATGTTCTTACCTTTCAAACCAATTTTTGTAATCTTGGTTTCATCTCCTGAATCTGAACCTAAGTCATGTTAAACGATTGCAGTTGTTTTCTCCTTCTCTTTGTTTTCAAGTTTGTTGGGCTTCAACTCTGGATGGAGTTGCCAACAATGGTCTTCATCATGGCCATTTTTCGAACAATGTTTACATGTGATTTTCTCTTTCTCTATTTTAATAGAACCATTTTTCTTTCCTCTTCCATTAAACTTTTCTCGTACTCAAGAGAAACTACTCAAGGAAACTATCACTTTTCTCCTCTGCACTATGTTTCCCTCTTGGTTCTAGATGTATGGCTTGAACAAAAAACTCATATAAGTTTGTGGGATTGAACATGAGAAGAGTATGTCTAACATAACTGTGCAAACCCCCAATATACTTTAACAAAGTTTCTTGAGAAGATAAATTTACACCCAAAATAAGATCTCTTCTCCTAAATTCACGAGTATAATCTTACACACTTTGTCCCTTTAATTGTCTAAAATTTTGCGATTCCATAATGGATTTTTGCATGTAAGCTAGAGGATATAATTTCCTTTTAATGGCAGCAATAAAATTTGACCAAGACATTGAGATCTTATTGTTTTTCTTAATCTCATCTTGTGTCTTTGCTTCCCACCATACAAGTGCTACACCCTCCATTCTCAAGGAATCCAATTGAATCTTTATGTCATCTTCTTGAAGGTTCTGAATTCTGCATTAAACCTCCAATTGACGATTCCAATTATCTAGCTTATCTACATTCACTTCGCCATTATACATCGATAGCTCAAATTTAACATCAATTTTAAGTAAGGATGATTTACCAATTCCTTTTGAAGTATGTGGATGAACAGATTGAAAAAAGTGGTAGTGAAAGATGATTAAGAGGATGGTGTAGATGGTGGTGAGGATGATGATGGAGTGGATGGTGGCTTCTTGCCATCTCCATGGCCTCCTCCTCCTATAGAACCCTCTCCTCTTGGAGGCCTACAACTTTCTCCTTGCATCCTTAAATTCCTCCCCTCATAGAGGAACCTTACCATCTCAGTCATATCAAAAAATGCCTTTCTGAATTCTCTCCCATCTTCTATCATGGTAGGTTCTCCTTCATGATAGATGCTCACTGAAGGCTCAAATTCAACTAGAGGATGTGCTAGTGTTGAATACTTTGGCAACCTTTCCCTTCTTCCTCATGACCCAACCGCAGGGCTTTCAACCAGCTTCCCTTCTCCTCTTTTTAGTTTTAACCTTGTAATCATGACGCAAACTTGCAAAAAATTAGATCCCTTCTTGCACAACAAAACCTAAATACCTAAAGCTTTGATACCAAAAAATATCTGAACTGAGGTATGTTAGTGTTGCTTAGCTAATTTATCTTTCAGATTTTGTAAACAATGTCTTATATGTAAGGGTTGAAGTTATCTTGCAAATTATTGAGTCTCATGAGTGTTTTTCATGTTAATTTTATGAAAAAATTAACATGAAATAAATTTTGAACATCAGCAAATAAAAGTATAGTGTTGATTATTGGTTGTCATTGATGTTAACCCAAGCAGCACCAGGGGCTACCCCGATATTTCATGGCAATTTTGACTTGAAAATTACTCTATTCCCAATCAATGATATTTGGGATGGTTTTTACTTGTCGAGATGTTTCTGTTGATATATGGCACGCCACGTAATTCTTCACGATTTGAGATATATTCGTGTTTGAAGTTAGTAACCCTATTTAGTGGGCTAAACCCCCATGGGGTTGTGGCATGAAACTAATCATTGGTTGTGGTCATTGAATTGTCAATAATTAATAATTTTTAAGCTCCTAAAATCCCTCCCATGTTCACTTGTTGAAGACCCTCTCAACCTAAGAATTTATATAAATTGTGACCCTCATATCCTCCTCATGTTGGATTTTTGCTACTAAAAATAGGTCATCATAGAATTTATGCTATAAATTTATTTATAAGAAGTCTTAGATGCTAAAATTAAAAACACACTTGGGTGAAATCCTAATGAAGCTTGTGTCCAAATTTCAGATGTTGGTGCACTATATTTTCAAATATATGATCTGTCGAATTTAGGGTTTTTGCAGGCTTCTAAATTTCATCTCAAAGAGGTGAACTTGGGAAAATAGTCATAACTCTCTCTCTGAGAAGCAGATTGGAATTCTGTAAAAATTGGAGGATAGTTCATGGGATGTAGTTTTTTTTGTATAAATTTCATATCTAAAGGCGGAAATAGTGACACATGGCACGTCGTACAAGTTCGCTCTACTGAACTAGTCCATAATTAGGTCATTGTGAGAGATTGGGTATAACTTTTCCTTGAAGAGTCCAAATCCGGTCAGACCTGTGGCATTGGAGAGAAGACTCAGAGGGCACTATAGGACCGAAGATCACATATTGGGGATATAAAATCACAGAGATACATCAGATCCAATATCTAGCTCCTAGAAGGCAAGAAAAATCTAGATCATGTGATGTCAAGGGATGCGAAGGACCAAACTTTCTAAGGCAGCGATGAAAATCAAGGTGCAGCAAAATGATGCAGTAGAGGTAAGCTTTAGGTAAGTATCTTCTATATATGCATTTTCATCTCTTAATTTCATTAGGTTCTTTGTATTCTAATTTTTTTTTTTTTTAGCACTTCCATATGCTCTACAGGATGAGGTAAGTTTTGTTATTATCATGTCATGGGTATTTTCTTGAAGACTTTTTGCATGTATTATATATTCATCAAGATAAGACACAATGCATGATCTAATGTTTTGAAGAGTGAGAAAGGGTAGCATGACAAGAGAAGCAATCAAGGTGTAGAAAAACAGCAACAGGTTCACCACATGAAGTCTTCAAGTGGGCAGTACTGTATACAGTCATTGTAAAGGTATCATTTCACTTAGTCATTGTAAAAGCATCATTGTAAAAGTTGTACAAGTGTCTATTTGTCAAGAGTTGAAGAGGCAGTGTCGAGAGGTCTAGGATCATCATTAGGTGCTTATGTCATAGTTGGGTTTATGTTTTAGCGTGTCTTCTTCTTCTACATCATTCTATATCATTCTAAAGTGGACGCTTTTTCCTAGTACAGGAGTCCATTCTTATTTTATTCTTCTATAGGGTGGTAGGGTGGTGTTAGGTTGGTGCATGAAGTCACCAACAGGTTCAAGCCTATGAAAACTTCAGGGTGGTAGGGTGGTGCTAGGGTTAGTTGTAGCCCATTGGGTGTTGGGGCATCCGTTCATTTGACTACTAAAGAATCTTGGGTGTTAGAGAGTCCATCCAGTGGGAGTTGGAGAAGAATTATTTTCTAGATTCTAGGAAGTTGGAGCTTTCTTTTTAATTGGAGTTGAAGATTAAATAATTATTAGAAAAGCATTCAGGTGGCTTTTGTCCCATACGGGGTTTTGTTGGGGCCCTTGTTTTGAAATTCAACAGATTTTGAGTTGCGGCGAGTACGTGGCGGAACGCAACCTCGATAGGCAGAAAGGTTTCAAGGTTGTGAAGGAGCAGAGGGCAGGTGTCGCGGCTGTTGCAGGAGCAAGCATAGATGGCGGAAGAACAGGGAAGGAAACGAGCAGTGAAATGAACAGAAAGAAATAGAAGACAGTCGAGCGAGAAGAAAGGAGGAACTGTCAGTCACACTGGCAGTAGAACAAATAGGCAGCCAGCTAGTGGATAGGAAGGTTAGCGCAGACGGGAATAGGCAAGAGGGAGCCGCAAGAGAGCTCTGTCTGTGTTGCACTATTCTCCATTCCTCTGTGTTTTTTCATTTTCTCTCTGTCCAATAGGATGTATTGTATTCTGCTCTGTTTATGTTCATGCAGCTGAGACTTGTAATATTTTGCCACTGACGGCTGATGATCAATATATTCAGGAGTGTTGTTCCAAGTATATGTTATGGGTTTGAATGAGTGGTTTTGCAAGCACCTTTTAAAATTTTATTTACTGTAAGTCTGAATGTTTTCCTGAAAGTTATATGTTATGGAATGTTGTGTTATGGTTGTTTAAGACTTAGTTTAGCTTTGATTCAACTGTATGGATGTTATCGGGATGATACCGATCTACTCGCTATCACAGTAAGGTCGCGACACGCCTCGGGTGAGACTCTCTGCCCTTCAAAGTAGAGTGAAAATGCCAGCGTGAAACTATACTATGACGGAAAACCTTGTTGGCCCTTAACCTGAACCCAGGTCTTCTCTACGAGACCTGTTCACTCGCCAACGGGTTTCCACCTTAAAAATTGTGTGCATTTTTGTTCCTTTTGTTTACTGTTATCATTGTACAAACATTGATAATAATTGAAAACTAAATAATGCTCTTAAAGATTAATAATAATACTAATTGAACAGAATATTGATTCACCCCCCCCCCCCCTCTCTCATTGTTTCCAACATACAACACATCAACACAGGAATTTGATGAAGGAGTTCACCCCTCCTAGGCTACATCTCGTTGGTCCAGCTTCCATGGCTTGGGCCTCTATATTATGTTTACAATGCTTTTCTTCTCCTAAAACTTGCACCAATGAGACCTCATCTAGCCTCTTTTTGCACCTGATTTGGTCGAAAACCCAAAAATTTATGACCATCTCTAGTTTTTCCACAATTTCTAGCCTAAATTTAGCAAATTGGTGCTAAACCAGAAATTCCGCCGGATTTGGCGGACCGCCAAACGAATCGAATTTAGTTACAATAAACCTGCATTAACATTAATTAAGCACGTTTAGCATTTAATATGTGCTTAGTGGTAAACACCGTATTAATTTTAATTAAGTGGTTTCTAATATTAATAAATAGTGGATTAATGTTAATAAATGGCGCTTAACTGTTTAGCCCTTCCGTGCTCCTGTCGTGGTCACAAGCCTCAGTTCTATGTGTTGGGGGCTGGCCCCCTCTCCCTCGTTGGCAACATTAATAAGGTTCAAATATATGTGGAAACCTATAGTTGTTAAGAACTATGGTATGGCATATTGGTATTTGGTGTTCGTGTTGCATGGGAGGTCACAGGGTCAAACCCCAATGCCTCCATCTAGTCTTCAACCAAAATTTTTACACCACGATTGGGGGGCACATGGTGGCCCCAAGCTAAACCATGTGTCCTCTCCCCATTGGCCCACACAAAAATCAAAAATAAATTTCCACACCATAAATTTCGACCAATCAGATGCTGCCACTTGGCATGCTGTCATTCGCTCGAGGAATTTGACCAAATTTGTCTTTACCCAGTTAGCATGCTACATCAGCAGTATGGACTGTTGATTGGGCTCCATGTCATCATTTTTTTTCATATTTTTGCAAACAGGCATAACTCATTTTCAAGATCATAAGGATTCCATTTTGCGCGAAACGAAGTGTGTCGGATTCAGAAAGAAGAGCACTACGCATTCGTTCAGGTTTCATGTCATTATGAGAACTTTGGTTTTTGAGTATAAAATTGAGCACCTGATCAACCAACATGGTCATGTTACATATTTGAAACATAGAAATTTACTTTTAGGGTGCTTAAAATCCTTCAATGATCCCACATAAAAATATACCTGAGCATAACAGAGACCCAATTTAGAGGGGGGTCGACTTAGGTCCAGTGTGTGTAGTACTATTTGGGGCTACCCATCCCATCTAGTGCTTAGTGCTGGTAACTGAATACCAAGAAACTAAAGACTTAAATACTCACGGGGCACGAAGGTACTTTAGTGGAAAAAATCCAGGGCATCCTTTCCCTATAGGTGGAGGTGCGAGCAACACTAAAGCCTCATCCATTACCTTGGTCAATTCTTTGACTGCTAGAAAGTGATGCTAGTTATTTTGGAAAGTTTCCCTAGTATCCATTAGAATATATCTTCGCAAGGCCAAGTTACTTTGAGAGTGGAAAGGATGATTATGTCTTCATAGGATTTTTTATCATATGAAAAACTAAACGAAAACAATTTTTTGTTTGATTGGCCATATAGCATAATTTTAAGGGAAAGTAATCATTTTATTTTCACTTTGTTTTATTTCTAGGATTTTATCATTTTGATATTTGTCTCTTTCCCTTAATCACAAAAAGTACCAGGCACTCTACTCGACACCATAGGGGACCCCACGGCTCTCCGTCGATTTAGACATTTTCTAAACCTCCCCTCATTAATGGGAGGTGTCCTTGGTCTCTCACCATTTAGGCATAGAAAACGCCATTCAGCCATAATTATAGGATCTTCATTTATCGGTGGAAATTTTCTCACAACCCCACCTCATCAAAGCACACCTTTCACAACCCCGCAAGGGTCCCTGCACTCTACTCCTTTGGGAAGCTTTCACACCACCCCTCCAAACAGTCCATGAGACACCCATTAGGGTAGTTCTCCTCAGACTTCCCCATAGAGGACCCCTTTACATATAGGTATTCAAAATCGTTTTGCGATGGAGAAAAAATTTCAGGTCCCATTTTTAGCTTCCTTAAATCTACCTAATTTAATCTAGTTAACTAACAACCATGTAGCACATGGCCCCAATTGGCCACCAATGCTTACCAAATTTCTCTCAGACATTCCAAAATTTGAGGGTAAGCAAGGAGAAAATCTTGGAAATCATGTTATGATATTTTTCCTATGGTGTTCTTCTAATAGCATCACATAAGACATTACTCGTCTATGTTTGTTTCAATGCACCCTTACGAGGGCTGCAGCAAAGTGGTACATAGGTCAACCATCTGGAACACATGCAAAATTTGGTTCAATAGCCACCATTTTTTTCACATTCTTCCAACTCCGAGTTTGACAGGACTCGAGCATGGAACTCCTTACTCACTTCAAAAAGAAACCCATTATACACATATCGGACCATATCCACAAATGGTGGAAACGGCAGACTTTGTGTAAAGCTAATCTAGAGGGGAAAATCCTCCTCAATATTTTTCTAATATATGTTACTTCAAAAATATCTAAATATGTGCCTAATTCAAACCCACAAAATGAGGAGGAGGCTATCATTAAATCGCAACAATTAGAGATTATCTACACATGTTTTGGATACCTCTATCATGTCCTTCCATATGACCCCTGCCTTCAAAACTTCAAAAAAGAGGCACCAAGTGCATCCAATGTTGTTGATGGATTGATAGGTTCCATAACCAAAAACCAAACCAACAACACCTACCGGTATCCTTGATACTCGTTCAGTGGCCAAGCATTTCATGCTACACAAACAACACCACCATTACAACATCCAAGATATTACATTGGTCACCCCATGCCGATGTAGAATACAGTTAGCCAAGTTAACCAATACCAGCCTGTGCACGGAGGGCCTAATCCTCCCCCACAAGGAAACCAATACCCTTCCAGGAATATGGATGTAGTTCTCTCTTCCCATAACTCAAATACCAATCAGGGACAAGGAAATCAATATTTTCATTTCCCCGCACAACAACAGAATAAACCACCAGCACAAAATAATGCAAGAGTTAATCTAGTGCAACACTCCCATGCTCAACAACAGTCATCATTTGACGAGGGGAATACAACTAGTCCATCTAATTCGTAACTAAGAAGAAAAAAAAAAAAAGATTAAATCAAATGGAGAGACTTTCCAGGGGGGTATCAATAAGCAACAACCCTCGTGGATACTGGCTAGGGGCAACCCCAACCAGAATCAAAACTAGGATCATACTGATAATAGCCAACTAAGGAAAACTAAGAACAAAATTCTATGGACTAATAATTATTGCGTCATATGCATATGTGGGGAGTACGGTCATTATACACATAATTTTCCTCAACTCCCTCAGTTGAAAAGGATACAAGAAAACAAGGGTTAGGGAGAGAAAAACCAAAAACCTCCAGTAATGCGAAATCCCTTCCCCCACCAGGGAGTGGTTAATACTCGGCAACAACCATCCCAGCCAAATCCCCCTTGAGGGAACCCCCATAATAACTCTAATTGTGAGATTTACAAGATAGGGGAAACATTCTACTGCGGATGTGAAATAGAAATTATGAAGAGCGCCTTGAAACAAATTAGTCCACCTCGACCACGAAAGCACCTATAGCACCATGGACCATCCCTCGACTTCCTATATATCCCATGCAAAAAATGGTCATATGGATTTTACAACATGCAATTCATAACTCGAAGGCTACTCATATCTATAACATAGTAGACAACTTAGCTCAATCTCCTTCAACTATGTCAGCATTAAAATTCCTACAGTCATGCCCAACACAACAGAAATCCCTACTTTCCGCATTAGGCACAATTGACCCTTCTGATTCTCTCTGGATGGTTTTTGATTTGGATAAATTTCTCCTATGTCTTCCGTCATTAGGCACCTTCCAAATCCTAGTCTCAATCCAAAACATCACCATTCATCCTTGCATTGTTGATCATAGGAGAATCCACATGCATTATGTCCAAGACAGTTTGGTAGAAACTGGGATCTCTGAAACTCAAACCTTTTGACATCATGCTTAGAGCATATTATGAGAACCCTTCAACCCCCATAGGCCTCTAGTAAGACTTTTTGGTACATCTTGTTGGCAAAATCGTGCTCATTAACATCAAAGTCTTGGATGCACAGTTGGATTAAAAAATCCTTCTTGGCTAGAATTATACATATGCAATGACTGTAGTAACATCCTTTGTGTTCAAGGTAATGATGTTCCCGCATGAGGGGAAAATTTTTACAGTCAACTAGCTCACGTATTAGGAGAAGAAGACATTAACTGCCCCTGACGTGTCCTACCTTATGTAGGATATTCTCTTGAGTTTGTCACAACTTACACTAAATTTGTGGCTGGAAAATTTAAACCATCAACCCTCCTCAGTACATACCTGGGGGAACCACATATATTGTTGGAAGATGTTCCAGGAACCACGGGAGCTCTAGTGTGCATGATGAGTTCATCAAACACCCAACTGATTCAAGAACTAGTATAAGACACCACGAGTATCACAAATGCTGACTCCACATTCATACCTTATACCATCACCCAAACCTCTTTCTTATACTGGCCACGTAGTTTTGTTTCACACCAATTCATGGCAACACTTGCATTTCCAAATATTTCTCTAGGGATACCGGTCTGGTATCTGGCCGCCCACGCCCTGTCGGTAAATTCAAGTATCATTCTAATAGCTCTGCCTCTGGAAGCTGCCCCAAATCAAAAAAACCCTACATCGACACTAGTTAGTGATAATAAAAATGATAAGAATAAAGGGAATAAGGTAGAAGCTTCAAAAGTTCCCTCCTCTAGGGAACTACCACCTTGTGCCTTATGTGAAGTAGTTGGAAAACCTACTAATATGTGTCCCAAGATAGATGAGTTGAAAGCTCTTCTACATGCCCACAAGCACCACTACACCTTATTCCAAATACGGAAGAAAAGGCCACACCAATGTGCAACAAGGAATTTCACACTAACCATACATGCACCATATGGGTGGAAGACAGGAATTACACTCATCACTACCCAGAAATTCCTCACTACCGAGATGCATTAAGTGCACTCACATAAGCCAATACATCGGTTCCATCAGTACCGTCCACTTTTTCGATTAATGATGGATCTAAAAAAATCATTTATGTGCAAGAGGAACCAGTGTCATGATTGTACCCCTCTCACGAAACCCCCGAGAATACAAGATGGAAACGAACGTCCAAACCTCCTACCCCATTATGTGCCCTATGTGATGAACCAGGCCATTAGATTACCCAGTGTCCCAAATTACGGGCCTGCAACCAATGGTATCCACTTACCCATGTTTCCCAAAGAAACATACCTAGGCACAGATGTCCTACTTTCCATATTTTTGCAGGAAACCATCACGTGCGACACT
The DNA here is from genome assembly GCA_034641835.2 of Pinus albicaulis. NCBI lineage: Eukaryota > Viridiplantae > Streptophyta > Pinopsida > Pinales > Pinaceae > Pinus > Pinus albicaulis. Next base: position 1,129,899,971 of record CM076579.1, read on the forward strand.
AACCTCATCTCCCTTGATTCTGCTCTATGTTAGATTTCATGCATCTCATCACTGAAAACTATGACTTAGTTGAATTAGAAACCGAATCATCAGACCACACCACACCATAAGGGGATGAAGCATCTAAGTCCATTTTATGCATGTTTGAAGAAAAAATACCGTTGGCATCTCATCCAGGCACCCATCATCAAATATCCTCTCACCATCACTAGTATAGATATGGAAAAAAAACCAAACGACCTTAGGCCTCCTGGTCCAAATCACCCCTTACATACGCCCTATGTGATAGGCCTAACCACCTAGTAAATAAATGTTGGGAATTGCGTAAGTTTAAAGACATATTTCTCTTAGTGGTCCATATTCCTCAAATCCACCTCTCAAATCAAGAGAAACTCACAGGCTTCTATTGTCACATCTACTCCCAAGCACATCACACAAGGAATTGTCAATACCTTCCACATTTTTTAGTAGTGAGATTAGCGTTGAGGCAAAACCATGCTAGGAAGCCACGTCATGCTAATACATATATCTCATGGTTCCAAGTACCCCAGGATGGCCCATATCACGACATTAACCATGTGTCATCATCTCATACTATGATTAGTACTGACACCCACACTATTTATCCTGTTAGTACCATCCTTACATGTAGCATTTGCACCAATATCCCTCATATTGTTCAGGAATATCATATGTTACAAACATTTTGACAACTTAGGATTTAGTGTCAACCTCTTATTCAGGGAGAAAATGTTTCTCCTTGTACACCAACAAGGTCGCAAGAACTTCCTACAACTCATTATCAACCCACCATTATGGAAATTCTACCACCACCTAATGTTGATGACACACAACGCAACATATTATTCATTTACTCATCCGTAGAAACCATAATTTGTGTTGTTTTCTTATACATTTTTGGTGTTGAGACCACTAAACCTACTGCACTGGTGGTAACACCACCGACAGTGCAGAACCATCCCATATGCACCTTCTCAACTTTGCTTGGTTCTATGGCATCAACCACCAAATCATAATATTGCTTATCGACCAACACTTATAGGCCAAAAACTCTATCCTCACAGCCTCAAACAATATAATTCAACTTTAGATAATATCTTTCACTCATATGAATATATTCTATATGCCATGATAGAACCTGAATGTCCATGGGACACCATGCACCATCGTTCGATTTTTCTACCTGAAAAAGCGTTTGTGCCTACTAAAACACTAACATGCAATATTTACGCCATAGAATCTAAAGACTTCCTACCTTCAGGAAGAGTAGATTGGTTCAAAAATGCCATCCTGGCACCTAATGCATTTGAGGAAGGGAACATGTAAAATATTTCACCTAACATCAAGGTCAATATTTCGAACAAACCTAGCAGAGTCAAAGAGATATCCTTGGGGGAAACATTCTCTCCAGAAGAGGTAACCTCATACACAGTCTTGTTCCAAGAGCATAGTGATATTGTTTCATGGGATTACTTTGTGATGACAAGAATCAATCCCACCATTGTGGAACACCATATTGACACATGGCATGATTCCCATCCAGTTAGGTAGAAGCGGCATTAGTTACATCCCTCTAAGGCCGAAGTGATCAAACAAGAAATAGATAAAATCCACAAAATTGGATTCATCTATCCTATCGCTTACATGTCTTGGGTTTCTAACCGTGTACCTATCATTAAAAAAAGGGCACCATTCACGTCTGTAATGATTTTCGAGATATGAACAAAGCATGTCCCAAAGACAATTACCCTGCGCCTTTTATCGGCCAATTTATTGATACTTGTGCTGGTCATGAATCCCTATCCTTCATGTATGGGTTTTCTAGGTATAACCAGATCCAGATTCATCATACGTATCAGTATAATACCTCATTCACAACCCCTTGGGGTACATTCACATACCAAGTTATGCCTTTCAATCTTAAAAATGTTGGCGTCACTTCCTAGTGAGCCATGAATTACATATTCCATGAATTGTTTCATCTCATCCTTACCTATATGGATGACCTTACGATATGATCCAAGAAGCATGCTAACCATCTAAAGGATATCCGCTTGGTTTTTCAATGATTTCAACAATATAAACTACCCTTGAACCCTCTCAAGTGCATATTTTGTGCTAATGCGGGAAGACTACTGGGATTCATTGTTTCCCAGCAAGGTATTAGAGTCGACCCTCTCAAATTCTAGGCCATCAAGGAAGTGCCCCCTCCAAAAACATTAAATTAGTTACAAATCTGAAGGGTAAGGCCAACTTCTTTCGATTCTTTGTCCCCAATTATGCTACTTGTGCACAAGACTTTCTACACCTCCTTTGATAGGATATTCCCATCCAATGGGTCGAACAGGCTCAAAATCCATTTGAAGCTTTAAAATATGCATTATCTCAAGCTCCTTTGATTAGCCCACTCGACCACAATAAATATTATACCCTATACCTATTAGCATCATATGTATCCATCATTGGGGTGTCAGTCCAGGAAGGATCTCATAACAAGGAGAACATAATTTATTATGTCAGAAAAAACCTATCTGGGCCTACATTGAAGTATGAGCCAGAAGAAAAAAATCCTTTGCCCTAGTAAATTTGAACAAAATCTTCGTCATTATATCATCATTCAAACCACCATTGTCATATTATTTATCAAACCCATTCGATATTTTATCACTCATCATATGATTAACCACAAATACACTCCATGGATAGCTATATTGCAAGAATTCAATCTATAGTTTACTTCCCCTAAAATAAAATATGTGCTTATCCTCACCAAGTTCATTATTGATCTCCCAACAAAGACCCAAGGATCCCCTATTAATTATGCCCTCCCTGACGGACATTTTTTCCTAGTATCAACGGATGAACACTGGTATGGTGACATCCTTCTCTTTTTATGAACCCAAAAGTTCAAACCTTAGCTTACTCATGACGATAATAGGCGCATATGCCACCAAGCCCCCTGTTACCTCCTTCTGGGGGATTTCCTTTATCAACAAGGCATCAACACCATCCTCCGTCAGTGCCTCACTCACGAACAAGCCGAGAAATTCTTAAATGATTTTCATGAAGGGGCTTGCAGTGGTGACCTCTTAGCAATTACTACCTCTCATAAAATCCTTTACACCGTCTATTTTTATCCCACATTTTTCATGACTACATTAATCAAGTAGTCAAAATATGGGAGCGATGCCAATGATAATCTCATAAGGCGTGAGCCCCTCTAGATCGCCTTAATCTGGTCATTCTTGATAGGCCTTTCTGCAAATGGGGCATAGATTTCATGACCTATAATGCCCCATCATATGGCAACCACAGTACATTATGGTTTTCCTAGAATACTTCACCAAATGGGTCGAAGCCATGCCCAAAAATAATAACATTGAAGAAACAATTGCATGGTTTTTCTTTAACCATGTCATAACATGGTTCGGTGTTCCTAAGGAGTTGGTCTCCGATCATGGTAAATATTTTGTGAATGAAATATTTCACTATTTATCTCAACACCTTGGCTTCTCTCATGAATTCACTTCCCCATACTACCCTCAGTCAAACGAACAGGTAGAATTTGTCAACAAAGTTCTCAAAACAATGTCACAACATATGGTGAACAATCACAAAAACAATTCACACCACATGATGTTTTCAGCCCTGTGGGTATATCGCACTGTGGTCAAAGAGTCAACAGGGTTTAATCCCTTCCAGTTAGTCTATGGGGTCGAATTTGTGCTCCCAATTAAGTGCGAGATCCCTATATTACACTCACCCATCGAACTTATCACCAAAAAACAAACCTTTAGAACAAAGGTTGGTGCAGTTGAAGCTTGTCAATGAAAATTGATGAGAATATCTCCATCATAATGAAGCACACAAAAAGAGGGTCAAAGCCTCATTTCATCACAATATCACCCCACAGACATTCACCGAACGAGAGTTATTTATCCTCTACGATGTTTCCCAAGAACCTTTCATGTCTGGTAAGTTCGATACATTATGGAAGGGACCATACATTATCAAACATTGGCTCCTCAAAGGGGCATACATCTTATCAGAGCCCAATGGGACTTGCCTCAAAAATCCCATCAATGGACTTTACCTCAAACAATTTCATCCATAAGCATTCCCAAATAGCCCTAGAATGTACATGTATGCACCATGACTTATTTTTATGATAATCACCTCATCATGGATGACTTATTTTTATGATAATCACCTCATCATGGATCCACTCTAAATCCGCTCTCATCATGTGTCGCAAATGGATCATCCATCATCCTATCATCATGGATTTGTGGATGAGGCCTCTCGATGGTCGCAAAATATCACTACAGAAGCTTAGGCAATATACTCTCCTAACCAGACACCCTCTCTCATTAATGGACCATGTATCGGGTCAACCACCAAAAATTAAGATCAATACAACATCATTATAGGCCTCTTGGTTGATGCCTCCCATCTAGGTATCCATCATCTAAATGGTTTCCTTGATTCCCAGATTTTTATGTCAAATTTGAACAAAACCTTTCAATTCCGTGATCCACACCTTTTTTGGAAATATTTGCATGCACAAAGGTTAGCTCAAATTTTTGATCATATCACATTTACACATGTACCAAGAGATCAAAATCATATAGTTTATCACATATATAATCAAGTCCTAGAATAGAATGCATCATATATATATCATCATCAAGACACATAAACCATCAGCATAACATACCATCACAGAAATGCAGAAATACATCACATTTATAAGCATATACTTAAACACATCATGAGAGATGCAAAAATCACATCTCATATATACATGTAAAAAATTTATATATATGTAAAAAAATATACATATACATCCATTGGCTCAAAGGACAGGTAAAATAATTTCTCCAAAAATAGGGGACCATCCTCATACTGGGTGCTTTCCCTGGTACATAAATAAAATAATATCTAGGGTTGAGGCCCTGCACCCCCATCTTGAGGTCCCATTTCCTCATCTATCATGATAATGGGACGTGTCGTAGAAATTACCATGGAAAGGCATCGAAGAGTTGGTTTTTGTGCCTAATCATGCACCATAACCGTCTACACCACCACCTCTACTTGTCCATCCCACCCATCCCCAGGCATCCCCCTCGTTAGGGTGAATCTCTAAGTTGAACCTGTGCAGCCTTTGCTCACACCACCTCCACCTTTGCTCGAGCCTTTACTGCATTGGCAAGCTTCTATAGTCTAACCATCTCTGTGGCTCTGTGGAATAAAATTACATTGTCACCTCTCCTGAGGGACCACCAATCTTGAGTCAGAGATGTTACACTTGCCTCTTAGGCCCATCCTGCTCCCTAGTGTCGTTGTGGTACTGTAGGAGCGCTAGCCACACTCATACATCATGGATAGTTACCTACTAAGTAGGCCAATGTTCGTCCATGGGGACCCACATATGCAAGAAAATATACATGGTATCATCACCATACAAATTTGAATTATAAAACTACATCTAAAAATGAACAAAAAAGCAGAAATCAAAAATCACATACCTACTGGCGCCCAAGCACCACCAGGAGGAAGCCCCATATTTGGATCATCTATAAAGGAAACACCACGATACGGGTGCTCAAGAATCATATAAGGGTTGGACCTAAAACAACCATCCACCTTGGTGTTCCAGTAATTCCCCTCAACACCACCACCATCCCATGACATCGCGGGCACCCACCATCTCATCTGTGGGTCTCTAGGAGGACCTCACGGCACTGCTAGAGAAGGTCGAAGCATCATGACCCACTCATACATAATGCTAAAGAGAATGTTGTATAAAAATCGTTGCGCCCCTTATTATTGTATCTCTATTAGATGGGATACGAAGTTGTCCTAGTCAAAAAAGTGGTGGTCCTCCTATAGTATTTGTAGCATGCAATCTCCCCAACACCCTGTGAGGAGACGTCGATCCTGCAAGACACACAATCATCCTAGCACTGCTCACTCAGTAAGATATCTGATAGTCGAAACATTAATACACCCCTCCTCATAAGGGTTGGGCCCACAATGGCTCTCTACTTCTACCCATCTGTAGATATCTACCTGCCCAGCCAGAAGAGGATACGACAAGACCTCCCCACGAGGCACCAACCCAATGTCAAAATAGATATCTACTGCAGTAGTTATTAGTAGATATGTTTTTCGAATGATAAAGATATTTTGATCCACGTCCCATTATCGCACCAAAAAATTTAGGAATACATCATGCGACCTCAAGATGGGGTTCTAAAGAAACTTCAGCAACCCCTAGCTAGCTAGTGTCCTACTAGCCACAACGTCCCCAATAATTGTTGTAAATAGTGACTCCAAATCTCACTCTCGCTAGATCATACCCATCCTGCCATCAAGGATGTAAAAATTCAAAAAATTAGACTCTTAGGTGGCCAAAATCAAATTTTTAGCCACCGCGCAATTTTTTCCATAATAGGCGTGAATATTGCACATCTGTTTTTTGAACACATGCGAGGTGCACACGTCTTACAGGCCCAAAACCACGACAAAGCATGGCTTGGGGCCACACGTCTTCTCGTTGGTCATATGCATTGTTCACACACTTGTGATAGTTACAGATGTGCATACTATGCAGCATCGGGAGGCCAAGCCACGACGTTTCCTAAACAATGATGAAGCGGCTTTCTTCCTTCCAGCCACACAATCAAAGAAAGTGTGAGTAAACCCCAGCCACCTGCGTGGTCGAGTTTTTTTAACCATAAAAGGGTCGCACATGGCACCTTTCTATGGACTACCTAGCCTAGTCTACGAAATTGACAAAGTTAAAGTTTCATGCTCTAACATGTTTGTCCCCGCATGCTTATCAGGAGCACAGGCTTACCACAATGGCAAGAAACAGCTCTGGCCTCCCAAAATAGTAAGTGAAAATGAGGTGGCATAGGGCCCATTTTTCCCTATATATCACCCTTTTTTACATCTTCTCAAGCCCAGTAGAGGAGCCTAGGACCTCTATTTTAAAAATGGTTAGATACACAAGGATCAAGGCCACATTATATTCATCATGGTACCCTATGTTCCATTATTTTCCCAAACTCATTTTTGGGCCCACCGCACACTCATAGTACCACTTCAGGTACACCTTCTCTTGTTTTTCAATTCATCTTGTTCATCTGATTTCACATTATTCATATGATCCAGATTTATGCAGGAACACAACGAAATACACATATAACCATAAATACAAATATGTAGCGGAAATAACCCTTCATTTCATTAATATCGAAGAACTCAAATTTGCTTACAGACAGAGTGGAAATAAACTAGCTAGGGCATTGGTAGCTTATCTCTTAGAAGAGATGTGGCGGCTACAGGCCTCTGAACTGTGTTACAATGAAGCTCGAGGGCCTATTTATTATTGAGAAACAATGGAAAACACTAGACATCCAAAAACCTAACCCTAGGAGATGAAACGCCAAAACGATGGGCCCTGTTTGGGTAAATTGGTACATCAACTTCCCGGGGACGTAAATTTGGCATACGATCTTTGTTTCACGCACATCATACATTGTTAGAAAGATCTATCCGAGGACTACAACTTTTCAGTGAGAAACATTGGTCCATGGACCCATGTTTCTCCCAATGTTTCCAAAAAATGTTGTTTAGGGCCTCAAAATAGCTCTGGAAGTTCAGAACCCAAAAAACTACAAAAAATAGTAAACTGTGCTATAATTAAGGAAACTGAAAAACTAAAAGAGACAATGGTGGGGCCCCAAGTGGAATAGGCGGGTGGCCCCAATATCCACCTAGATCATTCCTCCCCCATTAGGAAGCAATGGTCCCCATTGCATTGAGTTCCTCCATGAGATGAGGAAACTTATGCCGAACTTGGTCCCTAGTGAACCACTTGCCTTGGTGTAGGAGTTGGCCAAATTTTACAACCTGATACAGTTGGATATTCTGCTGGCAAGTGTTCTTGATTTTCATGTCCCTGATAAAATCTGTGATGCCCTGTTCCATGTAGTCTTCATATAACTTTGTTGGTGTGAATTGTTCTGCAATGTTGGATGTGTCTAGTAGAGGTGGGAAGTAGGGATGAAGGAGGTCCACATTGTATACTAGGTGCAGACCAAGGAATGGTGGAACACTGAGCTCGAAGGCATTATTCCCTATAGCCTTGGTGATGGTGTATGACCCATATTAGAGCGAGTGAAGCTTGCGGTGAGGTTCAGTGAGGAGATCCTTCTGCAAATGTAGCCACTCTCTGTCGCCCACCTGGATATTATGGGGCACCCAATGATGATCATGTCATTTCTTGTACTTAACATTGGCTCAGTCCAATATTTCATGAACCTATTGGTAGATCTGCTAAATGCACTTGATGAATCTATTCACTTTGTTAGATTCAAACTGGACATAAGTTGAATCGACCTGAGTAGCCACAAATGGCATGGCTATGTTAATGGGACATCGTGGCTAGAATCCCAAGCCTGCCTGAAAGGGGTTTTGGCCAGTTGAGTTGTGGAGAGCCTGGTTATAACTATGGTGTACATAGGGGAGGTTCTCAACCCATGTTTGAGGATTCTTTGAATTATACATGCACAGAATCTGTACAATCATCATGTTGACGACCTTTGTCTGGCCATCAGTTTGGGGATGGAAAGTTGTTGACATGGTGAGCTTGGTGTCCAGCATTGACCAGAGGCTGGACCAAAATGTGTTGAGGAATCTGTTGTCCTGATCTGAGATTATAGACTGTGGGATCCCAAAGTGCACCCACACCCATTCAAATAAGATTTTAGGACTGGATTTTGTTGTGATATTCTTCTTGCAGGTCGCCATAGTGGCCATCTTCAAGAATCCGTCGACGACCACGAAAACGTAGTCATTTCCCTACTTAGTAGAAGGAAGGCCTGACATGTAATTCATGGAGATGGATTCCCAAGGTTGACTAGGGGTAGGTAGCGAAGTATAGAGGCCTTTCTTCTTGATGGTCAATTTGGCAATGGCGCAAGCAGTGCAGGGTCTAATGTACTTCTTGAAATCTTGTCAAAGTTTCAACCAATAAAAATACTTCTATAGTATTTCCACTATTTTCTCAACCACGAAATGACAAGCAACTCGACTGTAGTGTGCTTCCCAAATCATCTTGGCACACTCACTTGAAGGAACACAAAGGTGTCCTAAGTGACATAACAGGGCATCTTGGAGTTGAAAATTTGGAACTTGTGTACCCTCCAAGAGTGTCTTGTATGTGTGGCCGAATTCTGGATCACTCTTGTAGAGAAGCAGCCAATCAAAATTCTTGTGCCCACAAGATTTGAGAATGGTGGTTAGCGCTACGATCGGTGGTCAGCTGAGGCAGTCTGCAACATTATTGATGCTACCCTTATTTTACTTGATGTTCAAATGAAAATATTGCAGATATGTGGACCACTTTTTATGTCTATCGTTATGCAACTTCCCTTGTGTTTATATGAACTACAGGGGTCGGTGGTCTATGTGGATGATTGTTTCCTTCCCCAAAATGTAATGCTTCCATTGTCGACAAGCTTGCACAATGGAATTCATTTCTTTTTCATAAGTGGGATACTTGCAGACTGTATCGGACAATGTCTCACTGTGATATGCCACTAGGTGCCCCTATTGTGTAAGAACTGCCCCAATCGCATATTCATAGGCATCTGGCGTGATCTCAAATGGTTGTTGCAAGTTTGGTAATGTGAGCACTGGGGCAGAACAGAGGTGATGTTTCAATTCTACAAACGTCTTATGTTGAGATTCCAACCAAAATAATTTTTCTTTCGCTCCTCCCTTGGTGACTTGACTCAAGGGCCAAGCGATATGAGAGAATCCCAATACGAACCTGCAGTATAAAATAGCAAGACCCATAAAGCTGTGAAGCTTTGTTAGAGTGGTTGGGGTTGGGAAATCTCAAATGAATTGGATCTTGGTTGGATCCACATGCACCCCTTTTTCATCAATAATGTATCCCAGATACTGAACCTGGGTCATGCAAAAAGTGCACTTCTCCAAATTGGAACACAACTTATGTTGCCACAGTGTTTGGAGGACCTGCCAGATGTGGTGGAGGTGCTCTTCCCAAGTCTGGCTGAAGATCAAAATGTCATCCAAGTACACCACTACAAATGAGTTTCTGAATGGCTGCAAGATGTCATCCATCAACCTCATGGAGGTTTCAGGAGCATTCATCAACCCGAAAGGCATGACCAGCCATTCAAAAAGGCCCTCCTTGGCTTTGAAGGTAGTCTTCTAGACATCGGAGGGTTCGATTGGTACCTGGTGATAACCAGACTTCAAATCAATCTTGTTGAAATATTTCACCCCTTTGAGTTGGTTCAGAAGTTCATTAATCCGTGGGATAGTCAATACAGAGTCTCCAAGTCCCATCCATCTTCTGTACCAACAAAATCGGGCTCCCACAGGGTGATGAACTCGGTCAAATCTGACCCTTCTGCTGCAGCTCCTAAATCTGCCTCTTGATTTCATCATTCTCCATAACAGAATGTTGATAGATTGGTCCATTGGGTAGCGGTGCACCTGGGGTCAGATCAATGGGGTGCTTGACCTGACATTGCAAATGCACCCCTATGGGTGAGGTGAAGATGTCCCTATACTCCTCCATGACCTTTTCCATTCGTTGTTGTCGTGTGGAGGAGCCCTGTCTAGAGGTCGTGGCCATAGTATTCTTCTTGCACTAGGGGCGGATCATCAAGAAAAAAAATTTCCCAGTTTTAAAATGAGCTTACTACATTATTTTGCAGTAAATAAAGAGATAGCAGTAGGCGGTGGTACCTCTGGTATCCTGTAAAAAATTATTGCCCAAAGTAACAATAACGACGTGAGGCCAGGACTCATACACAACATGACACTTCCACAAGTATGGTTGGCCTACTAATACATCACAAACATCAAGAGGATTAATGTCACATAATACCACATCCATGAAGGGATTGATTTTGTATGGAAGGCGGCACAGCTTGCTGATGCAGATATCTCATCCTTGGTGAAGCCACCTAATGGTGTATGGTTGTGGGTGTGTTGTGGTCAGCAAGCCCAACTGCTTCACGACCTCTGCTGAAATGAGGTTCTTTTGGCTCCCACTATCGACAATGGCCTATAGTGCGAAACCCTTTACCCACATCTGAGAGTGGAAGAGATGCTCCTCCTCCTCTAGATCTTCCAGCTCCTCCTTTTGTATCTTCACAGTGGAAATGGTGGCATTGGGCTTCGCATCAATAATCTGCTTCCCTTTGTCATTCCCATTTTCAGGTTGTGATTCAAAGTCAGAGCATGCATATGATTCATAAGCCCTCCTCTCGGCCACCAGCGATGCCTTGGCCAGACACTCACTTATGTTGTGAGTGGAACTCTTATGGAACTCACACCACTTTCTTATGTCCTTCTTTGGCTTCACGGTGTTGTTCTTTTCTTGCGGCTTTGGTAGGATGTCTTGGGATTCCATGCCTTGGCTTTGTCCTTTTTTCTGCAGTTTGGGGGCACCTTTCCCTTGCTTTAAAATGAAGATCCAAAGTCTCGATTCTTCTGTTTTAATTTTTTCTCAATCTTGGCAACATACCGGTATGTCGTACCAAGCGATGAGATATCGAGGAACTCCATTTCCTCCTGAATGTATCTGTGCAGACAACTTCAATAATTTAGCACCAAATTTTTCTCTGAATATTTGCTACCCAAATTTGTGCACAGGGTATGAAACAGATTCGTTAGCTCATGCACATCTTGATCCCTTTGCTGCCGCAGCATGGTCCATTGTATGTACTTGTCCTCATAGCTCCCCACGGGATAGTATTGTTCCTTGATGCATCTTGGAAATAATTCCAAGTGGGTACGTCCGAGAACAGAGAGAGTTTTCTCTTGTCCTTTGAGTCTCACAGTAGGTTTCCCACTAGTCCTTGACATTTGGGGTAGCTTTGAGGAGTGAAAAAATAATCTTCTCCTAGTCGGAAAAGTCATGAACCAATAAATATACTTATAATATATTCAACCATATATCTACGAAATCTGCATATATTTGGCCCTCAAATATGGGAATTTCAAAGTTTACTTGTATCTTATGTTGGTGTTTCATGTTTTGACAGTTTGGCAAATCAAAAGACAAGGCAACATCAGAACCAATCTTTAGAGTTCCAGGATCTAGTCCTCCTGTTCTCAGAGAGGGATCTCTCAAATATTTGTTTGCAAAGGTTTATCTTGTGTGCTTTGAGTATGGATTTTAGACTAGTTATTTAAGTGTAGATGTTTGTTTGGTTGGGTTGAGTTGATACAGCAGAATATGAAAGGTCTAGGAAAGATAGACAGAAAGAGGAAATATCTGGTTCATTGGGCAATGGAGTCAAAATAAGGTCATGAAAAACTCTTCAAGGGATATGGGATATCAAAGGGAAAATCTAACTTGGCCACGGGATCCTTTGTTTTGGAATGAGATAGACATTAATGTTTTGGAAAGAGAAGCTTAATTCTCAACAAAGGGAACTTGAAAACATAACTTAACAATAAAGAGATATTTGATAGACAGGGCTAACCATAAATTCCACAAACATTCTTTAAGCAAATAATGACTTCAAGACAACTTTTAAAATGAAATTTAAGATTCGGGGAACTCCCTATTTCCTCAAAGATTTTATTTTAAAGGACTTAGAAAACATAAAAGATTCACTGATAGCTGCATTCATAGAAGAGGGAACACCTAAATAACATCTATGCTTGCAACTATAAATACCTTCAATTTGTTTTCAACTTCAACAGACTTGTATATTTATTTCAGAGAGTTTCAATGTTACAACTTGTGATCAAAGAGCAACCAACAACCAACAACTTCTCATCTTCTACTGAATTATTTATAGAAGACTGAGGGGAAAAGATCTGAGATAAGATCTTTTAAGACAATAAATACAGATTCAAGACTTCTCGGCCCTTTGAAGGGCTCGATGGAGAAGTTCTGAGATGGATGGTTGTATTAAACGACACAATTAATATCAAAGCTCGGCGGGAGCTTTATTTTGACTTTGAGGCTCTGTGTGCTGTGTGGAGTAACTCTGTAGATATTTTCTGCATTGATTTCCTTGCAGAAGTAACTCCCTGGCTGCGTTGAGGCAAAAAATCTTCCTTTGCAATAACTTCGGCCCTGGTTTGAAAGGTTTGAGGCAACAGGTGGCGTTTAGTTGCTGGGAGGAATCAATTCGCCTCCTTTTTGTGGCGGTGGAGGGTTTGCTGTCACTAAAACACTTTAGTTATTCTGCAGACTGTGTTTTAGATTGGGGGATTAGGCTTTTGATAACAGTCTTAGCCGTAATCCCCATAAAACTGTCTTCAATTCTCTGTGCTGGCGCATTTCTGGTCTTCTACAGCTGATACTCTTTGACTGTGCCGGATTCTTGGTGCTTCGTTGTTGCACAGGGCTGCGTAGGGTTATACAGCATCAATGCCTCATGAAACACTGATGAAAATGCAAATTTGACACCTGCGAACGATTTCCTTTGATAAATCGAAGGAGGGAGGGTCGTCACCCTCATCTTTCAAATTTCATCTGAATATAGTGAAAAATGTTAAACCCTGCAAAATACAAACAAAAGTTATGAAATTTTGCGTTTATAGGTTAAACTGCATTGGAGGATGTGCGGAGGAAGCAGGGCCGTTGGATGGCATCATCCAACGGTCGGGATTAATTGGAGAAATCATAGAATGGTGAAAAAAAGATAAAATCTAAGCCGTCGATCGCGCAAGATCGACGGTTGAGAAAAGGCAGCGGAAAAACCTTTGTAAACAATACAATATGACTTTTTTTAATTTTACAAAGGAAAAAGGTGCATTTTATATGAGCGGCGAGGGGATCGTACGGTGGGGCCGGCGGGACTGATCGCAAATCGCAAAAGTGGAAAACACGATGGCGGATTATGCGATGGAGAGAAAATGCGATATTGTGATTATGCGATGGGCGGAAACTGCGATGGATCGCATCGCAAATATTTGCGATGGCTCTTTGGAGGAAAACTGAAAATTGTGATCTGTGATCTGCGATGGATCGCAGCGCAAATATTTTCGATGGCTCTTTGGAGGAAAACTAAAAATTGCGATCTGTGATCTACGATGGATCGCAGCGCAAATATTTGCGATGCATCAGTTTAAAAAATAACAATTTGGAAATTCTGCGATCTGCGCTTTGCGATAAGCGCCAAAGGGTTAAAACTTGGTTCCAGGGTGCGAGCGTATGGAAGAAAGGGGCTAAGGGCTTAAGCTCGAGGGGCTTAAGTCCTATACATAAAAACATGTATTTTCATGGTTTTTGAAGGGTTTCTTGAAGGAAATGAAGGTTTCGGTAAGGTTAAAAAGTGGGTTTTTAACCTTATAAAAGGGATTTTAAAAGTCCATTGTTTTTCATGGGAAATGGAGAATAGAAAATGAGGTTAGTGAGGAAGAAAAGGAAGGGGACCAAGGGGTTCTGTACCAGTATTTAACTTGGGATTTTTGAAGGATTTCAGAGGCTTTTAGGATGTAAACAGCAATAAGGGATCTGGACAGAGGCATGAGGCCTTAGAGAGACTTCAAGAGCCAACAGTTTTTAGTGATAAAATTTGTTCCTTGGAGGCTCCAAAAAGTTTTAGCCACCTTTTGGTATAACAAAATATTATAGGTGGCTAACAGTGGCTCCACTTGGGGATGGTGCCTTCTTGAAGGCATCAAGAACTTCAGACTTGCATTCTCTGGGAGGCTGATTAGTTGCCTCATCTGGTGTTTTCTGGGAGGCTGACCTGTGCCTGATCCATTGGGCTGCCCTTCCTTTGCTGGATGATCTGGTTTTGAAAAAAATTTAGCAGCTATGAAAACAATGGACTTTCATTAATACAAACTTTCTACCTACCCAATCCTACTTATCTAACATTTTTTCTTCATCAGAGTGCACTTGGATTGGCAAACTCTTTTCACAACATTTTATTCTTTTGAAAGCATAAAAACTAATCTACTTCTACTCCTTATTTCTCCCTGAACTCAGATTAAACAGTTGAGCTCAGATATTTCTCTACCTAATCTACTGTCTGTTGGGATTAAACTATCCAATCAGACTTCCATTTTCTAAATTCTACAACAAAAATTTTAAAACAGCCAAGTCAAGATTAAGTTTTTTGACTTGCTGTGATCTATGGCATAAAGACAAGCTCCACATAGATTATTATTTGCAAAAAATAAAAACAGAAAGGAAGGCTTAAGACCTGAAAGTCTCATCATGGCCTTCTCTTCCTTCACAGCACTGTTTTTGCTTTTGTGTGAGTTGTCTTTGCTTTTCTTCTGGCTTAGGTTTTAAGTTGATTAGAACCAGATCTTTATATATTTTTTTAACCCAGAAGATAAAACAGATTTGAGTCATTCTTCTTTGGAAACTTTGGTTCAGATTTTGAGTTTGTTTGAACCTTCAATTTCTAACCTGAACTATCTACTGTTAAGCCAAGATTAAGCAGTTTGGCAGATCGAATTCACTATCCTATCAGCAGAAAATTTAAAGCTAATTAGTCAAGATTAAATTGTTTGACTAATTAGAAGTGTGTTTTTCAGGAGTGGCATTTGAGTTTGCACACTTTCAGATTTATTTCTCTTTTTTGGCATGGGGCTTTGCCTTTCTTGTTTTCATTTCTGCCCTCTTTTCTTTCTTTCTATTGTTTTTGTATTTTTATTTTTCTTACAAGACAAAAATCAACAACTAACTAAATGCTCAAAGGATTGAGCTTTATTGCTTTCCTATATAACCTAATCTAACTTGGAACATTTACATGTTTTAGCTGATGATCTCTCTTTTCCAGGACAACCAATCTAGCAAATGATTCCACGATTGGTCCTTCTTCATCTCCTTGGGCAGGCTGGACAAACAGGGCCACTCCCATTCTTTTTGTTTTTTAGCAGCAGTGCTAAATAATCCTCTTGCTTTTGGTAATATACTGCTCCTAATAACCTTTATCCCTTCTTCAAATATTTTCAAGAAATGATCATAGGGATCTTGAAATAATACCTAGTTGTGAGTGTTTGGAAGATAAGTTTCAACCAGGATCATCTCTTCTTTCTCCACTGGATTAAGGCAAAGATTCTTATGAGGAATAAAAACTTCCTCATATTCATTATTATCTGAACTAGAGGATTCATCATATATTGCAGTGTCGTCCTCTTGTAGTCCTGGTATGCTCTGATTCAATGGACTGTGCTCTGTGAAGAGATCATCATGTTCTTGAGTAGGGGTATCTTTTATTACCTCAACTCTTTCAGGAGGAGGCTCCTCATATGCATCCTATTCAAGAAATTTCTCTTTCTTCTCAACCCCAACATTACAACTAATAGATAACTGATTCCCAATTATGTGAAAATTATTCTTGATGAATTGGACTGGCTGATTGCTGCTTTCAAGCTGATGATAATGAATTTCATGACACCAATCCACTGTTGGTTGCCTTGCATGATTAGTCTCTGTTTGGAGCTCATCATCATCATTAGATTTATCAGAAGTTGAAAGATCATTAGTATACACAATTTCACCAATCAAACATATTGGGTTATCATTTTGTTCCTTTAGCTGACCTACACGTTTATTTTCTATTTCAAGACAACAAGATTTAGTAGATAAATGAGCGGGAGTGTTTTGTTCTAATAAAGAATTTCGGGCTGACTGTTTATTTAATATTTGATCAATTTCTTCCTCTGTAAAAAGAGAAGGAATGTTCTCTTTGCTTTGGACAGAAGAACAACAGTCCTCTCCCTCTTGTGTTAACTGGTTTTGAGGCTGGATGTCTTCTTGAGCCTCTTCTAGGGAATGATTACTTGTGCTCGTAGGGGAATTTTGAGGATTCTCTTCCTTTTCTTGATCTATCTCAATTTCAACCAACACCTCATGATTTTCATGGCAGTCACTTCGAATATAAGGTTCATGAGTTGTTTCAAGCATATTATGAAGATGTCATTGTCCTTTAATAATTTGAAATGATTCAAAACATAAAGGAAGAAACCCTGGTTGTATTGTCTCTTCTCCTATTTCAGATTTTGTCGGTTCAAAATGGCTTATGTTTTCCTCAAGGCACTGCTCACTATGAGCTTTTGCAATCTGGTTATGGAGTTCTCTTAATGGCATAACACAATAAATAGGTAGGCAATCAAGATTTTCCTGACAACCTTCTTCATTGCTCTCATTGTAATCTTGTTCATCATACCTATTTTGTAGTTTTTGGGTTTGCTCTTGATTCGAAAGGAGTATGGGCTGCTCTAGATCATCAATATTTAAATTGGCCTCATGCCTTTCAAATATTTTCCCAAGTATGTACATCATTTTCTCCATCATGATCAGTATTTTTTCTTTATTAATTTGTCTATAATCTTGCTTATTGTCTAGGTCTTGAAATGGTTGAGTTTTGTATTTAAGGTCACTGTATCTTTTTAACCAGTTCAAAGTCTTCTTCCAGTAGATTTATTAGGTCTTTTGGGTTTGTGGAGTCGCCAGGTGGAAGATTTTGAAATTTGTTGTCCACCGACAGCATGATTGGGTTTGCTCAATGCATTCCCAAGGGAGTCTACACAGACTGGAAGGGTAATATGCCTACTGGAGGCCAGCGGAGTCACCAGGTGGAAAAAATTTTAGCCTTTGTGAAGGCGAAATTTTTTATGGTTCCACCACCATGTTTATTATGAATCCAAACTGAAATATTTTTGGGTTTTCTAATTTTCTATGGTTGTTTGAAAGACTAATGAGTTTATAAGAGCTTGCCAAGCAATTATGAACTCAGTGGTCCCACCGTGATCGCCATTATGTTGGTGGCGATGAGGTGGCTGATAATCACTGGATAGTCTTTGAAAATAAGGGATTTTTGGAGTCCTAAGGGGTACTTAGATTGTCACTGACTCAGAACGTCCCACCGTAATCGCCATTATGTTGGTGTCCCGTGTTTTGACAGTTTGGAAAATCAAAAGACAAGGCAACATCAGAACCAATCTTTAGAGTTCCAGGATCTAGTCCTCCTGTTCTCAGAGAGGGATCTCTCAAATATTTGTTTGCAAAGGTTTATCTTGTGTGCTTTGAGTATGGACTTTAGACTAGTTATTTAAGTGCAGATGTTTGTTTGGTTGGGTTGAGTTGATACAGCAGAATATGAAAGGTCTAGGAAAGATAGACAGAAAGAGGAAATATCTGGTTCATTGGGAAATGGAGTCAAAATAAGGTCATGACAAACTCTTCAAGGGATATGGGATATCAAAGGGCAAATCTAACTTGGCCACAGGATCCTTTGTTTTGGAATGAGATGGACATTAATGTTTTGGAAAGAGAAGCTTAATTCTCAATAAAGGGAACTTGAAAACATAACTTAACAATAAAGAGATATTTGATAGACAGGGCTAACCATAAATTCCACAAACATTCTTTAAGCAAATAATGACTTCAAGACAAATTTTAAAATGAAATCTAAGATTCGGGGAACTCCCTATTTCCTCAAAGATTTTATTTTAAAGGACTTAGAAAACATAAAAGATTCACTAATAGCTGCATTCATAGAAGAGGGAACACCTAAATAACATCTATGCTTGCAACTATAAAGACCTTCAAAACAACTGTTCAAGCAGGGGCAAAGGGTAAGATCAAAACCGACCTCTTCGATTAACTTAAGACAATGGTACTTCAAAGGGAGACTTCAATAACATCTTTCAAGTGATGGCAGACAAGCAGGGAGAACTATAAATCATGTTGAAACCAACTATTTGAGCTATCAAGGAAATAAACAAGCATGAAGACTAAAGAGAAGGTTTAAAGCCTCTAAAATACTTCAGCAGAAGAAAACATAAAACAGTGAAGGATGAACAGGTCTAAGGTGCTTCCAGGAGTCATTTCTTAGCCTAAAACTTTCAACCTATTGTTGTAAGAGATTATGAAACATAATGAAAACAGGAGAAAACATTAAACAGTTAGAATACTTCACCAAAAACCAAGCTCATGAATCCAATGATAGAGCCTTCTCAGGAACGGGCATGCAACAGCATCATCAAGACATCCAAGACTTCAATTTGTTTTCAACTTCAACAGACTTGTATATTTATTTCAGAGAGTTTCAATGTTACAACTTGTGATCAAAGAGCAACCAACAACCAACAACTTCTCATCTTCTACTGAATTATTTATAGAAGACTGAGGGGAAAAGATCTGAGATAAGATCTTTTAAGACAATAAATACAGATTCAAGACTTCTCGGCCCTTTGAAGGGCTCGATGGAGAAGTTTACAGATGGATCGTTGTATTATCTGTTTACAATAAATATCAAAGCTCGGCGGGAGCTTAATTTGACTTTGAGGCTCTGTGTGCTGTGTGGAGTAACTCTGTAGATATTTTCTGCATTGATTTCCTTGCAGAAGTAACTCCCTGGCTGCGTTGAGGCAAAACATCTTCCTTTGCAATAACTTCGGCCCTGGTTTGAAAGGTTTGAGGCAACAGGTGGCGTTTAGTTGCTGGGAGGAATCAATTCGCCTCCTTTTTGTGGCGGTGGAGGGTTCGTTGTCACTAAAACACTTTAGTTATTCTGCAGACTGTGTTTTAGATTGGGGGATTAGGCTTTTGATAACAGTCTTAGCCGTAATCCCCATAAAACTGTCTTCAATTCTCTGTGCTGGCATATTTTTGGTCTTCTACAGCTGATACTCTTTGACTGTGCCGGATTCTTGGTGCTTCGCTGTTACACAAGGCTGCGCAGGGTTATACGGCATCAATGCCTCATGAAACACTGATGAAAACGCGAATTTGACACCTGCGAACGATTTCCTTTGATAAATCGGAGGGAGGGTCGTCACCCTCATCTTTCGAATTTCATCTGAATATAGCGAAAAACGTTAAACCCTGCAAAATACAAACAAAAGTTATGAAATCCTGCATTTATAGGTTAAACTGCATTGGAGGATGTGCGAAGGAAGCAGGGCCGTTGGATGGCATCATCCAACGGTCGGGATTAATCGGAGAAATCATAGAATGGTGAAAAAAAGATAAAATCTAAGCCATCGATCACGCAAGATCGACGGTTGGGAGAAGGTAGCGGAAAAACCTTTGTAAACAATACAATATGACATTTCTTAATTTTACAAAGGAAAAAGGTGCATTTTATATGAGCGGCGAGGGGATCGTACGGTGGGCCCGGCGGGACTGATCACAAATCGCAAAAGTGGAAAACGTGATGGCGGATTATGCGACGGAGAGAAAATGCGATATTGCGATTATGCGATGGGCAGAAACTGCGATGGATCGCATCGCAAATATTTGCAATGGCTCTTTGGAGGAAAACTGAAAATTGCGATCTGCGATCTGCGATGGATCGCAGCGCAAATATTTGCGATGGATCTTTGGAGGAAAACTGAAAATTTCAATCTGTGATCTACGATGGATCACAGCGCAAATATTTGCGATGCATCAATTTAAAAAATAACAATTTGGAAATTCTGCGATCTGCGCTTTGCGAGAAGCGCCAAAGGGTTAAAACTTGGTTCCAGGGTGCGGGCGTATGGAAGAAAGGGGATAAGGGCTTAAGCTCGAGGGGCTTAAGTCCTATACATAAAAACATGTATTTTCATGGTCTTTTAAGGGTTTCTTGAAGGAAATGAAGGTTTCAGTAAGGTTAAAAAGTGGCTTTTTAACCTTATAAAAGGGATTTTAATGAAATGGAAAGGGAGAAACATGAAATTGTGGGTTTTTCATGGGAAATGGAGAATAGAAAATGAGGTTAGTGAGGAAGAAAAGGAAGGGGACCAAGGGGTTCTGCAGCAGTATTTAACTTGGGATTTTTGAAGGATTTCAGAGGCTTTTAGGATGTAAACAGCAATAAGGGATCTGGACAGAGGCATGAGGCCTTAGAGAGACTTCAAGAGCCAACAGTTTTTAGTGATAAAATTTGTTCCTTGGAGGCTCCAAAAAGTTTTAGCCACCTTTTTGTATAAAAAAATATTATAGGTGGCTAACATCTTAAATGGAGTCGCGCCTCCAGAGTGGTTGCTGGATGCAAATGCGCCGTCGGTGGGCAGTCGTTGAAGGATCTGGGAAAAGTTATCCATCATCGCGTTCCTTTGTTTTTCGAGGGCCTCTTCGAGAAATATTGTGATAAGATCTCCTGCTCCCACATCTTTATTTTTTCCCCCATGGGTGGTTGTTGTGGTTTGCGAGGCTGATCTTGCAAAGGTTCAACCAGATCGAGCCCTAACTCCTTATACCCCCACCTCGTTGGGGACATGTAAAGAAGGATCGAGGAAAAGTAGACTTCTCTAGAACCACTGATCTAGATTTATGCATGAAAAAAATAGAATACACGTATAACCATAAATACAAATATGTAACAGAAATAACACTTCATTTCATTAATATCAAAGAACTGAAATTTGCTTACAAACAGAATGGAAATAAACTAGCTAGGGCATTGATAGCTTATCTTTGAGAAGAGATGTGGCGGCTACAAGCCTCTAAACTATGTTACAATGAGGCTCGAGGACCTATTTATTATTGATTAACAATTGAAAACCATAAACATCCAAAAAACTAACCCTAGGAGATGAAGCACCAAAACTATGGGCCTTGTTTGGGTAAATTGGTACATCAACTTTCCGGGGACGTAACTTTGGCATAAGATCTTTGTTTGACGCGCATCATACCTTTTTAGAAAGATCTATCTAAGGACTACAACTTTTGTGTGAGAAACATTAGTTCATAGACCCATGTTTCTCCCAGGTTTTCCAAAAAACATCGTTTAGGGCCTCAAAACAGCCCTAGAAGTTCAAGACCCAAAAAAATGCTAAAAATAGTAAACTGCGCTATAATTAAGGAAACTGAAAAACTAAAAGAGAGAATGGTGGGGTCCCAAGTGGAATAGGTGGGAGGCCACCAATATCCACCTGGATCATCATATGTTCAAAAATATGTTTTCACTTGGTGTATTGTTCAATGAAATTGCAGTTACAGTACGAACTTCCTGCCAAGATCAACACCCTGGTGGCCAAAGCAGGTATCATTCACCACTCAGCATGATAGGATTCTTACAAAAAAAATTCATATCCTGACATCATTTCTCTGAAATACACCATAGGGTCCATCATCTTGACCACGCTTACCACCACATCCCCTTGCACCTGGTACACATCCATGCTCGTCGATAGAACCTTCTTACTCATGGTTCACAACATGTTATACACCCCCACATACTATTTGGATCCATGACCATTTACTCAGGCCCAGGAGAAATTTCATTTGCATGCCCTGAAGATCAACCCCATTCTTCTCTTATTTACTTAATGCTCACCATATCACCTTCCTAGGCCACCTAATTCACTTGTGATGGATCAAGATGAATGCACCTCTACGTTCTACGTGGGCCTGCCACTCCCCCATACATCAGAAGCTCATTCATATCACTTCATCCACCTCATCAACCTCACACGGAGACCAACCAATGGGGCCCCCGCCTTTCGCATATAACACCATACCTCCATTATTTTGAAGGTTGTCATTTTTATGGGGTACCCATCTCCATGTTTGTACAACCAAACCACCTTTACATTCTTATACTTGGCGATACTTTCTATTTCCCCTTGTTCAAAGCTTTCACACCCTCCATATTCAGTTACCCACTTCATGACAGTCAAAACATACTTACACCTACCTGAAAGTCCTACCGACTCTAGGGCCCTCCCTCTCAACAAAATTATTTTTACGGTCACCACTTGCATTACAGATCCGACCTCCGTCCAGTTTTCCAATATCCATTAATATTTTCATCTTTCATTATCATGCCTCACTAACCTACCCTATTTTATTTTGATTTCATTTTCTATCTCGATTCCCTGAATCAACATTTTCGGGTGGTTGATTCTTCTTCCCTGTCGACTTCAACACCCATATTCTATGATCGTGGAAGTACCTTGGATGTTCCCCCATTTAATGGACATCCTCGAGTGGCACAATGGGAATAAAGATTTCCCATTGATGTCACTAATCCCCCTAAAATTCGACACCAAAACAAATTTCCATGTCAATGTGGCACCGTAATTAATGATCATTGTAGTTCTTTCATTTATTCGAATACCCACATATCACTAAACACCTCATTCTGCAGTGCTTATGCCATGATATGGGGGAGGTACCCAAAGTCAAAGACTCATGCATACATAAGAACCTCACTCAAGCAGTGATTTACCTTTCTTATGCATGGGGGAATCAGATTCCATATATTTGTCAAGAAACACCCTTGAGGGCGTCAACAGTTATCAACATCGACCATCAACATGTCAACTACTACATTATTGACTAGATAGAACCAGTTCCTATATGATTGTAATAATTTTTCACTATTCATCATAACATGCATGGGACATGTCCCCCTCGTATAAACACTTTTTATTATCACTCAAGTTTTCTTCAGAGTATGGTTATTCTTTATCTTCAGTCAAGGGTTTCCCTACTCATCTTCGTAAAAAGTTATTCTCTCTCTCAAATCAGTTATCAGACTCTAAGTCAGAAAGGAAAAAATGTGATGTATTTCAGTTTTGCGCTCCTAACATCATACATGAGGGGGAAATTGTTAATACCATAAAATCGTACACTGTAAAAGGCGACCAAAATTCGTCTAGCAGAACATACAGGTGAATATTTTCTCGTTAAATACATTTTGAAAGTTCAAAATTTTAATTACTCCTAAGGTCCAATGTATATGGAATTAAAAATATTATGTTTGTGTGGTATTCCCTTTGATAACCACATGAGATGCAGTATTTCCTTCGAAATTTGTGCGGTTGAAGTAAAGTGTGACTTAGCAGATTTGGGACCACCTCCCACACTTGGAAGGTGATTCTCTGACATGTTCCCATCAAGGAAAGTAAAATTTGAGTCGCCCTGAAGATATGCATCCCTCAATGGAATCATCTTTTCCTACTCTTATTTCATTATCATTCATGAACCAAGACAAGGAAGACAGATTTAAAAAATTATATATAAACAGACCATGGGAGAACCAAAACAAGAGACAATGTTATGTTGGCCAAATCGTTATCATAGCAACACCACATTGCATTGTTGAAGTAGAAGAAGTAAGAGCAATAGTATGTTGGCCATAATTATTTTAAGTAATCCATCATACTATTGAGAGAAGAATATTCCACCGTTGAGAGATTCTTCATACTTAGTTTGAGAGAGAGGAGAAGCTTTCTTAGAGATTGAGGAAAGGAACCTGCTTGCTGAGGATTTTTTAGCATCATAGCTCAAATAAGTCTCTTCAAGTGTTTAGTATGCATCTATTGTATTCATCTTCTACCACTAGCATTCAATGAAGGGAGCCTTTTCCCATTATTTTGTTGACTTGTTTGCTTCATTAAGCATTATTGTGTATTTATCTCTTTGTTTAGTTTATGTTTGTAGACGCATTGTTTTCACCGTTTGTAATTATTTTTTTATCTAAGTTTGTCCACTAAAAACACCAACTCTATCTGTGTGCCTTTGCAGGGAACAACCAACTGCTAAGGAGGTGTATTTTGGTACACCATTAATAAAAAAACACAACTACAAGAGGATTTAACTTGAGTCTAATCCAGTGGACTCCAAGTCTCTGGATGATTCTCTTGTACAAAGTTTTTTTGGCTAATGCAATCCTTAACCTTTCAGGTGAATGATATTATCTCATCCTTAAAATATGTAGCAATGTGTGCCATATTATTTGGCATGCATGTAGTCTTTCCTCACCCAATAGCCTAAAGGTATCATAAAAGTAAAGGATTTCCTTTCCTACCTTTCCTTGCATATTGTTGCTAGATTGGGATCTTGAGATATGATCTTCTGATTGGAAATGAGGAGATGTGGGGTTGGAAGCTTTTCCCTAACCGACAGTGGTTCCTATACTTCCTTGGCTAATAACTTATTGACCTCCTATGACTTAATTTTTTTGTGGCTTGGTCATTAGGCTAGAGCCATCAATTATACATCAACCAACTGAGAATTTTTGTCCCATATGTTCATGTCAGGTAGTGCTAAATTATGCATGTAGAATTCTACAATTATGGATATTTCCTTAATGATGCACTAGAGACAAAAACCAATGAGTTGTGGTACTTCCTGCAAGGGAAGGGAACCTTTTTTTGCGAATATTTTGATCATAAATTGACTCCATTGGTGTTTTAGAAATAGAGTATTTTTTTGAAGGGTTCTTCCATTTTATAGCATCTAAGGAGAGATTTTTCCATAGTCGTAATTTAGTTTTCTTTCTCCTGCAACAACTTTTGTGTTTTCTATAGTTGGGCCTTCAACTTCTTTTTTTCCTCTTGTATATTATCTCTTATGTTAGCTTCACGAAATCTAATGTTGGCCATTTCTTCTCATGTCTTTCTTATCTTCGCCTCCATGATGCCAACATCAAGAAACACTTTATATTTTCAATCTGCATCCATCTATGGGTTTCTCCTCTATATGAAAGAATAATTTTGATGCAAGGTGGATAGGGAGTGTCTTCCCTACTGCAATTTAATAATAATAAGAAGATTTCAGGATGAGGATCTGGTTCATGTAGCTCTATATCTTGTTCATGTGGTTCTACAACCTTCTCTTCTAGATTTTTATTCTGCTCCTGTAGCTCTATATTTTTCAATTGTGGCACTTTGGATGTTCTGGATATACTGTATCATAAGTGTTTGGCCCCTCTAGCTAATTTTGTGTCTCTTTTCCTTTAAGGGATGTGGATATTATCATTATTTGTTGCTCTCCTTCCTCTAGAGGTCCTTCCTCCTCAAGGCTAGGTGACTCTTTAATGGGTAATCGGATTGGGAGATGGTGGCTAATGTTTTCCAGTGGGATTTTTTCTACTAATATTCCTTCTTGTGAAGTAAATATGGGGGTCTCTTGGTTTTCTCACTTTGTACTTTTTTGGGGTGCTCAAGGTTGCTAAAGTAGAAGTAATTTCTTCTACGTTCTCTTCTGTGGTGCTCTCATTTGCCCCCTTTTTCCTCATCTATGTTGGTCTTATTGATGTATCAATAGAATCATGGGAATTTTGAGATACCTTCTGAGGTTATGGTATATCATGAGCCTTTAATTCTATTTAACTTGGTCATCCTTTCCTCGACTATCTTTGCCTATGTCTTTGGTTCAATTTGTGCCTTTGCCTATTTTTCTACCTCTTTATTTGTCTTTTATTCTAATTCTTCTTTTGATTCTTCCCATATTTCTATCTCATCTTCTCCTTCTTCTCCTACCTAAGTTTCATCTTTTGTTTCTACCTCGTCTAGCTTTATTTAAAGTTCTAATTGGGTCTCAAGAAAGCTTCCATGTACATGTTAATGAATTCAATCCAGGAGACAAGGTTTTGTAGGTTTTCAAGGACATCTAGAACTATCAGTCTGATCAAACCATTGTGAGATATATATTTATTATTTCCACCTTTTAATAATGTTCTCATAGCCTTTAAGTATTGAAGGAGAAAGTATATAATATTGAGTCTCTCTTGGGCAAGGAATTCCACTTGAAACCTTAGTTGGTAAAGAAACCTAAACTGGTAGGGATATACAATGTTGAGCCTTACCTCCCATGAAATGTACTTTAGGATATGGTAAACCACCTCATCCCATGGGTGTGGTAGTATTTCCCTTCTCACATCATTCTTATCCTCCATAGATTTTTCATTTTGGAGAAAACAAAATTCTTAGCAATGATTGTCATAGGTCTCTCCTCTTTACTCTATTTGACTCCTATGGGAAGATTGGTGATCCTACTAATGATATCATGATTTAGAAATATAATTAGGCCTCTGACCGCAATGATTACCTCGTACCCTTCTGGTTTTTGGATATTTGAGGAAAATTTCAGATCAACTCCATCATAAAAGCCCCTCAACTTCTCAAAAAAACCTAGCGAATGGAAACTTTCAAAAATGTCTCTGAACTCAGGGCTTTGATGGATTATTTAGGTGTTTTTTGGATCTATATTATTAAATTCGCCGCCCCCCCCCCCCCACATGGCTTAATATAACTTTGACAAAATGGAGCAGGGATTTTTTTTCTACATCTACAGAAGCCTAGGGTTTCTTATACAGTGGGGAATGTTGTAGCAGAGAAAAGCTAACTGTTTTTGCAAGTTTGGGGAAAGGGAAAATTATATCATGCACCCATCCCTTATTTGACACATCATATTCTTAAATGAATACTCATCCCATATAACTATTGTATCTATTGGAATTAAAACTGGGAAATTTAGAGGGTTTTTTTCTAATAATAAAGATGTTTTCGGAACACATGCCAAATGTAAGTGAGGAGAATTTTTCACTTGCATTTCCCCTAAATATATCCTTTGCTTCTTGAGTCCTTGATTTATTTTTTTAGGTGAAATTGGCCTTCTTGTCGCGCTTTATCAGTCTTTCGTTTATATTGTACCTTGTCTTGGTTCCATTACTATTGCAGTTTATATTTGGACTCTTAAACTCTTATGATAGTATTGCACTAAGTAATTATTCTTGTCATTATCCTCAGTATGACATCACTAACACCTTTCTCAACAAGGTGATTGTTATCATCTATTTGTAAAGATATAAATTACCAATTTTCTTCCATATTTGTATTTACACTACAATAATGTTAAAAATATCCATTTCACTAGATACTTCCACAATTAATTATATTAACTTACATATATATATTGAATTTACTCTTGATTGTCTAAATCAATACACTCTCATACATGTTTATGGGATTTCTATTTATTTCACATTCTACTACTAACCTTCCTGTATGATCAAGGATTATAAGTATATATAGAGTTCATCACAGTCGTCATTACTCCTAGTGATATGTAAGGTGTCATATGGATCATTTATTTAACATGTATTTAGATTAACCAACTTGCAGTATTTTATTTAGATACTTCTCCCAAACTTTATCATATATTATTCATATTTTTGTCACCTAAGATGTACACCTAAGTGTGTAAAAAGCTTCCAACCCCGAAAGGTATACTCTTTAAGGCACAACGCTCAGAGCAGGGGTTGTCCCCTATTCCCTATTCACTTTTTTTAAGCTCACTCCTAGGCAAGCTAATGGGGGTAGTCCCTAAAGGTGATGAAGAAATTAAAACTTATTGTAAACAACAAGCTCTAGGAGACTAAGAGCAAGGAAATTACCTCTCTATGCAACCTGAATTAATGATTAATTTGTGGGAAATATTAACATTGAGCAATGTGGATCAATATGAAAAGATAGATAATATGATCAACCAATGCCTTATAAAAATGATCAGATATAACACTTGAAAATGAGATAATGATACTTAAATTTTCCAAATAGGCAATATTGCAAGAAAGAGTGTTAGTACAGTAAATCAAAAGATGATACAATATTGAAATATGAGCAGAATAAAATAACTTTCAAGGTAAAAGACACTTCCACTTATACTTCAAAGAGATGCTAAGAAAAGATAAAACAATGCCATAAACAAATGAGAAAGTAATTTAAAATGACAAGTACAAGTGAAATATGATACAATTTCAAGTAAAATAATAATGCTCACATTTCAACAATATGCCAAATGAGATAAAGTTAGATAAATGAATGCAAAACTAAACTAGGTTAGATACAAGGTCTTGGTCAATTTTAGTTAAAATGCATAATATAAGGTGAAGGCCTTATCCTCAATTGTCAAAAACTAGTATTAAATAATGTTGTAGAAACAAGTGTTGGGGAAGGAGGTTGAGGCCTCATTAACTATAACTACCCAGGACTTCTAACGACCGAAGTGCTTTTATTCCTATAATGGATTTCCCACAAGAGAACTACAAGGTCAACTATTTTAACCGTTGAGTAAGGATATAGCTCTTAGATTGAATGGTGGAGAAGGTGTACCTAACTTTATATACAACCAAGCTTATGCTTGGAGGTAGATTTTAGGATGAAAATATAAATCTAATATGCAAGATGAGAATGAAATGTTCCAATGAGAGACAATAATATCAAGATTTTATTTAAGTAAATTAAATGCCAATATGCTTGTAATTTAAGATAAACTAAATACTTCAAGGGGCAAGATTACCAACTTATGACAATAACCAATGATGAAATAATTTCTCAATTAAATAGAGATATGCAATGGATTAAGTTAGATGAGTCAGAGCATAATACCACAATGCCTTTAAATGATAGTTTTCTTTACTTATTTATACAGTTCCAATAAGCAAGAATTATAGATAAATCACATTTATAAGATTGAAAATGAGATTGCTAAATCAAGAATATAGAAAACACTACTTAGATCTATAATTGAAAATACGCTGCCAATAGACCATAGATACTTCAAATGTGCTTAGATAAAGTAGATAAATCATAAATGCAAGTTAGAAATCAGATCTATGATGAAATAAAGACTAAATGCAAGAGCAAGTTAGTGACTAGATTTCAAGTTAGTGAGTTAGTAAGTTAGTGGATTCTATCTTTTAAATAAGGAGAAGGGTTACCATGGAACCAAGTTCCAAGATACCTAAATATACAAGATCATTTTTTATTATTACTTGTTACAATGACATGAACCCTTTTAGACAGAGATAAGGGTTCTTTAAAATCGTGAAGAGGGTTTACAAATGACTGAAACCATGAAAGAAGGAACCCTTCCTCAAAAAAAATAGTGAGGAAATATAAAATTTTATAATGTTGTGACACAATGAAATATCCTCAATACAACTCTTACTGCTTAATAACTCATATTAAAAAAAGTTTGCGGAAGGAGATAAAGATCAGTGTCCTTGACAAAAACAAACTGAAAGCTTCCATCTACTCATTTCTAGGAGGAAATAAGGCCTCCATTTTCCAAATCCAAGTTCCAATAAGATGAGAATTCATCGCAATACAAAGGGTTGAATTTTGATGGAGACCTTCCCTGTAAACCCACCAAAGTTTTCCTCTAAATATAGATATCATTAGAGATGAAAATTATATTGGCTTAGGAGGCAAATCCCTCTAAAATATTTGAATTTCAATGCTCAAAAAACGGATGAATACTTAGTGTAGTAGGAAGGGTTTGAACTCCAGTGAAAAATACACCTGCAAAAACCACAAGTTTAGTCTTCAAAAAAACACTTCGAACCAACTAATGAGAATTCTCATGGTGAGGAAAGTGGAAGAGTCCAAAGAGACTCACGGCCGACTAAGAAATTAGATCAAATTTTCATTAAAATTTTGATCAGAATTTTACGAAAATTTGAGGGTGAGTTTTCTCAAGTCTCGGGCGTAAAAATTATCCAAAACAAAATCCTTGAAATACTTACTTCAATAAAACTTCCACTCAAGAGATAAGGATACTCCTCTAACATCTCTCTACCTTGAGAAAGAGACTCAAAATATGCATGAGGATTTTCCAAAAAATTGTTAATAGAACCATACCTAAGACAATGAATCCTTGCCACATTTTTGAAGGAGAAAAACCTCTAAAATAATTTATTTATCACTACAAAACTGAGGGTTAGTAAATTTTCCTCCAATAATTTTATTTCTTGCCCAAAATTATGAGAAAAATCCCTTCATAATACATTTTTTTGTCTCTGAAAAATGACGAGTGTTAGTTAGCTAGTTAAAATCAGTTAGAAATAAATAAATCCTATAAAACTTGCGGCCTGGAAAAAACAAAACAAGGGAAGCTTACGTTCCTCAAGAAAATATATGAAACAAAAGTTTGAGCCGCAAAACTTGTGTCAAATCCTTGCTGGATTGTAAAATAAGCCCTCCAGGATAGCGACCTCAAAAATTTATTCGTTGAACTGCAAAATCATCAATAACGGCAATAACAAACCCCTAGAAGGATTTCGATCTAGATGGTTTGGAGGTCCTAAAACCGCTACAGCCTCAAGAAAAACCTCATAATTAATGGACAGCTCTTCAAAAGAAAATATTTGGATTCAAAAGTCTAGTCATCTAGACTATGAAGAGAATTTGACTTGAAAATATTTTATATTCTCTTTGTCTGCAAGAAAAATGTGCACACTAGATCCAAGCCAATTTCAAATCTTCCATTCAAATCTGCCAGAAAAATAGTGAGGAAAAGACAAAATGATAAATAAAACTATGCACAAGGGTTACATCTCTATACAAAATTTAGAAAATATTTACCAAATATATACAACATGTACATATCTATAAAATTGCATGCTCTATTTTACAGATATTAGTTAAGCACAATGATATAAAGACAGATAAATGAGATGAATAGAATTTTCCTCTAACTAAGGTCTAGAAACCCTGCGACAAATTCATTAAGATAAATCCTTCAAGTGAAATAGAGTGGATTATCCCACTTCATAACTCAATATTTTGTTAACTTAAACAAAAGTATCCCCTCATGCTTGAGATCTGATTTAAACAAATGATTTCTACACAACTCAAAGAAACTTTGTTAGATCCAAATGAGATAAGAAAAAAATAATTGCAGGAAGTTCTAGTAACTTAAACAAAAGAACACTAGTCATGTCCAATCCTAAAATATTCTTTAAACCAAATTACCAATATAATATACCTATATAATAATAATTCTACCATGAGCAGATGCAAATAACAAATGTGATTATGAGTAGAAACTTAAAACTCAAATAATCATTACCATATCCATAGAAGAAGAGCCACAATACGTCACCCCAAATACGTTTGCTTTATTATTCCAAAATAGAGAGATTCAAGAGCGACTAGTGAGAGTACAATGATCCGAATATCAAAGATGATACAATGAGGAGAATATGCTTACTTATATAGAAAAAATAGAGATATCTAGACCCCCCTCCCAAGTGAAAAATGGCTAGGTCCAATGATGTGCACAAATTTTAATTAATTACGGAGAATAAAAGATAGTTGATGTTTGATCTATGACGAAATTTAATCACGTTTCTTGATCTGGAAGAATAAATTCAAATTTTTTGATAAATGCTTTGATCCTGGTGCAAAAAAAAAAAAAAATCATTTTTTTTCTCCTTGAAAATTTCCCTTTCAATTAACCACCATGGTCCAAAAGTTTGAGTTTTCTTAAAAAAAATATATTGTTTCTTTTGATATAGGGTCTCAAAAATATTTTCCAATTTATTTTCTCAAAATTTCCTCATTCTTTGAACAACCTACACCCAGAAAATCGATTTTCTTTGAGAAATTATTTTTTCTGGTTCAAGGAATTTTTGTAGGATTTTTCTACCTTGGAAATGATTCCTTCAAGTTTAATCTTCCTCGACAATGTCCACTTTCTCCCAAAAAAAAAAAAAATTCCACTGGGAAATAATTTTATTTTCTCTCGTTTTAATTTTTTTAACCATTTTCTGGCTAATTTTTTGCCAAAAAATAAATTAAATGACTCTAGAAAGGATTAAACATATTTTCACCCTCAAAGTGGGTCTAAAAAAATATTTAGACAATGATGTCTAATTATTAATAATCACCCACCTAAAATATTCCTATACAATACTTTTTACATCAAATATTACATGGATATCCCATATAGAAGGGGAATTTTAACAACTAAAACATGACCTGTAAACATAAAAAAATCCTGCGACACATGCCAAATGATCTAGTATGATAATTTACATAGACTCGATAATACTAGGACTACACATAAGACCTTACCATCTAGCCGCACTCTAGCTTTGGGTATGTGTGGGAGAAAAACCCTGCAAATTATTTGGGTTAGAAAATGTGAATAATTTGTGGAGGATAAAAAACTCCCTAGAGTGAAACTCTTTGCTACAAATCAAAGGCTTACCTATATGTTTTTACATGGATTCAAAGTCAAACAAGAATCAATTTTTCAATGGCAACACAGGGATGTAGAATTTGGAATTACAACTTTAACAAAATTGTTGAATGATAAAGATGATATTTGGATTTCTGATTGCTCGAACATTATGGAATGTCTTGAAAAAATTGAATGCTACTATAGGGTAGTTGACACAGACTGTTCAACAAATATTATGGCTTTTTTTTTGCACCCTCCAAAAATTTTCCTACACTTGAATTTTGGAGCCTATTATGTATCTTACGATTGATCATTTCATAGTGACTTCTTTTTCAGTTGATGCTTAGTTAATTCCTTGACCTCCCCTTTGAATTCTAAGTGTCGAAGTCACCTCCCCACACATGCTCAGCCAGCAACAAGTTCATGAGAACATTATTTTATGCAAGCTTGAACAAGCATAGCACAGTCCATCAAGATAGCGTATGTGAAATAATCAACATATGTTGACATTTAGTGTGTGATTTCATTGACAGACTCTCACTTTTGGTTGTGATTTTACTTCTATTTAGTTGATCCTTTCGAACTGTCACTTTTTTGCACCTCCGCTTTCGTGAGTGTCACTTTCCTATTATCGATTGTTGCTTTCACTTGCATTCACTTTAATTAGTGTTGTTTTCATATTATCTTCACTCTTGCATGTGTTACCTTTAGCTTCATTTTCATATCGCAAGTGTCGTTCGCACTTTTCCTCTCATATAGAAAGTGTCGTCTTTTGGCATGGGAAGTGTCGCTTATCATGTAAAGTGGGGTTATGGTGTGTTTCAAGGGGTAATATTTGTGTTAATTATTTGTACTTACCATGTGAACATGTATCGTACTCATTTCAAAAGTTTCAAGCATTTTCGCACAAGTGTCGTCATTATCGTCGCTAAGTGTATCTTTGGTGTCACACTTGGTGTAAGTCATCGCAAAGTTGTCACATTGAGGGGAAGTATGTTGTTCATGTTTTCTGGCTGCTCCTTTTCATGTCATCAATTTATCTAAGTGTGTTATCACGTCCAAATCTTTCTTGTTCAACTTTTTCTCACTAATCCAACACTTTGTCAAAACTGGGAAAACTCCCCAATGAGGTCACTTAGCCTCATTTATCCCTCTTGAATTATGCACTACGTAGTCTCAGCCCTCAAGAAACAGCCTTATCTTTTTGCACTCCGCAATGTGCAATTTATGCCTCCATAATTGCACATTGTGCAATCTTAGTGCTCAAGCGCAACCCCTAAGCTCCAAAATTGTGCACTCCTTGTCTCCATCCTAGCCTTAAATATGTATTTCATAGTCTGAGGTCTCAAGCCTCAGCCTTGAGCTCCTTATTTGTGCATTTTTGTAGTCAATTGGCCTCCTCTACCTCCAAAACTGTGCAGTAGGAAAATTTAGTGCTTAAGCCCTTATCTTGGCTCCTTAGGCCCCTCAACAACGCATTCACTCAACACTAGTCTTCTAGAATTGTGCATTTTTTAGTCTCAAGAATCAATCCTCAACCTTGAGCTCTTGAACTGCGTAACTACACAGTCCCTTGGCTTTTTTCCCTCTAGAACTATGCATTGGGAAACATTAAGCCTCAAGTCCCAACCTTAAGCTCTTGAACACCTAAATTTTGCACTCACTTATCCCCAGCCAAACTGAACTGCGCATTGAATAGTCTCTAACCTCAGTCTCGTACCCTAGCCTCTAGAACTACGCAATCCTTGAGTCATTCACTCAATCAGTCACCAACTCTAGACCTAACATGTGATTTTATGAAGCATGTTAGATTAGTGGTTTTCAGACTGATATTGTCTTGTCATGAATGGATTTCAGTTGCAGGTTCTCTATCTTATCATGACAAGATGATGATGGAGGGAAAGGAGAAGAAGACCATGTTAGAAGACACCTGTGGAGCTAAAGAGATAAGATGATTATCATGCGAGAAGGTGAAGGAACACCATCTTGCAATAGAAGACCAAATATCAATACCACATGAAGACACCATACTGATTCACAACCCTTTGGAGGGTGGATATGAAGAGAAAATCACATCTCTTATGAAGAAGAAATATTAGATACATCTCTTATCAAATAAAGCAGTAGCAAAGAGTGGCTTGACATTGCCATGTCATCATGCAGTCCATGTCATCAGTGTCATGTCATGAGTCATCATGTGCCACATCATTATGTGGATTATGTAAATTTATATTGGAGAATTGTTATGCGGATTAATCCCTCTTACGGACAAGAGCGATCTTCCTAGTATTCTACGAATAGCTAGAAACAAACATCCATTTGTAAATAATTTTCTCTAGATTATTTACAATTAGGAATTATTATAAACAAATAAATAGGACATGCCCCCCTACCTTTAAATCCAACGTTCGATGCAGTCTTTTATCTAGTAGCTCCAAATAGGCTTCTTCAATAAGAAGAACCAGCAATCAAAGACAGAAAAGAGAATTAAAAGCACCTGCAACATATAATAATTAATAACAGCTAATCTAACTTAGTGATCAAGAAATCCAAGTATTGAATTATTCAAATACGCACAAGAACAACTGAATGAGAAAAGGAGATCCATATGTATTATCTTGAATGAAAAGAGTAACTTTACAACCTGATGCCTTGATGTCATACAAGTTTCTCCCAGGGTCCTAAACAATCATTCCTCCTTCAGTTTGACAAGCCTTCCTCTCTTTGAACCAGCATGGATTTATGGACATAAAGGTGTCATCATTCTCATTTCAACAACCACTAGTGTAGAGAGTATGCTCTCTTGAGAATTTCTTCAGCAATCAACATGTATGTCTACCCTTGAGACTGAAACATGAGCTCACTTTCTAGGGAAATGGAGGTAGTTTCAGTTCCATGAAGAGGGGGATGGATTCCTCTCATGAAGTGATTTGAGCTCCATAGACCAAGGGATAAGCTCCATGAGTGGAGGGATAGAGCTCCATGAGTAGAGTGATAAAGGTTGAACTGATCGTGCTTCTAGAAGCTTCTAGAACTTACTTTTTCCTTTATTTGACTTTTTACGGGGGTCCGCAAGTTTTATTAGCAGAACATGCGGGAGCTGCCACGGGCTATAGAGCAAGTATCCGCGAACCCGCACGAAAAGGCTAGGAAAAGTGTAGGGTTAGACTTTTAAGGGTTTTAATGAGCTTTTCTCCAATTCCAAGACTTGGTTTGGGAACATTAGGGTTTTTGACTTCTAAGGGAGCATAATATAGGTAGTGATAGACCTATATGGAGAGTCAAATGTCATGGTGACAAAATAACATGTAACGGATTGCCCCCTAAAGTGTGAAGTCTGAGTTTGTTCTGAAGAGTGAAGTGCTTTATCATTCCGAGGATTGGATTGCGGACACACTGATTGAAAACTTGTAAAAACATTCAATGTGAGCATATATATATATATATATATATATATATATATATATATATATATATATATCTTCACTGGGGTAGGAATTCCCATACTCAAATCAAAACTAACTAAATGTTCTGGTACATATACGATTTTAATATTACATCAATAGTAGACACAGCATAGGCGCAACCATCTGTCATAAGTAGTCTATTGTATCATGAATAATAAAACTCCTCGCAGCCTAGATGGTGGAAACTAGATCCAGGGTCTTGATTTCCACTTCCTGAACTAGTACGATTCTATCCATGCGATTGATTGTGTCGAAGTCGAACTTGGTAGAAATAACTTGATTGCCAGTCAATGATGCCAACTGTTAACAAGTGTGAGAGAAACCACTAATAATGAAAATGGCTCTCAAAGTACTCAATACAATATACAAAGTGTGAATGAATAATTTGCAGTCGAACACTTCACAGAATCATTTGATTGAAGGTCAATGATGCAACCTGTAGTCGAAGGCGAGAAACCTGCCATTAGGGCATGCAGATTCCAAGGTATTGATAGGATTCTAGATCAAATTCCTAGATGATGAACTGTCGTCGATAGAGAGTGATTCATCGTAGGAATAACCACGACAAGAAACCATTAGATCAAGTTTTGAAGAAATATTTGCAACGACTGACTCAGGGATGGTCAACGCGAATGGAGAAAAATGTTTGTAATGAATGTTTTATTTGGACTGTCTCTTGAACACATAATGACACTGCAAATGGTTTTGTAAGAATTGACTTAAAGTTAATACCCAGAAATCAGATGAAAACTTTTAATGTGGTTTGATTAACTGTTAGACAAAGGATTTCCCAACCTAGGTACAAGTGTGATAAAGTGTCTTGTTCAAGATTGGTATATTTCTTTTTAAACAAGGGTGACAACTGGATTCTTTTTCTCTCTTTTCCCCCCACCATTACTGGCAAGTACCTCTTTCTTTTTTACAAGCTTGAGGAGGATAAAATTTTCTTTTTTGTGTAATCTCATCCTTCGGATGAGTCCATCTTAGTATTAAAATCAAACCCTAAGAAGGATTGGTTCGGTCCTGTTTGTAATCGACAGGTCCTTTACTGTTAAATTTTAAAGAGTCCAGTATAGGAGAAACTCGACGTTTTTCAGTTTTAGGGAGTCAGAAGAAAAACATAAGTAAACTCCATGGTTGTACTTTTTCGTAAATTTGGTCTCTCAAGCCCGAAAAAGGATAAAATAATACAAGAGAGATCTCTATTTACCATGATTAGTCAACATATACCTTTTTTGTAAAAATTCCATTTCAGTCCGGAAAAGGGGTAAACTTATACCAAAGGGACAACTGTTCATTTCCTGTAACGATTTCAAATAGTCAAGTACTCAATGATCTTTTCATATTTAGAGAATCTGAAAAGGGCTTAAAAGAGAACTCTAGGGTTTCATTTTTTCATAATTTTCAAGAGCCCAAAAAAGTGATAAAAGTATACTCAGCGTCAAAATAATTATTTTCACCGAAAAATCCTGTATCCTGCACAAAAACTCAAAAGATTATACATATTTGTTCTAGAGAAGTAAAAATATTTGAAAAATATATTTTTAAAGTGAAAAATGAATAAAATAAAATATTTTATTCATTCAAAAACTATAAAAAGGAGTTCAAAAAAATCATTTTTACCTTTTGTCTTCATAGTAGTGAATTGAGAGCTTTTGGCAAAAAAGTTTCAGAGCTAATATCGGGAGAACCGACCGTTCATTCCGTGATTCGTCAGAACCAGATAATCCACATCATCTTACTCTTCATTTCTATTTGTTTCAATTATCTTTTTTAGCTTTAATTTCATTTTTGGGAGGAATTTATGTTCAAAATGCGCTCTCGGGGGTCCGCAGGTCATGCACGTGCTACCTGCAGAGCCCGATAATTTTATAAAAAGAAAATTATCAGGCTACTGCAGTTTTCGTGTAGAGCCTGTGCACACGTCCGCGCTGTCTCATCACAAAAACTGCGGAGGCGTCATGACCATTTCAAAATTTACAAATTCTCTTAAAAAAAAATTAAGTTTTAAACTCCAATGGTTTCTAACTTTCAAATGTGTTTATTTGCAGGCTATTTCACCATGTTAGAGTGGAGATAACGTGAGCATGAGGTTATATATAATGAAGCCATGAATGATCCCACAACAATCTGTGTGCAAAAAAATTGTGATTTATATAAGTTCTGGGCGATCCAAGGTATGAAAGCACAGGTAGAGGTGATGACATGGCTAGTAAACACATGGGAAGTTCAAGATCAGTGCTTTATCATTGGTGATCATCAGCTCTAAATCTAGCTTGAGGATATCTATTTCCTCACTGGATGGTCCCGAAGAGGAGAAAACATATCCTTGTTTGGAGCTAGGCAGGGTGGCCTACCCGTTGCTAGCTACAAACAACAGTTTTGCAGTGATGAGGTAGATCCAAAGGATAATCACATAGACATATAAACTATCTTGCGATTAGATCTCAAAGTGATTGCATTTACAGTAACTAGGTTGTGTCGAAGTGTGGCTCCACATGTAGCCACTAAATCTCAAATGCAGACCACGGTAGAGTGTTTCAAAGGCACCATATTCAACTGGTGCGAAGGGGTATTGACCAACATGAAAGGCCAATTAACTAGAGCAAAGAATGTAAAGTTGAAAAAATTTGGTTATGGTACCATTTTGATTTCTTTTGCTTTGGAGAGAATCCTACTTCTCACCCCTCAGCTTATTCCATTAGATCGTGGGGAACCTCGGGAACCTCAGATGGTTCATTGGGTTGCATTGATGGCCCACCATGGTGGCGATGGAAATTCAGTGGTTTGGTTCACTCCAGCATACTTTATGTGTCTAAGGAACCAATTCTTCACAATTAAAGACTTCCATTATGCAGGTATAGATTTCAGAAGTGATCCGGAGATGTCTTTGCCTCCAAGGGCACAGTGGGACGAATCAGGTAAGCGAACTATTTTGATGTTTAATCTAATTTTTCTTTTTTTTTTATTGTCCAATACTGATAATAATATTTAAATGCAGATTTCGGTCCATGATGACCATCTACACTCCGTCGCTTTGATAGGCGGCAAGTAGAGCCTATAGCACCACCACAGGACCAAGAAACAGAGATCCTAATTGATATGGAACACAACATGGAGAGGTTAACCATAGATATTCCTGAGACAGGCACAAATTACATTCCTCTCTGGCTTTAGAGACATGTTACAGGTGTTCCAGGATAGTTTAGGAGATTCCTACACAAGGTGACGAGTGCCATATTCTATTACCATGATCATCATCACAGATAGTGGATGATCATTGTGGATTGACATGTTTTGTTTTTTGTATCAGTATCCATTAGATCATAAGGTGTTTGAACCTATGATCATAGACGATGTAATATTTTGAAAACAAACCTATCTATGATATTACCACTTTCTCTGAGTATCTTGTTCAACATGTATCGAATGTTGTTTTGGTTTACTATTTTAATGTTGCAAATTTCCATTTAGAACACAATTAGCTAATGCATCGGCCAATGTGTTCAAATTTCTTGAAATGTGTTGATATTCAATGTAATCAAACTATCATTTCGGGAGATGAACCTTCAAAAATAATCTCAATAGCACTGGATTTTTAATTGCATATACCCTATTTAAATGTAATACAATGAGTTATGAATCCAACATAATGATCAAACGTCAAATACCAAATGAAATGGCATCATATAATAACTCAATGACTACACTATATTCTGCAATATTTTTCATTCTTTGACCAAGGCTTACCCCACGCATAGAAACTAAGTCATCGGTGGGTGAATAGATAATCCAAGCCGCGGAAGAGATATTTTGTGTACTACGACAAGCACCATTAGCAAAACCAATGTACATTTGAAGGGATGTCGACATCTACAATATCAAGATTAATCAAGATAAGCAGTGATAGTAGTAACAGAAAAATTAATCTAGGCACACTTATCTAATCTAAGGCACACTATTTAAAAAGTAACTAATATACAAGTAATATCTTCACACAAAAGTCGAGTATAATATCTCTTAAGACAAAGACCATTTCTGAGCTTATCTAAAGAGACCCCATCATAATCAGTCAATTCATAGGCCCCTTTTGCAAGCACATTCTTGACAATGTAAGGACCATGCCACATTGGTTCGAATTTCCCAGCACCTAGCTTATCATTATCTTGATCGTATACTAAGACTAGGTCACCTTTGGAAAAAACACAAGGGGTAACACTTTGATCATACTGAGCTTTCACACATTTATTATGAGCTTCGGTAGCTAATGCAGTGGTGCGCCAAGTCTCATCTAATTGTGCTAAGTAAAAAAAGTGTTTTTCCTCTTCAGAGGTAGCTAGTAGTAACTCTATGGCTAATTGGAGTGATGGTATTTCGCATTCAATGGGTAACACAGCTTCTAAACCATAGACCAGTTGAAAAAGAGTGAACCATGTAGCAGTTTTTGTTGAGGTTCGATATGCCCATAGTGCCAAAAAAATCATGGTATGCCAATTCGATTTGTGATTTCCGATAATCCGTTTAATCATGATAGTTAAAACCTTGTTGACAGCTTCAACTTGACCATTAGCCTGCGGGTAATATGGAGTAGAGTTATCATGGCACAGGCCATGTTGATCAGAAAGTTCGGTCATCATTATATTTCGAAAATGACTCCCATGGTCTGTGATAATAGCTTGGGGTACACCGAAATGATCAATCACATGATTGAATACAAGCGTAGCTGCAGTTTTTCCATCTGCCGAGAATGTAGGCATTGCCTCGACCGATTTGGTAAAGTAATCTACAGCGAGAATAATATACCCATGCCCCCTGGCCAAGTGAGGGTTACATGAAATGAAATCAATGCCCCATTTCGCAAAAGGACCGACAGCAATGATTGGGTGAAGAGGAGCTGGAGGCGCACGCATCTTTCGATCAAAAATTTGGTAGTTATGGAATTTTCAGACCACAATAATATAATCTTTGAACAATGACGGCCAAAAATAACCAACTCGAAATATCTTTTGGGTTGTGGCAAACCTAGACATGTGACCACCACACGCTCCAGAGTGGAAATCATTCAAAACCCTTTTAGCCTCTTCGTGAGTTATACAACGTCAAAAAAAAGAATCCGCACCACGACGATAAAGTGTGTCCCAAACAATATTGTATTGCTGGATTGATATCGGATTCTCCGTCGATTTGAACATGAAAGCTCTAGGCGAAAGGTTTGGGTTTGAAGATATATAATGATATCTCCATACCATGGATCTAATGTACTAATAAGAAACAGAGATTCATTTGCGATGGGATTCTCTACAACGGTTTCCATCTTAGTATTTGGAAAGTCACACATAAGTTTTGCAAACACCAGTGATTTGTTTTATTTATATTTTTCGAATTCCAAATCAAATTCTTATAGGATGACAATCCATTTAGAATACTTTCCCTCGAGTAATTGTTTTTTCAAAATATACATCACTGGGTTGCAATTAGATATAACAGTTGTCTTACGTAACAATATGTAGTGATAGAATCGTTGAACAACTTGAACTATTGCCAAGGAAAATTTCTCCACATGCAAATATTTAATTTCGGTGGGGTTCAGATTCCAACTTAGATAATAGACCACATGCTCATTGTGAGATTCATCTTCTTGAACTCGAACCATTCCAATGGTCGAATCAAAGGCTGCTAAGTATAAAAAGTTGTCCTGGTGATAATTGGGTGGATGCAATAATGATGCATGGGTTAAAGAGTTTTTTAGGGCATCAAAAGATCAATCACAAATCTCTTCCCAAATAAAAGGAACATTATGTTTCAAAAACCGGGTAAAACCTTTTGTTAACTCAACATAGTTCGGAATAAACCTACGTAGAAAGTTTTCTTTCCCTTGCAAACTTTGGAGTTGGAAAAGTTTGGAAGGAAGAGGTAAATTTATGATGGCCTCAACCTTTGAGGGGTCGACGTGAATGTTGACATTCGAAATGATGAATCCTAGTAATCGGCCTAATTGCACATAAAAAACACATTTGTGCAGGTTCAAACAAATCTTGTAATGCCAACATCTCATGAAAATATCTCGTAAGTGAGTAGGATGATCTTCCTTGCATAATGAGTGAGCAAGTAAGTCATCCATATAAGGTTGTACAATATGTTTGATGTCATGAAAAGCATAAGACATTTCCCTTCGAAAATTTGCACTAGCATTATTTAACCGAAAGGTAGTTTGCAATAAGAAAATGTCCCCCAAGGACATATAAACGTTGCTTTTGGTTGATCAACAGGGAGGATGTTGATTTGATTATATCCGGAAAATCCATCCATAAAGGAGAAAATTTCATTTCTGGCACAATCATCGATAATTTGATCGATATAGGGGGTAGGATAACTGCCTTTTGGACATGCTTTATTAATATCCCTATAATCGATGCATACTTGTATAGTTCCTTGTTTTTTGGTAATGGGAACTATATTAGATACCCAATCTGTTAATGGAATTGGATAAATAAATCTTGCTCGCAGTATTTTTTCAACTTCATCTTTGATAGCAGCAACTTTTCGCGAATGTATTGGACGTAACCTTTGTCTAACTGGCTTGGCATCCGGGTATGTCTTTATTTCATGAATGACAATCTTTGGATCGATTCCTGGCATCTCTTCGTAATACAAGGAAAATATGTCTCGGAATTCTT
Organism: Pinus albicaulis; assembly: GCA_034641835.2. Lineage (NCBI taxonomy): Eukaryota > Viridiplantae > Streptophyta > Pinopsida > Pinales > Pinaceae > Pinus > Pinus albicaulis. The sequence continues at coordinate 1,129,942,864 of CM076579.1, forward strand.
GAAATAGGGATTTATATGTATTAATCTCTTCAATCGTACAAGAAGCGCCTATATGAATGTTTTCAATAATTCCTGGATTAACTCATATGTCGATAGGAACAGTTGTAGAAATGTTTCCCAAATTAATCTCAGAATTTGAATTTGTAATCGATATGGGATTATGTGGTTCCTTGACATAATAAAGTGTAAAAATAGATGAAAAATCATTTTCAAACCTATCAATTTCAGGTAAAAATGAAGATATATGATGTAGATCATCCCGGGGTTATTCATCCATAGACAAAAATTCTCGAATACTTTCATCAGTGTGAAACATCTGTTGAAAAGAATTGGAAAGTTATGTTAAGGCTGAGCTTGATTGTGAAGAATATTGTTTGGTGATCACATTCATTTGATCAGGAGTAGCTGACAGTATGTCAGAAAATGACTATACTGCCACATATTCCATCTCAAAAGGACTCAAAGGCATCTCGCCATGGAAAGAATCTAGTTCTGACTCTGAAGGCACTACCCAAGTGTCATTGAATGGTATAGTGCTTGATGAAATCATATTTATGTTGGAAATGGCACACGGTACGTTAGGTGGAGGCACAGAAAAAGTTCCCATTAAAGTGGAGTCCTTTACTAAACCTACACCAACATCTTCATATGGGATATTTGATTTTCCAACATGTTGGATAATGTATGTAGAAGCAGGGTCGGACGAATAATATGAAAACGGATTGATTTTCACAACCTTCCCTTTATGAGGAAACATGATTAACCGAAAGACAGATGAAAGGATAGCAGTCATGGCATAAGACCAACTACGACCCAAAATAAGGTTGTAATACAGAGGGCAATCAACAACTTCCACATCTAGATTAACAGTTTTGCCTTCTACTTCTATAGGTAGATCTTGGAGTATTCCGTACAGGTGAACTGCTCTTCCATCAAAGGCTTTAAGGATTTTCGTTGATTGGTTGAGTGTCGGAGAACCAAGAGTTTTCCAATAATTTAATGACATTATGCAGGTGGATGCCCCCTCATCAATTAAAGTACAAAAAACTTGTCTGTTGTTTACTAATACTGGAATCTAAAAACCCATTTGATGAGGGAGTCTCGGTGTAAAATTTTCTAAATCAAATACCATGAGGTTAGAATCCTGAGGATCTATAGCTCTGATAGCTGATAATATTAATTTCCTTTGTGTTGGACATGATTGTAACACTTCTAAGGCTGACATTGTTGAAGGGGATATTGCCAATTCTTCAACAATGTTGTAATTCTGAGCAGCTCTCGCATGTGGATTAAAAGCTTATTTTCAAAGTACACCTTTAGCAGGTGGTTTAATCACTAGATCATAATCAGGTTTCTCTATGTGAAGCGGGTCGGAAACCGAAGGAGATACAACTGGTGTTTTAATAGAATTTTTTGTCTCTTTACTAGTTGTTATGGGATTTACTTCCATAGTCTTGCGATCGTGTCGAAACCATAACCTAAGACATCATTAAAATATCTGCCGATGAATTTGAAGAAGATCCAATCATTTTTCTATCTTGAGTGGGAAAAGGATCCTTTAAGACAACGGGTGTGGGTGAACCTTTGACAAATTTAGAGACCTCGGACCGATATGGGCACTCTTATTTAAAGTGATCCTCGTCACAGATAAGACAAGGATAACAAGGTTTTCGCTTATCATCAGATGGTTTACTCTTTTCAGTTTTCTCTTTTGAGGGTGAAGTTTGTTTGCTTTTATTCTTTCCTTTATTCTTATTACCAGTTTTAGATTTAGTTGTAGATGAATCTACAACATGAATGTCGGAAGAAGTTTCAAGGGGAGAATCTCCTTTCGATGAATCTGGTAAAGGTATGATAGGAGAAGTAGTTTTGGAGGACTTCTTCTTACTCTTATCTGTGCTAACTAAACCAATTACATTTTCTGCTGCATGAGAACCTGAAGGAGTTGTAGTTGTTTGACTAGGACGTGGTAAGTCAGGAATATTTTCGTATAAAGTACCAAACTATGTATATACAAGGTCTAAGTACTGAGCTTGAGCACTGACCTATTCTTGCGTAAAAACCCCTCCCTTAGCCACATCTTTAGTGATCTTTGGAAGCAATGATTTGATAAACCATTCTTCCAAGATTTAATCCGGAAAAAAAAAAAACTTTCACTAAATGCCTTCTCCGTCTCCATTCATGTATGTGATCTGATATGTACATAGATGTAGATTGCTTTAATGAAGTCACGAGTTTCGTGCCATTGTCGTATTAGACTGGAAACTAAAAGTGTGTTAAGAATGTTGTTGCTAACGCGTTGAAATTGTTGAATGAGCCACGTGGTAGATCAATATACCATTTTGCAGCTAAGCCTATCAGTGTAATCTGAAACAGTCTTAATCGAATGGAATCATCGATTAAAGAGTTGGATGCGCACCAGAGGTGGTAAGTCGTGACATGGTTTGAGGGGTCTTCTCCTAATTTACCATCGAAATTAGGAATATCACTAGGCAACTTATTCGGCATTGGTAGCCAAAACGGAATATAATAGATTGGATCATTCATTAGGCGCGACAAATCAGGTAAATCCAAAGTTGCTATGAATGGTAAACAATGCTTAGGTTCCTGCTGAGAAAATTGATAACCTTGTGGAACTACACCAGTACCAAGAGGAGGATATCCATGATATACTGGAATCGACTATGCATTGGGGATTGGAATGCCTCCCGGATAACTAGGGTTGGTCGGACCATACTAAGGTTGAGCTAGTATCTGAAATGTGTAACCAAGGTACAATTGATATTGGTATACTAGATTTTGTGGTATAGGTCCATACTGATACTGCCCTTGATATGGTTGATAAACAAATTGAGGTTGGCTTGTTACAATTGTACTTGTACAAGGTTATCCCGCAGGCATCTTAACAGTAGTCTAAACTGTGGGTCCAGGTTGTTGTGCAGTAACTGGAGGGATTTGTTGTGATACTTGAGGGGCTGTAGAAATATGGGCTACATAAATTCCAGGGATAGGTGTGGTAGGTTGAAAAAAAGTTTGCGCAGTAGTTTGAGGTGGAGTTATAGGTGTACTCGGGCCAGGCTGCTGAACATTACTAGGTGCAGATACTTGTGGTATAACTTGAAATATAGGTTGGACAAGTTGTTGGATTTGATTGTAACCAATTGGCTGACCAGGTTGATTATAAGTTACTTGTACATTAGGTTGAAAATTCTGTTGATTTGGTGTTGGATTCCACACCATGTTTACTCCAAGATATGGAGCTCCCATTGAAGGTTGTGCTGCGTAAGATGGACCATAACCAGGTTGATAATTTGGGACGTTTGTTTGATAGTTTCCTGGATAATTCCCACGAAAATATTGACCTCCCTAAAACAATTGTTGTTCTCGATAAAACTGTGGCCCTAAAGGAGGTTGTTACCCTGGGAAAGACTATTTCCCTGGTATAGGGTATTTTCCTTGAAGAGGTTGTGGACCCTGAATAGAGTACTGCCCTTGAGGTTGATATTGTCCTTGAGGTATGTACTAGCTTTGAGTTATGTAATATCCTTGAGGTTCCCCCCAGGGGGTAAATTACTACCTTGAGGATGCCCCCCAGGCGGTAAATTACTACTTTTAGGGTCAGGGTTAGGAATGTTTCCAAACATCATGTAAACTTGTTCTACGTTCAAATTTTCGATATGTGATTCATTTGGACCAGGTGATTGTATAAGTTTTTCTAGAGAAGGATTTTCTCCTGAGAAAGTACCAGAAAGCGACTGGTACCTCAGAGGAACAGATGGACCACCATACAAAAATGATTCTAGCGATGCAGAGAACATGGATGACTCACCTGACATGTTGAATGAAGGTCTATAATTACCTCTTGGTATGGCATAAAAAGGAATTCGGGGTGGTGAATAGTTTAGACCAGAATTGTGTAGAAATTATGTTAACTGAGAATACCAAGGATCTTGTTTGAAAGGGCTATAATATTAAATCGATTCACTTGACCTAATATCTAAATTTTCGTTTTCAAGTTCCTGTGGTTATTGTTTACTGGAGAGCTTGTCGGATTATCCACAGTCTTACGTAAGACTGTGGATAATCCGGCAAGCTCTCCACTAAGATCTAAATATTCATGATGTGAAGGAAGAATAGCTTCTTCTTCTGTGTCAGTAATTTCTTTAATGCTAATGAGGCCATGAGGAAGGTTCTCAGTTATACAAAAATTCACTCTTGGTGAATGAGGATGACCAAGGGTTGGAGTAATAAACTCTAAAGTAGGCTCAGATGTAGCAGGTTTAGTCTCTGGTTCAGAAATTTCAGGCTTAATAGCTAATAATTTATTAGTTGTGGAAGCAAGTTCAACTAGTTCAGAAATTGATATTTTCCTTTGAGAATTTTCTGTTGTTTGAGGTTGATCTACTTCATAATCAGGATGTATAATTATTGATTTTTCCTTGTGTTCAGTTCATCCAGTCTCTGATGATTGTCCTTTCTCATATTTAAGCTTTTCTAACTGGCTTGGTGTGTACTCAGGGGGTTTCTCCTGCATTCTACGTGATTTTCTAGGTAATTCAACCACGATTAAAAATTTAGCACACGAAATCAAAGAAAATTTCAAAAAAATATCCTAAAGTCCCTAAGGAAACAATCAAATTGATCACATGCCTACAAAATTTAAGAGATAAATCCACACACAAATAGTAGATTTCCACACTAAAAACACTAGTTGGTGATGAAATCCAATGTTGTAGAATTTTAATGTGGAAATGGTGGTTGGAACAGTTACCCAACAACCTGCTTAATGAAACAGTCTGGTGCAATTCCCTCCACTTATACCATCTCAAAGTGAAGAGTACCCTCTGGAAAGTCCAAGTGATTCTAGTTGATGTCTGCTCCAGGTACAGTGGGACCTTCCCTCCACCGTCACCTTGGGAAAAAATCCTAAAGTTTATAGTCACTAAGGTCACCAACGGGAACAAATATACCTGGGGGAATAGTCTGTAATCCGATATACATTCAAGGGTAGAGTAACAAGCTCAATCCCCTTGAAATATCCTTGATATGAGCCAAGGTTTACCAACAAGTGACCCCAGGCTCCTTGACAATGGTCTATCCGAGGTTTACCTTTTTTAATATGTGCACATATGTTATCTTTCCCAATGAGATAGGTATGATTACCTCATTGGTTCTGACATGATCTCGTGCTTGACTCTTTTAAGAAGAGCTTCCTAGAGCACAAATGCTACAATTGGATTTTCCTACCACAAGTTTGCTACTTGTTTGTTTGAACTGTATTGGAATGTTAATTACAACCTGTTCCAAGACATTAGCTTAAGCTATGTTGGTGGAAAAGAGCCCTAGAAAATGTAAAATATCTACATTAATTTTATTAAAGATTTGTTTTTAATTTGGCTATTGCTTAAGACAGAAGGAATGGAAGTGAAACTTCAATGATGTTTGTGACCCGACTCAAAAATACGCTAAATGCATCTAAATGAAAAGTGCAACTCTTTTCTTTTCAATGAATCTTATTTAAGGGAAATATTGAGAGATTTAAAAACTTTCAAAACACCAATTCTTTCATTCATAAACAAAATATTTGAAAAGAAGACGATTTCTTTGAGAACTCAATTTCACAAAAATGATCAATTACTCGTTCGAAATGAAATTTCTTTATCAACCAAATCAGAAACTACAAATCATTAAACAAACCATTTCCAAAAAGAAAAAAATATCTGAACTCCTAAAAACATAAATTTAAAAATCAAAGAAAAATCTAATTTTGAAGTCCATCTAGAAATTTTGAGAACGTTTTCTCCTAGTTTGTAATCGAATCAAGAAGAATTTATACTTATCTCAACAGAAATGAAAACATCCAAAAATGGTTTGGTGTGAAAATCAAGCCTTGGTAAGCTAAAAACTCTTCCAAATTTGAAATTGAAAATGAAATCAATTTTCATAAAAGTAAGGTTTGCAATGATCTTAATGGCTCATAAAGAGAATATCATCATACCAGTAAGATGAGGTATATGAAGGTATCTTATATGGGGCAGTAAGAAAGTAGGGCAAAAACTCACTCATAAAATGCAAATCAGATGAAAAATCACACAAACACAAAAGTTGTTGAAAATAAATTCACACATAAGATTTGACAACTAAGGTAGACTGGGGAAAACACAAAGAATCGGGTAATCTGGCTCCTAAAAAGAGAATTTTAACTTTTTCAAAAAATTTCCACAGGTCTGTAGGTTCTAATGGAGAACAGAGTGGTACCACAGTGTTCTTAACTAAAAACTATGGAGGCTACCGCACTATTTTCAAATGAAAACTATGGAGGCAAGGAAAAGTACAGAAGAAATAAATATTCAGCTTTTCTTTTCAGGGATTCTTAAAATTTATCTACCCAACCCAATCTCCGAAAAATCAAAATCAGAAAACTCTTAAAATTCAAACTGAAAATAAAAAAGGAAAACTAAGTTCTATTCCCCAACGGAGTCGCCATTTTGTTATGTGGATTAATCCCTCTTGCGGGCAAGAGCGATCTCCCTAGTATTCTACGAATAGCTAGAAACAAACATCAATTTGTAAATCATTTTCTCAAGATTATTTGCAATTTAGAATTATTATAAACAAATAAAGACGACATGCCCCTACCTTGTAATCCAACGTTCGGTGCAGTATTTTATCTAGTAGCTCCAAAGAGGCTTCTTCAGTAAGAAGAACCTGCAATCAAAGACAGACAAAAGAATTAAAAGCACCTACAACATATAATAGGTAAGAACAGCTAATCTAACTTAGTGATCAAGGAATCCAAGTATTGAATTATTCAAATAAGCACAAGAACAACTCAATGATAAAAGGAGATCCATATGTATTATCTTGAATGAAAAGAGTAACTTTACAACCTGGTGCCTTGATGGTGTACAAGTTTCTCCCGGGGTCCTGAACAATCGTTCCTCTTCAGTTTGACAAGCCTTCCTCTCCTTCAACCAGTGTGGAGTTACGGACATAAGGGTGTGATTATTCTCATGTCAACAACCACTAGTGTAGAGAGTATGGTCTCTTGAGAATTTTTTCAGCAGTTAACATGTATGTCTACCCTTGAGATTCAAACATGAGCTCAATTTATAGGGAAATGGAGGCAATTTCAGTTCCATGAAGAGGGTGGATTCCTCTCATGAAGGGATTTGAGCTCCATAGACCAAGGGATAAGCTCCATGAGTGGAGGGATAAAGCTCAAACTAAACATGCTTCTAGAAGCTTCCAATTGGGAGAATATTCAACTAGTTGGGCTTCTAGAACTTAATTTTTCCTTTATTTGAATTTTTACGGGAGTCCGTCGGTTTTATTAGCAGAATGTGCAGGAGCTTCCGCAGGCTATAGAACAAGTATCCACGAACCCGCAGGAAAAGGCTAGGAAAAGTGCGGAGTTAGAATTTTAAGGGTTTTAATGAGATTTTCTCCAATTCCAAGACTTGGTTTGGGAACATTAGGTTTTTTTACTTCTAAGAGAGCACAATATAGGTAGTGATAGACCTATATGGAGATTCAAATGTCATGATGAAAAAATAATGTGTAACAAGAATGTATTGTAAAGTGGAATTCCAAGAGTCAGGTACAGAATATGAAGGGTCGTGTAAGAGTTGAAAAGTCATAGGGAAGTCAAACAGTCATGAGGGTAGTCCAAGAGTCACAAGGGAGGTGAATGGTCACCCCATTTTTTATATATACACCATCCTATCTCATATAAAGGGATGTTTTTCACCTCGGTTTCCCCATAGGACAATCAAAGAGATAAAGTCAATGCTTTTGGGGAGCGAGTCATGGCTCCAACGCTCCACTATTAAAACTAGTGATGTTCATTGTATTCATTTATCTTAAGACTTTTACTTAATAATTAAAACTTGATGGCAAACACATTTTCATGCATGGATTGTGAATGTTTATGATTCATGTTTTCTTTCACCTGTACTAAAGTAGTTGAACTATTTCGGTTATTTTTTTTCTTATCTTAATGAAAATGTGTTGTAATGGTTGTAACAATCATTGCATCTATGTGGACTATTTTTATCTATGTTAGGTGATTCTATTTTCTCTTGTGTGTGCCTCTACTAGAGTGGTACTATTGCCTTTGTCTTAGAGGCTCACTTTTCCTCCCTATATAGTACAAGAATGTTGATACACTTGCAACATAACATTCACCAGGAACACTTGCTTTTTGCAACGGCACATATGTGCTTCTCTCTCTCTTGCTAATATCTTAAGCCAAGGAAAATATATGAGAATATATGGCAGTCAATTTGATACTTTAGATGGGGATCATATTCCAAATGGTGTGAGGTCTAATTGGGACTTTAAATCGGGGAGACTCCCTTGGTTGACGGATTTCCATCACCGTCAAAAAAATGGCGCTAGAAGGAGGGATAGATGACACGCTGTGCCTATCAAGTCTGCTTTGAATCTCTTATCCAAAATGGCTCATCCTCAAATCATAATCTCAGGATTTTTTTCTAAATAGATTGATCTTACCATCCCTACGAAAGTTATGCATAACCAGTCCCATTTTAATTTTGATGGCGAGGGTGAATTAACTATTCACGAACATTTGTTTCAAGTGGTACATTTTTTCCTTTCTAATGGAATACATTGCAAGGATTTCATGGCTAGATTTCAAACCCTCACATTTGAAGGTTGTGTTAAGATATGGTGTCATACATTACCTGTCGCTTCTATCCATTCATTCGAGAAACTTGCGCAGGAGCTTCATATAGAATTTGATAGGTATGATTACTAGGATGTTATTAAAAGAACTAATCAACTAAGAGTGAATCATAATGAATCAATTGAGGATTTCTCTGATCGGTTGCTTCACCTTTGTTATGAATTTTATGGAGGAGCCACAGATTGGGATTTATTGAAAAAAAAGTTTAACATTTAGTTCATATCTCTTTACATGGTGAAATTGAACCCCCTCATCTCTCTACTTCACCAACTCTTGTAAATCATGATACACCTCTAATTTCAAAGGAGGAACCTACTATTCCTTTTGTTCCTTGTCCTCCTTGTCTAGTTTTGATGAGGGTGCCTCCTCGTGATGATAACAAAGTTGGGAAATATTCAAATCAAATTCCTAATATGTCTTCTCATCCTACTTTTACAGTTCATGACCTAGATCCCATGAAGGAAATCCCAGAATGTTTAATGAAGCCTATGGTGAAGGATAATTTCTCAATTCATAAAGATGGTATTACTAGTCATAACTTAAGTCTTGAATATGATTTGGATACATGACATCCTTTACCATCCCTTTTCCATTACCCCTTGTCCCTCGATCTTCCCAATCGATCTCTTTAAAATCTAAGCAGTGATCAGGTGTAGTGTAGTCACATTTCGTAGATAGAGGAGAAGAAAGGTGAATATTCTTTCAATATTTATTCTCCTTTTCAAAATCCTCCATGTGAAGATGGTGTTTCCTCATTCTTGTCTAATATTGAATTTGGTAATCTTGTTAGTAAATAAAATACGATCAGTTTTCCTAATCAATTTCAAGTCTTGGGAAACAATCATCCGATTAGGATGAATTCATTGATACATATGGTGATGAATGCCCAAGTGCACCAACCGATCCTTTAGTTTCTCAAGAAGATTTTGTTTCTAAGGATTTAGATCTTAAATTTATTTCGGTCAAAGAAGATTCGCTCATGAACACTTCTTCCTCTTCACATCCCTATCCTTTGTGCTCTATTTTTTACAATGCATAAAATTGTAATTGAGACTCTAAATTCTCTTCAAGTTTGTTATCTCATGATTTGAATCTTGAAATGACACAAGATAGTTAGGATATCCATGATGAAGAAGAAAGCGATGAAATTATAAAGAATTCATTCCATCTCTTATCATCTCTTGTTTTTTATGGGGGGAACTCTTTGAATCAATGTGATCACGAGATTTTTATGATTAATACATCCTCAGACTTGTGATAGAGGAATATTATGAATTGAATAATCTATTTTTTGAAGTTGAAAAATCTAATCAAACCGATGATGTAGATAGCTTCCATCCATGTAATGGTGATCATGTAATTAACTTAATTGATAGAATTTTTCCACATGAAATTTGTGATATGAATCGGTTTATAAAAAAAAATATCTATCTGTTCAAAGTTTTGGAACTTGTCAGTAATCGAGGAACTTCAACTCTTGTTGATGGTTATGTCAGGTTCTCTTGATCCTGTGATCCAGTTGGATATTGGTGGCCACCCGCCTATTCCACTTGGGGCCCCACCATTGCCTCTTTCAGTTTTTCAGTTTTGGCACAACTTACTATTTTTAGCAGTTTTTCGAGTCTTGAACTTCCGAAGCCGTTTTGAGGCCCTAAACGATGTTTTTTGGGCATCGTGCCTCCAGCGAATATAATTTTTTTTTGAAATGGATATTCATGGCAAAAGTTGTATTCCTCAGATAGATCTTTCTAATTATGTACCATGTGCGTCAAACGGAGATAATATGCCAAAGTTACGTCCCTAGGAAGTTGAAACACCAATTTACCCAAACGAGGCCCATAGTTTTGGCGCTTCATCTCCTAGGGTTAGGTTTTTGGATGTTTAGAGTTCTCCATTGTTTCTCAATAATAAATAGGCCCTTGAGCCTCATTGTAACTCATTTCATAGGCCTGTAGCCGCCACATCTCTTCTCAGAGATAGCTACCAGTGCCCTAGCTAGTTTTATTTCCATTTTGTCTGTCAGCAAATTTCAATTCTTTGATATTAATGAAATGAAGTGTTATTTCCGCTGCACCTATGTATTTATGGTTATATGTTTATTCTGTTGCGTTTCTGCATAAATCTGGATCAGTGGTATCAGAGCGGTCTGATTTTTCTCGATCCTTCTTTGCATGTCCCCAACAAGGTCGGGGTATAAGGAGCTAGGGCTTGATTTGGTGGAACCTTTGCAAGATCAGCGTCACAAACCTCGACGGACACCCATGGGGGATGAAAAGAAAGATGAGGAAGCAGGAGATCCTATCAAAATATTGCTCAAGGAGGCCCTCGAAAAACAAAGGAACGCTATGATGGATAAATTTGCTCAGATCCTTCAACGGTTGCCCATCGGCGGCGCATCTGCATCCAGCAGCCACTCTGGAGGCGCGACTCCTTTTAAGGTACAAGTAAATTTTCACATTCCCATATTTGAGGGTCAAATAGACGCAGATGCCATAGATAGATGGTTGAATCTATTAGAAGGATATTTCTCTGTTCATGACTTTTTAGACCGGGAGAAGATTATTTTTTCACTCCTCAAAGCTACCCCCCATGTTAAGGACTGGTGGGAAACCTACTATGAGAACAAGGACCAGACAGAACCCTCTTTGTTCTCGGTCGTACCAACTTGGAATTCTTTCTGAGACACCGTCAAGGAACAGTACTATCCCGTGGGGAGCTATGAGGACAAGTACATACAATGGACCACGCTACGACAACAAAGGGATCAAGATGTGCATGAGCTGACGAATCTATTCCATACCCTGCGCACAAAGTTGGGTATCAAAGATTCAGAGAAACATTTGGTGCTAAAGTATCGCAGCTGTCTGCACAGATACATTCAGGAGGAAATGGAGTTCCTCGACATCTCCTCGCCTGGTACGGCATACCGGTATGCTGCCAAGATTGAGCAGAAATTCAAACAGAAGAAGCGAGACTTTGGATCTGCGAATCAAAAGCAAGGGAAAGGTGCTTCCAAACCGCAGAACAAAGGATAGAGCCAAGGCATGGCAGCTAAAGACAACCCGTCAAAGCCACAAGAAAAGAACAGCACCGCAAAGCCAAAGAAGGACACGGGAAAGTGGTGTGAGTTCCATAAGAGCTCCACTCACAACACAAGTGAGTGTCGGGCCAAGCAGTCGCTAGTGGCCGAGATGAGGGCTTATGAGTCAGATGCATGCTCCGACTCCGAATCAGAACCTGAAAAGGGGAATGAAAAAGGGAAACAGATTATTGATGCGGAGCCCAACGCCACTGTTGCCACTACAAAGGTCCAGAAGGAGGAACCGGAAGATCCGGAGGAGGAGGAACGTCTCTTCCACTCCCAGATGTGGGTAAAGGGCTCCCCTGTACAGTTCATTGTCGACAATGGGAGCCAAAAGAACCTCATTTCAGTAGACGCCGTGAAGCGATTGGGCTTGCCGACCACAGCTCACCCACATCCATACACCATCGGGTGGCTTCACCAAGGACGAGATCTCCGCGTCAGCCGGCAGTGTCACCTTCCCTATAGCATCAAGCCCTTCACGGATGAGGTATTATGTGACGTTGCTCCTATTGATGTTTCTGATGTGTTATTAGGACAACCATACTTGTGGAAGCGTCATGCTGTGTATGAGTCTCGGCCTCGTGCTGTTATTGTTACTTTGGGAAATAAGTTGTACAGGATACCAGAGGTACCACCTCCTGCCGCTATCTCTTTGGTTACTGCAAAACAATGCAGTAAGCTCATTTCCCAAACCGGGAAATTCATTTTCCTGATGATCCGCCCCCAGGGCAAGAAGAAGACTGTGGCCACGACCTCCAGACAGGGCTCCTCTGCACAACAACAACAAATGGATAAGGTTGTGGAGGAGTACGGGGACATATTCACCTCACCCACAGGGGTTCCTCTGCACTGTCAAGTCAAGCACCCGATTGATCTGACCCCCGGTGCGCCGCTACCTAATGGACCGATCTATCGGCGCTCTGTTCTGGAGAATGATGAAATCAAGAGGCAGATTCAGGAGCTGTTGCAGAAAGGTCACATCAGACCAAGTTCATCGCCCTGTGGGAGCCCGATCGTGTTGGTACAGAAGAAAGATGGGACGTGGAGACTCTGTATTGACTATCGGGCGCTGAACAAGATCACTGTCCGGAATAGGTACCCAATCCCACGGATTGATGACCTTCTGGACCAACTCCAAGGTGCAAAATATTTCAGTAAGATCGACCTGAAGTCTGGGTATCAACAGGTACCAATTGAACCCTCTGATGTGTGGAAGACTGCCTTCAAAGCTAAGGAAGGCCTTTTTGAATGGCTGGTCATGCCTTTCGAGTTGACGAATGCTCCCGCAACCTTCATGAGGATGATGGACGACATCTTGCGGCCATTCACCAACTCATTTGTAGTGGTGTACTTGGATGACATTCTTATCTTCAGCCAGACTTGGGAAGAGCACCTTCACCACATCCGACAAGTCCTCCAAACACTGCGGCAACACAAGTTGTGTGCCAATCTAGAGAAGTGCACTTTCGGCATGACCCAGGTTCAATATCTGGGATACATTATTGATGAAAGGGGGGTGCATGTGGATCCAGCCAAGATCCAAGTCATTCGGGATTGGCCAGCCCCAACTACTATGACAGAGCTTCGCAGCTTTCTGGGTCTTGCTAATTTCTACCGGAGGTTCATGTTGGGATTCTCTCATATCACTTGGCCCTTGAGTCAAGTCACCAAGGGAGGAGCGAGAGCAAAATTCTTTTGGTCAGAACCTCAACAGAAGGCGTTCACAAAATTGAAAAATCGCCTCTGTTCTGCCCCAGTGCTCACTTTACCAGACGTGCAACAACCATTTGAGATCAAGACAGATGCCTCTGACTATGTTATTGGGGCAGTTCTTACTCAACAGGGACATCCAATGGAATATCACAGTGAGACATTGTCTGACGCAATTCGCAAGTATCCCACTTATGACAAAGAAATGTATTCCATTGTGCAAGCTTGTCGACAATGGAAGCATTACAGTTTGGGGAAGGAAAAAATCATCCACACAGACCACCGGCCCCTACAGTTCATATAGACACAAGGGAAGTTGCAGAATGATTGCCATCAGAAATGGTCCACATATCTGCAACAGTTTCATTTGAACATCAAGTACAAGAAGGGTAGCACCAATAATGTTGCGGTACAACGCCTCAGCAGAGCCATAGATGGCAGCTCACCATGATGCTTCAACTCTTGTGGGCATGAGACTTCTGATTGGCCGCTTCTCTATGAGAGTGACCCAGAATTCGGCCACACTTACAAGGCACTCTTGGGGGGTACGCAAGTTCCAAATTTTGACCTCCAAGATGCACTGTTATGTCACCTGAGACACCTTTGTGTTCCTTCAAGCGAGCGTGCCAAGATGATACGGGAAGCACACTACAGTCGAGTCGCCAGGCATTTCGGGGTCGAGAAAACAGTAGAAATCTTGCAGAAGTATTTCTATTGGCCGAACCTTCGAAAGGATGTCGAGAAGCACATCAGATCTTGCACTGCTTGTTCCATTTCCAAACCGACCATCAAGAAGCAAGGCCTATATAATCCACTACCTACTCCTAGTCGACCTTGGGAATCCATCTCCATGGATTACATGTCGGGCCTGCCTTCTACTAAGCAGGGAAACGACTGTGTTTTCGTGGTCGTCGACAAATTCTCGAAGATGGCCATCATGGCGGCCTGCAAGAAGAATATCACAGCAGAAGCCACTACTAAACTCTTCTTTGAACGAGTATGGGTGCACTTTGGGATCCCACAGTCTATCATATCAAATCGGGATAGCAGGTTCCTCAGCACATTTTGGTCCAGCCTCTGGTCAATGTTGGATACCAAGCTCACCAAGTCCACAGCTTTCCATCCCCAAACAGATGGCCAGACAAAGGTCGTCAACAGAATGCTTGTACACATTTTGCGCATGTACAATTCAAAGCATCCACGCACATGGGACGAGAGCCTCCCATATGTACAACATAGTTATAATCGGGCTCTCCACAGTTCAAACGGCCATAGCCCCTTTCAGGTGGGCTTAAGATTCCAGCCACTATGTCCTATTGATGTAGCCATACCATTTGCAGCTGCTCAGGCCGATTCAGCTCATGTCCAGTCTGAAGTTGACAAAGCAAGTAGCTTCATCGAGCACATTCAACACATCTGCCAACAGGTTCATGATATATTAGACAAAGCTAATGCCAAGTACAAGCAACGCCATGATCAACATTGGGTGCCACACAACTTCCAGGTGGGCGACAAAGTATGGCTACATTTGCAGAAGGAGCGCCTCACTAGACCCCACAGCAAGCTTCGCCTGCTCCAATACGGGTCGTACACCATCACCACGGCTGTAGGGAACAATGCCTTCGAGCTCAGTATTCCACCATTCCTTGGTCTGCACCCAGTCTTCAATGTGGATCGCCTTCGTCCTTACTTCCCACCTCTACTGGACACCTCAGACATTGTAGAACAACTCACACCAACAGAGTTAAACCCAGACTGCATGGAACAGGCCACCACAGATTGTATCAGGGACATGAAAATAAAGAGCACTCGCCAACAGAACATCCAACTGTATCGGGTTGTCAAAGCTGGCCAACTCCTGCACCAAGGCAAGTGGTTCACCAGGGACCAAGTTCAGCAGAAGTTTCCTCATCTCATGGATGAACTCAACGCAATGGGGACCATTGATTCCTAAGGGGGGAGGAATGATCCAGGTGGATATTGGTGGCCACCCGCCTATTCCACTTGGGGCCCCACCATTTCCTCTTTCAGTTTTTCAGTTTCAGCACAACTTACTATTTTTAGCAGTTTTTCGGGTCCTGAACTTCCAGAGCTGTTTTGAGGCCCTAAACGACGTTTTTTCGGCATCGCGCTTCTAGTAAATATCATTCCATTCTAGAATGGATATTCATCGCGAAATTTGTAGTCCTCGGATAGATCTTTCTAATGATGTACCATGTGCGTCAAACGGAGATAGTATGCCAAAGTTACGTCCCTGGGAAGTTGAAACACCAATTTACCCAAACGGGGCCCATAGTTTTGGCGCTTCATCTCCTAGGGTTAGGGTTTTGGATGTTTAGAGTTCTCCATTGTTTCTCAATAATAAATAGGCCCTCGAGCCTCATTGTAACTCATTTCAGAGGCCTGTAGCCGCCACATCTCTTCTCAGAGATAGCTACCAGCGCCCTAGCTAGTTTTATTTCCATTCTGTCTGTAAGCAAATTTCAGTTCTTTGATATCAATGAAATGAAGTGTTATTTCCACTGCACCTTTGTATTTATGGTTATATGTTTATTCTATTGCGTTCCTGCATAAATCCGGATCATCCTGGTAAAATTCCTAAACCATGTTAGATCTAGATTTTCTCACAGAATTTTTTGAATTGCTACTGGATGCAAACTCGTTCTTGGTGGATTTTGGGGTTTCTCATTACAATTTTCCTATTTCTTGAAATTGAGTTTCTGATCATACTACTGTGGTGAATTCATCCACATGCAAATATCTTGTATCGAATCTGGGTTTGGAGTGTATACCTTTTGTGAATGTGTGTAATTGTGACGTTGATCGATTTGAAGATTATCTTTGGTAGAAGAATTAATTTCTTTTAAGCTTTTTGGTGGATAATCAACTGCTCGTCTCTCTTGTGGACATCATGATGACACCATAAATCCTCTTGGGTGTTAGCAAGTGCTTGAGTTATTCGTTGAATCAATTTCCTCTTTTCCATACATTACACCCTGACTAGTTTATTATATTTGTTATATTGGCACTCCTCTTTAATTATTTCAATGATTGCGATTATTTTACATTTTTTCACAAGTTACAGGAAGATGATTTTTCATATTCGAAATGTAAGGAAGTTGGTTCTATTTTTCATAGCATTCGCGGAACTATTAAAATTGATCTATCCTTTCTAATTACAAGTTGGAAATATGATTCTTTAATCAACTCGTTTGATCATGATTCTGTCTCTGATGAAATTCATTCAACCTAACATTGCCCCATCAGCACATCCAGTGACAGTTGTTTTACATCCCTTTATATTTATGGTTTAACATCTCACTGCCTGGATACCATCCAAGTAGTTGAGGAACTTCAGCCTTCACTGATGGTTATGGCAAGTCCTCATTGTCTTTACATGCCAGCTAAATATGATCAGATCCATTTTCCCTCGCTATATTCTCATCCTGACCATATGATTCTAATTGAAAATTCATCTTTTCAAGGATTTTGATTTTTTCAAGATGATTGTTTTGAATTTCACAATCCAATATTTTACTTCCTGGAATCATCTTACTTAGAAATCCCTTTTGTTAATAACAAGTTTCAGTATTTTCTCATCCTTGTTATGAAGGATGGAACAGATGAAGGTGCATTCACAAGGAGATTTAGAGGTTTTTCTATTTGTAATTTTCATCGAAAATGTAAGATCGCAATTTGGATAGAAGTAGTGATTAAGACACATATTTTCGTTGATAGGAAATACCTTCAATTTTTTTTGAAAATTATTCAAGCTCTTATCTTTTTTTTTTCACGTTACTTTATATTATTTTTAATAGATCATATCTTTGTGTATGCAGGTCGAGAGAAGTTACGGTCGCTACATTGGAAATTTGATTATATGTGACCCTGACCTTCTAGCTGGTCAGGTTAGGAGTAGGTCTAGTTACATCTTAGTTTCCCTTGAACACATCCTTGACTCGCTTTCGGTAGCCTTTCGTTTTTTTTCTAGCTATTGTATTACATCATGTTTTGTTTTAGACTCCTTTGTAGAAATTTTAATACAATTATGTATTTCTAGATTCTCCTAATCTAAAAATTATATGCCACTATTAAAAACAGAATCCTTCTATTTAAATCTTTGTGGAAATTTAATCACCAATTGCAAACACCTGAAGAAATATCAATCACACATAACACATATGTTTTTACCGGGAAAGCATAAAGCTAAAAACCCCACTATCATATATTATGTATATATCATGGATCGTGAAACAATCTCATACAAAACTCTACATCAAGAGCTCTCAATACAATATACAATCATCTCACATTTCCATACAAAAATTGGCATAAACATGCACCAATTTACTGCCTCCTGAAAGCTTGCCTCCACTGCACAATCCTTGTTTATCACAATCCCTGAATTAATTCGATCTTGCCTTGCCTTGACTACGCAATCCTCATTGGCATCTCCAATGTGTGTTTGGTTGCACTTGTGCACCCACTATAGTCACAACTGATAGCCAAATTTTCCCTTTCACCTATCTCTCAATTGGGTCTCCATTGGATCTGACATGCATGTAGTTAACAACAGTAAATCTTTAGTTGCATGTGAGATCACTCCATGTGAATTAATTTAATATTTAATTCACTGATCTCTCAGTAGTGTATCTTTAGTTACAACTAGCACAACTGAGTTTAACTCACTTATCTACACATCCAACTCTATTACAACTTTGTATCACTCAGTTACAACGAAGTCCTCTAGCCTGTCCCACCAACCAACCTTTGAACTCGAAATTCCTTCAGTTAACTGGTTTGCCACATCAGTTAACTGAAATCAAGTGCTTCAAGAGAATAGATTATTATTTATTGTCTAATTATTGTTAAGGGTTAACAATAATCGACATGCATTCTATTTTTAGACATGCATTCCATGAAACAACTTCGCACATCCATTCCAAAAATAGACGCCCATCCATCCATATAATTTTCTCAACCATCTATAAATAGATTACTGCTAAAAATAGACTTTGATCCAAATTCTAAAAAATAGGCATATCACCTAAAAATAGTCTCTGGGCCCCACCTTGTGTAGGTGCCTAATTTTCACTAGGATCATCATCTTGTTGAATCTCAACGCTCCCTCTCAACAATAAAGGAATTATCCTTCGCCCCGATCCCGTCTCTATGGTATTCGAATTTTATCTTGGTGAGCGCCTTTGTCAAAATATCTGCATCATGATCTTCCGTAGGAATGTACTGAAGCAACATGATATTCTGCTACACACAATCTCTGATATGATGATACCGGATATCTATATGCTTAGACTTATCATGAAACACAGGATTAATCGAGAGCTTGATGCAACTCTGATTATCACAATGAATCATTGTAGGATATAAATGAGAACCAAACAAACCGACCAAGATCTTCCTCATCCAGATAGCCTCACATGCAACTTGACTTGCTGCCATGTATTCTGCTTTTGTTGAACTGAGTGCCACAGATCTTTGTTTCCTGTTGTACCAAGAAACAATTATATATCTGATACTGAAAACCCATCCTGATGTGCTCTTTCTATCCGTTGGGCTGCCTGCCCAATATTCATCCGTGAAGCCATGAAACTTCACTTCATCCTTCTGTCTATACCATAAGCCATACTCAAATGTGCCCTTGATATATCTCAGGACATTCTTTCTCGCCTTCTAAAAGAGATTGGTAGGCCTAACCATTGCTTGACTAAGTTGGTTCACCGCATAGCATATGTCTGGTCTTGTATTAACCAAATACATGAGTGAACCCACCAACTGTCGATACACAGTAGCATCCACTACCTCTCCAGATGTAGCATCCTCTTTCCTCCAGTTTCCTGGAAGAGGAGTATCCATGCGTTTGCAACCCTCCATGTGAAACTTACCGAGTATCTCCCGCGTATACTTTCCTTGAGACACAAACAGTTCACCTTCTCGCTGCCATATTTCCAATCCAAGGAAATAGTGAAGGAGGCCCATATCCTTCATCTCAAACTCCTTTGCAAGGTCCTCCTTGCATGAGTGTATCAGCTAGTCATCACCAGTCAGTATTAAATCATCAACATAAAGAACAATGCATTAGCGGAATTTTGAGGTCTAAAATGGGCCACCTAAAGAAAATGTACAATCAAAATTCATTTTATGAGAACCAATCACATTTTAGGGGATGACATCATCCCTAATGGTTGAGCTGGAATTGCTTGAGTTAAAGGTACTTACTTGTCACATTCTCAATGGTGGATAAAATCTCATGGTTAAGCATGGTAGTGCACTAAGTACTTAAGTCAAAGTAAAGTACTCATAATAAATTCCATTTCACACTTTCTGAATAAAATTCATACATAAAATAATATATTACATTTATTATATTATTTTTATATCGTACATTAATTACATGTTTTATACAATTTAAATAATATAAATTTTAATTAATAACATGTTATATAATTAAGAATTTATGAATCTATATTTATATTTTATTTTAAGTTATTTAAGTACAAAGGACAAATGCATTAGTTGTTCAATGATAATGACTTTTTCTTGAAACACTCATTCTTATTTATAGTTACATCAACACAATTTTTTTATTAATTTTATTTTGGCACAACTTTTGAATTGAATTTAACCATGGTTACATGGATTGTGGTGCAAAAAGTGAATTGTAAATTCATAAATATTATTTCATTGATTTAGCTATTATTTTATTATTTCCTTAGGAGGCCCATCTTAGACCTCAAAATTCCCCTAATGATTAAAATATTACCCTCCACCACAATCTGGTATAGGTTTTAAGTCTGCACACATGTGACTCACTACTGAAGATCTCAAATCCTTCATGCTTCTCAATGTACACTTCTTCCTCAATGATCCCATTAAGGAATGCAGTCTTCACATCCATATGATAAATGTGCCAACCCTTCTGTGCTGAGAGAGAAAGGATGGTCCTTATGAAAGAATACCATGCGACGGGTGCAAAGGTTTCTTCATAATCAATCCCCTCGATCTGTGAGAAGCCCCAGGCCACAAATCTGGCTTTGTATTTCTCAACACTCCCATCAGCAGCTTGCTTTACCTTGTAGATCCATCTTGAACCTACCACTGATTTATCAACTGTCCTTGGAACAATTTCCCAAGCACTTTTTCTGACAATGGAGTCATACTCCTCCACCATTACATCTACCCATAAGGGCTCCTGCACTGCTTCCTGAAAGTAAGATGGATCAATCACAATACATTTGCTCATGAGAGCCATGTATCCAGTGAATCGGTCAGGAGACTGTCTATGTTTGCGCTATGAAGTAGGGACTCCTACATTATGTGCCACATCAAGCTTCAGCATCTCAACTTCTATGGTACGCCTTCTTCTAGTTCTGATGT
Organism: Pinus albicaulis; assembly: GCA_034641835.2. NCBI lineage: Eukaryota > Viridiplantae > Streptophyta > Pinopsida > Pinales > Pinaceae > Pinus > Pinus albicaulis. Next base: position 1,129,963,761 of record CM076579.1, read on the forward strand.
TTGGATCTGCGTGAGTAGACTCCTCCACTCCATGAACCTCCTCATGTGGTTGATCCACATCTAGAAACTCATATTTGGGAACAAGCAGTTCCTCCTCTGCATGCAAGTCTAGCTCCCTCTCAAGAGACAACTTCATGGCTTTCTCCTCATTGAATTTTATATCCCGTCGCACCACAGTCATTCAACTATTTGGAAAATACACACGATAATTATGGGTTGTTTCTATGTACCCCACAAATATCCCAACTTCAACAGTCGGCTCCAACTTCTTCCTATCATTCTTGGTCACGTGCACATAAACAGATGAGCCAAAAATCTTAAAGTGAGAAACATCCGGTTTCTTACTAGTAAAAGCTTCTTCAGGTGTACTCATGCCAAGTACTCTATGAGGACAATAGTTTTGCACATAAACCGCAATGTTGCATGCTTCTGCCCACAAGTGCATTGGTAGGCCCTGATCATGCAACATAGCTCATGCAACACCCACAATCATTATGTTCTTCCTCTCTGCAACCCCATTTTTCTGTGGGTTATGAGGCGCTATGAGTTCTCTTCGAATTCCTTCTTTTCTATAGAAGTCTTTGAATTTTTTCAAGATATATTCACCACCATTATTGCTCTGCATAGCCTTCACTTGCTTCCCCGACTCTTTCTCCACCAATGCTTTAAACTCACGGAACTTTGAGAATTTTTTATATTTCTTCTGCATGAAGAAGATCCAACATCTACAAGAATAGTCATCAACAAAAATAACGTAATACCTGTGTTTTTCTGTTGAAGCAACCGAGAATGGCCCACACACATCTGTGTGAACTCTCTCTAGGATCACCGAAGCATGGGTTTCCTTTTCATGAAAGGTGATCTTCACAAACTTATCCATAGTACATCCCTTGCACTAATCTATCTACGCAAGTGTACCCTTGGGAAGTCTAGTAGAAATCTGCTACAAAATATTCAAGGCTTCATGGTGAAGATGGCCCAATCGCCTGTGCCATAATTCGCCCTCATCCTGGCTCACCACTTCTTTTGCTTTGCCCACCATTTCAGCATAGCCATCTACCTCTAGCTTATACAGATTCCTGACTCTAATCCCTATCCTCTTGGTTTGACCCATTGTTTTATGTTGCAGGAAATATTTTCCATCTCTAAAAACAATGTCATAACCTCTGTCCTCTAACATCGCGACTGAGACCAAGTTTTTCTTCAGACTTGGAACATGCATAACATCTTTCAACAAAAATGGTTTACATCACTCCCTCTCAAAGGTGATGGTACTAATGTCAGTCGCACTGTATCATCCATCGTCGCCCATCTCTATATTCATCTGGAGATCTTTCTCCTCCAAGTCACTAAAAATCTCCTTATCTCCCGTCATGTGGAAGGAAGCACCACTATCAAGATACCACACCGATCCCATTGTGCTTGAAACCAAGAATGAGATCAAAGAGAAATCAAGTTCAAATTGCGAGGCAAGGGCCTCACCAGCTGCAGCTCCAGTAGTCTTCTTGTTATTCTTTTTCTGTTGGTACTTAGTGGCGAGATGCCCATGTTCGTGACAGTGAAAACAATTCACCTTGGACAAATCCAGCTTCTTGCCTTTAGCCTCAAATTTTGAATGGAATTTCCTCCCCTTCCCTTTCCCTGCCTTGGTAGCCAAAGCACAATCCTCTTCATCATCATGCTTTGATGAAGAGCCATCTCTGGTGTTCTGCCTAAACTCCTCCTACACTAGTTCCAACCACAGTCGTTCCTAATCCAGCAATTCTTCCCGTCCGTTGATAGAGTCTTGATAACTGTGCCAACTCTTAGGAATTCTCAAGAGAGCCAAACTCACCAAATCATCATCAGCAACCGTGATTCCCACACTCCCCGGTTCATCCCAACATTGGACAAACTTTGTGAGATACTTATTACTATTGTCGCCCTTCTCCATTTTGATATTTCTGATTTTATCCTTCAGCGCCAATTTCCTATGGTCGTTTATGCTTTGGAAGATATCCACCAAATCCTTCCACATTGCAAATGGAGTGGCTTTCCCATGAAGGCTTTAGAAAATATGGTCTCTCACACCTTCCAACGGAATACTTCTCGTTTTCACTACTTTCTTTTTCCATGCGTCAAGTAATGTAGCATCCATCGAAGTTGGCTTAGGAACATCATTGTCGATGAATTCCTTCAAACCATTATCTTCAAGCACTGCCTCCATCCTATCCTTCCATGCAATTTATTTCGAGCTACCCTCGAGTGCATACTCTAACCGCAAACCATTGAAAGCCATTTCGATGTTTACTCAACTATCACACCAAGAAATTCTTGCAACAAATTCAAATTGTTTCCACTAAAAAACTCAGCTACTGCTTTAGTATTGCAATCTTCTTTGCTCTAATACCATGTAGAAATTTTAATACAATTATGTATTGCCGAATTCTCTTAATCTAAAAATTATATGCCACTATTAAATACAGAATCCTTCTACTTAAATATTTGCAGAAATTTAATCACTAATTGCAAACACATGAAGAAAGATCAATCACACATAACACAAATGTTTCTACCGGGAAAGCATAAAGATAAAAGCCCCACTATCATATATTATGTATATATCTTGGATCATGAAACAATCTCATACAAAACTCTACTCCAAGAGCTCTCAGTACTATAATTGTCTCACATTGTCATACAAAAATTGGCATAAACATACACCAATTTACTATATCCTGACATCCTATCTCCACTGCAGAATCCTTGCTGATCACAATCCCTGAATGAATTCGATATCGCCTTGCCTTGACTATGCAATCCTCATTTTCATCTCCAATGTATTTTTGGTTGCACTTGTGCACCCACTATAGTCACAACTAATATTCAAACTGTCCCTTTCACCTATCTCTCAACTGGGTCTCCACTGGATTTGACATGCATGTAATTAATAATAGTAAATATTCAGTTGCATGTGATATCACTCCATGTGAATTAATTTAATATTTAATTCACTGATCTCTCACTAGTGTATCTTTAGTTACAACTAATTACAACTGGCACAACTGAGTTTAACTCACTTAACTACACATCCAACTCTGTTACAACTTTGTATCACTCAGTTACAAAGAAGTCCACTAGCTTGTCCCACCAACCAACCTTTGAACTCCAAATTCCTTCAGTTAACTAGTTTGTCACATCAGTTAATTGAAATCAAGTGCTTCAAGAGAATAGATTATTATTTATTGTCTAATTATTGTTAACGGCTAACAATAATCGACATGCATTCTATTTTTAGACATGCATTCCACGAAAAAAATTTGCACATGAATTCCAAAAATAGACACCTATCCATCCATATAATTTGCTCAACCATATACAAATAGATTACTTTCTATAAATAGAATTTGATCCAAATTCTAAAAAATAGACATATCACCTAAAAATAGCCTGCGGACCCCACCTAGTGTAGTTGCTTAATTTTCACTAGGATCATTGGTTTTTCTTTCTTGTTGTGTCATATTTTTTCTTTTTTATTCTATTATAGAGACTTTGCATGAAGGGTGTCTCATTTGAACTTAAAAGGCAATGTAGAAAAATAGAAAATGGATTTGTGACGCTGCAACATTTGGCTAAACTTTAGTCCTTCCTCCCCGACTTGGTTACACCTTTTAGTCAATGATGTTCTTACGGAAAATGTGATCCTTGCATAAGAAAATATTTCTGTCAAACCAAGATATCCATGTCTATTTTGGAAACCTTATGCCTACACTTAGCTCTTTATTTCTGTCAAACCAAGATATCCATGTCTATTTTGGAAACCTTATGCCTACACTTAGCTCTTTATGTTTTGGTGTTTTCCATGTTGATCCGATCAAGTAGAGAAGGAAAAAGGAAAATATAAACAAGAAAACTAATATCAGAGGTTTTATATATGCTCCTCTGAAGGAAAAACCTATTTAGCTCTCAATAAGTCGGTATCCCTCTTCCTCCCATGAAATAAATAATTTTTGATGCACAGTCCCATAAAAAATAAATAAATAAAGGGTGAAATAAGATAAAGGCTTCCTGTGAAGGGAGGTGAAGCAAGTAACGTCGAGGTACTGACCAGGCATGTTGCGGAGCAACACTAGAGATGAAAAACTCTACTTTGAAAATACAAAGCTCGTAAACTACATTACCCTTCTCCTTATTCAAAAATTTTGATATGGTTGGATTTATGATTGTGTTCAATCGAGAACAGACAAAGAGGACTATGTTTATGCACGGTTAAGTGGGGAGAACATAGACATCTGAATGATGAATCAATACTCCCAAAGTAACTATACCCTACATGAATGATATGACCAAGGCAGAGAAGTTGGAGTTCTACCAGTGTATTGCCAAGTGTCATCACTGCGAAAAACACCCTCCAAATTTTTTCCTACGCTTGAATTTTGGAGCCTACTGTGGATCTTATGACTAGTTGTTCCATACTCATATCTTGGTCTGTTGATAATTTGTTAAGTCCTTGAGCTCCCCTTTGAATTGTATGTGTCAAAGTCACCTGACCATATATGCTCAGCCTGCAACAAGTTCATGAGCGCATGATTTTATGCAATCTTGAAAAATAATGGCATGATCCATCAAGACAGTGCCTGTGCAATAACCAACCTATGTTGATAGTCAGTGCGTGCTTTCATTGAAAATATCTCACTTTTGGTTGTCACTGTACTAGTATTTCGATGAACCTTTCAAAATGTCACTTTTGCGCACATTCGCTTTCGTGAGTGTCGCTTTCATGTTTTTAATTGTTGCTTTCACTTTTTTTTACTTTAATTAGTTTCATTTTCATGTTATCTTCACTCTGGCATGTTTTACTTTCACCGTTGTTTGCATATCGTAAGTGTCGTTCACACTTTTCTTCTCATATAGAAAGTGTCGTCTTTTGGCATGGGAAGTTTCACTTATCATGTAAAGTGGGGTTTTGGTGTGTTTTTAGGGGTAATATTTATGTTAATGAGTTGTACTTACCATGTGAACATGCATCTCACTCATTTCCAAAGTTTCAAGCATTGTTGCAAAAGTGTTGTCATTATTGTCGCAAAGTGTATCTTTGGTGTCATACTTGGTGTAAGTCATCACAAAGTTGTCGAATTGAGGGGAATTATGTTGTTCACGTGTTATAATTTTTCCTTGTTGTGTCGTCAAGTTATCTAAGTGTATGATCATGTTCAAATTTCTCTCAGTAATCCAACACTTAGTCATAATTGGGAAAACTTCCCGACCATGTCACTCAGCCTCATTCAACCCTCCTAAACTATGCACTATGTAGTCTTGGCCCTCAAGTAACATCCTTGTCTCTTGGAAATGTGAAATGCACAGTTTATACCTTCCATAATTGTGCACTACATAATATCAATTCTCAAGCCCAACCCCTGAGCTCAAAAATTACGCAGTCCTTGTCTCCATCTAACCGTTAACTATGCATTGCACAGTATCAGGCTTCAAACCTCAGCCCTGAGCTCCTAAGCTATGCAATTACGTAATCACCTAGCCTCCTCTACCTCCCAGAACTGCGCAGTAGGAAAATGCAGTGCTCAAGCCCTTATCATGGCTCCTTGGGCCCCTCAACTGTGCAGGCACTCAACCCTGGTCTTCCATAACTATGCATTGTGTACTCTCAAGCATCAAGCCACAACTATGCAATATCGTGGATGTTTTCCCTCCAAAACTACGCATTTGGCAACCTCGGGCCTCGAGCCCTAGCCTTGAGCTCTGGAACCCCTCAATTTTGTAGTCACTTAACCCTTGCCATCCTGAACTATGCATTGTGTAGTATCTAGCCTTATTCCTAGACCATGGTCTTTGTAACTGTATAATCCTTGAGGTAGTCACTCAACGAGACACAAGTTCTATCCCTAGCAATTGATTTAATGAAGCATGTTATATTAGTGGTTTTTTTACTGATATCGTCTTGTCAGGAATGGATTTTAGTTGAAGGTACTCTATCTTATCATGAAAGGATGATCATGGAGGGAAATGAGAAAGATACCATGCTAGAATACACCTATGGAGCTAAAGAGATAATATGATTATCATGCGAGAAGGAAAAGGAGCACCATATTACAACAAAAGAACAAATATAAATACAACATGAAGACTCCATACTAATTCCCAACCCTTTGGAGGCTGGATATGAAGACAAAACATATATCTTATGAAGAATAAGTATTGGATACATCTCTTATCAAATAAATAAGTAGCAAAGAGTGACTTGACATTGTCATGTCATCATGCAATCCATATCATCAGTGTCGTGTCATGAGTCATCATGTGCTACATCATTATGTGGATTATGTAAATTTATATTGGAGAATGTATTGTAAAGTGGAAGCCCAAGAGTCATGTACAGAATATGAAGAGTCATGTAACAGTTGAAAAGTCGGAGGGAAATCGAACAATCATGAGGGTAGTCCAACATTCACAAGGGAGGTGAATGGTCACCCTATTTTTTATATATACACCCTAATAGCTCATGTAAAGGGGAATTTTCCACCTTGGCTTCTCCCATAAGGTATCAAAGAGACAAAGTTAGTACTTTTAGGGAGCAAGTCGTGGCTTTAACGCTCCACTATTGGAGTTAATAATGTTCGTTGTATTCAAGTACCTCGGAACTTTTACTTAATACTTGAAGCCTAATGGCCACTACATTTCCATGCATGGATTGTGAATATTTGTAAGATTGTTCTGTGAATATTTATGATTCATGTTTTCTTTCACCTGTATTAAATTAGTTGAACTATTTTGGTTATTTTATTGCTCATCTTATTGAAAATGTGTTGTAATGGTTGTAACAATCATTGCATTTATGCGGACTAGTCTACTTGATGTTAGATGGTTCTATTTTCTCTTGTGCATGCCTCTACTAGGGTGGTACTATTCCCTCTCTCTTAGATGCTCAATTTTCCTCCCTCTATAGTAGAAGAACCTTGATACACCTACAACTGAACATTCACTAGGTACACTTACTTGCTTTTTGTAAATGCACATATGTGCTTCTCTCTCTTGCTGACAACTTAAGCCAAGGAAAATCTATAATAATATATGGCAGTCGAGCCAATACTCTGGATGGGGATCCTATTCCAAATGGTGTGATGTCTAATTGGAACTTCACATCAGGGAGACCCCCTTGGTTGACGGATTTCCATCACCATCAAAATGTTCATATAGAACCATGATATTGGTATTGTGTATTTATGTAGAATGATTTAGCACTACCAAACATTCATAGCCATAGTTAAAATATACATATAACAGATTTAAATTGTTTAATCAGTTAAACTTGTCCATAAAGGACTTCTGTCATAAGTCTCCTGACATGATTTACAAAGATATTTCACTCAAGTGTTTTTTCCACCAATAATATAGGTTATCTAATGTCTATTTTACTATTCCATGTTTCCTTTCCTTTAATTAATTCCCAACTTGATTGATAAGGAAGTCACAACTCTGTATGCATTTATAAAAGGTTCAACATGCAAGATTAGTTACAAATTCTTGTTTCCATGCATGCAATAATATATAACCTTTATCTTATACATGATTGTTTTCAACAAGTCGAGAACATCTAAATAACTAGTACTAACACTTAGTTCTTTTAATATAACCAGAGTAGTTACATAGGACAAACAATCATACCCAGTAATCATAATAATATTCTAATCCAGATATAATCAATATTACTTTGTAAAAAAATAACAACTTATCTGAATAGAAAGAAATATTTTTGGAATGATATGGGGGAAGGAATGTTCCTTTCAAACAATGAGTTTCACACCTCACAACTCCAACCGAGCACATGCTCCTTACTTATCTCTTGGTTTTTTCCACAACCGAAGTTGCCCAAACTATTTTAAATTAGTGGTATTTATTATTTTCTTTTCAACATATTTTTCCTGGAAGAATCCAAGTTTTAAGGTCTTCCCACCATTTTGCTTTACCTAAGATTTTTCAATTTAGGAAAAAGTATTTCATTTTTTCTTGATAAGTATGTCTTTCTCTCTCGCAATGCTTATCCAACATAACATTTCTCTCCAGTTACGATGTCTCTAATTTTCACCCAGCCTAGAATTTCCCTCCAACCAAGCTTATCTTTCCACCTAGCATAACATTTCTCTCAGGTTATTTTGTTTCCTAGTGGTAATATTTCTCCCCAGGAATTTTGGGAGAATTTGGGAAGGTTCACCATTTGGACTTAACCACTTAATAGTTACTTGGATATCAAGGAAGCCCACATTACTCACATTTTATTTCCCATATCGCTTACAAGGGAAAGGAAACATTTATATATTAATGTAAAATGAATTTACATAAGTCATGTTGACTTAGTCTTGGCCCCACAACCAACATTTACACTTTTAAAATAAATTCTGCTAAAGAAATTTCACCAGAGGTATCACATCTTTCCCCCTTGAATTAAACATTTCCCTCGATGTTTCCTCAGTTTTCATCACTTATGTAAAAGTGATATAAATTCCTCCGGCAGTTTCTCTTCCATATCCAAGATAGCCTCCTCAGGGCTGAAGTGATTCCATTGCACTTTACTTTGAGAGATGGCACAATTCCAGAGTACAATTCACTCTTATCTGAAACTCACATTACATGTACAAGTACATTACATTCAATTTCCACCATGTTCTCATCCATGCTAAAATGGTGTTGTCAATTTTCATTCATGCACCCAACAAGGGTTAAAAAATGTAAACACATCAACAATTGTAGTTAACAACAATAGTTCCTTTTGTACACTTACCCAACAAATATTCCAAGTGACATGGATTCCCTTAAACGATTTCATTATGTAATTAAAAACATGGAAATGAAAATTCCATTTTTATATCATTCACACAAAAATAAAATATGTAAAGGACTAATTACTTACCTTGCCACTTATGATGGGTCACAACTAATGACTTGTCACACTAGACAACATCATTATGATAGCATGGATATTTCCAAAGTCAATAAATTGCTGATGTTGAGGACTTCTAGAGAACTATGTGTCACAAATGTATGTTTTCTCAACGTTTTGGGTGAACCATTCACCCATCTTCAAACCCCTGAAGATGGGTGAAGGTTTCACCCAAAACGTTGGGAAAACATATGACACACAATTCTCCGGAAGTCCTCAACATCAACATCATTATGCCTTCATCTTGAGTTCACAATATCAAATATGTATTATTCATGCATGATTAAAGTTTAGGACAACTTTATTTTTTTGTCATTTTCATGGTTGTTATATTATTGTTTATTCTGTCCAAATGGACTTAGCCATGTATAGATTTTTTTCTTCTGTAAATTTATTCTATCCCCCTTACTTCCATTTATCTTAGGCATGGATTTTAATTAGGGTATTAAATTTCTGGTTGTTTTCTTAGTTATCTCTCCTTCTAGAGCTCCTTTTTCTTTTTACTTCCTCATTCCCAATAATCACAAATACCAACTCACAAAAGATAAGAGGAAAGAATAAAAATAAATAACTCACAATATCAACATAGACATGTCAAAGAGCAGCATGACCATACTCAAGTTCCATGGTCGAAACAACATTAACATGTGAATATTCTCCTTGCACCTCACCCACTATTTTCCCGCTCTTCACTCCCTTGAGTTTTCATTTCTTCCTACTTTGCAAGTTGTTGATGGATGTTACATGCATTTTGTTTTTTTGAAACATCCATGGGGACTTTTCCCCTTGCACCCCTATGCCTATTAGCTACCTCAAAACACATGTGCTAGTACAATGGTTTTAAACATGATCATTCCCTTAGGTAATCTCCTAGGAACATACTCATATTATTCACTTAATCCAACATTCAACAATAATTTAAATGTTCCTATATTTAAAATTCATAGTCAATAAATTTTTAGAACACTTATCTGGAGAATACCATCATCTAGTTATTACACTCACAACAAACATAGTTTTCACTTGTGCCATTCTCTCCTCAACACGTCATTTTCCATAACCTTGATTCCTCAAGACTATATGTAATAATTTATTTAGTTTCCCAACCAATTGTTAACCTGCTCTTAGTTACACATTTACCATTACCCACTATTAGTCATTTGAATCATGTTAAGACAACAGAGTCCTTGGATTCCTATGCATGCACATTCATTATTGTATGCAGCTAACATCTCCCCAATATTTTTTTATTCATGCCTATGCTATCATCATCAACTTATGGAATCTTTTAAAACTTTTAAAATTAATACATCAAACTAGAAAGAGTTATGTTAAGAGCTTTCCCATCATGGTTATGGATGCACCACTAAGTTGTAAATTTTTTGCAGTTTTGATGCTCTAGGGAATCTAATCAACACTCTTCATGTTTACCCTACTCCACAAACTCAAATCAATGTTTAAGTACATAAATTATAGTTAAAAACAGTTTCAATCAACCAAACTTTCTGGTCATTTTTTGTTCCAGGTAGACTTAATTATTTTCTTTTGTGAAGATTTATAAATAAACAATACTAGTTTGTAATTCCATAAAGATCTTATCTCCATTTCATCCTTTAGATATATACCAATCAAGGATTTATTTGACCTTTTCAGGCTCCATTACAATTCCTTCTTTAAGAATTATGTGTTATCAATATTGATTTTGGCCTTGATTGAAATCACACTTACCAAATTTGGCATAATTGTTGACATTCTCCAAGTATTTGCAACACTATTCCTAAGTGTTTTCATACTTTTCTAGTGTCTTCGAGTAACCAATATTCCATCATCATTGTCATTTTTAACTTGAAAGTATCAAACTGTTTCACTTGCTTTGTTATTTTCGAGAATAATTTTCTCTCAATCATGAAATATTGGGATATTTTATCCCATCATACCAACACTCTGTTCGTTTTAAGCAAGAATATTACATCAAAAATTCTTCTATATTACTGAATTACATGTTTTCTCACGTTTATGTTTCTTAAAACTCTCACTAGCCATACTTTGTGTGAAAATTCTTAGCTTATTTCAGTACATGAACTTAAAAAATTAATCTACAAGGAAATTTATCCTTGAAATTCCAGAAGTGCATACCAATTTCCAGGTAAGAATATTTCTAGAAATTATTAATTTTTACACATGTCTTGTCAATCATAAAGACCAGACCTAATCAAGACAATTATAACATTTATTTATAGCCATATGTTACAACATTTAGCATACTCACGCTTCAATCATGTTTTTTTTCCTTGATATAGATGTTATGTATGTTTGGAAAATTTATAACAAATATTAACAGGGAGTATGCTTAGGAAGACTCTCTTTTTTACTACATCATATTTTGTGCTATAATTACTTTGTATAATACAATGTTCTAAATTCCACTTATAAGCACATTTTTGTTGGTATATACTAATGAGCCCTAGTATTGCAACAAGAATGATGAAACTCCCAAGTCTACCAACTTAAATTATCAACCCGGGGTTCATACAAACTTAAGAAGTGTCGGAACTATATGTGCAGCATGCATTATTTCCTTCTTTTGTTGAACTGATGCAATGAAATGAAAATCAAACACTAACATAATTACGAAAATGGAAACATTATTCTACTTGTAGAATGTAAATTAATACAATAATTTCAAAATGTGGAATGTTGTTTTGAAAAAGGAAATTTGATCTTTTCAAAAATAATGCTTGTAACTAAAACCTTAAGGGAGAATGAATTCAATAATCAATTCTAATCCACTTTGCATTGATGAATGGCACTTTCTATCACTGTTTTCAAGGAAAATTAGCTTTATTAATATACTCCATGTACATTTCATAAAGAAACATTCATTGTTATTCACATGTGGAAATATGTCTTCCAATTCTGATTGCAGACTTGTACTTGCAGTGAAGGAAACATGGGTCTAGAGTGGTATTTGGTCTTCCTCAATCATGGATTCAAAGCCTGGGGGTCATGATTCAAGCCTAAGAGGAAAAAAAAAATATTTTAGATCAACTCTGGTCAAGTTTTCAAGTGTTATAGGCGATGCTACAGGAGGCCATGTTTTGCTACAAGGGGAGATAACTTGTCGAATGCCTAGGTAAAAAAAATGAAAATAGGATGGGAATTTTTTTTTTTTATTAAGTATGATGTCTTAGGACTCCATTCCAAGTGAAATCACTCCAAAATACCCCTGTTAACACGTGCTAAAACATAGTAGAAAATTACTGCTCTAAAAACTGGAAATTCAACAACTAGTGAACTAGTTAACCTACCAAATGCCTAACCTAATCAAGTGAAAATGCTATGGGGTAAATTTTTTCATTAACTTGAATTTTTTTATGACCCAATTAAATTTTAATAAACTTGAATGAATATCATTAAAATGTTCTAAAAAATCGCTGAAAGTTACTACTATTTTGCTACAAGGGACTTCCATAAATTCTAGATTCGTCAACTAGTAACCCAATCCAAGTATCTCAATGATGAAGATGAATTTTCAATGTTGCTCTAAGGATAAATCATGCTTTTGACTCTCTAAATAATCTTTAAAAAAATCACGTCAATCCTTTAACCAATGTAACCTACATCAAAAGAAGGATTAACAATAAATGCAAAAATAAGAGTTGCAAGTGAAAAAAACATTCAAAGGAAATAAATAAATTATACAAGAGGGATATGATGCTCCTAGGATGGCCAAGCCCAAGGATACTCAGAATCCTATGAAGGAAACCAAGCTTTAGAAACTAAAAATGGCACCAAACTTCATTATTTGAATCAATCCAAGTATATCCTTACTAGAAATGAAAGTGAATCTGCTAAATAAAAAATTTCCTCCACAATAGGAATAATAAATACATGCCCCTAGAGGAAAATTCGAATTGGTACATATACAAAGTGATGAGGAAGCATTATCTTTGAGAGGAGGAAGCTTTCCCCTCCAAAATCCCTCAAATAGTGGATCTGGTTCCCAACACTAGGAATCTGAATTAAATGATAGGGATCACATTCCTATATTTTCTCAATCACTGGATCTCCAGAATTTGTTCAATAATTTTATAATATATTGTGCATTTATTACTAATATTTATCCTCATGTAGCAGGGAGAAAGTCCCTAGATTATCTCATCCTTCATATCTTCATAATTTTCCTAATATTCTCACAATATTCTACAAAAATAAATAATATTAGGCACAAATATGAAATTATCTCTAAACCTTCCTAATGAACATATCAAAGCTAAAAATATGTCATATAATGCAGAAAAATAAAGGTTTAATGTGCTAAAGGATGGTCAGATGGGCCTTATTTTATGTCTAATTTGGAGGCCCATCATACCCTCTCCTGAAAGAGTTGCTCATCCTCTAAACAACTTAGTGACCTAATTGTGCCTCATTCATGGCCTAGATGGCCTCCTTAACATCCCAAGATACCTCAAAATTGATTTTGGAACATCTTCTCTTCCTCCATCCTCTTCCACTTCTTCTTCAGCTCCTTTTTCTATAGATCCATCCTTTTCTCCAAGTTCTAATTACGCTTGTGCTTTTGTCTTAAGAAATGTTTCCCTGTTAATGTCCACAATTTTTGCCCACGATACAAGTTTTTGAATGTTATCCAGAGTATATGTGATAATTAACATCCTTTATGATTCTGTGGACTCTCTTCAATTGAAAATACTCCCCCCATGATTTGTCACAATGATTTTCCAAAGTTTTACAAACCAATACTCCCAATCATTATCTAATATGTCCCTCTTTAAATCTAGGGTAAATTTGCTCAAAATGAGGCTTTTTTCAACTCTATATACTTTCATGTAGCACAATGTCTTATTTTGTAGCAAATATGTCCCTTCTTGCAGTGTAATATCCCAAAATGGGAAAATCAACAATACATGCATAAAAAACGCATTTTTAAGAAATATAAGCATTAACAGAAAAATGCAGCACATGGATCCATTAGATATAACATTATTACAACCATATCTAAAATGAAATCAGACACAAATTACTTTTTCCTAGTTAAACAGGCCTCCCATGCTCAAAATAGCCCAAAAACACTGAAACCCCAAGACTACTACAAACATAAATTACTCCAGAAAGAGACAGCGCAATTATTTGAGGGTTTATACTCAGAAATATAGAGACAAAACATATCTATTCATGTATTAATCAAATAGGCCCAAAAACAGAGATCTAGTCTCTTTTACATAGATCCAAAATGACCCGAGAAGGGTTTCTTGACAGAAATAATATACATGAAATTTTCTGCTGCAAATCTATGGCTGAATCATGCTGTATGGCTGAAGCACTGCATAAATATGGCTAAATCATGTTGTATGGCTAAAGCACTGCATAAATATGGCTGATCATGCAAAGAAATGGCAGTAGACTCTCCTTCTAGCTTTCCAGAGAAAAGGTTGATCCTCCTTCTGGGAAACTAGCTCATAAAACAAGGGATTAAACCCCTCCACATGCCTTAAAAAATAATGCAGTTTCTGAAAGGGACTGCGTTGTTACTGAAGGTAACTACTTGGCCTAACACCAGATAGTGGAAAATGCAGCACAAAATTCTCTCCTCGAATTTCTTAAACAATATCGCCAAGCAAAAGTGGGGAATTCCCGCATGAGAAAACCCTTGCACTAAATAGTGCATCAAACTTAGCTAAATATCCAAAGGATGCAAATAAGTCTAAACAAACCACATACAAAATATAATCTTCAATCATGCCCCATATGTTTTCCATTCCCTTCATTATATAGTTGATGAGCTTCCTCACCAAGGGTCCCACCCAATTATGAGGTTGCTTCCATGCTAAGGCTCCTCCACCAAAATTATGTTGTCTCCTTTAGTCTTACTCATATTTTTACAGCATTGTTTGATTTAGTCAATATTGACTGGATCAACCTTGATTGGATCTTCATGCATTATCTCTTTTCACACTCAAGGTGTCTTCATTTTGACTAGCTAAATTGATCTTCATTCACATTGAGTTGTCTTTATTTAAGATCCACTCCTCATATAATAATGTTGTTGACTTGGTCAAACTTGACTTTGTCCACACATTTTAGACCATCTTCACACATTTGGATGCTTGATATGGTTGTTAACATAATCCCTTTTCACATTATGAGGGATTTTATTCCTACTTAAGAAACTTATGAACCTCCTTGCCCATTTATTCATCTAATTAGATTTTAAAAGCAAAATTAATATTCCTATTAGCTGCATGCTAATGTAGGAATATTACATGCAACGGTTATTGATCTCATGTAGCCTCTTTGTTTCTCTTGTAGCAGGGTCATTATGACTTGAGATGCTTAGTTGTGGCTTCTCTAGTGGTTTTCCTTCTCATGGGTGTCAAAATTTGCTTCCCCCTTGGTTTAAACCTACCCCATATGGCTCCTATTGTTGTCTCCTTAAATTATTTGAAAGTAATTTACAAGATTTTTCTTTGAATAGTCTAGGGTGCAAAGGTAGAGATAGGGTGGTTGATTTTTGGTCAGAGAAATATAACAATGATACCCCCTATCCCAGTGAAATACTTCATCTACTCTTATCTTGCCCCTCTTATATAAGAAAACATTTTTTCCAAAGGAATTTACCTCTTCAGGTTTTTTCTACAGGATGCACGTAGCGGGAATATTTCACTATGTAATTGTATGGAAAGTGAGAGGGAGGATGCTACTTACCCTTTTCAAGATTGCTCTATCATGTTAAGGGTTTTTTTTTTTAATTCCTAGTTGGTTTGGTTCCTTTCTCCTCTTAATTCACCCTTGTAGAATATATTTGGTGCTCCTGTAACATTCTAGACGCTCCTGTAGCATTTCACACAATCTTGTAGCACCTGCAAATTGAGGATGTAGCAACTTCGGTGACACCCTAGGTAGACTCTAGTAGCATCTAGCTCGTCCTTTTGTACCTTGATGGATTTCTCCGACTATTTCTTGGGAATAAGTAATTGTGCAAGTGAATTTGAGCCTCGTACTTGTATTCCCTTTTGTGGTTGTTGTAGCTCTTAGAGACAGTCTTGAGTTGCAGGAGATCAGTTCCTAGGAAATCTTAAAATAAGAGGTTAAATGTAGACAATTATAAGGATGTCTTTGACACAATATGGATCAAAATAATAATGGTTTGATGGTTCAAGGATGGAGAAGACCTTGGATTCTAATTCATGTGAATTACCCTATACTACAAGAGGGCTCGAGAAGCTGTATGGCTTAGTGGCTTTTCAAATGGGCCAACTCTGAAACAATGAGTAGAGAATTTCAAAATATGCAGAGGTGTTAAGAAGGAATAGAGGAGGAATCCGTAAGAGACATTATTAAAAGTATTAATAATCTGTCTCCCGTGAACTCACAGGAAACAGATGTAAGTGGAATATGACCAACAATAGAAATTCGTGGAGCGCGAATTAAGGAAATGCAACAAGTTTAGTACATGAGCATTGTACATCAAATGAATTCATGAATAAAAATTCTTACCCTCGGCAGCTACATTACACAAATTCTCAAAGCAGCAGAACATGAAATATGATTATACATAAACAGGAGATTGCAAACAAACAAGAGAACGCAGATACATACTACTCGTTGCTCCATCTAGAATCCAAGTAAACAACTCTATATATCATATTGTATTCAAAACAGCTCTCCCAAATATGTATCTCAGAGCATAAAGAGCACAGTCACACAGATCTACCACAAAACTTCTCCAAAATTCAGAACCTATCTTTCATCTCTGAACTCTCTACATATAGAGTTCTCCCTGAGGGTTTACGATCGAATAATCTTTCCTGATCGACCCACATGTGAAAACCAAAATATCCTAACAAACTAGCAGAGCGTACATCAAGCAATCACTCGTGCAACAGAAAATCAAAACAAAATCGGATGAAATCGAGATTTCACCAACAAAACATCACAATCAAACAGTAAAAGGGAAAACATAGTTGGCCATGAAGGAAAAATCCTGGAATCTTCAAAATGGGGCGGCAAAGAGTGTTCCTAAACAGGCGGGGAGTCTAGCCTCCATCACCTGATTCCATCTGTTGTGGAAAGCCTCCACTCCCTCGTTGTCATGATTTCCATAACCGTCGTGAAACGGCTTGTCATGTTGTGTATGCCTAGCTCTTCAGTGGCGGATTCATTTGAAAAGCTGAATATACCCATGTTTTGTTTGTCCCGCCTAAACCAATGATGTGTTTGACTTGCAAAAATTAGAGACCAGATTTCGGAGGGGGGCATGGATGGTTTCTAGTATTGGATGGGTGTGGGGGGGAGGGGGGGGGGAATCACTGCATGCTTCCACATAGAACTGGAAGAGGTATCAAAAACCAGCCATTTAGGACCCCCCCACTGTGTTAATCTTCGAAAGGTGAGGGGGAGCCGAAACAAATCATGAACCGTCGGATGTATGATAAGGAGCGGAGATGAAGGGGAGATGGCAGAAGTAAAGGTGAGGCTATCAGGATGATTAGCACTGAAAAGAGCAGGACCAAGGCATTAGAAGGGTTATTGATGACGGGGCATGGAGGTGGGGCCCGACTGATATCGCAGATCGCATACCGAGATTTGTTTTGTGATAAGAAGCAGACGGTAAGAGTTATACCCATTGATGAGCGATGTGCAGTGGGTGGAAAGTGATGTGGTAGATGGAGGTGGGGCCCAACTGATATCATAAATCGCAAGTCATGGGGTTTTGTTATGAGCATTGATGGGTAAAGAGTTAAGAGTTATGATGAGCAAAGTGCGATGAACAGAGGGGTGATGTGGCAAGGTGGAAGTGGGACCACCCGTACATCGCAAGTTTCATATGTGAGCAGCAGAAGGTAAGAGTTATACTCTACGAGGAGTGATGTGCGGGGAGCAGGGAATGGATGACATGGAGGAAGTGGGCTGCCCGCAGATCGCAAATCATGAGTTTCATATGTGAGTAGCGAAAGGTAAGATTTATACTCTGTGGGGAGCGAAGTGCGATGTACGGGAGATGACGTGACAAGGAGGTGGGGTCACCCGCAGATTGCAATCAGGAGTATTTGTTATGGGAAAGCGAGAGGTAAGTGCTATAATCTGCGGGGAGCGAAGTGCGATGAGCAGAGAGCAGAAGATGACATGGCGAGGAGGTGGGATTGATCGCACATCGCAATTGGGCTTTATATATGGTTATTAATATGAGAGACAGGGGTAAGAGTTGTGATTTTCGATTTGCGACATCGCAAATCGCAAAGTCAAAGATATCGCATATCGCGGATCAAACTCACATTGCAAATTGAACACATATTTCATTAAATTTGGAAGTTTTTTGTCGATCTAGAATTTAGAAATTTTAACTAGATTAAGTTTTTTCAAAATGTGGAATTATAAAATCACTTAGTTTACTAATTTTAATGTAGATATTCACCATTTTTTGTGAAAATTTTGTCATGGTAAAGTATATAAAACAAATTTATATAAACTTGCAAAAACAAATATTTCACATCTTAATCTTGGTGTCCTTACATTATCTCTTTTAATATTTTTTATGGTTTGTACTAAATGCTAAGTTTGTTAATGTTATCTTATGAAAATAATGTTGTGTATGTTACTATGATTAACTTTATAAAAAGAATGTTTTGTATGTTACTATGATTAACTTTATGAAAAGAATGTTTTGTATGTTACTATTATTAACCCATTTAATTATAATTTGATATAGTAAATATCATGTATGTGTTGGATTACGATTATTACTAAGACAAGGTTGGCACAATTTAAAATTCTATTGCCTTTGCAACACTAGTAATATGGTTGAAGATGAAAAACCATCTTAGAACATCCACTTATACTCAAATTTGGATTTAAATTTCAAAATATTTGTGGCACTACTAACCTTCTTGATCTTTTAACTAAACAAAATTATGATGATCTTGAAACACTTATTTTAATGCTTTTTTAGCATAACAATAAAATTCTTAAGAATTTAAAGTATTATCTTTATGGCTTCTTATATACCATATTGTTCGGTCTTAGTGGATGATAATCATCATTATCACCATCATCATTACATACTATTGTAGGAAGTTTGAACCATTTTAAAGTTGACATGAGAAAAAAAAAAATTACTATCAATTTAAATGTTGAATGAGAGTAGTAGTATAATTTATTTATTATTTATTATTTATTCTTTTGTGTGAAAAACTAACTTAATTGAGATTGACTTGATGAATAATAGATTAATATGCAAGATATATATTAAGTATAAAGTTATTTAATGACAAATTATCATGGTAATGTGTCCAATATATATCAACATAGATCCACCTTAAATACAGATTTAACATGAGCCTAGAGAGATTAGAGAGATTAAATGTTGAATGAGAGTAGTAGTATAATTGATTTTATTTATTATTTGTACTTTTGTGTTAAAAACTATTGTTTTTAAGACCAAGTTTAGAAGATGTTGTTTTTAAGTGCATTATTGAATTTGATTATGCATATTTGATATGGTGAGAAGTCATGTTGGTCAAACAAAGCCTTTAAAACTTAAATATTTTATGGCACTGTCATGTCATTTGTATCACCACATGATTACATTGAAATACTAAATAATATAATTATATTGAAATACTAAATAATATAAAACTCCAAAAATAATATTAAGAGAATAGTTGATATACAACAAATATTGAAAAGTGTGTCTAAATGTATATTAATAGATCTTTCAAAAAAAAATATAGTCGAACTTACACATCTCCTCATACTAAGTTGTAGAATGAGCCTCACCTCTCGACTCAATTACTAATCATTTTAATTATCAAAATCAATCATGAATTAGAATAGTAACAAAGTAATACAATTTGATAATTTTCAAATCCAAGAGGAAAGAGAGAAAATTGACTAAACTATTTATTACAAGTGTTTAGTTTTTATTCGTGGAGTGTTTAAGAATATTATATTGAAAAGAACATATTGACATTCATCTAAAACTTAGATTTCTTACATTATTTCTATTATCATTAATATTTATATTTATGTATTAAATTTGACTCGTGAATAATAGATTTTGTAAAAAGATTCTTACCTATAAAGTTATTTAACAATATATGAATATTGTGTTTCTTACTATTATTAATCATTTTTAATTGACACTGACTACTTTTCCTATGTTGAGGACAAATTTATTATGCTAGTACAATGTTGGCACCACTTCAAAGTCTAATATTTTATAAGTCTAGTTGTGTTGTTCAATGATCAAAATCATTTTTTTTATAAATTAGAGTGCAACAAAACAAAAAATTTGATTTAGATCAATTATAATAAGGAATATTAAGGAAAACTCATTTCAAACATTATTACAAATGTCTAACATTTTTTCATTAAGTGTTTAAATGGTTTATATTAAATAGAATACTAATTAGCTACTCCGTTATTGTTTTAAAAAACCAAGTTTAGAAGATGTTGTTTTTAAATGCATTATTGAATTTGATTATGCATATTTGATATGGTGACAAGTCGTGTTGGTCAAACAAAGCTTTGAAAACTTAAATATTTTATGGCACAGTCATGTCATTTGTATCACCACATGATTACATTGAAAAACTAAATAAGATAAACTCCTCCAAAAATAATATGAAGAGAATATTTGATATACAGCATATATTGCAAAGTGTGTCTGAATACATATTAAAAGATCCTTCAAAAAAAAATCACATTCATGAATCATATAAACCTAATCTTAAGATATTTGCCCAAGTAGGTCAAGAATAGCTTCTAGACCATATTTATCTATCTTGGTCTTCTTGCAATGTTCTTTCTTTGGCAGCCATGCCCAAACTATGGTATTAATTGGAATAGAGCCAAGTTCTCTGTCATCAAGATTTGGTATCCAATATTGCTCTAAAAAATTTCCATTGTATTTCCCTGAAATAGGCTTCCACCAATCAACCTTTACATGGAGATTCTCATTTTCATTATCCCTAAATATATCTGAGATGGATTTTTCCATCCAAATCATCTCTCCTACATCCTCATTTCCTGATCTAACTAGCAACATCTTTCCTTTCTGAACATCAATCTTTGGATTGAATGTCGGCTTTGGCTTGTTGCATTTGGGTTCAACATATACGGGTTCATCTATTGCATTATCAAAATCTTCATCCATAATACTTGAGATTACATGGAGTGCATTACGATCAACATCAAAAACATGCCTTGTCTTGGGCCAAAAATCCTCAAAAGATGAATCACTTCCATCTATTATTCTATGATCATTATAGATTCCATCTAATGTATCAAGAACTCTTTCCTAATACACTATTTTATTTTTCCATTCCTCTGTAACAATTGGTGAATCTTCGTTCCTGATAGTGTCTTTCCACATTTTTATGTATGATGTTATCCCTTCCTTTAGTTCTTTGAAATAGGCATCATTCTTTTTGGAATCTAAGAAAGATGGGTTCCCTATGGGAATTATAGGTCGACCTTCATCATCTATATTCCATAACTCAACTGGGTCTGACCACTCAATATCTCTAATGGATTCTTTGTACCTTAGTACTGGAATATCATTGAGTACAAAAAATTGGAAGTATTGAACATTAAGATGTCCAACTAGTGCATTTTTTCCCTCCTTGATGTATCCATTAAGGAAACTTTTGAAGTCATAGACCTTGTCAATAAGTGTAGGTGGAAACACTCGGTTTTCTTCAATTTTGCGATATGTATCCATAATTTCAGGTAAAGAATATATATCTTTACTTTTTAGGTTGGAAGACATTCTTCCGTAGGTTACATCGATGTCTTCATGGGTGTGCCCCACAGACAAGAATCCAACCTCAATAGTGATGAAGACACCAAGTGCAGTTAAAAGTGATAAAAACATGAAAAGATA
Organism: Pinus albicaulis; assembly: GCA_034641835.2. Classification (NCBI taxonomy): domain Eukaryota; kingdom Viridiplantae; phylum Streptophyta; class Pinopsida; order Pinales; family Pinaceae; genus Pinus; species Pinus albicaulis. Next base: position 1,129,985,594 of record CM076579.1, read on the forward strand.
GTGATTCTTATTATCACTTGCTGCATTGTCCAACTGTAACAACAAATGTGGAGGAAGAGCTTTAAAATCAACATTTTGGCTCTTTGATCTTCCATGAGATATAAAATCATCCTTGTAAACTTGACACTTTGAGTAAATAGAGGTGTCAAGTAATGCATTTGTAAGTGGGTTTCTTGAACTTCCACTCTCATAAAGTAGATCACCATACATATCAATTTGTGGGTCTTCAAGGTCCCTTAAGCACTTTGCAAGGGATGTAATAGTAAATTGCGATCCCATGTGTACAAATGGTAGGGAGAAATGACCAAAACCTCTTGTGTTATGCCCATGTGTTAGCATACCTGTCAATGACACACCTAAATTTGTTCCTACAATAGATTTTGATTTGACACGTAGCCTTGGGATTGAAGTCTTTGTTTTATCCATTTTATCATGGATAATGCTCAAATACTCCTTTGGAAACCGCTCTGACATAATTCTATGGGCATAGTAGCAATATCTTCCACACATAACAATCTTGGTATGTTTGTTCAGCCTACCTCGTGCCTTTTCTTCCATCTCTTTTGTAGTCGTTGACTTCATCTATGCTTTCAACACAATACATTCATTGCATTTACTGAAGTTGGTGTTCTTTGAATATGCCACATCTCAAAACTTAGTATTCCATCTCTTGCTCATTGTTGACTGTGATATTGATGGGTAATTGAGCTTTTGAAGAGCCTCATTGATCTCTTTTAATAAAGAATTTCATGTGTAAGTCGAAGGAAGCAATCTTAAAGGAGCATATGTTCCATCTTCTTCAACTTGACGTGTTTGGTTTGGTGAAAAATCTGAATTATCCATTACAATTTTGTGCAATATTTCTATGGCTGCCACGGTGTGTCCTCGTGCTTGGCATGTGTTGGTGTTACCATGAATAGCTTTGATCTGTCCATTTTGGAAATATTGTTGGTAGTTACAGAATGTGCTTTGAGGAACCTTATGTATTTTATACCATGCTTTCTTACAAATAATATTCCCATTAAATCTCATGTCCTTTACATTTCTAGAAATAGGTGGTAGGCCATGGCCATGGCTCCTTGACATGACTGTGTTTGACGTGAGTGAATTCAAGACAAATTCCCTAATACCATTTTTATTTATTTTTCTCATGCCCCTTCTAGCACCTGCAATGGCCTTCCTATCCACATGTTGAAGACAATCTTTTGTACAACATACATCTGCTGCCAAAAGTCGAATTTCTTTCACTTCATCTATATTTGTTTGACATTTTGCAATTTTTGTTGTAGCCATAACTCGTTTATTCCTTTTATATGGCCTTGTTACATGCATATCAATTGAGTTTATATCTTTTTCATTACAAAGATTCCCATCCCATTTGTTTAAGGGATTTGTGTCTTCTATAACATCCCATAACACCATTTCCTTGGTTGGCTCCTTGAAATTTTCCTTAACCCTTAATATCACACCTTTGTTGTCCACCAACTTATTTATTGGCCATCTAACCAAACAATGTATAGACTTATCCCCAATTCTGCATATTTCACAATTTCCATCTATCTCTTCCAAAAAAACACCAAAGTCCATTTCTCCTAGTGTTTCACCTTCAAGAATGTCATCCTCGCGAACATTAACTAGCATTCCTTTGGCAATGCACATGGTAGTTCCCATGCATTCATGTGTAAGAGAAACCTTTTTACATATGAATTTAACCCTATCTTGGGGAATATTTATGGCATGATCATGACAATGAGGTTCCAAATCTGATTCTGGCCAAATCTCATAAGATTCCAATACACCCCCTAGTGTATGCTCAAATCTTGTTGGATGTGGTAGAGCAACATCATTCTTTAAAACCTTCTCAATTTTAACCACTATGCATCCTCTCTTTACCATTTTTCCATGCACTTTATGCCCAAGCTCTGTATTGAATATGGAGCCCTCACCAACCTTCATTCCATGTTGCAGAAGATCTACCTTTTCTCCAATAGAAAATGTAGAAGAAACATTTGCACCTATAAACGAATGTAAATAAGGTTAGTATTTACTCAAAAAAAAGTATTATATTATCAATAATATTTGAACACATGCTTCAATATTTTGATTTACTTATGTTGTGCCTCAAATCTCTGATCTTCCATGGATGTATGTCCCCTTCATCAACATCCTCAATCAAATGTGGTTGAGTGACATCAATTATCAAAATTGCAACATAATATGCATGAACCCTTTCTCCGACATAATAAGTTACAGACTCTGTAGATTCGACCCTTCCTAGCCCAACGACTTGATCATTAATAAGGAGATCAACATGGTCCCCTTTTGCTATATTTTCCATTGTAGCTTGTACTAATTCTGTAACAACAATTAAACCATAAATTGTAATTAAAAGGCTGAACCATGTAAAGTGTGATTTTATATTTTCGCAAAAACACACAACTTTCAAAAAGTAATATAGATGCAATAATTTAAAAAGTATGGTAGTCATATTGTATATATTGAAACATTGTTCCCCACCATCTAGTGCCTACTACCAAAAAGTACTTTACATGCAAATTACACAAAAAAACATATATGAAGACCATGCAATGAGAGATGTACATAGTGACATAGAATGACAAATATAAGCTCATATCAAACCACCAAGTTCCTATTTAACTTCAGAAATGACACTTGTAGTCTTAATGCATGTGTATGAATAATGATCATAAGAAATTTGTAGAAGTTGAAGAACCAAAACATGGTCCATTGTAAAATCTAAGAAATTCCAAGATTGATGCTACATAAGATGTCTAAAAGCCCCATGAAAAGGAGAAATTATTTTTTCACTTAGTGAGGATGTTTGATGTTTGAACTTGATAATCAAAAGCCAAACTAGAGGTTTTCTTCCAAATAAAAGTTTTGAATGACAAATATAAGCTCATATCAAACCACCAAGTTCCTATTTAAATTCAGAAATGACACATGTAGTCTTAAAGCCTGTGTATGAATAATGATCATAAGAAATTTGTAGAAGTTGAAGAACCAAAACATGGTCCATTGTAAAATCTAAGAAATTCTAAGATTGATGCTACATAAGATGTCTAAAAGCCCCATGAAAAGGAGAAATTATATTCACTTAGAGAGGATGTTTGATGTTTGAACTTGATAATCAAAAGCCAAACTAGAGGTTTCCTTCAAAATAAAAGTTTTGGTACTGTAAATACTAAATCATTCTCATTTTTATTCTAAAAGAAAAGAAATTGAATTTTACAAATCTTTAGTTCCAATGTTATCACTCCCTACCTATACTCATTAAGGACATACTATTGAGGATGAATACAAAGGGATGTTAACTTTAGGTCCTCGAAAAGTGTAGATTTGAGTTTTCCTAGAGTTTTATGTTGATGAGGAAGAGTCTTATCTTATGCATCCAAACATTAGTGAAATTGTTTTTGGAAGTTCATAACTATACAACAAAATAGAGACAAAAACAATACATGTTAAAAAATTATGCTTGCTACTTTAAGTTGCATACATTTGCATTGGAAGCAAAATTTAGTATACCTCAATAATACATTTATTCATAAACTTCAAAATTATACAAAGATCACATTATTCTCCATGGATCAAATAATTATGATTGGATTTTTGTGTTTGTGCCAAAAGGAAAGCTATACCATTATCTTTCCTTCCAACTCAAGCACAAATGTAGTGCCAACAACAACATATATCTATATACAATTCTTTTGCACTATCATTGATCTCCATAATTTTTTCCAAATTCAATAAAAGGGCACATCAAAAGCTATAACTCTAACCATTGTGATTATTGAGACAATGTCACCCCTAGAGCATTGGTTGCATAAGTGTAATGGTGTCTAGAAGAAAGCTAGTAATCACTAGGTATCCTTCTTGCATAATCACAAATGCATTGCCAAGAATAATTTCAAAGCACTAACCTTGGGGTGAGGGTGAAATCTTGATAGGTTTCCTTTTGGAACAAGAACAAAGAAATCTAGTGCATTTTATAACTCCTAACACAAATAAAAGCACATTTCCAACAATAATGTTGCATTGCGAAAAAAAAAAAATCAAGGATGCAAGATTTACTTCTATCACAAACACAAACACATTTTCAACAATAACATTGCAAGATGAAGGAAATTTAACACATTATAATCTTCCTTCTAGCATAACAACATACATATTTCTAATAACAACATTACATTACGAAGAAAATATAATGTGTGCTAGCTTTCCTTCTACCACAAGTAGAACCCCATTTCGAGCAACAACATTGCACCTTAAATGAAAGCTAACAATCAATATCATTCCTTCTACTACAAACATAAGCATATTGCTAGAAGCAATGTTACACGGTCAAATAAATCTAGCACATGCTAGATTCCCTTCTAGCACAAACACAAGCACATTGCCAACAACAATTTTGTAAGGCGTTTGAAATCCACCACATGCTAAATCTTCTAGCCTAAATAGAAGCATGTTACTCACAAAAACATTGCAAAGTAAAAGAAATCTTACACATTCTAGAGTTTCTTCTAGCACAAACAAAATCACATTGCCAAAAACAACATTGCAGGGTGGAAGATATATAACTTATATTTCATTTACTTCTAGCACATTGCCAACAATAACATTGTAGTGAAAACAAAATCAAATGCATGATAGAATTCCTTCTAGCACAAGCACAAGTACATTTCCAACAATATTGCATTGCAAAAGAAATACAATGCAAGTTATATTTCATCCTAGCACAAATACAAGCAAGCAGGTTGCCAACACCAATATTGCATCACGAAACAAATCTATTGCATACTAGATTTTATTCTAGTACAACCATAAGCACGTTTCTAACACCAATATTGCATTGCAAAAAAAATTAGGTGCATGCTAGAATTCCTCCCACAATACACAAACATAATGTCAAAATCAATATTGTAGGGTAAATGAAATCTAAAACATGCTAGATTTTCTTCTATCACAAACATAAGCATATTTCCAATCACAATATTGCAAGGTGAATTAGATCTAACATGCTATTTGTACTTTTATCTCAAACACAAACATGTCACTAATAACAACATTGCAAGGTGAATGAAATCTAACACATGCTAGATTTCCTTCTCTCCCAAACAAAAGCACATAACAATATTGTAGGGTGAAAGAAACATATCGCATATTAGATTTGCTTCTAGAACAAACAAGCATATTGTCAAAAATACCTTATGCAAGACAAAAGAAATCTGGTGTGGTAGATTTCCTTCTAGCACAAACACAAACACATAACATTGTAGGGCTTAAGAATCTAGCGCATGCCAGATTTTGTTATAGCATGAACACAAACATATTACCAACAACATTCTAGGGCAAAAGAAATCTAGCACGTGTTAGATTTCCTTTTCGCACAATCACAAACACATTGCCAATAACATCATTGTGGTGAAGGAAATATGGTGCATACTAGGTTTCCTTCTAGCACAAACAATTGAATTGCCAACAACAACATTGCAATGCGAAAGAAATCTAATGCACATTAGATTTCCTTCTAACGCATAGACAAACACATTGTCAATAAACTCATAGAAGGGTGAAAGAAATCTAATGTATGCTAGATTTCTTTCTAGCACAAACACAAACACATTACAACATTTCTAGATAAAAGAAATCTAGCACATGGTAGATTTACTTCTAGCGCAAACAAAATCATATTGTCAACAACCACATTGCAATGAAAAAGAAATCTAGCGCATGTTAGATTTCTTTCGAGCCAAAATTGAAGCATGTTGGCAATAAAAACATTGCAAGGTGAAGAAAATCTAACACGTGTTAGATTTACGAATAGCACAAGCACACAACAAAATTGTAGGGTGAAAGAAATCTAGCATGTTAGATTTGCTTCCAACGTAAACAAAAGCATATTGCCAACAACAACATTGCATGGAAAAAGATATCTAGAACAACTTCTATCACAAACACAAGCACATTTCCAATAACAACAACGCAAGGTAAAAGAAATTTAATGCATGTTAGCTTTACATGTAGCACAAATACAAGCATACTACCAACAACAACATTTCATGCCAAAAGAAACCTAACGCATGTTATATTTCCTTCTAACACAAACACAAGCACATTGCCAAGGTGAAGGAAATCTAACACGTGCTAGATTTCCTTTTATAATAAACAACCAAATTGACAACAACAATATTGTTTAAAGAAATCTAGCACAACTTCTAGCCCAAACACAAGCACATTTCCAATAACATTCCCAAGGTGAAGGAAATCTAACACGTGCTAGATTTCCTTCTATCATAAACAACCAAATAGACAACAACAATATTGCAAAGAAAAAGAAATCTAGCATAGTTTCTAGCCCAAACACAAGCATTTTTCCAATAACAACATTGCAAGGTGAAAGAAATTTAACTAGTGTTAGGTTTACATGTAGCACAAATACAAGCATACTACCAACAACAACATTGCATGGCAAAAGAAATCTAGTGCGTGCTATATTTCATTTTAACACAAGCACAAGCACATTGCTAGTAAGAACATTCCAAGGTGAAGGAACTCTAACACATGTTAGATTTCCTTCTATCATAAACAACTAGATTACGAACAATAACATTGCATTGTGAAAATTCCTTCTAGCATGTCAATAAAAATATTGCAAGGTGGAAAAAATGTAAGGTGTGCTAGTGTTGGAAATATTGAGAGGGGGGTTGAATCAATATTTATTTACAATTGTTATATTATGCCAGTTAAAATCACTCATTAAACCAAAACACAAGATGTGCAACAAGAAAATAATTTTATTAATGAATTTGAGGAATCTAAAAACCCAGGGTCCAACTTGTACAACAAAGTCCTTAACTCCTTCAAGGCTTGAACCCTGAATGAGGACTCTAATATTCAACTACAAATCCAAGCTCCAACCTTGTACGACAACTCCAATCCTCTACAAATCCAACCCTCTCAGTTTGCTTCAATTCCTTAAGGTGACTCAATACTGCTTCAAGCCTCCATCAAAAACTTCAAATACTTCTAAAAAATGTATCCAAGATAGGTCTGGAAAGTGCTCTCAAATCTACCTCTACAAAAACTTCATGTCTACTTCAGCAAAACTTTTATGGTTGCACCAACAAAACATTTCTTCGAGTGCTGATCTTCAACTATGCTCCAAGGATGACTACTCCAATAAAACAAGTCTTTAAGCGTTGGTCTTCAACAATACTCCAAGGGTGATTGCTTCAACAAAACAACTCTTCAAGTGTTGGTCTTCAACTATGCTTCAAGAGTGACTGTTGTTTCAACAAAGACTTGAAGAATGCTCAATTAATGCCATCATCAATGCACTCTATTGTCAACTCAAAATATGCTCAAAGTATGTTATCATTTTATCATTCGATGAAGGTGTCTCCTAGACTCTTCATGTGTGCTTGAAAGAATGTCCTTCGATCTATAAGGATTACTTTAATGTTGTTTCAAATCTGACCTGATATGTTGATCAAGCCTCTCAAGGTGTAATATTAACAGCAATAACTGTTAATGGAAAAATTAACAGTGATAACAAAAACATGCAATAAACCCAACACAAATATTTTTCAGCAAATGCCCATAAAACAGAAATGCTCCAAACACACCAAAATGGGCAAATTTTATTATAAGATATTGTTGGAGTACAATATAAAAAAAATGTGCACCCTCGCTTTCACAAGGCAAGCTACAAGCCTCAAGTGGATGTTTTATCAATGCCAAACTGTTGCTGGAATTTTCCCACTAAAAATTTGCACTGACCTTGTGATTTTTGCATTGTTGGTTGTGTTGATAACCTGATTAGCCCCCTCCTAACTGTGAAAATTTATGAATATTACTTATGCAGAAACCCTATTGTTAAATTACGATTTACTTCTCCTACTTATACAAGTTATTAATCTGAAATGTTCAGCATTAACATCGAAGTAAACACTTTAACGGCCTACACAGATCCAGATCTAAATTGAATATATGCACATAGACAAAGTGACACACAAGATTTTTTGGACAACTGTCCTCGAAAAAACCCAATGCGGGGAAACTGATCTTCTAGTTGTTGGTGGGTTTTTATTATTATGTAGATTCTAAGTACAACAAATTTGGGCACCTTATTGGTTAACCCGACAGAGAAAAAATCCGTAGCAATACCTCGATTTCAAGGACGAAAAACTGGATTGATTCACACCCTCAAACGAGATTTATAGAACTCAACCCTTTTCTGTCTTCAGAAACCCCAGCGCAGCTCTGAAGCCCTTTGCGTCAGCTCTGCTAGCCTGCGTGTGCCTCTGCGTTGCTTAGGAGAGGCCTGCGTAACCCCATACTAGGTTACGTTGTCCCTGCGTTGCCGTAGTTGGGCCTGCGTAAGCCTTGATGGCCTCCTGTTGCCTCTGCACTGCACTTTCTGGGCCTGCGTAGCACTGAGCCCTCTGCATTGTGCAATTGTTGCTCCCTCTGCATTGCTTTCATTGTTGCTTCTATGCCTCTTGCTGACTATTGGCTTGGGATCAAATCATTCCTCTGGTAAATACTACCCCTCACTGCAGCTGAAAAACTTCTGGAAATTCTTAGCAAACCACACCCTAGAATTCTAGCTTAGTCTCAGTGCTCTGCCTCCGTGTGTGTTCTCCAACTGACCCCAAGCCTTTCCTTTATACTTTTCTCGTTGGGAAACCAATAGCTGTGATCTAATCCTAAATCGACGACTACGATTAAAAGAAAGCTTGATTCGTGTGACTTAAGTCATTTCCATTACATGTTTAAATTAACTACCTTTAATCTTTTAATTTTCCTAATCAGACTTAGGGTCCTTAATTAAAAATATTAATTAATTAATTATCTCTTAAACTGGATGGAATTTCTCAAATCCCTTTCTGGGTCTTGGAGATCTCATGTACTCTAGTCCCTCCACAAAGTTTGGGAGCTAGAGCACATCTGATGCTACCTCAACACTCAAAAATCTCAACACTAACTGCTCAGAAAATTCTGATAAATTAGACATGGAATCCTTGTCAAAAACCCAAAAAAACCCAGAAAGGGTTTGCCCTGGTTTTGATGCTCAAAAAATGGCCCCAAATTGCTTGACCCTCCTCTAAGTGCAGAAAAAATAGAACTGTGACTAATGTTGGAATGAATGTCCCAAAATGGCTGGAAAATTCTTCTCAATTGCACCCCAAACCAAGCCCAAGAAACCCAGCTCTCAAAATCCCTTCACAAGCCACCCCACAATTGTGCCTCCACAATGATTACACAGTTTCTGGGTAGGATGACGTAGTTTCTTCTCCGGAAAATCAGTTTGATGTTGTGTGTTGAATTCTACCCTTGCAAATCTTCCTCCTTTTTCCTAGAATTGACCAAAAATTACTTCGACAATGCCACAACTCCCAACTCCAGCTCTTCCTCCTCAACTATTTGTGTGGCCTCCTGAATGCATCTCAGTTGCCCAAAAACCATACCACATATGTGGCACTCTATCCAACTCCTGAAATTTATGAAAAATCCTTCCTATGGTGGTACTCAGAGTCCATCGAAGAAAGGTTGAGCTTCCTCCTTGAGAAACTCTTGTGTTGAACAACACTATGTAACTTTGTTAAACAACTAGAGCAACACTTCAATTGTCAAATATCAAAAGGCCTCAAATGTTGCTTCCTCTCTCCTATTTATAATTTATGTTCATTTCCTCCATGTGGGCCCCTCACTAAGCAATTCAAACCTCTTCCCTTGGCCATACGATTTCTCTCTCCTCAAGAAGTGCATATTAGTTGGGGAGGTGGCCCCCACATTACACCAAGGCAAACATTTCAACCCCCTTGTCCTATGTTTCCTCTCCAAAATTATCTTAGGCCCCCAAAATTAGCAAAATGGAAAGTTTGTGGTACTATTGACAAAATTATTTAGGAAGGGATATTACAGTTCTCCCCTCCCAAATGTTGCTTATCCCCAAGCAACTATAAAACTAGGTGCTACAAATTCTGCTTGTTTTCCCATGTGGCATCCTGTTAATTTTGAGTTGACATATTGTTAACTTAGGTTAGTTACATCATTTTCCCATTAATCCATTAGCAATCTCATTAATCATAAGTGTAACTAATGAAAGAACATAAGTAATAAAAGTTGAAGATAAGCCAAGACAAAAGAACATATGAATATGGCTCAAGCCAGGGAAAAACCCTAAGATGGGGAAAACCCTTATCAATTATTCTTATCATTAATGTCAAATGTTCAGCAGAGAGAGAATATAATACTTCAAAGTCAAAATGATTTTCAAATGAGAAGGTTTAATACCACTGCCCTTAGACAAGAGGATGGTTCCAACAAGGTTGCAAATCTGATGTTTGGTGTAGGCTCCAAGGACTAGTGTCTTCTCTGCAATTCTGGTAGGACTGACTAGGGCGTAAACACAGTCAGCAACTACCCCATTCACAACCTTAAATACCTTTACTAGACTACAGATTACCTTCAACCAGACTCTTCAAATGCTGGTAGCCCATAAGCCTTCTTATAGGCTTCAAAACCCACTACACAGCCTCATGATAAAGCAGCCCTGACTGTGGCTTTCTTGATGTAGGTTCTCGGCCTCCAGGGCAGGGTTCTTAAGCCATGTGGCCTAGCTGTAGCTGACCCAAACTAGTGCGGATGGCTTCAAGGAGAATGACACCTTCACAACAATCCCAAACTGTCATCAAAATCACCCTTAACAGGTGTGACTTCTATCTACTTGAACTCAGACCTGTGATGAAGATAAAATGCCCAAGACAAATCATAAATGTGCCCAAACCAATCTCGTCCTCCATCCTGTGGTACTCTGCCCTTGAAGATGACTAAATTGAACCCAACATTGCCTTCATCTCCTTCGTTGGAAATCACCTTGCAGCCTCTGTGTCACCCCCTTCCAAGCTCAGCGTTCAGCACCAGCCAAGTCGTTTTGCCTCCTTGGACCCTGAGGAACAACCTCCTGGTGCCACTTTCCAGATCTTGGCCTCCAAAACTGATCCACCAGCAAAAATTTTAAAACCACTCCTCTTCCTTTGCGTGAGCCTACGCAGTCACTACGTCAGCCCTCTTACTTCAACGCTTGCTTTTCCTAGATCTCTTTTGCCTCTCTCTGACTGATGCTCCACCAGTTGAGAAAGTCTCTTCCTCTCCAGATGTTATCTATGCCCCTCACTACTCAGATCTCTAGCTTGAATTCCTCAGCAAATCACGACTCAGCTAAACAAGCTCTGATACCATGTGAAAATTCGATTGCCTGAATACTACTGCCGCAACTGATGAGAATTCTTATATTTGTTAATTACTTGAACAAATTATTTACTGTGTTCTACGGTATATACTGAAACCCATACACTATAGCCTTCACAAAATTAAACTGCGGAAAATAAATGTGCAGAAACAAGATCTGAGCAAGAGTAAATCATAGACACATGACACCATTATTTTTGGACCAATGTCCCCGGAAAAACCCAATGCGGGAAAATCGGTGCAGCAACTAAGGGTTTGTTTATTATGCAGTAATTTTATGAGTACAAATCTATGATGGTCGAAACTAACAAATCATACGGAGGAAAACTGACAAATAAAATATCGTGAGAAGATCTCACTCTGCCACGGGAATCCAACATTGACCTTAGCTAGAGATGAGTTGCTGTGCGCTGCCTCTATGCAATGACTGTGTCACTCTGCGTGGTCTCTGTGTCACAACTAAAATTGCCCTCTCTCTCTGCACTAGATCTCTCTGCTGACTGGAAATGAGGCCCTTCTGGCCTCCAGAAACTCCCTCTGGTGACTAGCACTAAACCCCGATTGTTTCCTCAACAAAAAATTGAACTCCCTCTGAAGCTCTACGCAGTCCCTGCATAGGCTCTGCGCTGCTCTATGTGGCTTTTACTGCCTCCTCTGCTTTGCACTCTCTGGATCAGGAAACTCTTCCAACCAAAAATTATCTCTGCCCCTCTCTGCAAAAATATTCTCGATCGATTTTCCAAATGATCCATCAAGTCCTTATAATCTTCTCATTGAGTATTCAACGATCGAGATTAAATCGCTAATCAACGACTAAGATTAACTTGACTTGATCTCTGATGTTTCTAGAAGATTCACACTCTATTTTAATTAATATTTATTAATTATTTAAATTTCCTAAGTTTAGACTTAGGGTCCCATTAAAAATAATTAATTATTTCCATAATACATAATCTGAGTGGAATTTTTCAAAATCCTTTCTGGGTTCTTTGGAATACATGTGCCTATGCCTCCCTGCAAATTTTGAGACTTAGAGCACCTCTAATGCTACCAAAAATCAACACTCCCTCTTAGCGAGGAATGTGCTCTAGCAATATATCCAGTTGAAGAACTGCTCTAATTCTGCAACATCCCCTTTGCGCTGCTGATGTCTGACACTGCTGCCCACCAACACTGTGTTGTTGCATCCATGTTGTTGTTGACCATGCATGCAACTGCACTGCAACAAAAAAAACATGCAAAATATGAACTAAGTGCTCAATAGGATGCATCTCGTACTGAAGATCTGATTGCTACTAGGATCTGCATTGTCCCTCTGAAGTTGTTGCATTGTTGTTGACTCTGCACTGTGCCTTCCTGCATTGCTTCCAACTCTGCTCTACGCTGCTCAGACTCTGGCGCTCTATAACCACTGCGTTGTCACTTCTGCACCAACTGAAGCTTGTCCATCTTGCTACTTCTGATTTGGTCTCCCGTAGCAAGGTGATGATCCGAGAGGTGGACTCCTCAAGGATTCTGCCCAATCTAAAGTTCTGCTGAACTACAGTTCTAGATCGGCCCAACGCTCCCCTGGCGATATATGGGCAATCATGGTGAATATTGTAGTGTAAAGGAAATCTAGTGCATGGTGGATTTACTTCTAGCAAAAACGCAAGCATATTGCAAACAATAACAATTCAATGCAAACAAATTTAATGCATGCTATATCAATGTTGAACTTGGCTTCCATAGTAATGTTCCACATTTGAATGGACTTCCCAAAAAATTGCATTTTGTTTAAATAATGGTTCATGCATCTCCAGTAAAAACTAAAAGCTAGATGCCAAAGGTGTTTGTCAGATGTTACTTATGAATGCATAGATAAGATTGGTGTAATTCATATATTCTCATTGTAATACTGAATGCTGAATCTATCCCTTCAATGGTCCATGAATTGAGTTTTAACTCGTTGAGATCTTTGTTTCTACAGAATGGAGCTCAGTAGCAGCGTAACACTTTCAGTGTTATTATTCATGAAGTTTTGTACCTCTTGAATTGGAATTGGGTTATGTAGCTACATAGCAACTTTGAGTTTTCTTCCAAGTCTGGGTACTTGTCTATGATTTCTGGTACATATGCAAGCCTTGAAAGCATGAGAATGCGCAAGAATAAACTCCTGGGATGAATACTCATTTCGTTATAAGGACTTCTCTTACGTTGATGTCACCATGTCAGCAAGGACATTTATAGATAGCTTGACACAAAGAAACAAGCAATCAAATTCCCCTAGAATGCACTTAACTTTCCATATGCCTAAAAGCAGAGGCAATAGCTAGCTGGAATCCAATCCAGGAAAATGCCCATATTATCATCCTATGGTTAGTAGTGCTTACAAGGAAATCGGTTGGGCATGTGTTTAAAGTCTGTACAATAAAAAAAAACACCCAGCAATCTGAACAGGCAATAGGATATCAGTTTACCAAGTCAATCTAATAATGTAGCACGTGTGGCCTCACCTTGAGATTGTTGCCTTGGGTTTACTGGCTGTTTGACTTGTCAAGTGAAGGATATTCCCTTGGATTATGTGTAATCAATGGGCCGGGATCTTGAGCACTGAGGAATGAGATGAACTTGCAGCTGATTTTATCTCATCACTGGTGTATTCTAGCTGGGTAAGTGTCAGTTGATGAGGTTGCAACTTTTCACATATTACAAAAAAATATGTCAATATATGGTGGCAGAGGGAGTAAAACTCCATTATCACCAGAAGACACAGGTACAATAGACAACGAAGATGACCAGTTTTTCTATCTTACTGATGCAGAGACCCAGTTGTTGCCATAGAAGTTAAACAGCTAAATTTAGACTATTGATTATAATGACACTTTCATCATGATCTCTATAAGGTAGTACCTAATAATCCTTTTCCTTGTTAAGTGAGGAAGCAAGAGAGCTCAAGTCCTTAAGTACCCTGAGAATTGCAGCACTAGACATTTTACTTGAAAGAAGCATGATGTTTGTCTCAGCAAAAACACTGGAGTTCACTCACTGCAACCTTGCTCAATTTGGCAATTTGGTGATGAAAAGATGTCAATGGGGAGGTGCCAGTTTCACTAACTTAGCCAATACATATACATCATGAGAATATACAAGGTCTAACAAACCTTCGCATGCCAGCAAGGATGATAACAATCTAAACTCTGTTCCAGGAACATTGACCAGCATTGTTCATAAAATGCCATGTCTCACCTCAGCACAAGCACAGAACCAAATCATCACTGTGGTGTATGCTTGTGCTGAAGAAGCCACAAATGCACACCAAGATGCACGCTAACAAATGTCCTTGTTGACACTGTCTTTGTGTCAAGCTATCTACAAATGTCCTTGCTGACATTATGACATCAACGTAAGATAAGCCCTTATAATGAAATGGGTATTTATCCCAAGAGTTTATTCTTGCACATTCTCATGCTTTCAAGGCTTGCATATGTGCCAGAAATCATAGACAATTACCCAGACTTGGAAGAAAACTCAAAGTTGTTATGTAGTTACCTAACACAATTCCAATTCAAGAGGTACAGAACTTAATGAATAATAACACTCAAAGTGTTATGATGCTACTGAGAATGCAGGGGTCAGCAAGAAGAATATTAGGCGAGATAGAAGATGTTGGAGCAAAATAAAGATCATTGACATTAGAAAAAAAGTCATAGGATTAAGATCTCTTGATTAGAGACCAATGATGGTTGGAGAACATGCTACATGGTCTTGAACATGACCATCATGGTTTCCCAAATGTGGTGGTTGTGCAAATGCATCTTGTTGTTATGCTAGATCTTGCACAAAAAATCTAATTCTGTGACTGTCACTATGCCATGAAGCAGCACAAATAGATCTAGAGTTTGTAAAAAATAAGCGAATTTTACATCCAATGGATCTCCCTTTTCCACGAGGATTGTGACTCCAAGTGAGTTTGAACAAAATCATAACATAAAATAGTCATAACTTCCTCAATACTTTTCAAAATCACTATTATGATACCAATTCAGAAATGGCATAAAAATTTGGTCTCTGATGGCAGACTTCAATCTAGTACCTAGGCAAGGAAAAAATTGCCTGGCAAGATAGGGCTTTGATATGTATGGAAGGACAACCTCTTGAGGGAATAACACCTACAATACTGCACAAAATCACTATTATGAACCCAATGTGGAAATGGAGCCAAAATTCTGCATCTTGCAGTTTGATTGTAATCAGCCACACTAGTGAAAAAATATGCACGTCACAATTTTTTGGTGGTTGAAGGGAGTAGATCTAGTGGAAGTTGAAAAGTAAAAAACCTCAATGAGCCAAGGTATAGAGCCCTTGATTGTAAAAACCCACCAGTGTTAGATCTAGTAGCCGTGTGAGATGGAAACCTTAAGAGGTGACTAGATCTACAGGATGCAATCATTGTATTACAGCTAGTGCACCCCTCTCGTCTCATTTGGTAAATAACATAGCAGTGACCTATAGCTTGGAATTTGGAGGGATTGAGTGCTTTGTCCTCTTTTTGATTTAGAGTGATGAAGGTAGCATTTATGGTTGGAAAGGCACCTCAGATTTAGTGTAACTTTTCTTTCAATGCCTAGACCTCATTTTTAATGGTGAACCAAATGTGGTGGAAGAAATTTGTGGTGAAAACATTACGACTTGGATATTTTCTGGCAGGCATATCCATGACAGTCAATTTGACATCTATTAAAGTGATGGGCCTCATGGGACTGGCAGTGTGTTCTTTCAAGACTAATTAGGGGATGTGTTTAGTGATCATGTGAATGGCAGTGAAACCGTCCTATTTGAGTTTTGATAGGAGAGACCAGAAAAATTTTGTTGGTTTGTGCTCAATATGTTGACGAGAATTTAGCTTATTACCTTGATTGTTCTTGAGATGAGTAATTCTATTACAATTCCAATGTCAAATCATCGAGTTCTATAAGTAGCCAATACCTCTGACTTGGGCACATCTGAAAGGAATCTAGGTCTCATTCTGGATCATACAGAAAAGTCTTGTTTGATTAGCAACTGTGGCAATTTGGGGTCATTGTTTGTCTTGTGCAGACCTTGGTATTAAATTCTGAAGAAGACCGAGTCTCTTTCATACTCACATATTTGCAACAAAGATATCTGAATATAGGGTCTGGATTTTTGCTCGGAATTTTGGGATCCATTGATCCAGTCCCTTGTCATCCAATTGCAATCAAAATGAAAGAAATCCATACCTCTCATAGGTCCAAGATTTCTCTGCTGATTGGACAACATTCTGGCCTGCAGATCCCTGGACGATTGTCTTATCTTAACCTTTCTCTAAATAAATTCAAGACTGAAATTAATGATCCGAAATGTTGCAGGACTGTAGTCTGTTCACGAAGTCCGCATGACTCTCAGAAGATAACTTGCTCAAAGATGGTCTGTTGAAGGAGTTATCTGATCTTGTCTTCTTTCACAAATCTGAAAACATGGACTTGTTCCTAAGCAGTTTCGGATCCTCTATTGATACACACCTAAGACATTAATGATGGTCTTATGATATATATAACCCTGCATGTCTTTGCCAAAGGGGTTTTGCTTGGGGTTTTATTTGTCAAAAATTTCATTGGCATTCACCAACCTATGGTGGATTGAAGACAGGACAGCCCGATCTGCAGCATAAATCAAACATATGTTATGTTATCTTCCAAGGTGATGCTTGTGCCTCGGACTGAGTTTAATCTGCATATAAGAATTCTTACCTAGCAGATTGAATTGTCCACTCTCAAGGCATCCTCAAGTGGCACTGTGGCACTCATTTGGCATCTGTTCTATTAGTGACCAAGGCTCCCTATAGGCGAAAATATGTATCAAAATCTGAAGATGTTGAAGAATTTCGGTCACTTTTATTGTTACAGACCTGAGGTATCTTATCTGGAAAGTTTCAACTTAATATACATGATGGTATTGCAGATTCCAGGTGTTCTTTTGTTAAAGAAGATTCGGCCACTGTACGCCAAGGTACTTCCTATGATAACATCCATGATATGCTTTGATCCCTGTAATCAAAGCCCTCAACTGTGAGCCATTATCAAGCAGAGTTTAAATAGAGTCCTGACCTTGCACATTGATCAGTCATCACTGGAATTTCCGTTGATATAAGCAGTATGAGTAAGTGATACTGCCTCTTGTTCTCACAGATTTTTCATCTTCAAGCAAACGAGATTCACATTATGAACAAAGGGATAATCTCAGCAAAGAAAAATCCCCAGTATCTATGGCATCATGGTTGTATATTTTAATCATACTCAATGTCAGAACTAAGTATGTCCTCCTCTATCGGAATTCTATTCCTCATCTTCTATAAATTTCGATGTTACTAGGGTATGCTACTTAAATTCTACTTTAAGAAGTCAAAGAACCGAATGATCTTTGTTGGAAAAATCAGTTTCATTCCATTAGGTGCCTGATAACCTTTGGAGAAATGAAATTTTTCTGGAGCTAAAGGGGTCATAGTCATTTTGAAGTCTGAATGGTTTGCTATCCTTAAGTACCAGGAATCTGAGGTACCTTGTCGGAAGATACAGATGCTTGCATAAGTGATCTTGAATTAAGTATCCTGATGATTCAAGGCTACATGGGCAATGGAAGGAAGGCCTCAGGGAAAGCAGGCAGTTATAATCTCTCTCTCCTCCAAAGGATAGACATCTTGACATGACAATATACAGTGTTTAATAATCCTCATATCTATCAAAGAAATAGACTCTTAAAAGTCAAGGTGGAAGACCTTACCATTACAACTTAAAGACATATCCCAGTGCTGGCTGTAACAACATCTGATCTTTCTGATCTGAACAGTATTATCTATCTCCATTATGACAAGAAATAGAGGAAAGGTCATGAATGTCTTTGATATAACAGCTCTATTTATTTTGCATATAACAGTTGATGTTATACTTCCTCTGACTTGGAAATTCGAAAGAAGACAATAAAATTTAGAAGATCGTCTTTGTAAAAGATTGAGTAGTTTCATGCTTATAGCCGAAATCATCTGCAAGCTACTTTGAAATTTAAATTACCATCTGACAGAAGGTCTCAGAGGGAGCTACAGTTTATTCCAAGAAAGTCATCTATATCAAAGGACATTGACTCATGACATCTGATTATAATAGTCTAATGACTCCCAAGATAAATTGGCTGACTTTGGTGCACATACCAAAGGATGAATATCTGGCTTCATATAGCTTGATGGATATGCTTCGTATCAGCATACCTTTTCCCATGATCAGAAGTAGATATAAATGCTTATTAATAAAATCTGTCAGATGTTGATCCTCCCTTTCTTCATCATTATTTGAGTGAGCAGACCTATATCATCTTGATAAGATCAAGATCACCTTTCTTCTGTAAGAAGCTATAAGTCGTGGACAGACCCTATTATCAGGGTCCCGATTGTTCAATGAGCTCTGTAAGACCAGTTAGAAGAAGTAAAACAATTATCATGATATTCAAAAGGCAAGGATGGCGAAGTACTTCTATGGTTTCTGTTGAAAATTAATAAGTCCATAGAAACCTGTGGATTCATCTATGCGCTGCTGGATGGAGCTATAAAACTCTTATTGTCTATCCAGATATCATCACCAAGATCTATACTTGTTTTCCAGGCAGCAACTTGGCATTGTTCCTTATATGAAGGGAACCATGGTTAATATTGAACATTGAGCTCTGGGAGCTCCTAGGGGCTTGGGGTACTTATTGAGCTATAAGCGTCCATAGGGTGAGTGGTTCGCCTTCCCCTAGTGGTGCGTTGTGTACAGGGTGATTGGTTCACCTTCCCCTACGTTTGCGGACACATGTATGTAAGGTGAATGGTTCACCTTCCCCTACTGTGGATGACATATGGATAGGATGAGTGGTTCACCTTCTCCAATGGCATATGAGTAGCATGAGTGGTTCACCTTCTCCTGCGGGTACCCCAGTGAAAGATGCATATAGGCATCTATTGACATGTCAGTGGGACATGGTTCATCCTTTCCCCACATGTAGGATGCTTGTTCTGTTGAGAATTTGGAGGGCTAGTGATTAATTCAAATTCTCTTCTTGATAATTACTTGTGAGGTTACCTGAGTTACTTATGTCTTTCCTTCGTTAGCTTATTTAATCTTTCATCAAGTCAATTATCAAAATACACGAGACACAAGAATTAGGCTCCTAGAGCCAGTGCAAAACCTCTCCCTCTTGGAGAGGAAAACCCACGAGAAATTCTTCTTATAGATTTTCAGATGACAAGTACCATGACCAAGAATTAGACCCTTGACCTATATATGCATCCAAGACCTTGACCTTACTTCTTTGATGTCCTTCAATGTTGATCCTTCTTCTCTTCACCAAGTTGCACTGTTCTACACCAACACTTCCTTTGAAACTCCAGTTACTTGAGATGTATATAAGTTGTAGTTAGGAAAGTAAATCACAAATTTACTTTCCTACTTTCTGTCACTTTCTCACTACTCCTTCTCTTTGGAATATCTACAAGATTTGCCCAGACCACTGTTCCAATTTCTTCATGAACTGGAAATGAATACCAATGTTACCTTTGATCAGCTCTTTCACTTCTGGACAGTCCGCAAACCTTTCTCAATTTTGATCCGCACTTTAACATAGGAACATTGCCCTTGAACATTGCATGTATCCAGATCTTATACGTTGTAACCACTTCAGGATTAAACGCAGAAGCTTTGATGAACAGTCAGAGACAGTCCGCACTTCTGTTCTAGGAGACCGCAACACTTTATTACACTAAGATACCACAAGGATGTATGTATCTTAAACAGTCCTGAAACTCGTCAAAAATCCGCACTGAACCTCGTCCAAAAAATCCACACTTATGTTTCAGAGATGGCCGAAATTTCTTGTCTTCAAATGACCACAGAACAGGTGTTTATATAGAGACAGCTTTATTGTCTTTAGACCGACCTTCCATTTAGATTGTAGGCCGACTTTAACACATCATTTTAGTTTATCTTACAGCGTTGTTGGAGGGTTGAATTAAGCCATTCATTCACGATTTCTTTGGCAAGGTCTTGGAGCATTTCTTTAGACTGGATCCTTCATATATAAGACACTTAATTACATTTATACCTAGAAGACAAAGCCCTAATACACATCAAGAAGAAGTCTATTAACCTAAAATAAAATCTTGCTCATGAAACTCATGAAGCATGTACAACAAATATACATTTTATTATCTTTGTCTTCTTCTTTACATAAATACATAATCACATAGTCAATATGAAGATCGATCCTAGTTACACTTTTCAACACTCCCTCTTAACTAGGGAGGTACTCATACAGGTACATGGTCACTTTCAAACTAAAGAATCTCATAAGAAGAATCGGATTGGTAATCACATCTGTATAGCATCATATCAACCAGCATTGTCCTAGTGCAAGGCCTTCACTAACAGCCCCATCTCTCAACAAGACAATGGGCTACAATGTTGGCGAGACACATGACATATAGACACCATAGTCATTATCTCTCCAAGGTACATACTCCACCCAAGTGTTCCCAGAGTATGACCTTCTTGGACTATCCTTCTCTTGGGTAGCCAGCCCTCAAAGAATATCAATCCTCGACTACTCTTATCTTGAATGTCCTATCTCATTCTCAAAGAGTATCGAATGCCAGATGATTACCCAATCCTCCATTTTGTCTTCCAGGTGAAGACCAGAATGATGTGTCTATCCATTCTCTCCACATGGCCTTCACTAAGACTTGTGGTTGTTAGTCCTGGTCTAGTGCATGACACATGCATTAGAGAATCACATGTGTCACTCTCCTTTAACTCAGGAAGGGCATACTTCAAGTTTAGCTCCCATTGGCTTCTTAGGATCTTTATACCTTGGAAGACAAAGGAGTGTTGGGACTTGCATATGTTCACACACGGGGACTAGTTGTAGCTGCTAAATGAATTGTTAGAGGGCTGCAAGATGATGCTTATGACAAATTCTCTGAAACTGACAAATCATGAAAGCCTCACATATGTTTGTCTTCAGTGGTTACTTCACATTCGATGACATAGTTTACAGTGCCTTATATTTTATATTGAGAGCTCTCCTATGCTTAAAATAATCTTAAAGGCGTAAAGAAAATCGAGCGGGCTTATGGCTGCTGTTGCGCACGAACAGTGCGACCTAGCTGCTCCATTCAGCCGCCATAGCCTCTGGAGGGGGATCTGAACCCCTCCCTCTTCCACCAGAGGTGAGTGCTTTCAAGAACTTGGTGGCATCAAGCTGCAAACGCCCTCCAACAGCATTGCAGAAGAAGTTTGTCAAAAAAAAGGACAGCATCCCTTCGATGGCTCTCTCGGAAGAAGAAACATGTAGACCCGCCCTGAATCTTGCAGAAAGAGGCCTCATAGGGCAGTTTACAAGCCTCTGGCCATCTCCCAAAGCAGTGGAAGACTGGGTAAAGAGAAACTGGATCCCATTAATCAAAGAAGGCATCAAAAGTTATTTTGTCGGCAAAAGCTTTTTTGTGTTTGTGTTTGAAAGTGCAGAGGATAGAAGCCTCATATTCAGGAATGGCCCATACTTCATGGGGCCCAAGGCTTATACTTAAACAAGTGGTCGACTGACTTTGACCCCTCCCAAGACGTGCCCTCATCCGTTCAAGTTTGGGTGCATCTCCCTCACCTCCCACTGCATTGTTGGAACCAGAAGTCCCTTTAGATTATTGGCAATACCCTCAAAAAATATATTGATCAAGCTGTTAGAAAAGATCAGTACTCCTATGCTCGCATCTATGTCGAGGTAGACCTGGAAGAAGGGACGCCGGAAGCAATCAATCTAACAGTTGCCGGATGGCCCCATATTCAAGAGCTAAACTATGAACAGCTCCCTTTCAAATGCAGACATTGTCACGGTTATGGACACTTCGCAAGATATTGCGAGAAAAAGGAATCATAAAGGGGAACACCAATACAGTTCAGGGAAATGAAGAGAGGAGTTATATTCCCATCTCGGATGAGGCCCCAATCCCCAACAACAAGTAAAGCACTCCTGCAGACCCTCCAGAAACAGCCCCTAACAGCATGGAACAGAACGCAGCCCCTTCCTTCAATAAAGATGGCGAAGAAACAGACCCACTTGGAGCCTCCAAAGGCAGCCCCTCCAACCCTTCATATGCAGAAATAGCAAAGAAAAATCTTGCAGACAACTCCTGCTTCTCAGAGGATGAGACCTTTGAGAGACCTTCAAAAAGAGCCGAAAGGAAATCATATAAAGAAGTCAAGGAAGAGGAGGCAAAAAGGCTAAAAACGCAAGGAAGCCAACCCACAATAGAAATGTCCATCGGGAGAAACACCAGAGCAAGGCCTCCCAAGGGAGGACTCTCCAACCCCTCCCCCGGTAAATAATGCGTCTAGTCCCTTGGAACTACAGAGGCTTGGGGAACCACCCAAAAATCGAAGCCATCAAATATCTATCGAAAATAGACCCCCTCAGACATCCTCATGCTCCAAGAGACTAAAATCGAAGGGCCTGCCCTTCTTGAAATCAGCAAGTCAAAGTGGACGAAAAATGCAGGCAAAGCAGTAAGCTCGAGGGGATCCTCAGGCAGATTAGCTACTCTATGGTCTGACGAACACTTCCAACTGCTCAACACCTATGAGACCAGAATTGGATCTTCACAGAGCTAAAGCATCTCACAATTAAGTTGACCTTCACCTTATTCAATCTTTATGTCCCTGTACTTCATGCTAAAAAAAAAAGAGTTTTGGAACTCTCTCTCTGCCGTCCTAGAGCTTCACTCCCCCAGTAATATCATTCTGGCTGGAGATCTAAACATAGTCTTGAAACCAAGAGAAAAGAGGGGAGGTAACAGCAATAGAGATCAAATGTTGTCGATGGTGGAAGAGCTAATGCAGCAGTGGGATCTCCTCAATTTTAACCCGGTGAGAGGCCTCTATACCTGGACCAACAACAGATCAGGGGATGACCACATTTTTGCCTGACTGGACAGATTCATAGTCAGAGGCACTATGCTGATGGAAAAAATGTTAATCTCAACTAAAATCCTCCCCAAACTCACCTCGGATCACAAGCCCATTCAACTACTTGTGGAAGCTGATGAAGACCTGGGCCCAATCCCCTTCCGGTTCAGCCCTCTCTGGATTGAAAGAGAAGGATTCTTCGAAACCATTCATATGTATGGTTGGACTAGACAAAGGTCATCAATTGTTCATACGGCAAATCAAACATGGATCATAAATGATTCAGTAGACAAAAGATAAAACAAGTGGACACGCTCTGGAGGGATCCTTGGGCCTTTGAGCTTAGGGTTACAAGTTGGTTCATTCCCTTGCATGTTTTTCCATGCAAACATACATTAATCAAAACATGCTTTAACTTTTATTGATGGATGTTATGTGCATTGTGGGAAAAAGAAAGATTTGAAGCATATTATTTGGGGTTGTGGCTTTGCCAAACCTATTTGGAAGGTCATCTACTATGATTCTTTGTTTTGTTCTCTTGCCCTCTACACTAGAGGGTAGCTTTTCTTGGTGATTATGCTTTTGTGTAGATTTTTATCAACCTTTTTCGTCATTTCTTAGATTACCCACTCCCTCCAATGTTTGGAACTAAGTTGTGTGGTTTTCATTCAAATTCAGTGAATTTGGAAAAAAATATTGCTGGTGCAAAATAATATGATAAAATCCCTCTTATGTTCAGCAAAGAGAATTAAGCAGATTTTGTTAGAACTTCCTAAAAAAATGTTAGAATTTAATATGTTGTTCAAAATACATGTTGACGTGTGTGTGTGTGTGTTTATTTTCTAAGAGCTTAACAAAAAATAAATGAACCTGATTTTTCTCATCATGTAGAGACTTGAGAATTAGGATTGTTGCTCATCTCCCTTCCTTATTCTCTTGATTTGTACAGAATCGATGGGAATTAAGACTTGGAAACGTCCTCCTCTCTTGCTTGTACTAGCAAGAGTCTCCTCTAATAATGTGCAATCCCAAACCCCTGCATCTACCCACAAGAAGACGTCACATGTAACCAGGGTTTATTCTATCGTCACCAAGGCTTCTATAAATGCACTTGAACAGTAAACACAAGGTGAACCCACTCCTAATGGCCTTTCAAAGCCTATGCCAATTGGGCAAAGAAATACCAACACTTACTTTAAAGACTTTATGCTTAAATTTGACATGAGCAACTTTGCTTCTAGTGTTGCACCATGGACCCCATCCTCACCCACTTCCACAACCGCCTATGTGGAAAATGCAACTTTAGTCCCTAATGTGGCTCTGGAGGTCGAATGGCTTATGCAAAAGATTGAACATTTCAAGGCCCATGACATGATCTGCAAATTTAATGCATTGTGGCCTTTGTTGGCATAGCTATAGGCCTGGAATGAATCGTCACGTAATCCCTTTCTCTTTAAATCTAAGGCCATTCATCCAGCTGCAAAAGGTTTCTTCATCCTTGGTTGAGTCCAATGCCTACGAGCACTGGCTAAAAGTGGTTATGTGTGGCCCATGGTTTGTGGAAATTGCAAGCTTCTCCGTGTAGACATGAAGCCCCAATTTCAATCCAATCATTAAATCCTAAATCCTTAACAATGATTCAACTTTAAGTTCAATGGTCAAATCTGCATTTGGAATTATAAAAACACAAGTCCTTGAACTCCATTAGTGATGTTTTGGATGAATATTTCTATCTTAGTGACGCCATTGGAGCTAAACCTCCTACTAACTTTGCCCACTTGTGTATTATGGCAAAGGGTTGCCAAATCAAATAGTTTTGAGATACGGTGACCACCGCTACTCCCAGGTTCTGGACTATCAACACATCACATTCCGCGCAAGCTGAAGTTCAAACAAATGCATATGCATAACTGCAACATGATTAACTCAGAAAACCTGCGAACACAATAATCTCTCTGTTCTTTGACAGAGAATCAGGGCAGTTTCAATTGAAAGAGTTGCCTTGTGGGGGTTTAACAGAGTTTAATTTTGCGTTTAGGACAGAGAAGCATGCAGGTTTCCCGCCTCTATTAGAGTGCTCATTGCCAATTTGCCGTTAGCCAACACCCTAAAACCTCATGTACCAAAAACAAAAACAAAAAACTCTGTAACAACTTGAAGTGTCGATCAAACTGTATATTGACCATTATAAAGGTTTCAGAGAGGACTAACGGTGACCCAAGAGACAAGCATCTTGACGAAGAGGATTGTATACGATAGTCAATCAAGTGCAATTGCGAAACAGAGATCAGGAGTTCGAATCCCATCTAGTGATTTGAGAGAGCATTCAAATTTGAAACTACATTACCGTACCTGCCCCGCTGAAAATTCCTGCAAAGCTCTTGTCGTCGATTCATTGAAAAGTCAATTCGCCCACACCAGAAGAATTGGAAAGCCGAAGGCTGTTCAAAATCGATAGCATGGGCATACGAAGATTTAGAATGTATGCAACGTGAATGTAACTTGAATATCTGGAGCTCTCTTTGCTTTGTGCTTGCAGCTATTTAAATGTTTCAGACCTATATATTATACACAAGTTCATTTTTAGTGTTGGTGATTTTTTCAGTATCATTGATGGTTTCTTTGCCTTTGTGGGCACTTTCTTTGGACGCAGAGTGTTTCAGTTGGATGATAAAAGCCTGATTTGAATTCAGTTTTGGTAGAAGTTTTGGTTTTATAACATTTGATGGGAAAAAGTCACTATTGGTTGGTTTTGTTGATTGTTTTTTAGGAAAATTTATTATTGTTTTTACTTGTTTTAATTGTAAATATTTTTTTACATTTTTATTATTGTTTTTACTTTTGTTTTAAATTTGTAAATGTATTTTTACATTTTGTTATGGGTGGGAAAATTTATTATTGCTTTTACTTGTTTTAAATTGTAAATGTTTTTTAACATTTTGTTATGGAAGGGAAAATTCATTATTGCTTTCAACTTGTATTCTATATTTTATAGACGAAGATGTTATTATTCCAATGTTATTTGGTATTATTATAAAATAATAATAAAAAATATTATTTTCAGTGTGAAAAAAATTTGGCTTATATAATGTGTCAGTGCATATGTCGTAGCATTTAAACATATTACCAAATCCACCACTGAAAGCAACACACAACATAAATAGAAAGGTATTCCACCAGCCAAGTGCAATCATGTGTCATGACTAATATGCAGAAGCAGCGCACATCACGCATCAGCATAAGTCAGAGAAATATGTACACCCATGTAAAACAGCAAATACAAAAGAAACAGTGGATGAGAAACATATCAAAAGTTGTTCCCATCCCCAACCCCCTGTGTCACATAGGTCGACAAAAACTCTCGAACCAGTTACACAACACAAAAACAGAAAATACAATAAAAGGAGTGTAAATAGGTCTAAGTCAAGATAGTGCCAAAGTAGTAGTTCCAAAAACCATAAGGTTTTCTAGCTGGAGAAAGTAGTGTGTGATAGACATATGTTTACAATATCGTAGAAAGAATAGTAAGCTGACAGGCGCGGATCTTCACAATTACTATAAGTGTTTTATATTAACTTCTCGTGGGCGATACTTACGGGCACTCAACTTGGGGCAGGTCGAAGATAAATCTTTGCACACTTTTACTAACCCCAATGTTGCGGGCACCTCGACGCCGCCCCTTTCTGCAAGATTTGATAAAGGTTGAGCGTTAGCGAATGTTCTTTTCCCTATCTTCACATATTTGCATTAACGTTGAGCGTCGTCATTCCTCCATCCTTCGCCAATTTGCGTTGGAGCTGACCACATACATTTATGGCACATCTCAATGAATACTTGGCATCGTTGGACGCGGACATCACTGGACATGAGGCTATGTTAGAGGCCTTTCAATCGGTGGTGGGTGCCATAAAAGAGGGGACAGTTGGAACACATGCGAGACGTCGGTGGTCAAGGACCCTGGATCTCCTTCGCGATACAACCCTCGCACAAAACATGGTTGTCAAGACCAGATACCAGTTGCACATCACACGGGCACTCGAGATAAACCTCATCATCCTTCCACTATGACAAAATTGTTGAGCTTTTGCTATGATGTCATGTGGGATAGGGTGGCAAGCCTTCGTAAGAGGGCGTTGATCGGGCAATGGCACTTCGACCGGGAGCACGAAAGGGATATACAGAATTGGGTAAACACTGAGTGGTGTCGCATTCTGGGATATTCGCCTAAGGTGTGCCGATTACTGAACGACTGGTATAGTCTTCACTTCCTGACTATGGAGGACGTTGCATGGATTCTGAAAATACCATGGGTACGTGGTAGATGCTTCCTGTCATTACATACCTGGTATATTGGTTTTAATCCAACATCGGAGGTTCCACGCAATCATCTAGTATGGGTTAAACTCCCGGGATTGCCGCTAGAATTATGGACTCTTAAGGTCCTTTCTGCCATTGGGGATTCTGTTGGCATATTTGTATTTATGGATCCTAGGGGACTTGAATGTCTGATAAATGGGTTGCATAGATTCTAGTTGAGCTGGGGTTTTTTGGTGGCCTTCCTGCTCAGATTGATTTATTACGGGACTGTGTAATTCACCAACAACGAGTTGACTATTGGAGCATCCTCTTCCAGTGCCTACTGTATCACGACACAGGCCACCTGGTTCGAAACTGCCGGAGGCGTCACTTCGAGAGGCGATCATACAAGACCAGTGATGTTTCGACAACAAAGACTACTACTTAGACCGCATCACCACCTACAAAGGGCGAAAAATCAGGGATGGAACATTATCACACAACCCCCCCTCCTACTCATTTCCTTTACATGTCTCTAGATTATACATTATCCCCCTTGTCACTGGCGCCAGATAACCCGAAGGTTTCGACCATTCCCCTTCCCCCTATCCGTCAATCAGTGTACATTGGGAACCTCGTGCATCTGACTAGACACCCTCATCCATCAGTTGACGCTCGTGCACCACACACCCCTCATGAATCAACTGCTCCTGTAATCCCGTCCCATACTGTTTTCCCTCTCCCGGATGACCCAACTGGGGACATTAGATCGTTCTCATCCTCATAATCTCCTCCTCTGGTCACCTCTAGTTGATCACAGCTTGGGGTACAGTCCCAATCGGATCTAATGACAGTGACATTTAGTTTCTATTACAGAACCCCTCGCTGGATTTATTTGAGATTTCAGCCAAACAATGTGATGAGAGCACGCCTCCTTTCCGGATTAGCCCTACCTCAAGATTGAATGTCACGACGTGCCGCAAGGGGGGCCGTCGAGGGGTGGGGGGCTGGGGAATAAACCTATTCAAGACATTACATCATTGGGGAACCCTAGAATGTACGAGGTTCCAATTTCTACCGCATTCAACCGGGTACCTAAAGCACTATCCCCCGAGAAAGGTGGCTCGTGATGAATTGCATTTCATTCAATATATGTGGCCTAGTAGACCACTATAAATATCTCTCTATTAGGATTTTTCTTAAATTGTGCAATACATTTATGGTCTTGTGCCAGGAGACCATGACTTCTTTTGATAAGGTGTATACCTATTTTCGGAATATGTATCCAAGGTGGGACATGGTGGGGGTGGATTCTCGGGGTCTATCCGAGGGCGTGGTGGCTATGTGGAATCCTATGCTGGCTAGTTTCCATGCATATTATTACTTTGGTGGAATACTACTATCTGGCCACAACCGGGGTTACAAGGAGCGTATACAGTTTATAAATTTATATGCACCTTACTCAAATCAAAATGTTTTTTGGAAGAGAATGGAAGACAATGATATACTCAAAATAGGCTATCTTGTTACTGCAGGGGATTTTAATTCCACCCTTTCCTAAAAGGAACATTGGGGGAAGTGATGCAGGATGGAGCCTATATCTACATATCTTACAAACCTTTTCATGGAGAATAATTTGCAGGATATACAACCCCACAAGTTGTGCCCGACGTGGTACAACGGAAGGACCGGTGATGCATACATTGGCAAGAGGCTTGATAGATTTATTTTACATGAGCAATTATTGGAAAGCCTGGGGAAGGTACACTCGAGGGTGCCAAATATTGCAATATCAGAGCATTGCCCCATTATTCTTAGCTGGTGTGAGGTTAAGTTTCCATGTGGTTTTCCTTTCAAATTCAACCGGATTTGGCTTGAAGATCCAAAATTTTCGGAAACTGGTCACTGAACACTGGGAGGCCATAAGGGACCGAAGATTGTATACTCCCATGACTTGGATGGGACTGGTACTTAAAGGGCTGAAGGTTAAGGTAAAGATTTGGGAGAGGAAAAAGAATAAATGCATCATTACTGAACTTACTTCTATAAATACTGAAATCAGAGATATGCAGTCGGTGTGCATCGTCATTGAAAATTTATCGCGTCTGGTTGCGTTTGTACTTCTATGTTAGTGAGTTTTTCAAACTGTCGCTTTTGCGCACTTTCAGTTTACATGTGTCACTTTCATGTTTTTTACTGTCACTTTTGCTTGCTTTCACTTTAATTAGTTTCGTTTTCATGTTACATTCGCTCTGGCATGTGTTCCTTTCATCGTCGTTCGCATATCGCAAGTGTCATTCGCACTTTTCTCTTTATGTAGAAAATGTCGTCTTTTGGCATGGGAAGTGTCGCTTATCATGTAAAGTGGAGTTTTGGCTTGGTTCAAAGGGTAACTTTGGTGTTGATGAATTCCCCTAGTCATGCAGACACACTTTACACTCATTTCCAAATTTGTATGCACTATTGCAAAAGCGTCATCACTGTCGTCGCAAAGTGTATCTTTAGTGTCGCACTTGGGGAAAGTCACTGCAATGTCGTCACATTGAGGGAAGAATGTTGTTCATGTATTCTAAGTGATCAATGTTGTGTCTTCAATTGTTCTAAGTGTGTGATCATGCCCAAGTTTTTCCCTGTTCACTTAGGTCTCACTGATTCCACACTTAGTATCATCCAAAAAATTTCACTCCTAATCAACTTGACCTCACTCAACCTTCCTAA
Organism: Pinus albicaulis; assembly: GCA_034641835.2. Classification (NCBI taxonomy): domain Eukaryota; kingdom Viridiplantae; phylum Streptophyta; class Pinopsida; order Pinales; family Pinaceae; genus Pinus; species Pinus albicaulis. Next base: position 1,130,015,869 of record CM076579.1, read on the forward strand.
ACTGCGCATTGCGCAATCTCAGCCCTCAAGCCTTGACCTTACCTCTTGAAATTGTGCACTGTGTAGTCACAGTGCCCAAATTTGACCCTTGAGCTCCATAACTGTGTAATTTATGCCTCCCAATCAACCTTAAATGCACATTGCACAGTGCCAAGCCTCAAGCTTCCAGCCTAACACCTTGAGCTGCGCAATTGCGTAATGCACTAGATTTTCCTCCCTCCAGAATTGCACATTGGGAAACTTCAAGCCTCAATCCTGAGCCCTTGAACCCCTCGTCTATGCAATCTCCTATCTCCTATCTTGTTCTCCTTCCATAATTTCACATTGGGCAACTTCAAGCCTCAAGCCTCAACCTTGAGCTCTTGAGCTCCTCATCTACACAATCACTTAGCTAGGCCTCTCAAAACTATGCATTGGGAAACCTCAAGCCTCAAGCCTCAAGCTTGACCTCCTAAATCCCTCAACTGCGGAGTTTCTTGAGTTTGTCCTTCGAGAACTTTGCATTGGGCAACCTCAAGCCTCAAGCCCCGATATTGAGCTCTTAAGCCCCTCTACTGCACAATCCTTTGACACTGGCCATCTTGAACTGCACATTGCATAGTCTCAAGCCTCAATCCCAGACCTCGACCTCTGGAACTGTGCAATCCCTAAGTTAGTCACTAGTTCCAACCCTAAAAAATGATTTCATGAAACATGTTAGATTAGGGGTTTTTCAGATTGATGTCATCTTGTTGTGAATGGTTTTCAATTGTAGGTACTATATACCATCAATTTGGAGATTATCCTTGGAGACAATGCCACCTATCCCGTGAAAGGGACAGGGACTGTGACTCTTCATCTAAATCAAGGTCAAGTCCTCCATTTGCAAGATGTGTTGTACGTATTGAACTTGAAGAAGAATCTAGTGTCCATCTTGCCAATGGAAGACAAAGGATTAAAGGTGGCATTCATTGATGGAAAGGTACGCATTTGGAAGAGGAACTTCAAAGAAGCGTTCACTCTTGGTTTCAGGGTTGATCAGGTTGGAGGAAGTCCGTTGGGGGCCATGACATGTGACACAACACTTCAATCCTAGCTATGGCACTAGAGGTTTTCACACCTTATTTACAATGCCCATCCCGAAGCAAGGAAGGTGGTGACAGGAATGCCCGATTTCAAGATGATCGTGAAGGTGTATGTCAGGGTTGTGTCGAAGGAAATCATACAAGGGAACCATTCCCCTCGAGTGTCACGAAGACATCTGATATTTTGCAATCGATACATTCTGATCTATCTGGTATGCTGCCCATAATATCCTTGGGAGGAGGCTTATATTATATCACTTTTAAAGATGACTTCTCCCACAAGACTTGGATATATTTTTTTAAAAAGAAAGACGAAGCATTTAAGTGGTTTTGTACCTTCAAGGCCTTGGTTGAAAATCCGACAGGGAAGAAGATCGAAATTTTGAGGACCGATAATGGAACCGAGTATGAGTCGAATTAATTCAATGACTATTGTAGGGAAGCTGGCATTAATATGGAGACCACTACTGTGTATACTTTCGAACAAAATGGTGTTGCTGAAAGGAAGAATAAAACCATTTTGGAAGTTTCCCATGCCATGCTTTATGACCAAGGTCTTCCGAAGTTCCTATGGGGAGAAGCTGCCAACACCGTTGTGTATGTTCAAAATAGATGCCTACATTCTGCATTGGACTCCAAAACTCCTGAAGAAGTCTTCTCTGGTAAGAAGCCCGATGGAAGTTCTGTTTATTTTCATGTGCCGAAAGAAAAGAGAAGCAAGTTGGATGATTATGGGAAGAAGGGAATGTTTGTGGGCTATAGTGAAACCTCAAAGGCATATAGAATCTATGTACCTGGTCAAAGAGAGGTGGAGATATGCCATGATGTCACCTTCGACGAAGATGCTACCCTCAGGTTCACCCTCTCTTTTATCTATGCTTCACATGCATCCTGCCCATGTAGTCCGAGACTCATGGGAAGTACCTCTCATTTGGCCAATGAGTTGGGAAATGAGGATAGAGACCAATAGCATTATTGATGGACGCATCGGGTATTGTCGTACTCTGTATGTCTAGGATGGGACGTGTCCAACAACTTGATATGAGATAAAGTCTGATGAGGTTCTCACCTCTAAACTGAATTCAGGTCAGTTTGTTTGGATGAGGTTTTTACCTCTAAACTGACTTCGGGTCAATGGAGAGTGGAAAAGTCTTTGTGACTCACTCTCGATGATATTTTCTTATTATTCTTCTATAGCAGAGCAGAGCCAGCAAAGCAGAGACATCAGGATGGCACATGATTACATGATGATGATGACAGTACATTATGGTACGGGATGACAAGATTGCACAGGTCGACAAATGGAGTTCTCCCTAGTTGAGAGGGAATGTTAAATTTGGAAACTAGGGCCAAAATCCATGTTGCACTGCTCAAATGATGGAGATGATATTTTTGTTGGATTCCTCTTTTGAAGAGGTGCAAGATTGATCTAAATATCATCTAGTTTGGATGAGCAGAACTAGTATTTTGAATTTATTTTCCACACGTGCAAATTGTCAAGGTCGGTTAGAATTGTAATGTAGGCTCACATGCCCCAAAATATGTGTCACACACCCACAGTCATGGATATAAAAAGGAGAGACATGATGCTCATTTCATCATTCACTCAACTCATCTCACACATCTCTCTCTCACCTGATTGGTTCGTATAGCTTTAGAGGCTTCTCTCTTCTCCACTCATGTGAAAATAGGAAGCTGAAGATTTCAGACTGGTTTAGGGAAAATATGGATAGAGTTGACCAGCGTTGACTTTGGGTCAACCCACATCGTGTGAATATGTTTTTAGCTCAGAAAATACAATCTTTGAAGGTCGCATTTTAAAGCACAGAAATCAAGGTCAAACATTGACCTTTGACCACGACATTAATTGCAGTGTTGAATAGTTTTACCGCAAAATTTTGACTTCCGCGTTGACTATTTTGTTAGCTGATTTTGGGGTGTGTATGAAGGAAGGCTGAATTTGTAAGTGTTTGACTGAACCTGATTGGAGGTTGAGGGGCTGGTTTGACCAACAAAGTCTTTGCTGGCTAGGGCATCCCGTTGACTGCTATAAAATACATTTTTCTCTCTCTCTCTTAAATAAGAAGAATTACAAATTCTTATCTCTTGTATTGGCTTGTCTTCTGTCAATTTATTTTATGTTCTATCAGCATTTACTTTCGATGATTAGATGATTGCTAATATGAAATTGAATCGGGTTAATAAGAAGAAAGACTGAAGTAAACTGCTCTAAGAATAGAACATACCATGATTAACTAAATTAACATACCTTTAATATAGATGGCTATAATCTTTTAAGGAATCCTGCAAAAGCTAATGTGGGGAAATACATGAACCTACCTGCCTTTTTGGAATTTGCACAAAGTCAAGGAAATGTTTGGTGTCATCATCAACATAGAGGTACAATTGTTCAATCTCATTAGTAATCTGAGGCATTACATCTAAAATAGTTGATGAAATAAATGGAAACGGTGTACTCTATACTTCGTATGGGTTTGTGCCAGTAAGGAACTTTCTTGGCCCTGGTTTACAACAAGCTCTAGGCCCTTCAATTTAATTTCTCCCACCTGTCAGTTGAGGTGGATGCTTTGCAGGGCTATATTCAATATCTCCTTCTCAAGGGTCGATCTACAAAAGTTCGAAGTGATGCGAGTAACCTCCCTATAGGTAATATGAGCATAGATCTGAACAAACCTACAGAGAATGCAACATAATCTCAAATTTGATGGGTGTTTTTTTAAGTGTATTTTGCTATTGTATCAATTTGGACGAGCGTATGTGAGTAAGCCTTTAAATGTATTTGTTCTAGATTTTTATATAATCTAGGTATGGAATTTTAGTTCTTATTTAAAGAACCGACTATCCACCCACTATCCAAGGGAAAATAACTATGTAATTTCTCGAGTAACATGTTGTGACTAGACGTAGAGTTAATTTGAATCTAATCCACATAAAAGTAAAATGAAACCAACCTCATATTGATTGTCAATATCCTTTAAGAAATAGAGTTTTGAGGTATGCCTCATGTTTGGATTGTACACTGTTAGGGTAACATAGTAACCACCTTTGGCAAGATAAGGGGGTATGTTACAATAAGACATGCCATTACAACTCTCTTCCGTACTAGGCTAGAGAGCGTCTCTCAACACAATGATAGATTCAAAGACTAGGAAGCTATCCAATTTGGATGCCAATTGCTAAGCCCCTCCTCTTATGTTCTTGCGGGTAAAGGTATGATTGGTAGTGGCAAGATTTATTAGGTGCAATTCTGTCACTATGTATTTGAAAAGAGTTGAGAATGCTTCAAGCCTTCTGATGCTACCACACTTCTCATCCAATGATGTTATAAAATTGAAGTCACCACCAAGGATCCAAGGGGCAAGAACAAGGAGCTTATGCATCCGAGTAATGGAATCAAGGAAAATAGTCTTGTATCTTGGAGAGGTTGGGCCGTATATGTTATAAAGAAAACATGTCTATGCTTAACCAATTATCCTAGATTGGATTGAGAGAATGTGAAATGCAGAAAAGATATTTAAGATTTGAATCTCTTGAGTGTTCTAGATGATGGCAAGGCCCCTTAAATTTCCCTGAGCATTTATCATGATCATATAAAAATCTCTACCCCATTTACTTATTGTATTTGAAATGACCTCACTAGAGGATTTAGTCTCTTGGATCATCATGACCACAAAGTTTTTAGATTTCTAGTTTTCTTTTAGGAGTTGTTGATTGGCTCTATAGTTGAGGACTGTGATATTCCATGAGAGGATTTTGATTTTCGGGTGATGCTCGAAGTAGGGAAACAATTTGTTATCGTCCTTATGCATCTTGAATTTACCAACATACCCCTTAATTCATCGAGGAGTTGAAGGTTTGCTTCTGACCTCTTCTTTTTCCCTCTTTGTGCAATTTTGATGAATCCTTCAAAGGTTGGGATTATACTCCTAGTGGCCCAATATTAAATTGTTAAGAGTCATATTTTAGACCAACTTGACACGTTTTGAAGTATGCCTAGTTGAACTATTTTACTTGGTGCTTAGGAAAAGAAAATATGTCTCTCTTTTAAAGCTAGATTAAGGGAGTTGACCTTCATCTCGTCAATTGGGTTGAAGGTAAAATCATGGTTTACGAGCGAGGGATCTTGGGGCATGGATTGTAATGATGAGGGGAGCTAGGGTTCTTTAGGCGTGGATTGGACCAATGAGGGGAGTTGGGGTCCAATGAAGGAAGTGGGCTGCAAAAGAGAGGAGCTGGAAGGGCTAGTCTTCGCAAACAAAATACATTAACGGATTCAAAGTCTCTGTTTGACATGCATCACCTTCCCTACATCGACCTCCGTTACGTTGTTGTCATAATCTGGGGCAAGGGATATAACACGGGGCCCAAATTATATTTTTCAGGGTTTCAGAAGAATTTTGGCACTCAGGGTTTGATAAGGAATTTCAGCTGTCAGGTTTGATAAAGAAAATCTGCTATTAGGGTTCCACAAAATTAGAGAAACTTTGCAGAATTTAAAGTTGCAGTGCAATAGTAGGGACTATCTTTTCATGTTTTTATGAGTTTTTTGTTGGAAGAAGTTTACGAGGATGTTGAACAATGAAGGAGTGAGCAAGATCTTAAACAGGATAAGCCTGGACCGACTGGCTTGGAGGAGGGGTGCCGAGGATCCAGTGGAGGAGGAACAAGCTCCCACATACCTGAATATCACCACCAATTGCCCTTTCTTGGTCATATCAACTGATAAGCTCTATGCACAGTATAACGGTGATGCGTGGCATGGCTATGATGTCGGAGAAATACAGGGCAATTGCCCTACTCTGGTCCGGAAGCTTCTTTATTATTTTGAGATTTATGTCAAGGACAAGGGAAAGAAAGACAACGTTTCTATTGGCTTCACCGATCAGCATTTCAAGATGACGAGAAAACCTGGGTGAGATGCTCTGGCTTGTATTTCTGATTCGAATTTCTTCTGTCATTATGGATTATTGTAGATAAAATGCTTATTGTATTTTCATCTCGCTTGAGTTTGCATAGTATGGCATTAGTGTTACGAAGTTTTACTGTTAGGAAGTTCAACATATTTGAATTTTATAGAAATTTCCTACGAGTTACTAAATATGGTAGAACAATGAATCCTTTCAGTCAAGAAGCTGTCAATAAATATAAATAGTACAGAAACTCTATGTCATGGATGTTTTCTTGCCAATTGCAGCCGTTGAAGAATTGCTGGAGCCCGACGCAGTAAGTTTAAATTCAACTATGAATATCACCGTCCAAAGCTAAATCGATTATATACATATATATAAGAAGTTGAGTGACGACATAAGCTCTGTGTATGAGGAGATCATTATGATGTCTGGTATGTAAGAAACAAACCCTACAGAAGCGTGAGGATGATATTGGTATGGCTTCTGTTGGGATAAAATTGGGTAATAACTACACTAGACATTAGTAGTGCTCTTCAATCACTGTTTCTGTTTTAGCATCACGATCACGAGAGGGATTTAACTATGTAATAGGGAGGGATAAATGTTTTTGTATCTTTGTTTTCATGTTTCGCTGGGGACAAATAACTTTGTTTTCAAATGTATGCATAGTTTTTGATATGGGCCTACTGTTTTACAGTTTATGTAGAAAAGATGGAGGTTTGATCTCTCAAATAGTAACAGATGAATGTAATCGTTTTTTTGGGGTTGAATATAGACTATGATCTGGTACATAATATAAACCAGTCGTATTTTTCATGCTAAAAAAGTATAAACATTTTTCCCAATCTCATTTGTTTCAACATCCTTAAACAGTGCATTAACCTTATCCACTTGGCAGGCTTGAGCGTGAGCCATAAGAAGAATGTTGTAGGTTACAATGTTGGGTTGACATCTAACTTTCTCCTTCATTTTGTCGAAGTATCCGCAGGATTTTGTGAGAGCCTTTTTGTTAAATTTAGGATTAACATGTATAGTACAATAAAATGCAGGATTGACTAGCCATGAATGATGTTTTGAGTTACTATCCAAATGACAATTAGGCAGCCCAATCAAGTATACAGAGCAGTCCTCAAATATCAGCAGACAAACCCTAACCAGAGATCAGGAGAAGCTAAAGTGGTGGCAGAATAATGTGCACAAGGAACTTGGTCCTTGATCATATGATGCAGCCTTCTATGCTGAATGGAATGAGCTTAGGACAGTCAAAATTCTTATGAACAATGTCTGCAACCTAGGGTTTGAGACTACAGTCCAGCAACAACGATACAAGGGTTGCACCCACTGAATTTACGACGACCTACCGTCCATAACTGGAGCTGAGATGATGGATGCTAACAATCCCAATCAACCTTTTCATCAGTTTCTGCAACATGCTGTAGTAGAAACCCTTACTGCGGCCCAAACTGAAGTAAGAAACACAGAAATGCTTCTCTAAATTGCGGCTTGATGTAGAAAGGCATCCGAAGTCTTAAGGTGCCTCCAAACAGTCCTCCTTAAACATGTCCCAATCTCATTTGTTTCAACATCCTTAAACAGTGCATTAACCTTATCCACCTGGCAGGCTTCATCATAAGCCCTAAGAAGAATGTTGTAGGTTACAATGATGGGAAATTTACCAGAACCTTTACTGGCCTGCTCAGGAACAACAGAAAGCCTATTTCTTTGTCATAATGGTGATAGTTTAGGAGAGTCCAGAGAGATCATAAGCTGATGAAGCCATGTCGTAAGTAATAAGAAATTCCTTTATGTTAAATTCCTCCAGAGACTCTATGAGATGGTAAATTTTCCTTGCTAATAGACCAGTTACTTCTGTACTTCATCAAAAGTCCTTGGTGCAAGATGCCAAAAACATAGTGCTGGAATATATTTGCCTTTAAATACATTAGACTGACTTAGAACTTACACATCATGTTCACAACTTCGATCGTGAACAAGAACCAATGTTAATGCTTCTGTCATTGAAGACCTTCCATGCTTGATGTGCTGATGGAAAGTACAGATCGCTCAACTGAAATGTCAACCGTACTATTGTTGTGCTAATGAAGTAACAATACAAGATACGAGAATATAGCTTCCTACTTAGAGTCAGAGCTTCTCTAATGATGTTGCCATGCCACATCAACACTGATATCTATGATGTTCTGCTATTACTGTGCTTAAGATATCACACAACCCTATCAATACATATACAACCCCATTACTGCAATGTTTGCCAATACTATTTTTCACTTTCTGCCAATCACTGCAATATATATATATATATATATATATATATATTCAGGTTACATAAACATGGTTGCTTATCAAATTCTAGGTTACAGCATACATCATATAGATGCCACTCCTGCACATTCAGAGGATGATAGCTGAATCACACTGTTCTAGCATAGATGGCACTGTTGAAATTACATAAGATCACATCTGAGTCATATTGTTCTAGAGTAGATGCCACTGCTGCACTTACAGTATTGGGAATCATAAATCGTTTTGCTAAGGATCCCACATCAAGAAATAAGACCATAGTACCTAGAAATCACATATATAAGTCATAGTGTCAAATGACTATGCCGAGAAGCAGGATGATAACTATAGATTCCAACAAGATGTGCAAGAGCATGTCTCTGAGGGATAGACAAACCATCATCGAGCCATCATGAGAGGATACAACTGTGCCAAGGTTGAATTTGTCATCATTTAATGCTCAGTACTGCCATCTGTCCTTGGCAAGAAGCTTATTCCCAGAGCCATCCCTTAAGCAGCTGCAACAAAGATATGATATACTATGATTGTGTCATATCAAAGATTGAATAACTTGACAAGAATAAAGTGTCATAAAGCTGAAAATCGAATCAATCTTGGTGTGCCGAGATCATTTCATATAGACTTGAATGTCAAGGGTATACAGCTGAGATGAGGCTGAGATCAATGAATGCAACAATACTGGAATCACATTATTGAGACTATACAGATACCAAATTCCACTACGATGAGGTTATTCAAAAGAGTGATAACATTGTCATTATGGTTAGATCATTCTAGAATCCTCCATCATGTAGAAGTCCACATAGGAGCAGTTCTAAAACACCTGCTTCAGCAATGTTTCAACAAGTCTCAATGCTGCTACAGGATATTTCAAGTCATTAATAACGATGAATTTAAACTAAAGCTCCAAGGGTGCTTAATGTTTGACGTAATGCAGACTTCTATAAGGGAAGCAAAGTAAAGATCAATATGAGCTTCCAAGGTCAGTAAACTGATGCTACTAATGAGCTTCCAAGGTTTCTTTAGGAGATAAGGTCCGCTGTAATTGCATAGGGACAATGAATCGAGGACTGACAGTTTGTAATAGGTCTGCAATGCTGCTTCCATTATCCACCGAATGAGACTTGATTTTAAGCAAAGATGAATGATACAGAAACCATGGAGGATAGTGACAATAAGTTTATTCTCCAGAGAGGTCAAAAATCTGAAGACCAGGTCCGAATGTAGTATTCTCCCACAGATCTGTCAAAAAAGAGTTAACCAAGGTCCCTTGCGGTGCCCCCTCTTCAATGCTAGTGAGGAATCAACCCTTCATAATTTCCTCTCTTCCTCTTATGCCGCTCAACTAATACCCAAAACTCTGTCTTCATTGCCAAAAGACTCATCTAAGGGTGATACAATGATCCTTGTTCCTTCATTACTATCTTTAAGACGTTACATCTTTGGGAGAGTGAATGAGGAATACCAAAAATAATGCAAACCGAAGATTTGATAGAAAATCCATTCGATTCCTGTTGTTGACAAGTTTCCCAAAATAAATCATCCCGGATTTCCATTGTTTGATAAGGTGCATAAATATGGATATTGTTGTGAGTTTGCTAAGGAAGATAGGAAAGAACTATAGAGGCAGTTCCTTTCTCATCAACAAATAAACAAGAACGACAGTGAATTTAATGTGTCAAAAGCATAATTATAACACCTGGAGGAAATTAATTCGAGGTGGCCTTTATGGTGTTTCCATTGTGGTAGTAAATCTATCAACTAATCACATCTCTGGGTTGATCAAAACATGCTGAAGGTATTAAAGGAGGCTGGTGAAAGTGTTTCAAATTTGCAGATAGATCTTGGCAGGCTTTAGTTATAGGCCTTTCCCCATATTTAGTATGTTGGAGATCACATGCATATTAGGAAGAATCGAATGAAGAGTTATTGGCAGTGACATGATGGATTTATTTTGGATATCACATGGATTTAGAAGTCAAAGAAAACTTTATCGGAAGCTGGGCTAGAGATGCTGACCAATGTGCCTATTATGCATGGCCACAAGCATTTGGTCTCGTCTTGCTAACTGCTAGTAGAAAGAGTTTGGAATGCGAGTTTGTATAAAGGCTGAAGTCATAGGTATATAGTGTGGTGAATAAGGTATGAAATCAATTCCTGCAACAACAACATTGGATGTATATCAGCACATACAGGCTTTAAAGATTCATTTTTTAAAATCATTTTGTCCCCAGCAATTAAAGTACTACCATCTATGGCAAGACACCACCATTTTGCAAGAAGGATGAGAATAGTCTTTGCAGGATTTGAGGATGAATATATGTCATTTATTATATATGGATTAAGCATAGATAACTTGATATTCCTTCCAGTGCCGCAATTTCTATCCACCACTAATATTTACATGGGATGTCACCTATCTCGTATACAGTTACAGTGAGTGCAAGCTATTGCAAGGGCCTTCTATCCCTAGACGCGGTGTTTAATTATAACAGACAGGATGGATGACATGTGCACTATGCAATGGATGACACTTTTTCAACATCTTTGTTTATTAATAAACATATACAGGGTAATTTGGGGAAAGAGTTTGAGGGTTTGATTCTTTTTAGATAGATAGAAAATGAAGAGACCACTCAGGCAGAATTCAAAGGTTGACAAATTTGGTGGTCTACTGAGACATGAAGAAGGGCATCATGTGGCAGGAAACCATCAGAAAGGACATCATGCCAGATGTTGTGTATATGTATCAATTGTGGAGCAGAATAATAAAGGGAACAATAATTAAAATCCACAAGTTCGTGATGATGAGAAGATTTAAAGTAATTTGTTAGAGACAAATGATAGGAAGAACAGTCAATCTGTTTCAAAGCATGCAGCATGTATTGATGAGGTGACAAAGTCTTATAAAAGTCTTGACAGAGGTAAGAGAACTCAAGGAAAAAAATGAAGGTTAGGTTGATGAGTTGTGCAAAAATTTACTATATTGGTCATTCTCTAGAGAGGGCATTAAGGCATTCCAAAAAAAAATATCCCTCGCTCTCTTGTTTTACTTGTGAGTAATGAGAAGCACCACTAGCACTAGAAGATGGAAACCTGGAAGAGAATATCCAATCAAATGTTACCCTTTGATATTCATGGGTAATCTATCAATTAATCAAACCTCCTATATACTTTATAATGCCTTCTTATGCATGTACAAATGAGAGTTGCCTCACAAGTTGCTGCATGCTATTCAACGATTTGCATCCTTTAGAAGAATTGCAAACTAAAAATGTTTTCCGGGTGTTGAGTAATGATGGACAAGTTTCCTATCACACATCATCCCAAATTTCCATTGTTTGATAAGGTGCATAAATATGGGTATTGCTGTGAGTATGCTAAGGAAGATAGGAAAGAACTATAGAACTATTATGCATGGGCACAAGCATTTGGTCTCGTCCTGCAAACTGCTAGTAGAAAGAGTTTGGAATGCGAGTTTGTAAAAAGGCTGAAGTCATAGGTATATAGCATGGTGAATAAGGTATGAAATCAATTCTTCCAACAACAACATTGGATGTATATCAGCACATACAGGCTTTAAAGATTCATTTTTATAAATCATTTTGCCCCCAGCAATTAAAGAACTGCCATCTAAAGCAATACAACACCATTTTGCAAGAAGAATGAGGATAGTTCTTGCAGGATTTGAGGATGAATACATGCAATTTATTGAACCTATGGATTAAGCATCGCTTGCCTCCCATACCACAAACAAATCCAGATAGTTTTAAAAAATGTAATTGCAATAGCATTTGAAACAATATTGTGTCTAAGTAAGAGGTGAATTTCTAGAGCTGGTTGGAGAAGACATTTATGGTGTCACAGAGTTTACAAAAGTTCTTTTGGGGATGGATAAACATATCACGTTGTAAAGTACGTCCAAGGTTGTAACCTCTTGCTGAGATATTTCAATTGCAATGGATTAAAACCTGTGGATTTGAATTTTATAGATGGATGGATAGCAGAGTTAATTTTTGGAATAGGCGCTGCTTCTAATGGATTTATGTAAGAGTGGATTAAAATTTTCATGGTTATTTATGTGTTCAGAAGATAAAAGGTTTGGGAAAATTTTATTGGATGAATTGGTGATTTGAAGCATGTAATTTATTATTATTATTATCTAATTTTAAGGTCATGACTAAACCAGACACCAAATTGGTGTATGAGACTTCCTTGTTTGTGGGACAAGGGACCCACCTCCGCCATAATAAAACAAACAGACAAGCTAGCATTGACCCACACTCTAGTTTCCTCCATTCTCAAGCACTGATGAATCAAATTTATTGTATAATTTCACCAAATTGGCACTTGTCCAAAGCCTCCCAAATCTCATCATCCGAGCAGTCTTCCTAAGGATCCAAATTATTTCTTATATTGCCCCAAACATTGTTGGTTCTTGTGGAATAATGCTTAATTTTGGATCTTAGCTCATGGAGGCCTATTGTTGAGATGTTGACTCCATCAATCCCTTTGTTGGTTCCAGAATGCCAAAAATGGATTGAATGACAGTAGATTTGACACTTTCTGTCTGCCCCACAACTGCCTCGTTTGTACCTCCAGGGAAAGTGCATGTAAGGCCTTTCAAGAGAAATAGAAGATGTCGCCCATAATGCACCTGCAAATCAGATAGATCTATTGTTCCTGTAGATCGGCAGTTGGATTTGGTCTACAGTTCTCCATGATCACTGGTGGCTTGGTGGGAATACGTGAATATTGCATTATTCTCTCCATTGAGATAATCTCGGTCTCCACAAAACAAAGACATCATGTTACCTAGGTTTGTATCATGTTCAGATTTAGACCATATGTTACTGTCAACCTTGCAATGCTTGGTCTAATTACATCTCCAGGCAAGCAAATGAGGAACACCAAAGAGAATGTAATATCACCAGTTTTGATTGTTCATTTAACAGGATTAATGAAGTTTACTTGGGGAGTGCCAAGCATAGCACTATTTTGTAATCTGGGCATTTGAGACATTTTTGGTACATGGGACTTAGTAGAAATAGAAAATATCAACCTTTGTGGAATGTGGGGGCCATCCCTCAAGGAATAATTGATTTTGTGGAAAGGAGATCAAAATATTTTGATGAGGGACCCCCAAGGAAAGGCAAAGCAAAAATTATAAATAGAGGATTGAAGGCAACATTGAGTACCTTTTGATAATTTGTCATTTTACACATTGTTGCTCAAGCTGTTCAACTGAGTCACAGGTGTTGTTTAGCACTAGAGGTTTCCAAAGGGGAATCTCACCATCTTCTTCGACGAACCACAAGTGCCACTCTAGGGAGGCAAGTTCTACTAATATTTGGTAGTTTGGAGGATACCGCACATTTCAGGTTTAGCTGGGATGCAGGAAAGGACCCACACAGTTCTTGTTGGAGAGTGGTGTCGGAGATAGGGGCTACACTATCGTTGAAGCATTCCTTGACCAAATTCCAAGAAAAAAGAGAAGGATTTACAAGAGCAGTAGGTATTTCAACGACAGTACGAATTTTTGGAGCAAGGGCCTACATCATCTTGCCCAGGAACTACGCAGTCTTTCGTGGGGGCCAAGTCACCCTCTTCTTCGGTGGACCACGAGTGCCACCCCAGGGGGGGATTTTCTACCATTTTGGTGCCAACTCAGCCAGGAGCTAGAGGAGCTAGGGGAAATTGGACCAAAATGTCGGAGGTCAACATTTGGCCAATTCCTTCGTGGGTTTTTGTGGGTTATTGGAGCAAAACCTGAGGTTAATTTCCCAAAATTTTCGGGGCACCGAATGAGGCCCTAAAAACCATTGTTTGCAGTCAACAGTGTAGTTTGTCACTGGGTCAATGTAGCGATTGTTGGGGACAACCACATTGCATGTTAGAGTAGCCAATTTCATCACATGGGCATTGTTAGGTTTCCTTGGGCAAGACCAAGTGCATGCTTTCTGATCTTACCTTTGTACCCAACATTTATATTAATAAAATGGCTCAACTCAGCACAATTAATGGATATTTCTTGGTGTTTAATGTGTTATAAATTATGCGTGTTTGTTTTTTTACTATGCTTGGTTTTCTTATCATTGTAAATTTCCATTAGGAATATTACAATGGTATCAAAGCATAATATTGGCTAGCAGTGGGGAAGCTAGCAAGATCATGAAGGTGTTAGACTCACATGCACAGTGATTGGTGAGCTTATAGACACTCCAATGATGCAAAAAGGGGAAAGTACACAAGGGCTCTTGGAGGAGTTGATGAGGCAAAGCCAACAACTGGCTTGTGAAAGAGATTGAGGAGTTGGGGTTGTTTGGAATTAGATTGTGGGAAATCGTGGGTGATTTTCTAGCATTTTGTTGGAGGAGCACGCCCAACATCTACTACTAGTTTTACAGTTTCTGCTTGTGGAGGAGGGCTAAGAATTGTGAGGTCAAATTTGGAGCGGCAAAACTAGAGCAAGCCCTTTCTGGGTTTTTCTGGGTTTTTGACAAGGATTTCAGAAATAATTTGGCATAATTTTTTGGGTATATTTGTGGGGTCAAGCAAGGGTCTCAACTCAGCCAACAACTAAAGGAGCTAGGGGGAAATTGGGCCGAAATTTCAAGGCAAAGCCAATAATTGGCTTGTGAAAGGAATTGAGGAGTTGGGGTTGTTTGAAATTAGATTGGTGGAAATCATGGGTGATTTTCCAGCATTTTGGTGGAGGAGCAAGCCAAGCATCTGGTTGTGGAGGAGGGCCAAGCATTTTGAGGTCAATTTTGGAGTGTCAAAACTAGAGCAAGCCCTTTCTATTTTTTTTAATTAATTGGGTTTTTGACAAGGAGCTCATAAATAATTTGGCAGAATTTTTTGGGTAGATTCGCTTGGTCAAATAGGGGTCCCAAATCAGCCAAAAACTAGAGGAGCTAGGGGGAAATTGGGCTGAAATTCCGAGGTCAACATTTGGCTGATTCCTTCGTGGGTTTTTGTGGGTTATTGGAGGAGAGCCTGAGGTTAATTTCCCGAAATTTTATGAGCACCAAAGGAGACCCTAACAACCATTGTTTGCAGCCATCAATGCAATTTTTCACTCGGTTAGCGGAGAGATTGTGGGGGACAACCACATTTCATGTTAGAGTAGTCGATTTCATCACCTGGGCATTATTAGCTTGCCTTGGGCAAGCCTAGGTGCATGTTTTTTCATCTTACCTTTGTACCCAACATTTATATTAATAGAATGGCTCAACTCACACAGTTTATGGAGATTATTGGGTGTTTAATGTGTTGTAAATTTTGTGTGTTTGTTTTTTTTACTATGCATGCTTTGCTTATCATTGTAAATTTCCATTAGGAATATTATAGAGAATGCAAATGCAAGATTTGATAGTAAATCAATCAGAATACAAATCCATGCATTGGCCCCAACATTGTGGAGACTAGGTTTGGTATACATATCAATCAACTAGAGATTTCTCTCCATGACCACAAGACTCCTGGTCAAAACTTCTAATGGTGGCTGCTCCAGAGATTGATTCTCCAAAATTTTGTATGATTGGAGCTCTATAAACTAATGAAAACTGAGCCACTTCCCTAGTTGATGATATGTAATATTAATGATACCATATACAAGTTGAACCCACTGGTATAAACACAACGAATACCTGCCAAGAAATCTGAGACAGGACTACAATGATCCCCAAAAGTTGTATGAATGCAAAAACGAAAGCTCCTAGTTGTGTAGGAATCAATGTGTCCATTGCACTCTGATTAGTTGATGCCTGATTCAATATTCACCCAAATGGAGTTGCATCAATTGTGTAGATTGCTGAAAAGTTGATTGCCAGTTGTGTTCAAGTCCAACCAATGAAAGAAGCATAAAGCTCAGAAGAACACATGAAGAGCTTCTTAATTTCAAAGCAACATAAACGAGAATGAGAAGGAAGTTTCTAACAGGGGAACTCATATTTTCTTTTGTAGGGGTTGCCCATGCCACCCAATAGTTACTAATTATTTGAAGTAGCTGAAATATTATTTGGGCCATTAGTATTATAGGTATCAAATTACCATTATATGCAACAATAATGTAAGACCAATATACCGACATGTTTACCCATCTTCCTCTACATCAACCCCTCCCCATAGCTGAAATGTATTCACCTCTCTGGAATTTGAGATGCACAGAGCCAAAATGGAGAAGCAATAGCTCTGCATACTCAAACAAGCCATATTAACAAGGGCTTATCTGCACTACACTGCTACCCAACAAAACCAGTGTTAAATATACAAGCACCTGCTCCAACTTTATATTATGTTGGTTCAAATTTTCTACTGAATGCAGAATATTTACATTGTCCTCTCAAGATCAGATTTAGACATCCATGAAAGCAGTCCAACATTATCTGGCCAGACCCCTGTGTTAAATGAGTTAGCGCTCTACCAAGCCATTAGAACCCAACCCCGAGTTACATACGAGTAAATTGGCATGGTTGGTTGCCTTTTCAAAACAATTGTTACTGCATTTTCTATGCGGCTTCATGGAGAAAAATCCACAAAGCTTGTAAAATTTTCTAATTTCAGATTGTTGTTGACAATCTGGTTGTTTGTGCTAAAATGAAATGTAGCACACGTTAGATTTCATTCCGCTTGTAATGTTATTATTGCCATTGTGTTTGTGTTTGTCCTAGAAGAAAATTTAACAGGTCCTAGTTTTCTTTTGGCATGCACCTTTGTTTCTGGTAATATGCTTGTTTTTCTACTAAAAGTAAATCTAGCACATGTTAGATTTCTTTCACTTTTCAATGTTTCTATTGAGAATGCCTTGTGTCTATGATAGAAGAAAATCTAGCACAAAATAGATTTCTTTTTGCCCTGCAATATTGCTTTTGGAAATATACTTGTGTTTTTGCTGAAAGTAAATCTAGCACGAGCTAGATTTCTTTAACCCTGCCATGTTGTTATGTGCTTATGTTTTTGCTATAGGAAAACTTAACATGGGTTAGATTTCCTTCACCTTGAAATGGTGTTATCGACAATGTGCGCTTATTTATGCTAGAAGGAAATATATCACTCATTATACTTTTTTCATCTTACAATGTTGTTATTAGCAATGCACTTTCATTTATGACAGAGTGAAATCTGGCACGTGTTAAATTTCTTTTGATTGATAGTGTTGTTGTTAGAAATAAGCTTGAGTTTTTGCTAAAAGTAAATATAGCACATGCTAGATATTTTTTGCCTTACAATGTTTGTTATGTGCTTGTGTTTGTGTTACAAGGAAATTTAGCACGCGCCGGAATTCAACTTGCAAAATGTTTATTGACAATGTGTTTGGGTTTGAGCTAGAAGGAAATTTAGCACGTGCTAGATTTGTTTCAGAATGCCATGTTGTGGTTGGCAATGTGGTTTTTTGTGCTAGAAGGAAATATGCTAGATTCTTTGACCTTTCAATGTTGTTATTGGAAATATGCATATGACTATGTTAGAAGGAAATTTAGCACATGTTAGATTTCTTTTCTTGCAATGTTTCTACTGGAAATGTGCTTTAGCTTGTTCTAGAAGTAAATTTTGCATGTGTTAGATTTATTTAACCCTATAATGTTGTTATGTTCTTATGTGTGTGCTAGAAGGAAATCTAGCATGCCCTAGATTTGTTTCTTCTTATAATGTGCTTGTGTTGTGCTGTAAGGAAATCTAGCACATGTTAGATTTCCTTTGCCCTATAATGTTGTTGTTGTCAACATGCTTGTGTTTTTGCTAGAAGTAAATCCAGCATGCACTAGAATTATTTCACCTTATAATGGGCTTGTGTGCTTGTCTTTATGCTAGAAGGAAATCTTACAAACATTAGATTTCTTTCACCTTATAATTTTGTTATTTGCAATACACTTATGGTGGGGCTAGAAGGAAATATAACACACATTATGTTTCCCTCACCTTTGAATGTCATTGTGTTTGTGATAGAAATAAATATATAGCATGCACTAGATTTCTTCTGTCCTTCAATGTTGTTATGTGCTAGAAGGAAATATAGCACGTGTTAGATTTATTTCAATTTGAAACATGTTTGTGTTTGTGTTGGAAGAAAATTGATCACACGTTAGATTTATCATACTCTACAATATTGTTGTTGGAAACATATTTGTATTTGTGGTAGACATGTTAGATTTGTGGTCACATTGACTATGTTAGAAGGAAATTTAGCACAT
Organism: Pinus albicaulis; assembly: GCA_034641835.2. Lineage (NCBI taxonomy): Eukaryota > Viridiplantae > Streptophyta > Pinopsida > Pinales > Pinaceae > Pinus > Pinus albicaulis. The sequence continues at coordinate 1,130,034,382 of CM076579.1, forward strand.
GTTAGATTTCTTTTCTTGCAATGTTGTTATTGTCAATGTGCTTTAGCTTGTGCTAGAAGTAAATTTTGCATGTATTAGATTTATTTAACCCTACAATGTTGTTATGTTTGGGTTTGAGCTAGAAGGAAATTTAGCACGCGCTAGATTTGTTTCAGAATGCCATGTTGTGGTTGGCAATCTGGTTGTTTGTGCTAGAAGGAAATATGCTAGATTCTTTGACCTTGCAATGTTGTTATTGGAAATATGCATGTGACTATGTTAGAAGGAAATTTAGCACATGTTAGATTTCTTTTCTTGCAATGTTGTTATTGGCAATGTGCTTTAGCTTTTGCTAGAAGTAAATTTTTATGTGTTAGATTTATTTAACCCTACAATGTTGTTATGTTTGGGTTTGAGCTAGAAGGAAATTTAGCACGTGCTAGATTTGTTTCAGAATGCCATGTTTTGGTGGCAAATCTGGTTGTTTGTGCTAGAAGGAAATATGCTAGATTCTTTGACCTTGCAATGTTGTTATTGGAAATATGCATGTGACTATGTTAGAAGGAAATTTAGCACATGTTAGATTTCTTTTTTTGCAATGTTGTTATTGGCAATGTGCTTTAGCTTGTGCTAGAAGTAAAATTTGCATGTGTTAGATTGATCTAACCTTACAATGTTGTGATGTTTGGGTTTGAGATAGAAGGAAATTTAGCATGCGCTAGATTTGTTTCAGAATGCCATGTTGTGGTTGGCAATCTGGTTGTTTGTGCTAGAAGGAAATATGCTAGATTCTTTGACCTTGCAATGTTGTTATTGGAAATATGCATGTGACTATGTTAGAAGGAAATTTAGCACATGTTAGATTTCTTTTATTGCAATGTTGTTATTGGTAATGTGCTTTAGCTTGTGCTAGAAGTAAATTTTGCATGTGTTGGATTTATTTAACCCTACAATGTTGTTATGTTTGGGTTTGAGTTGGAAGGAAATTTAGCACACGCTAGATTTGTTTCAGAATGCCATGTTGTGGTTGGCAATCTGGTTGTTTGTGCTAGAAGGAAATATGCTAGATTCTTTGACCTTGCAATGTTGTTATTGGAAATATGCATGAGACTATGTTAGAAGGAAATTTAGTACATGTCAGATTTCTTTTCTTGCAATGTTGTTATTGGCAATGTGCTTTAGCTTGTGCTAGAAGTAAATTTTGCATGTGTTAGATTTATTTAACCCTACAATGTTGTTATGTTCTTATGTGTGTGCTAGAAGGAAATCTAGCACGTCCTAGATTTGTTTCATCTTATAATGTGCTTGTGTTGTGCTGTAAGGAAATATAGCACATGTTAGATTTCCTTTGCCCTATAATGTTGTTGTTGTCAACATGCTTGTTTTTTTGCTAGAAGTAAATCTAGCATGCACTAGAATTCTTTCACCTTATAATGGGCTTGTGTGCTTGTCTTTATGCTAGAAGGAAAACTTACACACATTAGATTTCTTTCACCTTATAATTTTGTTATTGGCAACACACTTATGGTGGGGCTAGAAGGAAATATAGCACACATTATGTTTTCCTCACCTTTGAATGTCATTGTGTTTGTGATAGAAATAAATCTATAGCATCCACTAGATTTCTTCTGTCCTTCAATGTTGTTATGTGCTAGAAGGAAATATAACATGTGTTAGATTTATTTCAATTTGAAACGCGTTTGTGTTTGTGTTGGAAGAAAATTGATCACATGTTACATTTATTATACTCTACAATGTTGTTGTTGGAAACATGTTTGTATTTGTGGTAGACATAAGTCTAGCACTTGCTAAATTTCATTCTCTCTACAGTGTTGCTATGTGCTTGTGTTTGCGCTAAAAGAAAATCTAGCACATGTTATATTTCTTTTACATTGCAATGTTGTTATTAGTAACATCTTTGTGTTTAGGCTAAAAGGAAATCTGACATGTGCTAGATTTTTTTTTGTCCTGCATTGTTGTTGTTAGAAATATTTATATGTTTGTGTTAGAAGTAAATATAACACAAGCTAAATTTTTCTCAACCTACAATGTTGTTATGTGATAATGTTTCCATTAGAAGGAAATCTAGTATGCATTAGATTTCTTTCACCTTGCAATGTTATTGTTTGCAATGTGCTTTTGTTTCTGATACGAAGAAATCTAACCTATGTTAGATTTGTTTTGCCCAACAATGTTGTTGTTGACAATATGTTTCTGAATTTGTACAAGAAGGAAATCTACTATGTGTTATATTTTCTTCACAATGGCATCTTATTTTTGACAATCTAGTTATTTATGCTAGAAGGAAATCTAATGCTTTGCATTGTTTTTATTTGAAAATGTGTTTATTTCTATGCTAGAAGGAAATTTTGCAGCCACTAGATTTATTTTTTCTAGCATTGTTGAAAATATGGTTGTGTTTTTTATAGAAGTAAATCTAACATATGCTACATTTCTTTCACCTTGCAATGTTGTTATGCACTTTTGTTTATGATAGAATGAAATATAGCGCGCGTTAGATTTCTTTCACGTTACAATGTTATTATTGGCAATGTGACTTTGTTTGTGCTAGAAGAAAATCTTGTGGGTGCTACATTTCTTTTTCTTTACAATGAAGTTATTGGTAATATCCCCGTGTTTATGCTAGAAGTAAATCCAACATGTATTAGATTTCTTTAACCGTACAATGTTGTTATTTTCTTATGTTTGTGCTGTAAGGATATGTTGCATGTGCCAGATTTCCTTTTACCCTGTTGCAATGTTTATGTTGGCAAGGTGCTTATGTTTGTGCTAGAAGTAAATCTAGCACACGCTAAATTTCTTTCACCTTGCAATGTTGACGTGAGCTTTTATTTATTCCATAAGGAAATGTGGCATGCTTAAAGTTCTTTCAGCTAGCAATGTTGTTATTCGCAATGTTCTCATGTCTTTATTAGAAAAAAATCTAGCATTTGGTAGAATTACTTCTAGAAAAAACACGAGCACATTGGCAACAACAATATTGCTAACAAAATTAAAAATAGATCTAGCATGCGCTTCATTTAATTTTGTTAGCAATATTGTTGTTGGCAATGTTCTCGTTTTTTTTCTAGAAGTAATTCTACCAAATGCTAGATTTATTTTACCGTACAATGTTCTTAAGTGTTTGTTTTTATGTTAAAATGAAATTTAACATGCGTTAGATTTCTTTCACCTTGCAACATTTTTATTGACAATGTGTTTGTGTTTGTGATAGAGGGTAATATAGAATGTTTTTTTTTACAATGCAATGTTGTTGGAAACATGCTTCTATTTGACCCATATTTCATTCTTAGACCGCATATTCCATACAGAGGGCCTTCTAGTCATTTGAGGGTTTAACATTTCTTATATTGTAACAACGATCTACATAGACATGGACTAAAACCTCATTGTCTTCAAAAAGCAAGGACAAATTTCGCAAGCATGGAGATGTCCTAGGAAAAATTATTGTTGCAATGTTTTTTTGGACAATGTGTTTGTGTTTGTGATAGAAGGACTTTCATCATGCACTAGATTTACTATACAATGCAATGTTGTTGGAATTCTCTTGTATGTGATAGAAAAAATTCTTCAATGTGTTTGCCTTTTTACAGTCTCTATAGCGATCTAAGAATATACATGACTAAAAGATAAATTTTGTGTAAACATGATGTTGTTGTAGTATCTACTATTGTTGTCTTTTGGTAATGTGCTTAATAATGCTTGTGCTAGAAGGAAAGCTAGCAGGTGCTAGCTTTCTTATAGAAATAATTAAAATAACATAATAAATTATTTAGGGGTGGCACCCTTTTTCTAATCAACACCATGATTAGCGATTATTGTGAGTTATAAACTTGTTATTGTTTTTGTTCATTTTGTTACAAGTACAATGATGCTAGTGGTAATATTTATAAATTCATATTTTTTCGATAATTTGAAATTATGATAATAGTTTCCTACTTTATTTTCAGAAACCATGGACCCTCAAGCTAGTGGGAATTCAAAGGAATCGTCCAAGGAAAAAGGAAGCTCACCAAATACAACATCAAAATCTTTAAATGGTATGACAATTTTAAAATTAGTTTGTACTTTGTTACAATGGTTGCCAATAAATGATTATTGATTAATGAAGTTCATGTTATCCTTATTTTTTAAGAAAAATTGCATATGCTTTTAGCTTCTTTGCTTTTGTGCATATGTATGCAATGAGATGTCATAGAAGATGAATTCACATTGTTTTTTAATTCATTTAATATTTTTTCACAATGCAATGTTGTTGTTGGAAACATGCTTCTATTTGTCCCATATTTCATTCTTAGACCACATATTCCATACAAAGGGCCTTCTAATCATTTGAGGGTTTAACATTTCTTATATTGGAACAACGATCTACGTAGGCATGGAATAAAAATTCATTTTCTTCAAAAAGTAAGGACAAATTTCGCAAGCATGGAGATGTCCTAGGAAAGATTATTATTGCAATGTGTTTTTGACAATGTGTTTGTGTTTGTGATGGAAGGAATTTCATCATGCACTAGATTTTCTTCACAATGCAATGTTGTTGGCAAAGGCTTGTATGTGATAGAAAAAATTCTTCAATGTGTTTGCCTTTTTATGGTCTCTATAGAAAACTAAGAATATACATGACTATAAAAGATAAATTTTGTGTAAACATGATGTTGTTGTAGTATATATTATTGTTGTTATTTATTCATAGTGTATTGTTGTCTCTTGGTAACATGCTTAATGCTTGTACCAGAAGGAAAGCTAGCAGGTGCTAGCTTTCTTATAGACACAATTAAAAGAACTATTGTTGTTATTTATTCACAGTGTATTTTGTCTGTTGGTAACGTGCTTAATGCTTGTACTAGAAGGAAAGCTAGCAGGTGCTAGATTTCTTATAGACACAATTAAAAAAACATAATAAATTATTTAGGGGTGGCGCCCTTTCTCTAATCAACACCATGATTAGCTATTATTGTGAGTTCTACACTTTTTATTGTTCTTGTTCATTTTGTTACACATACAATGATGCAAGTAGTGGTAGTATTTATAAATTCATTTTTTCTTCGATAATTTGAAACTATGATAATAGTTTCTTACTTTATTTTCAGAAACCATGGACCATGAAGCTAGTGGGAATTCAAAGGAATCATCAAAGGAAAAAGGAATTTCACCAAATACAACACCAAAATATTTACATGGTATGACAATTTTAAAATTAGTCTGTACTTTGTTACAATGGTTGCTAATAAATGATTGTTGATTAATGAATTTTGTGTAAACATGATGTTGTTGTAGTATCTACTATTGTTGTTATTTATTCACAGTGTATTATTGTCTCTTGGTAACGTGCTTAATGCTTGTACTAGAAGGAAAGCTAGCAGGTGCTAGCTTTCTTATAGGCACAATTAAAAGTACATAATAAATTATTTAGGGGTGGCGCCCTTTCTCTAATCAACAACATGATTAGCTATTATTGTGAGTTCTACACTTGTTATTGTTCTTGTTCATTTTGTTACACATACAATGATGCAAGTAGTGGTAGTATTTATAAATTCATATTTTCTTCGATAATTTGAAACTATGATAATAGTTTCTTACTTCGTTTTCAGAAACCATGGACCATGAAGCTAGTGGGAATTCAAAGGAATCATCAAAGGAAAAAGGAAGTTCACCAAATACAACACCAAAATATTTAAATGGTATGAAAATTTTAAAATTATTCTATACTTTGTTACAATGGTTGCTAATAAATGATTGTTGATTAATGAAGTTCATGATATCCTTGTTTTTTAAGAAAACTTGCATATTCTTTGAGCTTCTTTGCTTTTGTGCATATGTATGAAATGAGATGTTATATAATATGAATTTATATTGTTTTTTAATTCATTTAATTTTTTACCATTATAAATTCTTACAAATGTTTGCAGATTCTAAGAACTATGGTACAAAATGTGAGATTCTAAAAATCTATTTTATATTCATTTTCAAATAATTTGACAAAATTCTAGTAATGCAATTTACAACTTAATGAATTTTGATTTATTATTGAATAATCTCCTACCAAATACTGCTATGGAAAATTGAAATACACCATGTTAGTTGGATTTTCCACATTAAAGATCCACTTTTACACAAAAACACATGCAAATAACACTAGGAGTGGGTTTTAATGTGGAAACCCCATACTAACATGGGTATTTTGCTTTTCCTAACAATTTTAGCTTTGTGATTAAGGTTGTTTAATAATATTTTGTATTAAATGCCTTCAATAATTTTTTTTTTTTTTTTTTTGCCATAAGCTGTGGAATCTCGTGTCCCTAAAATTCCAAGTAAAGGAGTGAAGAAAATGCAAAAAACAAGTGATATACAAAAAATGTCTCCTTAAATTGGTATGGTTGTTCTATATTTTATGTATACTCTCTTATAATTTTGTTTTTCCTAACAATTTTAGCTAGGTGATTACTTTTGGTGTCATATAGTAAACTTGCATAACACATGTACTCCTTTATTATTGTGTATGTAAAGAAAATAGTGTATTATAAGGTTAGTTAATAATCTTTGGTATTTCATGCCTTCTATAATTTATTTTTTTTATTTTTTTCATAAGCTATGGAATCTCGTGTGCCTGACAATCCAAGTAAAGGAGTGAAGAGAAAACGAAAAACAAGTGATATACAAACAATGTCTCCTTCAATTGGTATGGTTGTTTTATATTTTATGTATACTCTCTTATAAATGGTTAGGTTAGGTGGTCTTGTAAATTTTAAAATAACATTACATGACAATATTTGGACTTTTAATTTCATTTTGATCTATGCAAATAATTTTTATTTTTATTTTTGTATGCAGAATCGGTTGGCACCAAAGCAAGTGAAATGTTACAGTCATCATCTAAGAAAAAGAAAAAATCAACTCAAATGAAAGTATCAATAAAACCTTCAACTTCTACCTTTGAAATGAGTAAAAAATACAACACATCTAATAAATATGAGTTTGTGCAAGATTGGTATGTCCAGATAGAAACTCCCATGAATATGTATCCTGATATGTACTTATTTGGATCCATCGATGAAAAAGAACCTGATATATTAGGAATAATTATTGATTGCTATGCTTACAATAAAAATGACATTGACTTTCAAGTGGAGGTGATTAAAAAAAATGAAGTAAAATTAATTTCTTGTCAAGTGGAGTATAAAAAATTTAGACCAGATTTGATTGAAGCTTCAAGTAAAAATTCACCAAATACGATAAAGAATTCAATGTTTAAGTTGGATAACTATGAGAGTTTTGCTACATTTGGATTGAATAGTTGCATAGATTTTTTAGAACACATCACTACAGTTCTAAGATACCGCTATGTAAGATGTAAAAAAACATCATCTGTACTTCTTTATTTACAACAAAAAGGAAAACTTCTTGACAAAATACCATGTGATAAACTCGATTGTCATTTACTTGCTTTGACAAGAGTATATTTATCTGAATTAGAAGAGAACATTATTGAAAGTGATTTCAAACCTACTACAAATTTCAAAAATTTAGGAAAGTTGAATTTGAGACAACAAAACTTGCATATCAATGTGTTGAAATTCATGAAGCTTTCAAGCATTGCTATCTATTTTCAAACACCTTTAGTAGAAAGGTGGATGTTGTAAGATGTAGAGAAGCCCCCAAAGTGTTTAAATTGAGATCACGAGATGATTTAAAAGTTCAAGTATTAGTGAAATCATTCCTAGAGAAATTTCAAACCTCATTGCCTGATGCTCTTCTGATTCCATTTGGCATCAATGAGTCTGATCCATTGGTGAACTCTATCAAAATTATAAATGAGACATATTTAGATGTTAAGAATATCAATTTTTGGATAGTTGATGGCCAACACACCATTCAGGAAGCGAAAGAAATTTTATCAAATCCTAAATATAATGTATCTATGGAGGCGAAACAAAAATATAAAAAATGCAATGCTTGATTCTTGCGTCCATCAGTTGAACCCATTGAGGTGATTCACATTTGTTGTCAACTAAATTCTGCCAATAAGGTATTCTACAAAACTCCATTTATTAATTGTGTCTGACCAGCAAGAAATTTCTTAATTGCCAATGAAAAATTAAAGAAAATGAGGATTGTATGTTCCAAGACAATTGAAGACAAGGTACTTTATTTTATTATTTTTGCATTTAACATTTAAAGTCAATAATATGTGTCATATTTTCTCATATTTGTAATGAATTCTCATTAGTTTAATCCTTTTTTAATTTCATCTCTACATTGAATTTTTATTAGTTTATATGTATGATTTTATCAGGTCGATGATGAAATGTTGTGCTCCTTCTTCGATTGTCCAATTACAATTTTTTCTGATAAAAAAATTCTCTTATATCTTAATCAAGATATTTGGGATAAGTGGGACATTGTCTTTAATTGTTACCAACTAGGCACATTAAAGTGTTCTCCAAGCCGACCTGATTTTGAGAACTACAAGAAGAACAATCTACACAGTTTGACAGTGGCTACTTTTCATCCCCTTCAGGGATTAACCATAGAAGAAATTGGTTTAGTAGCAGAAAATTTACTAAATGGAACCATTTGGTTTTTTATTCCACCTAATCATCCAACAGATGCCATAAAATTAAAATATTGTTGTTCTAAATTGAAAACCAACAGAACAATATTGGATGCAATGGTTGCATATTGTCAAAGTCATGATGAGAAATTGAATGATAAGACTCTTACCACATTCAATATTATTGAGCATTATGAAATTAACGAGCTCATATTTTCCAATTTCTGCAAAACTGTGGAGGGGTCTACTTATGTAAAAGGAACACGAAATACTAAGATAGATTCCCTTTCTAAACAAGCATGTGGAGTCCTTGACAAAATGATAAAAGAATCAACAAACATTCAATAGACTGACAACAATTTTGAATTTGGTTGTCATTTTGGAGGGCCTGATCTTTTGTCAACACTTTTGCACTCTTTTCCATGTTAGTTGCAGCCAATTTTACATACTGACCTTGTTGTTCTGGATACAGTGGATTTGAAAAAAGAACCATTCCACAAGAGCTATTATCTTGATTTTTTTCAATTTCTTATCGAAAAAAACGAGTTGAATGACTTTACTACAGTTCTCTTAGTAGAACTTTGGTTTTGTAATGATGTACGTCAAACTTTGGAAATTTCCATACAAAACTCCAAGTTCAAATATAAAATGACTACTGGAATATATGAATATAAGTCCCAAAATAATTATAGTTATGATATAGTTTTGACTATACATTTCTATACTTCAGAATTAAAAATGTTCGAGGCTTCAAAATACTCTCACACATTTGAAGACACACTTGATGAAAATGAGAGAGATTATGGTTTCTGGATAGATTTGTTGGAAAGACATCAACAATGTAGTGATGCAAAAGTGGTCATTTCTCTTTATGCGGGGGAAAATTTAATCAAGGCTTGTTGTACATATAGAAGAAGAATTGCATGTGTTGTGAAAATAGAATCACAAAGGACAATAATGTTGAATAGTTACAAATATTTTCAACTATCAAACCAAGGATCCATTAGCTTCTTGGAAAATTCAGGTACTATAGTTTCTTTGTTGTTTCTCTTATAATACTTTGGATACTATTTTGGTCAAATTTCTTAATTGTCAAAATGTTTACTACAATGACTAGTGATGGGGATTCTAAAACAGGGAATGATGAAAATGGTAAGAAAACAAATAATCAATATAGTGCACATGATGTTGAAACAAATTTAGAGATGGAAATAGGAGGATAAGATGTTAGTATATCAGGTACATAATTTGTTTGGTTATTGCTCGTGTTACTTTTTTAATTAATTTAATTTTCATATTTATAACATTTTCGGATGTTTATTATAGGGAATTATGAGAAGAAAGGAATTAATCAAGACATTGACCATGAAATCATGGAGATAGGAATAGGTATTACTCTCTCTCTCTCTCTCTCTCTCTCTCTCTCTCTCTCTCTCTCTCTTATATAGTTGATTGATGCTTTTATTCATTGTCACAATTTATAACATTTTTTATGTTTATCATAGTAACAAGCAAGGAGAACAAAAACATTGATCATATGCATGTGAAACATAGCTATAATAAAGCAAATGATATCATATTAGGTAGTTAACATGAAATTTGTTGTTTATTCTTTTGTTTGTTTTTTTATTCAATTAATCATTGTCACAATTTATAACATATTCGTTGTACATTATAGAGACAAATAATGAGAACGAAGACAATAATCTGAAGATTGAGAAACAAAGTTGTAATCAAGAACAAAATATAATATCAGGTACTTGTAATTTTCCCATTTGTTTTCCTTATTATTTAATGATTTTTATTCATGTATCAAATCTTTCGGTAAAAATCACATTGGAGAAATTTGTGTCTACGCGTTTCGAACCAGCCAGTGTGGTTCATCATCAGGACAAGATGCGAAATCTGATCTAAGACTATTCATTTTCACAATTCAAACTATTTTATATGTTTAATGTAAAGACAAATACAGAGAAAAAAAACGATGATGAGGTGCAAAGTTATAATTATGAAGATAATGCCATATCAGGTACTTACTTTCTTCTTCTTCTTCTTCTTCTTCTTTTAATTCTTCAAATTCTAATGCTTCTATACCATAACATTGTATATGTTTATTATAGGAACAAATAAAAATAACAAAACTAACAATCAAAATATTGTTAAAAGTGTGCGGGTGTGTATTTCGTAGGTTACATTGAAAAGGCTTTTCTTTAATTACGAATTTTGTATTGAATATATATTTTATTACATAATTTGATCATATTTAATTGAAGATTTAATATTTTTAACTCCGGGTTCTGTGGAGATGATAAAAGAGAAGATTGTTTCATCTATAAGTAGTCAGAACACTCATGGTAAGTGCATTGTTTCGATATTTTTTTTAGTAATTTTTGTAACAAGAATAAAATGGTTACTAGACTATTTTTTATTGTATTGCAGCCCAAATAACTGAAAAGAAATTAGTTATTCTTGAATTAAGGGACATTTTTTACCATAGCCTCGATGACGAAGCAACAAACAAATGACATATTGTGAAAATGGGAACTGATGCAGATTACAAAATAGAGAAAAATTTATTTTGGATTCATCCACATGCAAATACATTTTTTGAAATGTGTTTCAAAAATGAATATTTGAAAATTGCAATTTGGACGACAGCTTCAAAACAAAACACAACAAGAGTTCTAAAAAAGTCCTTTTTCAGAGAGAAAAAAAAAAAAAAAAAACTTGTGTTTATGTGGACTGCTTCATAGTGTAAACCAAAAAAGGGACATAAGGCCATCGACAATCCAAAAAAGGTATACACACTAAATCATTGAAAAAAGCGTGGGAAATGCATACCCAATATGATGCAACCAATACTATTATAGTGGATTGTTCACCTGAGAGAATGCAAGGAAATCCAAAAGAAAATGTGATCCTTGCCCCTCAATTCATTGGAACAAATAAATAGGATGATTGGTTGATTGAAAAGCTATGGAGAATGTTGATTAAATGCAGCAAGGCAACAAATGTGCGGGCTATTTTGAAGGATGTTCAATAACATCTAATAGTACCTTAAGATGATTGGTGTCTATTTCATGTCATAATATGTATGACATCATGAATTATTACTATATTTTGTAGCCCTTTTAAATTTAAGTTTATTTCTATTTCACAATACTAATAAAAGAATTGTTGATTTGGTTTGTAAAAAGTAGAATACAATAATTTTATGTTCTTTATTTTTGTGAGATATTATTGTATTGATAACAATTATTGATTTGAATGGTTGTTTAATGTTTTCGTATCAAAATTTCTCATGCTATAGAAACTTTTACAATGGATTAGATTGCATGTAGAAATTAATAGATAATTGTTCTATTTGTATTGAAACATTACAATTATTTTTTTCAATTGTGGTTTAAGTTATCATTATACAGGCTTTGAAATTAGTAATGCAAATGATGGTTCACTGCATTGTTATAAAAAAATTTATTTCATATAAGTTGAAAAAATATTTTAGGATGTATGTAGCCCCAAAAATAGACATAGAATCTTTACTAAAAGAAGCACCAAAAGAAACTAAGGTAGAGAATCTTGAGCGTATAACTAAGTAGGTTTGAAATTTAAAAATTGTATTATATTACATGTGGAAACTAATATATAATTAGTTTGTTTAATTGCAACCATTGTAATTATATCTTTCAATTCAAATTAAACAAATCATTATAAGACTTAAAATCAATTATTTAAATGGTGGGTCAATGTGATCCTATAAGACTTGCTTATTCCAAACAAATTAAATAAAGGTATTAGGTTGTACGTATAAAATAAACATGTCATTAGTTTGTTCACTTTACTGGGGCTAGTAATTATAATTTGTGATTACCGTTAATTCATAATAAATATTAACATCATTTTTGAAATGTTAGGTTTTTATATCATTAAGCAATAAAGTGTTGAAGTGGAGATATGTTAATATCATATGTGTGGTTGCAGTGCAGTTGCAGACGCAAATGAGCATCACTGTAAGTCAAAAATGTTGTTGATATTTGAAATGGAAGGAGTTTTCTTCCAATCGTACACCAAAGATGAACACAATTGTTATATTCAAAGAGAAGCAGATTGGTAGTTAGGTGATGGGTCCTATTTTTTAAGGCCTTTTCATTCAGAACTGTTAAAATATTGCTTAAAAATTATGATGTTGCAAAATGGACATTATATGTCACTGAAAAGTACATCCGACGAGTACTTGAAGTTTCAAATATTGATATATAGGACTTTAAATTCACATGGAACAGGTCTCATTGTTATTTGCAAACAAAATTAGAAGCAGGGAGGACAATACAATTTTATGAGAAAAGGTTAACTGATGTGTGGTCCCAATATGGAGATAATTATGGAGAATCGAATGTATTGCTAATAGATACAACAAAGCAAACTTCTCAATTCATCGGATATCGATCAAACTACATCTTGATAAAATCCTATATAGGGAAAGAGCAAGATACTTGGCTTATGCATATTTTATTCCCCTTTCTTAAGACGCTTCATCATATGAAAGAGAAACACGAGTACATTCGAATGTTCAATAGAACATGTACTTCATTGTAGTGGATGAAGATATTTTTCTTTATAAATTGGTTCACAAGTACATTCCAATTTTTTAATGCAATTTGAACATAGTTTTTCTGAATCAATTTGTATGATTTTATATCTTTTGGAATCTTATATGGGAATTTTCAATTTTAATTTTTTTTTAGGAAAAAAATCAGAACTTTCTATTAATAAAAAAAAAAAAATTACAATGGGAATTGTCAATTATATTATTATATATTTCTATTATTATTTATAATTATATTTGCAATGACTTTGTTGTATCAATTTTTTTTCGCTAATATGTGAGTGTATATGTGTTCTTAAATGAATTATTTTCCATTGAAATAATCTTACACGAACCATCAAGGCATGATTGTATTTTTATTGACTTGTATTTACTTATATGAATAATACTCATATATAAATGTGAAATAAGTTTTGAAATAGAGCTCATTAGACTGGCCCATAATTGGGATATTACATTATATTATTATATATTTCTATTATTATTTATAATTATTTTTGCAATGAATTTGTTGTATCAATTTTTTTGCTAATATGTGTGTGTATGTGTGTTCTTAAATGAATTATTTCCCATTGAAATAATCTTACATGAACCATCAATGCATGAATGTATTTTTATTGACTTGTATTTACTTATATGCATAATAATCATATATAAATGTGAAATAAGTTTTGAAATAGAGCTCATTGCAAACAAAAGTGCAATTCTTATTGAATAAATTATAATCATTTACTTGATAAATGCTACAAGCACTATTGGCTATTCAGGCTAATGGGAAATGTGTCATAAGAAAATGATTTGAACTGTTTGAAGCATAAGATATCTGATTTCTCAATCCATATTTTACATAAATTTATATACTTCAATCAATTAATGGTTGTAATTAAAATCATGTATCATATAGAAAATCAACAACACTCAAAGTTTGTTATTGACCTTTTACCTATAAAATGCATTAATATGAGTGCATAAATGTGATATTTATTGTTTGAGATAAAAATATATTATAAATAATTTTGCATTTGTAAATAAAAACATATAATTAATGATAATGATTCCTAACTGGACTATCAAGGTTTGATTGGACGCTATCATAGATAATTATGTCTTTGAACTTTATTTGAAGAATTTTTTGAATTTTTTATTTTTATTTTAAATAAACTGAAATCGTATCATATGAGCCATACATTTTTTTTTTAATTTTAATTTTTTAAATCAACTATTTTCTTATATAATCATCTATCCCATATAAGTTAATAATGAATCCATTTATTGACCTTTATTTTTCTACTGTAATGAGTATTAATTTCATATTGTATTTTTTTAAATAAAAATCCATGTAAAATGAAAAGCTCTTCTTAATAAAACATGGAAAAATTAATTAAAAACATGTTAAGTGGGCCATCTAGATTCATTAAAGAGATAGATGATAAATATTTGTATTTAAACTTTTTTCACCATAAGACATTTATTTTCCCATCCATTTTAACATATTTTCATTTTCAATTTTAAATAATTTACTTGTAATTTAAACAATCTCATAGAATCCAACTCTACTCAAAGCTATTTATTGTATTCCATTTGGTTATATGCATTAATGGAAGTTTATAAATGTGATATATTTTTGAAATGTAGCTCCTAATGTAAACAAATATATATATTTTTATAAAAACAAATTAAAAGTAATGGATACTAAGTTATAAGTGGTCTATATAAAGCCATTTACCAACTTTTATTTGCTTATCATGAAGTTTAATATAAGTGTATAAATGTGACATTGTTTTTTCTAGCTAAAACTCCATGTAAAAGGAAATGTTTTTCCTAAAAAAACATGAAATAATTAATTGATAATGAATAGTAAGTAGATTCCTCAAGTTCTCTTAAGATATTGGTCATAAATAAACGTATTTAAACTTTTTACAACATAAACCAAATTTTGATTTTGTCATCCCTATTAGCATTTTGTAAATACGATTCGTAAATAAATCATTTATAATTGAAATAATAAAATCCAGCTAGACATAAAGCATGACATATTAAATTCTATTTAGTTATATGCAATGATACAAGGTTATAAATGTATTATATTTTTGAAATAAAGTTCTTAATGTAATTAAAGATACATTTATTATAAAAATAATAATTTAAAATCAATTGATGATGAGTTCTAAGTGGTTTGTTATATTTTCAATCGATAATTTTTTCTATATATGCATTTTTAAATTAATTACATTTTGAAATAAATCTCTTAATGTAAGTAAAGAACATATTTTACAAAACTAATTAGGATTTATTGATAATGGGTTTTAAGTGGTTTATTTAGATCGTGACATGGAAAATCATGTGCAATAGATAAATGACTTTTAGTACATATTTCATATTCAAAATTAATATTTTAATGATAAATTATTAGTAGTTACATTAAGTATTTAATAATTAAAGAGCATGAAGACTATATAAACTTCAACTAAAATCCATATTAAGTTGTGTTTCATACTCAATTATTCCCCATTAACAATTCTTATAATTTTCTCCTCTTGGTGAAAGTACAATAGGTTGTGGGAAAGGGGGTTAGAGTCGTCTAACACAGAAATCAAACATCGATGACTCTATTATGATATCCATAACTATAATATATTTCTTGGATGTTAGGCATACCTTAAATATGATTTACCTTAAATAAATTGTTTCTAAGATTTCTTTTTTACACTCTTATTGTGAATTTATACTATTGTACCTAACAACCCCATGTTTGACTTATTCATGGTCTCTAATTCGTTTGACATTCCTAAATTATTTTTATCTTAAATTAAGTTAATATGATGATTTACAAAAGAATGAATGTTGTTGAAGGCCTTGTAATAGAATACTTCCAAATTTAATGAAATATGTGTTTAATCCATGGATCACCAAATTGGAAGGAAAAGCCCAGCACCAGAGATCTCTCATCAAAACTGTGATCAAAACACCATGAAGAACCTCATATCAAAATAACGCAGTTCCTCAATGGAAATAGCGTTGTAGCTCAAATGACATATATGGCCCACTGCCAAGTTACATATATGAAGTGCAAACATGAGAGGCACTCTTCCAGGAGGTTAAAAGACACACTCCATGAGAAGAGGCTCCCAAAACAAGCTAGATCTCTGCAGATCTAGGATCCCACTTGTTGTAGCTTGCAAAAGAAGATAAACCCTCACTGGATCTGCATTGCTATTGGAATTAGATCTTGGCGTCAATCTTGATAGTGGATAAAATCAGCAAATACTCCTACAAGAATCCTTAAAGGAAGAGGTGAAATCCCTGTATAGGAAGTCCAAGTGCTAAGCAGCACAATTCTCTACTAAACAATAGAGAATAGTATTTTTCTAAGCAGACAAGATACTCAGAAATATAATCAGTCAACAAACTTCTCCTGCTGCCCTCCCCTTCCTTTTATAATATGAAAGCCTTTGCAAACCCTAAACCACCTAGATCAGTTAGATCCTTTCACATGAGGGGCCTCCTTCTAGAACTGTGATGTCCCTTTAGGAGATACATTGAACCTAGACAACATTGTAGATTTGATCAAGGTTGACCCAGTCTCCCAGCTCAAAACCTTTCACACCTGCAAGTGATTTATTTACATGGCCGTGATTTACCTTTGTTCACATGGGAATTTATTTATTTAGTCTTTTCAGGATTTTTGCATGTGCTTCTTTATTCATTTATTCATGCAACAAAAAGTAAAACAAAAATGAATATTCCTCTTATCTTAAGCTAAGTAGGAATATTACAGTCCTCGCCTCCAGAATGTTGCTTGTCCTCAAGAAACTGATAGGGTAAGAGATGTAGTTCTTCTCCTCCTCCATTGATGGCATCATCAAGGATCAAGCCCTCATCATAGGCCAAGTGCTCAACAAGTCAATACATCATGAATTGTTCCTCCAAGGCCAACATAATATGTGCATAATCCATCCCTTCAGGAGTGAAAAACTCGACAGAAATAAACATGGTTGAAGCAATGCTACATCGAAAACATGTATCATGAAGTACAGGTAGAAGTTCCAAGCCATGTGGTACATACAAGCTGCCCACCTTCTATCCATACAATCCCATAAACAATACAACTATATCATCCAAGTATGGAAGCAGGACTACATATATGCAAACTGAAATCTGCACTTGAGGAGGTGGGTCAAAATCCCACATGTGGTGCCAACACAGTGCACCTCTTGTCTTCATCAGATCCAGGTGTGGCAAGTGGCGTTCCCACCAAAAATTTTCTGCATGAGTCACCATAACATGGCTGAATATATCACATAAGTTTGGTGCCTTTGGGAAGCACCCATCATGAAAAGGAATCTCCCTTTGCAAAACAAGGGAGTGGCCAAGTTCCAAATTTATATTGGCCCTTAACAGGCTATGAGATTCACATGATATCTCACTCCCTTTAGGAGTCATATCCTACAAAAACATGGAAAAGGAATGTAATACATTATAAAATACAACTTGCTTGGCATGGTCAAATCCTTTACCATCATAGTCCTTCATACACATGGAGTTGAGCATGAGCATTCCCCTCCTCTCAAGCAAAGGCAGGGCTGGTTGAGATGACTTTTTCAAAAACTCCATTGGTTGCCCCAATCCTCCATTACTATTGCACTCTTGAAAGTTCTGATGTAAGTCCTCTCTCATGCCTTCCCAATCAAAACTCTTCATGATCAGGGTATAGATCTTCATTGAACACATATGGCTGAGGAAGAAATATTCATATGTTCCTTGTAGGATCTTCTCCTTGAGATTTGAATATCTAGCCAAGAAGACCTTACCATGATAATAGATGACTCCCCCTTCGACTAAGTAGCCCTCTTCTTGCTACATGCCATATAGTATCATACCTGTGTGGAGATCTTTGGAATACTCTACAAGCAATTGAGATTTCCAATAAAGATCCACACTTCTCAAAAATGACAACGTTGCTGATACATCCATGGAAGTGCTTGTCATGTTGCTGATTTCCCTTTTGACATTACACATGCCAAAATTGTTTGTTGGAAGTCTTATCCTCCCATTCTTCTCCTCCCACAGCGCAGATTCAGAAAATTTAAAGGGTGATAGTGATGCAGGAAGAAGATCCTCCTTATTCTTAGGCTATCCCAAGCCTCCCAGCGATGTAACTTGGTCTCTTATTGCTCCAATCCTTCCTAGATCTAGATTTGGAGCAACACTTTGTGGAGCCTTCCCCACAAGATCTGAATCTGATGGCATTCCAAGTGGCTTGCCATGAGATAAGAATGTCCCTTGTAGCATCCTCATGAACATGAGAGAAGCAACTATGAGATCCCTGCTTCCACTGCACAAATCCATCTTTGTTGTTTGTGTGGAAGTACTAGGTGAAGGATAAGTATTCATGCCTTGAATAATTTGTGGTTTCCAACTCTTCAAGTCCACCCAATCCATTTGAAAATCCTTCCAATCAGTGGTAACCTTCCCCAAGGTAATCAACCATTGGACACCCAAGATGATGTTGGTGTCTGGTATGTCAACTACAAATAAGTGATCGACCAAAGTGTAGGAT
This sequence comes from Pinus albicaulis, assembly GCA_034641835.2. Taxonomy (NCBI): domain Eukaryota; kingdom Viridiplantae; phylum Streptophyta; class Pinopsida; order Pinales; family Pinaceae; genus Pinus; species Pinus albicaulis. The sequence continues at coordinate 1,130,053,102 of CM076579.1, forward strand.
CCCATAGTGATAGAGAGTTATGGAACATATTTCATGCATTGCATGGTCCTATCTCATGGAACCAAAACAGAAAATCCCTCAAAAGTGTCAGTGGGGATTCCTCTCTTTTGCACAAGATGAGCATCAATAAATTTGTGGGTTGCTGCACTATCAATCAGGACATATATTCTCTGATTCCTAGCTGAACCTTGTACTCTTAGGTTCAAGTACTTAGGCACCCCTCTCAAAGAGGAAAGAGTCCCACTTGTTGGAGCAAAGGCTCCCTTCCCATCTCTGTATGGTGTTTGATCTTCCTCATCATCATCATCAGTGTTGTGACCCCTCCTAGTTTCATCATCTTCATCTTCCTCCTCAAGATCTGAGAAGACATCTATGTAGTGTGCTTTCCCCACAACACATCTATGTACAGGTGCCCATGACTCTTGGCAAGTGAAACATAGTTTATTTTTCCTCAATTCCCTCCCGAGATCGATATCAGGAGGCTTCTTCAAAGAGCTCTCCTTGGGAGGAGCAAATTTTCCATCCTTCCCCTTAGAAAAGTGAGGGGCCTTGCTCTGGAAAGTTGCCTTTTCCTTTGGCAAGGCATCTTGGAGGTCTCTAACCCTCTCAATGGCATCATGCAAAGTGATGGGCTTGGTAGAATTAACCAACCCATGCAAAGGTTCCTCCAATCCATCAATGAACATGTAGACCCTCCTGGCTACCGATAGATCATGGACCATGACTGATAATCTCAAAAACTCAGAGATATGTCTCTGCATCTCCTGATTGCTTCATATTTGAAAGGCTTATGAAGGGTGCTTTAGGATCCTTCCTGTTAAACCTCTCCACCAGTCTTCTATTAAACTCAGAATAGGCAGTCACATTGATGTGTCCCAATGTAGACAACCCATGGAACCAACAATTGTGTGCTTCACCTTCAAAGTGCAGCGCTGAAATCTTGATGGCTTCAACCTTAGGGAATTTGTTCAACTAAAAATAGATATCCATATTTTCTACCCATGCCTTGGCAGAGCTGGATGATGATCCATCAAACTTGGGAAAAAAGAATCTTCCCATAGAGTGGTGTCTATTATGATTATGAAAGAACCCACCATCTCTATACTACTGCCTTGGTCTTCTCCTATCCTTGAGGTGAAAAAAATATTGGAAACTCAAGTTATCCTTGAATCTATGACTATGAGAATCATACCCCACAAAGTAATCTTCAAGGGAGGCTTGTTCTTGAGGTCCTTCATTCTCCAAAGCCAAGAAAGTAAGCATAGTGGAGCGTTGTGAAGCTTGTGGGGCTTGTGGCAGATTCACTGGTTGACCAGTCCCATGATGAGACATGTCAGAGATTTATCCCAGATGAAATATGCTAGGATATTCCCTCATTCTTTCCATCCATGTCTCCTTGATCTCTCTGGAAAGATCTTGCATGGCCACCAACAGATTTCTTGCAAAGTCTTCCCCTTCTTTGTCACTTGTAGTCTTAGGAGCTTTACCCTTGTCTTGATCTTCAGTAGTATAATCATACTTCTTGTGACTTATGTTTTGATACCTCTTTTCCCTCTCAGTAAGAGGATCATCTTCTTCCAAATTCAACATGGCTGGTGCTCCAAGGCAAGAACAGGCTGTGCTAATAAAGGAGCTCTGATACCACTGTAATATCTTAGATCTGGAATAGCACAACAAGCCTGCTGAAATAATGCACTCCTAGGATATTGATGTAAAGAAATGATTTTACAACCCTTGTATCCATTATATTAGTGTATCTAGAGTCTAGATCCAAAATGGGATAAAAAACAAATCAAACTAGGTGTGGTAAATAGATCTCCCACCACCTAGTCTAGCTGAAAAACACCCTACAAGAGGGGTTGTAGCTATGCACAAAAAACTGCTTCAAAAATAACATATTATTGGATAGTATGAGAAGGAGGGCATTAAATATGATTAAATTATGAATCTACAACAAAAAATTAGAATTATAATGAAACTCTTTTAGTATACAGTAGAATACATGAGGCAATAGAGAAAGAAATCCTCAGAAAAGAGAGCTACAACACATATATATCTGTAGAAATGGCTCAACAGTGTTATTTAAAGGAGCTATAGTAGTTTCATATTAAAAATCAGATCTAGGACAGATTTGTGGAAAAAGCATCAAATCTATTTCATATCTCGAAACTAGATAGTCTTATTTACAAGATCCCCTTGGGGTTTTCACCAAATCATGCATAAACAAGAGTAGATCTGAGTTTCAAGTTGCAGATCTGAAAAATGTTGCAGTAATTTTTTAATATAAAATTACATGAAAATAGATCAGATATAAATAGAACATGGATCAACAAGCTAATCCATGGATCACCAAAGTGGAAGGCAAATCCCAACACCAGAGATCTCTCATCAAAATTGTGATCAAAACACCATGAAGAACCTCATATCAAAACAATGCAATTCCTAAATGGAAACAGCATTGTAGCTCAAATGACATAGATGGCCCACTACCAAGTTATAGATCTGAAGTGTAAACAGGAGAGGCACTCTTCCAGGAAGTTAAAAGACACACTTCATGAGAAGAGGCTCCCAAAACAAGCTAGATCTCTACAGATCTAGAATCCCACTTGTTGCAACATGCAAAAGCAGACAAACCCTCTCTAGACCTACACTACAATTAGAAGTAGAGCTTGGCCTCAAGCCTGATAGTGGATCAAATCAGCAAATACTCCTCCAAGAATCCTCAAATGAAGAGCTGAAATCCATGCATAGGAACTCCAAGTGCTAAGCAACACAATTCTCTACTAAACAGCAGAGAATAGTATTTGTCTAAGTAGACAAGATTTGGTCAGAGTTGACCCAGTCTCCCAGCTCAAACGCCTTTCGCACCTACAAGTGATTTCTTTACATGGCCTTCATTTCCTTTGTTCACATGGGCATTGATTTATTTAGTATTTTCAGGAGTTTTACATGTCCTCATTTATTCATTTATTCATGCAACAGAAAGTAAAAAAAAATGAATATTCCTCTTAGTTTAGGCTAAGTAGGAATATTATAGAATCCCACATACATACTATTCCTAGGACAACAACCAAGAATTATAAATAATATCTGAGTACATGAGATATAAGTACAACCAAAGAGGCCCTGTAAAACAGGAAAGGGCTCGAAAAATCTGAATGATACATGCAAACGAAAGAGGCGATGCAAGTGGCTGAGGCCAGAACCATAAAATCTATGGAGATGCATCCAAGGTTGTAGTAGAGAGGTCATCGGGGCATGTGGAGGGCTACTAGAAGGGAAACCCCCTCATGAGGTCGGAAACATCTCACACACACCCGGGAATCACGGGTACATTCTGTTGCATCACTAATCCATCAAGTATATGAATCTTTATCATTCAATAAGGAGTTGGAGCTGAGAAAAAATCAAGTCAAAGGGAAATAAAGAGTCCCTTTTCATGATCTGAGGCACCAAACAAGAGTGGAAGTTGCAACTAAGGTACACTACCCTCTAAACCTATTTTATGGAATGAATAAGATAATATCGACAGAAGGAGGTCCAACATAGATGAGGAAATAAGGGATCTTGAGCTAAGGCACGAGAGATAATAGTAGAGCGATTGAGACACTAAAACTAGGGATGATGATCTAATACGGGGTACTGAGTAGTGGGCTGGAGACCTCCCTTGTTAGAGCATAAAGGGAATGGATTACTTGGTAGCTACTAAATGGACACTGGAGGGGATAAGGGACAGTATGAATGAAGGTAAAAATGTGGGACATGAGAGAGGAACAAAGAAATGAAGGATAGAGGACTATAGTGGGATACAGAGGGACTCAGGACAGACTCTGTGGATTCGATGATGACTCAACTCAGATGCTTTAACAAGGGTGAATCAATTATATTTCCACATAGAACAGGCCTGGTGGGTGTTAGTCAGCAATAATTTTTACATGTTTATATGACTAAATTGTTATCCCAATATTTCGAGAAACAAAGTTCATAGACATTGTGAGTTCTAGAAATCTCACTGCCTTCATTATCGTTAAGATAATTTTTCATTATTTTTATCATTTCACCTTATCTAGCTTTTCCTACCAGTCTCAGAACCCATTAAGAGCCCATGTCATGCATTTTATCTATATCTTGTCACCTTCGACCAAAATCCCATGTTTTTGTTTCACCTAAAACCCCCACCGTTTCCTAAGCTCACCAATCAATAAGCTTGTTGTGTCCACCAAACTACTCCTAAACACTGATAGTCTTAAACTATCTCTGTAGACTCTTTAATAAATCAAGTACATTAGGTTTCAGGTCTTAAATATATTAGTTCATCATGAACTCTATCTCACACTTGATAAATCCCAGGTTCTAGGTTTCAGTCCAAAAGGCCAAGTCCCAGAAAGCCTCCACTAGGTCACCTAGAGTTTTACAAAGTCATAGAAGGGATTTGGTGCCCTACAAATTATATTTTTCCTATATGAAGAAATTTCATTCCAAGAAAGAAAGGACTAGTGATCTTGTCTTAAACTCATCAATGAGATCATTCAAAAGGTAATTTTCCTGAAGCACAAGTTTTGTAAGGGGACAGCTTCCCCTTGCTTACATTTCTGAAAAAGAGTCAAAAGGCTACCAATCTAGCAAGAGGTAAAGTAATGAGAGGCACCATCACCAAAAAACCACCCACAACCAAGAAGAAATCAACAAGGTATGGGTTTGATGGAAATTAAGGTTTATGACTGTATTTTATCAAGAAATAAAGAAATACGAGTGTTACGAAGGCAAAGGTCACCTCAACCCCTTCAAATGATCATTGAAGACTTTTTAGACATAAGTAATGAGTTTGATAAGTATTTCTTTGAGAAATTAGAAGACAACGTTTTTTGCTTTTTTCTAAGCAGCCCTAAAAACTCAGAAGTTTGGGAAGATGGACAAAGATGGTCAAAAAGTGACAAAGAAGCCTCCTTCATCACAGCAGATGGTTTCAAAGCGTGTTCAAACTACCTTACAAGGTTTGGTAGACAAGCACTAACTTCACTTCGTCAAAAGGTAAAATTAGAGGTTTTTAAGAAGATCAAGAAGGGAAGACATGAAAATAAATACTCCACTACACCAAAGGTAGAAAAATGATGAAGAGTATCTGCAAAAAGAGGCAAGAAATGTCAGTTCAAGGGTTTTTTTTTTGAAAAACAGTTAGAGGCATATTTCAAGTGGCCTGAGAAACAGATATACCCCTGGTTTACAGAAGAGCATTGGAACTCTCAACAAAGGTCGTCCTTATCAAATGACTATTCTATAAAAGATAGATGAACATGAATGGCACTTCACAAGACTGTCAGAAGTGTTTTCTTACCGGAAAATTAGTAAGGATAAGGCAAGCAATGTTTTACATAAAGGTGGCACATCCCAAAATACCAAATAGTTGTTTATACTTAATGCTAGGGTATTTATCCCACCAAAGGGTTTTTTCTTCATTACTTAAAGACAAAAACATGGCAGAATATCAGTCACAGGGAGAAATTTCAAAAAATGATAAGTTTTTTGTGTATAGGTGTTAAAAGTCATAAAACAAGTTCATTTTCCAAATATAGGAAAAAGGCATAGCCTTGGTTTCTTCAGCAAAGTTATCAATTTGAAAAGAAACTCAAGATGCCTCCAGCAGTGAAAAGAACAAAGTTCCTGTCAAAATACCACCTACAAGAACAAAACAGTCAAAAGGCATAGTGAGAAAAAGTGAGAAGAAACAAACCTTTTAAAGTGGGTTTTTACTTTTGATTTTTATCAAAGAGTTTAAAAAAAACTCCAGCAAAGCATCTCCCATTCACCATTTGGCTTTTTTCAGAAGGAGTGATGGTTTCTCAAAATTTCCAACAGAGTCCTCGGGCAATTTTTCAGGGCACTGCGCTCTTGAGCAGCTGCGCTGCGCTCCTGTAGCATCTCTCTATGCAAATTTCCACTATGCGTTGTGTGCCTGTAGAACAGTGTTGTGCTCCTGCTATTTGCCCAATGTTTAGTGGTGACCCGAGCCGCCCGACCAACACCGTGCTGCACTCTTGCCACAATTTCCAACCTCTACACAAAATCACGTTCAGGGCTACCTGACGAGAGTTATGCTATGCTCCTGCCACAATTTTTAGCCTCTGCGTGAAAACGCATTCAGAGGGTAACCCGAGCCGCCCAACGGGAGTTATGCTGCGCTCCTACCATATTTTTTAACCTCTGCACGAAAATGTGTTCAGAGGGTGACTAAGCCACCCGACCAGCGTTGTGCTACACTCCTGCCACATTTTTGAAATCTGCATGAAGGCACATTCAGGGCCGCTTGATAGGAGTTTTGATTCACTCCTACCACAGTTTTGAAAATTTGCACGAAAACACGTTCGGAGGATGACCAAAGCCACCCAACAAGGTTTTCCGAGCTATTTTTTTGCTATGGAGGCCATTTTTGAAGAGTTATTTTGAAAATTTCCTTCATGTGCATGTTTTTATAAAGATAAGGTCACAAAGGAAATTGAATGTTTTTTTATATTAGGTAGTGAAATCCTAAAGAAAACACTTGGCCTACACATCGCTGGGCCTTGACCTAATTAGAAAAATTCATCATCTCATTCCCCATTGTCACATCATTCTACAAGGAGTGCCAATTCTCTTTTAATATTTTGAGGCAAGGGTAAAAAAAAAATGTCTAAAGAATAAAATGTTAACATTGATGAGGAAAATAAAAGGCCTAAAATGTAGCAAAGGAAGGGAGGGATGCCAAATAGGTTTGAACCTATAAGCACTAAAGAGATGATAACCTCCCCTACTATTTTGTCCTATTTTCCAGAATTGGGATGCTATGAATTCTGTAAAAAAGTACAAAAGATCCAAAGTCACCCTCAATTGACCAAGCTCTTTTCCCTAAACCTTCATAATCATCAGGTACACCTAGCCGGGTTAAAATTTGAGTTGACCACCTATGCCATCTCTAGGGCCATTGGAATACCTTTCATAAGAGAAAGGTGGTTCAAACAAAAGCATCTGGACCTAAGCCACTATCGTCCATTCTTGAAACCAAGTTGTCAAGCTGCTTGCAAAACCATGTTCCCCTTCTCTCATCTATTGGATAGATATGTTGTCCTAATGAAAATCATTATGAAATAATTCACCTATGAGGGTAGGCTCTCTAGAATCTATTCCTACCACATTAGACTCTTCATGCACTTCACCAAAACCAAGATTCTACATATGCCCCACTACCTCTGCAAAAGTATTGAGAAAATGTCTTCCATCATGCAAAAGAGGCCTCCATCCCAACAAATGTCAAGCCTTTTTCATCATTCCTTCATCCAAGTGATTGTATCACACCAACTAGAACAATAAGGCATCCCCTGGGAGGTTTTCATTGCCCATGGTGATTTCACAACTCCACAGCCCATCCCTCTGCAAAGTCTGCCATCATCATCTCAAAATCCTCCTCACACACCTCCATCACCCTCCACTGACCTTGGTTCATCTTCTTCACATGAATCATTTCCTCAAATAGACCTTCCTCATTCACTTTCCACTAAGAAATAAAAAAATGAAGAAAGAAGTGAAGGAGAGGAGGATGGCCAAAAAGAAAGCAGTGATGGACAAGAAGAAAGTAGTGAGGGAGAGGATGATCAAAATGAAGAAAACGGTCAAGGAGAGGAGGATAGCCACAAAGAGGAAGATAACTAGGAATAAAGTAGTGAGGGGGAGGATAATGAAAATGAAGAAAATAGTGAAGAAGAGGAAGATGGAAAAGAGGACAAGGAAAATGAAGAAAGTAGTGATGGCCAAGAAGAAATTAATGAAGGAAGTGACCAAGAAGAAATTATTGATGAAGAAGAAAACAGAGATAAAAACAGTGAGCCTAGAGACACTCAAGACACTAGTGACAGTCAAAAAATTAATGAAAGTCAACAAACTAGTGACAGTAAAGGAAAAGGAGTAAATAATGGACCAAACAGTGAAGAAGAACTTAGCCAAAAGGACAATATGCATAATGGTGAAGGGACAAATTCTGAAGGTAGTGAACATAGCAAAATTGCAAATGATACAAGTTATTAAACAGAGGTTGAAATTAAAGGTAAATACCATGGGCAAGATAGTGAAAATAGTGGGTCAAATGATGAAGAAGAGGACATTCATGAAGACAAAGATGTACCAAGCAATAATGAAGACACTTCTAGCATTGAAAAAAAGAAGATGACAGTCCTAAGAGTCTTGGCAATGATTATGGCATAAAATATAGTGAGGACGCTTATCAAAGGGGCAGCCAAGAACAAGGTAAGGAAGATGCACATAGAGAGATCATCCATGAGGATAAAAATAGTCCTAAGGTCACTAGTGATCAAGCTTTACAAGTAAAATTTATTGCACCTTTCACCATTACCTATGAAAGAGGAGAGAGGCATGTGTTTTTTGCCTCCAAAGGGAAAGGGGCCATGCCATCCTCCTCATTTCAAATGATTGACAAAGGTAAAGAAAAATTAAAAGAGGAAGAAGATAATAATGAAGAGGATAGATAATTTGAGCTCATTCACATAGACAGTGATGAGGAAAATGAAACAAGAATTGAAAACTCTCTCCTACAAGATAGGAATGCACAGATCAGGGATTTGGAAGCTAAATTAGAGAGAGCTAAGGATGTCATTCATTTCTTACAAATGCAGAACAAATAAATGAGTGGCCAATCAGCCATCTATGAAGTAAGGGCACTCAATTACCATAAAGAGGCTGAAAGAGCATAGGTGAAGTTGGAAGATTACATGGGTGCCTATGAAGACAATGAGGATGAGGAGGGTCGGTCTAGAAAGAGGCCTAGTACTATGGGACTAACAAAGGCTTTGGCACGAGAAAGGGAGAAAGAATCAGCCCAAGCACAAAAAATTCCCCTCACTGAGCTCCTTGCAATAGAAATTAAGCATAACAGGAAATCATGGCTTGAAAGGGCCATCATACATCTTGAGACAAAACTGGAGAAGGGCAATAGAAATTTGAACTTGCAAAGAATAATGATTGAACACTATAAATGAAGAAGCCACTTTGTAAGAAAAAAACTCAAAACTGGCCAAAATGACGGCTTGGCACCAAAATATGAAAATTACCAAGCTAGGCTTGGTATTTTTTCCCAAGCTTCTCTACAGGTCTCCAGGGACCCATGAGGCAACTACCTACCAATTTTGAGAGAAATTGAACAAATTTTTGTTTTTTGCAAATTTTGAGGCTAGGAGCACAGCACACCCTGTGCTATGCCTTTTCCTAGGGCATCTTTAGGAGGTGAGGTTTAAATTTTTTGATTCCCCATAATTAGAGGAGTATGATCACCAAATTTCAGCTCAATTGGAGTTTTTTTTACCCCCCAAAAAGGTCAAAAACACTCAATTTTTCACCTTTCTGCCCACTTTTTTGAGCATGTGCTGTGCTCCTGGAAGTAGTGAAATTTTCACTTTTTGAGAAACTTGTAGAGGTCATATTGAATAAATAGAGGTATATATATATATTACACTTCCATGGCTTTCCAACGAGCCACCACGGAGCCTTTTCAGACATCAGAAGGGCCTCCAAAACACTATTGCAAAAAGGCCTATTTTTGTGTTGCGCTCCTAGCATAATTTCAGAGTTTGACATAGTGTGCTACGCTCCTATGGGTGACTAGACAGAATGTGCGTTTAGAAAATTTTCAAAGGCATGTTAGACCTAAAAGTAAATTTAATTTCCATTTATAATCAGAAAAGATATTTGTTAGATATTTTGCTGCCTTGGGCTTTGCAAAGCCTCAAGAACAACTTAGGATATTTATTTTTGGCCAATAGGCTTCTAGATACTCTCTTTGGTTTTCCTCTTCCTTGTTTGTTATATAAGGCATGAGGGTTCATTGTAAACAATTGGGACTTGATGTGTTAAGAGCAATACATGGTTTTTGAAAGTTCAACAACAATTTTGTGTTGTGGAGCTTGTGGATGGATTGCCTTGATTGGTGGTGATGAAGGCTTTCTTGCATGATCCCTGAGTATAGTTAATGGTTATGTATCTCTCATATGTTCATGTTTTTTCTTGTTTTCCATATGTCCATATTTCTATTTTGCAATAGCTCAGAAAAGTATATGATGATAAATGTTGCTTGAGGCACCTTAGTCCTCCTGTTAGCTAATGTTTTCATGTTTTCTTCTATTGGGTTAGCTTAAAGAATTCCTCATTGCTCCTTAGGCCCACCTAAGCTTGTATATTTCATTGTTGGATTAATATGCTAGTTTTTAAATGTGATTCATGGTAAGCCCTGCTTGTTTAATGCTATCTAAACTCTATCTTGAAATCTCTCTTTGATGTATTGATTGATAAGTTAACTCAAAGAGGTCTTGTTTTTATCTTTCCCTTTGAGTATGCTGATCAGTTTTCTTCTAAGTTCTTTATATTTTAATCAATGATGTTTAGGCATTCCCTCTCCATTTATTAATGCTATTTTTCTCATGTATGTTTTCAAATATTGAAAGTAGAACCACTGGAGTTAGATTAGTTCTCTTGCTTCCGTGTTCCACTGGATTGTTTATCTTGGATGTTTATATGTTTAAAAGTATTTTCACTGAGTAAATGGTGTGCCCTATCTCATGATTAGTATCTTTTGATTATCAATATTAAATAACTCCCTTTTCATGGGCATTTGACAAATGATTCTTAATTTCCCTTTGCCCTACCTTGGTTCCTAAACTTAATGTCCATTTCACCTCATACATAAACTTAAATATCCATTGACTACACTAGATTTTCCCTGTCATGTACCCTAATTACCTATCGAGATATCAATGACTTGATAGACTCCATTGCCCAATTTATTTGATAACCTCTCACTCCACCTATCCTAGTTAGTCATCTTACCCCAACCAAAACAAACAACAAACCAATACTTAACAACTAGCCAATCAATCATCCAAAGCGAACAGGTTCACATCCTTCACATAAATGAGAGAGCCTTCTTTGAGTCTAGGAAGGCTAGGTCCTAGGACTCCAAAGACTGGTCTAATTTTACCCTGTCATTTGGTTTGCCAATCTACCAAATCACGGGACACTAACATAATGGTGATCACGGTGGGACTCTCAGTGAGAAAAAAACTCAGACTTCCCTAAACATTTTAGAAGCCCTTAGGAACGCAATCTTCTGGATTTATCCCACCACTCACTAACATAATGGTGATCATTGTGGGACCTTGAGTGAGAAACAAACTTAGACTTCCCTAAACATTTCATAAGCCCTTAGGAACATTATCTTGTGGATTTATCCCACCGCTCACTAACATAATGGCGATCACGGTGGGACCAAGTACATAGTAGCCTAAAAAATCTTATAGACTCTTTTAACCCTCAATTAAACTTTGAAATCCTATGATTTGTAAATCACCTCATCACTTTCACCAACACAATGGTGATTATGATGCAACCTCTGATGTCAGTGACAATCTAAGTATCCCTTAGGACTTCAGAAACATTCGTCAAATCATAGAGAACTTAATTGATAGCCTAATATTGGAATCTATTTTTTTCACCATCCTAGCTAAATGATGACTCAGTGATAGGACACTCTTATAAACCTTAAGGCTGCATATAAAAACTCAGAAAACCCCAAAACATTTCTAGATTGGATTTTTTTTAGTATCGCTTGTGGACCATAGACAATTATCTTCAAAACAACTAAAATATCCACCTGGCGACTCCAGTAGCCTCAAGTAGGCCTTCTAACTTTACTAGTGTCCATAGATCCCTATAGGATTGTGCCAAATCAACCCTAGTAAGTCTAGAATCCTAGTCTCACACAGTGTGAGTTTAACAAACATAAAAGAGGCAAACTTGTCGAAAAAGTTTTAAAAACTTTCAGCCTCTCAAAATTTTGAGTTTGAAACCTGGCTTCGCGAAGAATCAATGCTAGATCTCATCCGAACCCAAACCCTCCTACTATAGTTGCTGACCCAGAAAGGATTTTGTGGCAAAATTCTGAAACTGGAAACTAAGCTACTAATAGGACCATTCATAAAGCAAGCTCTATACTTGAACATGTTATAGCCTTGCAAGACCCCTAGTTTGACTTGCACCATACTAGAAACCTTTTTAGAACCAAGTCACGAAGTAGAATTGACCATACCGATCTTGAGCCCATAGATTCGCAACAGAATCCTAGCATAGAATTTTCTCCTTCCACACCACTTGATTTCCAACTTCTCCATAACTTTGGCTCCTTTCACCCCAAGTCTACTCAGAACCAGATTACTGGTCCAAGTACTTTCACCACACCCATTTACACCTCCACTATGCAAACCACTACATCTCATATCACAAATCCTCCGCTTGTAAATCCACTGTTAACGCCTATCATGGCAGTATGGTATGCACCCCTTGTGTTACCACAACCACTGATACCTTTGCCAAATCATTACCAATCCAGAATCCCACACTTCACCAGGCCTGAATCCACCACTACCCAACAACATGTAGATAGAATGAATGATGATTTTGACTACATTCAATTAGAAGAGGAAAACATGAAGATGAGGATGTTTTCCCAAAGCCTAGGAGGAGAAGCTAAGAAATAGTTTAAAAACCTAACTCCGAACAAAATACATGATCTCCATTCCCTTTACCAAACTTTCATAAGAAAATTTTAAATCAAGAAAAACCCTCTTCAGATCCTCTCGGAATATAGCAATCTCAAAAGAAGCACGGTGGAAAGTGTCCAACACTATTGCACTAGGTTCAATAGTGTTTACAACGCACTACTGCCAAGCATGAAGCCTCCATTAGTTCTAGACTTAGCTAAATTCCTCGAAGGTTTTGACCTCGACATGGCCTATCAACTGAGAGAAAGAGAGCCCCTAACTCTAGAAGACATGCAAAAGAGAGCTATAAGTGTAGAGGCCAAATTAATTGAAAAAAGAGCTTGGCTAAGATCAGAAAAGAGGGTAACCTACAAAGATGACACCATGCCCTCCACCTCCTCATATGATTCCAAGATGGAAAACCTTCTTAGGACCATGGAAAGGATGATGGAGAGAATAAGCATAAATGAAAGAAAACCCCCTAGGGACAACCAACCAAATCCCCAAAATAGAAATAGGAATCAAAATTTTAGAAGAGACCCGCCCCAAAACAAACCAAGGGAAAATGATCAACAAATTAGGCCACCCTTCCAAGATAACTATGTTAACGAAGCGGAAAGAGATATTGAACAACCAGATGAAAATCATCTAAACTTAATAGGCTCTGATAGTGAGGGTGATGTTTTTCTCACAAAAGAAGAACAAGGTTTTTTCTCCTCAAACCAAGATGAAACAACCTATGAAGATTCTGAATACCACGAATTAGGATTATAAAATACCATAATGGAATTCCATAGACAATATTATCTTAGGAGTAACAAAAACCAAGACAAATCAAGGAAAAACAACTTAGAAAATGTTTTTAAGAAAACTCCCGAAAACATTCTTAAAAAAAGAGCAGAAAATAACAACACCATGGCTAAGAAAATTGATCCTAACAAAGATAAAACTAGCCAACCAGGTGTTGACAGAAGCTATCCTAGCACTTCTGCTGGTGGCCCTGAGAAAACTCTACTCACCAAAGCCCCGAATCAAAATCAGCAAATTAAAAATGTTGAAAAATGTATGGCTGATAAAACTGATGTAAATATGTCCAAAACTCAATTACCTTTCAGTTTTGAAGGAGATATCGCTAAAATCAAAAGAACCATCCATCTCACTGAACTGGTAGCTTAGGATATGTACCAATCCCAAGTCTTGAATGTTTTGAACATAGGAAGTGATACCAATACTCTGAATTTGGCAGATGATAAACTAGAGTTTTTGTTTGGACCCGAAGTAGATGGAAAATACCAAGAATGAGGCATTCCCGCATTCTATTTTAGCATAAACATACACGAAAAAATCCTACATAATTCCATGCTATACTCTGGTGCCTCTCACAACCTCATGCCAAAGGTAGTGATGGGAAGATTAGGCCTAGAAATAACCAGGTCCTACAAGGATCTATATTCCTTCGATTCAAGCAGGGTTAAGTGCTTGGGCTTAATCAAGAACTTATGTTTCAATCTAACAGAAATCCCTACTAAGAGCCTAGTCATGGACATAGTTGTCGCTAACATTCCCCCCAAATATGGCATGCTTTTGTCCCGATTTTGGGGAGCCAAACTTTTGGGGAACCTCCAACTTGACATGTCTTATGCTACCATCCCAATTTTTAACCAAACAAGGAGAGTCTACCAGGAATCTCACATGAAGTATATGGTAAGTAGCCTAGACAGACCCGACAACACCCCTATCTATTCCATTCATTCAGACTTGGACTCATTCATATTGTATAATGAAAATGACCTTAATGAACAAGTGAATGAATATTGTGAAGATCTAGGAACATTACCACAATCAAATCTGTCCCTCTATGATGAGTTTGATAGTCAAAACTATCACGACCATGAAACACCACAAGATAATAAATCTAAACTTGATTTTCTGCAAATTGAAAATGAAATGTCAGAAACAAAAACCAGTTTAGAGCGGGAAAGATATTTCCCTAAGGAAGGAAAAACCACAAGAACAGCACTTCCTCCTTTTGCTAATCCAGAAAAAATGAAATACCATCACAAAACACAAATCTTTGGGAATCTGGAACAAGACAGTCTGATGTTTTTACCTTACCTAGATACTTCATCATCCAAGAATTTTTCCTTTTCATAAAAATTGTCAATTTTCACAAATATTTCTATAGATCCGAAAGAAATCTTTGCTAAAGATGATATAGAGGAAGATAGCGTGGGTAAACTTAAGAAGCCTGAAATAATTAATTTGTCTAAAATTTTATCACTACACACAAAACAAAGAAATACAAGAATGTGCAAAAAATTTCAGAATGCTCATGTGTGTAGGTAGGCTAGTCTAAAAACTTGTAACACATCCATTGTTCTAAAAATCCTCCCTTTCAAAAAGAATCATGAAAATCTTGAGTAGTTGAGTTCACTTAGAAAGAAGGAAAAATGACGTAGGATTTGTATAGACTTTAGGTACCAGGATCAACCCTTCCAAAAGAACAAGTACCTTTTTACCAAAAAGGATCATACTTTACAAAGGGTAGGTTTTTCTAATCGAATCTCATTGCATGATAGTTTTTCAGGTTACCATAAGATGATACCACTTCAAATCAATCAAGTCAAATATTTTTTCAAATTTCCTTGGGACAGTTGCATGCTTAAACAAATACTTCCTAGGCTAGAAAGTGTTGGAGATACTTTCTGAAAAAATATGGTGTTAGTTTTAAATTTATCTACTATGGTGTACATAGATGACCTCATCATTTGTTTTAAATATGATAAAGAATACCTTGCCTACCTCAAAAGGATCTTTGACACAAAAATATTTGAGGAGCAAAGGTCAAAGAAAAAGCACCAAGGAGATCATGAGTTTTCCGAAAAATCTTGGGATGATATTTATACCATGTTGTCAAATGGAGGTAACTATGTTCTTTGTTTACAAGAGCTGAATAGACAATAAATGTTAGTATATCCTTTCAAATATGGGATGCTCAAACACCATTTCTGTAAAAATCCTTAGCTATAGTTTTCCACTCATTGTACATACCATTGTGTGAAGAAAGAGTCACAAAGAGAAAAACACAAAAACATAGGAAAAAATGGAGAAGAAAGTTGATTCAAAAAACCAAGGTATATCCCCATACCCAAGAAATAGTAATACTGAAAGTGTGCAAGAAAAAATGCCACTACTGGAGCAAAAATAATTTCTTGTTCATATCTCTAGCCTAATCATGGCTAAACATGTTTTAAATTTATTTTTGATAAAATAGTGAAAATATTGCTGGTCAAATCATTGAACCTTGACTTGTCGAAGAAAATAGATTTGGAAAGAAAGATACTGGTTCCACATGCTCAAAACAGAACCAAGGAGAAAAATAGCGATGAATAGAAAACTAGGTATCCTAGCCCTGATTTTTCTAAGTCTTATTTTGTATAAAAATAACATTTGTGTGCAGCTTGTTTTTATGCCACAACCCCATGACAAATCATATTGTCTAATCCTGATTTAGTCATGTTTTCAATTTCATTTTTTTAGCTTAGCAAATGAAGTCTTTCATACTACTATTTTTTTACAGTCAAATAGACTAGGTAAAGAATAAGTAGACTTCACTAGCATAATCTGAACTCTTGGAAGAAATAAGTTAAGAAGTAGATATTTTATTTCTTTTCTTTCAAAAAGAAAAGATGTCAATGGGTTTTCCAATTCAGGTGCACCCAAGGAAGAGAAAATTTTAGGAAATTAGGTTGGGTAGGTAGAAGTGAAGTTGAGCTAATCATGCTTTCAGATTATCAAAATCACTACTTCAGGAAAGCAACATCAAAAGAAAAGAAGAAAATTCACCCAATGGATGAGACACTGGTCTTCATAAACAAAGAGATCTGAAATTCTGGACACCTCCTAAAAAGGAGCTTCCCTCCCCAAGTGGAGCTACTATTAGTCATCAGTAATTTTTACCTGTTTAGATGAGTAAATGATTATCCCAAGATTTCGAGAAACAAAGTTCATAGACATTGTGAGTTCTAGAAATATCATTTCCTTCATGATCCTTAAGATAATTTTTCACTATTTTTATCATTTAATATTATCTAGCTTTGCCTACCAGTCTCATAATACCCATTAAGAAAACATGTCACCAATTTTATCTATATTTTGTCACCTTTGACCCAAATCCACTATTTTTGTTTCACCTAAAAACCCCACTGTTGCCTAAGCTCACCAATCAATCAGCTTGTTGTGTCCACCAAACTACTCCTAAACACTAATAGTATCAAACTATCTCTGTAGACTCATTAATAAATCAAGTACATTGGGTTTCAAGTCTTCAATATATTATTTCATCATGAAATCTGTCTCACACTTGATAAATCCCAATTTCTAGGTTTTAGTCCAAAAGGAAAGTCCCAGAAAGCCTCCACTAGGTCACCTAGAGCTTCACAAAGTCATAGGATGGATTTGGTGCCCCACAAACTCTATTTTTCCTATATGAATAAACTGCATTCCAAGAAACAAAGGACTGGTGACATTGTATTAAACTCATAAAAGAGATCATTCAAAAGGTATTTGACCTGAAGCACAAGTTTTGTAAGGGGACAGCTACCCCTTGCTTACATTTCTGCAAAAGAGTCAAAAGGCTACCAAGCTAGCAAAAGGTAAATTAATGAGACGCACCATCTCTAGAAAACCACTCACAACCAAGAAGAAAGCATCAAAGTATGGGTTTGATGGAAATCAGGATTTATGATTGTTTTTTATCAAGAAATAAAACAATACCAGGGTTACAAAGGCAAAGGACACCTCAACCCCTTCAAATGATCATTGAAGACTTTTTAGACATAAGTAATGAGTTTGATACTTATTTCTTTGAGAACTTAGAAGACAACATTGTTTACTTTTTTCTAAGCATCCCTAAAAACTCAGAGGTTTGGGAAGATGGACAAAGATGGTCAAAAAGTGACAAAGAAGCCTCCTTCATCACAACAGATGGTTTCAAAGGGTTATCAAAATACCTTCTAGTGTTTGGTAGAAAAGCACTAACTTCACTTTTTCAAAAGGTAAAATCAGAGGTTTTTAAGAAGATCAAGAAGGCAGAAATGAAAATAAATACTCCACTACACCAAAGGTAGAAAAATGATGAATAGTATCTACAAAAAGAGATAAGAAATATAAGTTTAAGGGTATTTTTTCTTAAAAACAATTAGAGGCATATTTCAAGTGGCCTGAGAAAGAGATATACCCCTGGTTTACAGAAGAGAAGTGGAACTCCCAATAAAATCCATCCTTATCAAATGACTATTCTGCAAAAGATAGATGAACATGAATGGCACTTTACAAGACTATCAAAAGTGTTTTCTTACAGGAAAATTGATAAGGATAAGGCAAGCAATGTTTCACATAAAGGTGACACATCCCAAAAGACCAAAATGTTATTTATACTTACTGCTAGGGTGTTTCTCCCACCAAGAATTTTTTTCTTCATTACTTAAAGACAAAAACATGGCAGAATATAAGTCACAGGGAGAAATTGCAAAAAATGATAAGTTTGTTGTGTATAGGTGTTAAAAGTCATAAAACAGATTCATTTTCCAAATATAGGAAAAAGGCATAGTCTTGGTTTCTTCAAAAAAATTATCAATTTGAAAAGAAACTCAAGTGGCCTCCAACAGTGAAAAGAACAAATTTCCTGTCAAAATACCACCTAGAAGACCAAAAAAGTAAAAAAACACAGTGAGAAAAAGTGAGAAGAAAGAAGCCTTATAGAGTGGATTTTTACTTTCGATTTTTATCAAAGGGTTTAAAAACAGCTCCAACAAAGCATCTCCCATTCACCATTTGGATTTTTGCAGAAGGAGTGAGGGTTTCTCAAAATTTCTAGCAGAGTCCTCGAGAAAATTTTCTGGGCACTGCGCTGCTGTAGTGTCTCTTTGTACAAATTTCCACTACACGTTGCGTGCCTGTAGAACGGTGTTGTGCTCTTGTTGTTTTCCCGATGTTCAGTAGTGACGACCCACTCGACCAACACTGTGTTGTGCTCGTGCCACAGTTTCTAACCTCTGCACAAAATCAAGTTCAGGGCTGCTCAACGAGATTTATGCTATGCTCCTACCACAGTTAACCTCTTCATGAAAACGCATTCAAAGGGTGACCCGAGCCACCTGACGGGAGTTATGTTGCACTCCTGCCACAATTTTTAACCTCTACATGAAAATGCATTCAGAGGGTGACCTGAGCTGCCCAACCAACGTTGTGTTCCTCTCCTACCACAGTTTTGAACTCTACACAAAGGCACGTTCATGACCACCCGACAGGAGTTTCGTTGTGTTCCTGCTACAGTTTTTAACCTCTGCATGAAAACACATTCAGAGGATGACCCAAGCTACCTGACAAGGTTTTCCAAGCTATTTTTATACTATGGAGGCCATTTTTAAGAGGTATTTTGAACTTTTCCTTCATGTGCATGTTTTTCTAAAGATAAGGTCACAAAGGAAATTGAAATTTTTTTTGGAGTAGGCAGTGAAATCCTAAAGAAAAAACTTGGACTACACACCACTAGGCCTTCACCTAATTAGAAAAATTCATCATCTCATTCGCCATTGTCACATCATTCTACAAGAAGTGCCAATTCTCTTTAAGGATTTCGAGGCAGGGGTAGAAAACAAAATGTCTAAAGAAGATAATGTTGACATTGATGAGGAAAATCAAAGGCCTAAAAAGCAGCAAAGGAAGGGAGCGATGCCAAATAGGTTTGAGCCTATAAGCACTGAAGAGATAATAACCTCCCCTACTATTTTTTCTTGTTTTCAAGAATTGGGATGCTATGAATTCTGTAAAAGAGTAAAAAAGATCCAGAGGAACCCTCAATTGACCAAGATCTTTTCCCTAAACCTTAATAATCATCAAGAACACCTAGCCGGGGTAAAATTTGAGTTGATCACCTATGCCATCTCTAGGGACACTGGAATACCTTGCATAGAAGAAATTTGGTTCAAACAAAAACATCTAGACCTAATCCACTATCGCCTATTCTTGAAACCAAGTTGTCAAGCTGATTGCAAAACTATGTTACCCTTCTCTCATATATTGGAAAAATATGTTCTCCTAATGAAAATCATTATTAAATACTTCACCAACGAGGGTAGGTTCTCCAAAATCTATTCCTACCACATTAGACTTCTCATGCACTTCACCAAAACCAAGCTGCTACATATGCCCTACCACCTTTGCAAAAGTATTGAGAAAATGTCTTCCATCATGCAAAAGAGGCCTCCATGCCAACAAATGTCAAGCATTTTTCATCATTCCATCATCAAAGTGATTGTATTAGACCAACTAGAACAACAAGGCATCCCCTAGGATATTTTCATCACGCATGATAATTTCACAACTCCACAGCCCATCCCTTTGCAAATTCTGCCATCATCATATTAAAATCCTCCTCACACACCTCCATCACCCTCTACCAACCTTGGTTCATATTCTTCACATGAATCATTTCCTCAAATAGACCTTCCTCATTCACCTTCCCATAAGAAATCAGAAAATGAAGAAAGAATTGAAGGAGAGGGAGATGTTCAAGAAGAAAGCAATGATGACCAAGAAGAAAGCAGTGAGGGAGAGGATGATCAAAATGAAGAAAACAGTCAAGGAGAGGAAGATAGCCACAAAGAGGAAGATACCCGGGAAGAAAGCAATGATGGCCAAGAAGAAAACAGCAAGGGGGAGGATAATGAAAAGGAAGAAAATAGTGAAGAAGAGGAAGATGGTAAAGAGGAAAAGGAAATGAAGAAAGAAGGATGGCTATATAACTTAATAAGTAGGTTAATCAATTAGAAAGTATTTGATGAAGAAGAAAAATGAAGATGAAAATAGTGAGCTCAGATACAATCAAATACACTAGTGATAGTCAAAAATTAATGATAGCTTCATCAAAATAAAGAGCAAATGCCAAGGAAAAGGAGTAAATAATGGACCAAACAGTGAAGAATAACTCAACCAAAAGGACAGTATGCATAATGGTGAAGGGACAACTTATGAAGGCAGTGAACATAGAAAAAGTGCAAATGATACAAGTTATGAGACAGAGGTTGAAATTAAAGGTAAAGACCATAGGCAAGACAATGAAAATAGTGGGTCAAATGATGAAGAAAAGGACATTCATGAAGACAAAGATGTACCAAGAAATAATGAAGACACTTCTAGCATTGAAAAAACAGAGGATGGAAATCCTAAGAGTCTTGACAGTGATGTTGGCATAAAATATAGTGAGGATTCTTATCAAAGGGGCAGCCAAGAACAAGGTAAGGAAGATGCACACAAAGAGATCATCCATGAGGAGAAAAAGGGTCCTAAGATCACTAGTGATCAAGCTCTGCAAGTAAAAATTATTTCACCTTTCACCATTACCTATCAAAGAGGAGAGAGGCATGTGTTTGCTACCTCCAAAGGGCAAGGGGCCGTGGCATCCTCCTCATTTCAAATGATTGACAAAGGTAAAGAACAATTGAAAAAGGAAGAAGACAATCATGAAGACGAGAGAGAATTTGAGCTCATTCACATAGACAGTGATGAGGAAAATGAAACAATAATTGCAAACTCTCTCCTACAAGACATGAATGCATAGATGAGGGATTTGGAACCTGATTTAAAGAGAGCTAAGGATGTCATTCATTTCTTACAAATGAAAAACAAACAAATGAGTGGTGAGAAGACCATCTATGAAGAAACAACACTGAAATAACAGAAAGAGGCTCAAAGAGCATAGGTGAAGTTGGAGGAGAACATGGGCACCTATGAAGACAATGAGGATGAGGGGGGTCAGTCTAGAAAGAGGCCTAGAACTATGGGCCTAAGAAAGGATTTGACACGAGAAAGGGAGCAATAATCAGCCCAAGTACAACAACTTCCCCTCGCTAAGCTTCTTGCTATGGAAATTGAGCATAAGAGGGAATCATGGCTCTAAAGGACCAACATACATCTTAAGACCAAACTGGAGAAGGCCAACAGAAATTTGAACTTGCAAAGAAGAATGACTGAGCACTATAAACAAAGAAACGACTTTGTAAGGAAAAAACTAAAAACTGCCCAAAAAGAGGGCCCGACACCAAAATATTAAAAATAACAAGCTAGGCTTGGCATTTTGGCCCAAGCTTCTCTATAGGTCTCCAGGGACCCATCAGGCACCTACTGGCCAATTTTGAGAGACATTTAACAACTTTTTGTTTTTTGCAAATTTTTGAAAATATATTTACTGCATTCCTTCTAAAATACTATGAACTTTATAAAACATGTCAATAAATAGTTAATACATTATCCCTCGATTCCTCAAGGAGTAAGGCACCTACATCAGTCTGCTGACACTCCTCGGAAAGTGCATCAGCGTTGATATTTAGCTCTTGGAAAGTACCGAGTATATGAGGCTAGTTCAAAAAAATTAGATGCCCCCATCAACTGATCTGGAAGCGGCTTCACAATAACACCATAAACCTACGAAACTCCTTCCATCCAATTTATAACTAAGGAAGAGTCTAAATATCTGAAGTTGGTTAGTTTCTTTCTCTAGTGCAAACTTAGTCAGAAATATCAAGGCCATCATTGCCGCATAATTATTTGACTGCTGCCCTAGCACTGCTTTGAATTTTAGACTTTGAGAAGAGAGTGGCACCATTACTACTAAATTCTACTAGGCCCTGCTAGGTCCCATCAAAGAAACTCCAAGCAGGAGAACAATCAAGCAATATCTCACCCATCTGCCTTGGAATTTTGTATTCTGAGAAAAAACTTGAAAAGTGGGTACCTTTCTCTCTTCAATGCTTCCTGCATTTCGAGCCCACCATATACTCCATAAGGTAAGACAAGAAAGAGCTTGAAATTATTCCAATTTCTCAAACCATGTTTTTAAACATTCTTCCACTGAAACTCTTTTCCATACATTCCAATTTCCAGTGAAATGTTCCGAGCCTTTCCATATTTTATGTGCACAAGGACACCTAATGACTAGTTGAGTGAGATTTTATGCTTGTCTTTTGTATATAATTCATAAAATATGGCCCTGTCTACTCCTTTATTGCCTCACCTTCCAAGTGAGGGCCTTGTTCCTTAAAAATAACCACATAGGGATCTGAGTCTCTTCTACAAAGACTTCAATTTTCAAATATTTGAGCACCACCAGCTGACCCCTTAGAAGAAGCATGTATTTGTATCCTAAACGAGCTGTATATACTTTTAAAGTTTTATTTTTGACCCTGCCAACGAATCCACTCTTCCCTCATCCTGATGCTTCTAGTTTAAAACACGTCAAAAGAAGTAGTCAATGGAGTGTCTTGGAGGGGTTTTGTTGGGCCTCTTACCGTACACTGTGTCATTCAGAATGTAAAAGCCCCAAACACTGAGATGATTGATTTGGGAAACTAGAAGGTTGGCCAGTGTCACCTCGCCAACCCTCCTCTGTGCTACAGGCTGGCTCTTCTCTAACTCAGGCAAGGCTTTTGTAATTTGGATTGCTCGATTTTAAAACTATGAAGTGCAACGAGATGTGAAGGAGATGTAAAGGGTAGTTGATATCAAAAAAAATTTGTAAAGTCTCCAACCCCTTGATGTAAAGGCTGAAGTCATAGGTATATAGTGTGGTGAATAAGTTATGAAATCAATTCCTCCAACAAAAACATTGGATGTATATTAGCACATACAGGCTTTAAAGATTCATTTTTTTAAATCATTTTGTCCCCAACAATTAAAGTACTACCATCTACAGCAATACAACACCATTTTTTAGGATGAGAAAAGTATTTGCAGGATTTGAGGATGAATATACGTCATTTATTATACATGGATTAAGCATAGATCATTTGATATTCCTTCCAGTGCTACAATTTATATCTACCACTGATATTTAAATTGGATGTCACCTATCTCCTGTACAGTTACAGTGAGTGCAAGCTATTGCAAGGGCCTTCTATCCCTATACATGTTGTTTAATTGTAAAAGACAGGATGGATGACATGTGCACTATGCAATGGATGACACTTTTTCAAGATCTTTGTTTATTAATAAACAGATACAGGTTAATTTGGGGAAAGAGCTTGAGGGTTTGATTCTTTTTAGATAGATAGAAAATGAAGAGACCATTCAGGCAGAATTCAAAGGTTGAAAAACTTGGTGGTCTAATGAGACATGAAGAAGGGCATCATGTGGCAGGAAACCATCGGAAAGGACATCATGCCAGATGTTGTGTATACGTATCAATTGTGGAGCAGAATAATAAAGGGAAACATAATTAAAATCCTCAAGTTCGTGATGATGAGAATATTTAAAGTAATTTGTTAGAGACAAATGGTAGGAAGAACAGTCAATCTGTTTCAAAACATCTAGCATGTATTGATGAGGTGACAAAAGTCTTATAAAAGTGTTGACAGAGGTAAGAGAACTCAAGGAAAACAATGAAGGTTAGGTTGATGAGCTGTGCAAAAATTTACTGTATTGGTCATTCTTTAGAGAGGGCATTAAGGCATTCCAAAAAAAAAATCCCTCGCTCTCTTGTTTTACTTATGAGTAATGAAAAGCACCACTAGCACAAGAAAATGGAAACCTGGAAGAGAATATCCAATCAAATGTTACCCTTTGATATTCATGGGTAATCTATCACTTCATCAGCTAGTCCTCTTATATACTTTATAATGCTTGCTTATGCATGTAAAAATGAGAGTTTCCTCACAAGTTGTTGCATGCTATTCAACGATGTGCATCCTTTAGAAGAGCTGCAAACTAAAAATGTTTTCCGGGTGTTGAGTAATGATGGACAAGTTTCCTATCACACATCATCCGAGATTTCCATTGTTTGATAAGGTGCATAAATATGGATATTGTTGTGAGTATGCTAAGGAAGACAGGAAAGAACTATAGAACTATTATGCATGGCCATAAGCATTTGGTCTCGTCCTACAAACTGCTAGTAGAAAGAGTTTGGAATGCGAGTTTGTCCCTTTCTCATTAAGTTCTCAGATTAGGAATGAAAGCACTCCATGGTATTTCAAGTTGTGATAAAACTCAATCATTTGTAGGAATTTCACCACCCAGACTAGGAATGAAAACACTCTGTGGTATTTCAAATTGTGATAAAACTTAATCAGTTTTAGGAATTCCACCACCCACTATAAAATTTACACTGGCATAGATTCATCTTAACATGAATCTATTAAGCACTAAGAGAGATTGAAAAACACCGTACTTCTTGAAGCTTAATAGATCCAGTGTTAAGACAGATCTATGTTTTTCTTATTTCTATTATTTGAAAAACTTCCTTGAGGAAACCTTTTAGGAACCTCCTTACATTTCGGGAGTGGTACCTAGGATAAATTCTGCTGATTTATAATATGTATTCTTAACCTAGAGGAACTCTACTAGACTTGTATCCATGAGCTCTCACTAATCTCTGTGTTGAAACTGGTTGGTTCAAACTGATCTAGCTAACCCACTAAAGCTAAGTTGATCTATAATTGTATATATTATATATCACCAAAACTCAACTAGTTATCATAGGGGTTCAACTTCCCTATTTTGAATAGGTCAACCTTTCTTACTCAATCCATTTACAACAAGAGAAAGTACTCATTGCAACTTCCAATTGTGATGAAACTTCGCCACTTGTAGGAAATACACCACTCATAAAGAAAATTTTATTTCATGTTGGCCTTTGTTTAGGCATTACACACATATGAAGTAAGGAAGATCTCCCCCCATCAGGGCTGTAGCTCACCTTGCTTCTCTCGGTGCAACAACCCAATTCTCTTTTTCCATTCCAAATAGTGTTCGTGAGGCGAAAAAATAGGCCTAAAGCATTCTCAATCGTAAACAAAATCCTAATGGTTGTGCTGTGATGATAAAAAAATTCTAACGCTCGTAGTAGGAACAGAACTCTATGGAGAGAATGTGAGTACCTAATTGAGTATAGACACTATGTATTAGCATTTGTATATATTGAGATTGAAAAATAGCTTATAAATTCAATGATAAAAATAAGTTTAACTCACCTTTTTTTTTTTTTCTGGCATCAAATATTAAAGTATAGGGAGAATTAGAAATATCACTTACGGTTACCACTTTAAGCTTTGCCAAGATTTGAAACCAACACCCTTCAAAATCCTTGATGTGTCGATGTTGCTTACTTACTGTGCCGGTATTTCTTGCGGTGGAAATTGACGGTGAAGAGAAAATTAAAATCGCATAGCCCAACAAAATAGGGGCACAGTATCACCCTCACAGAGGCTAACAGTTACCACGATGTCAGAGCCAAATGAAATTGATGAAGTCTCGCATGTCCCCCCGCAATTATATTAAAAAATATGGAAGATGCCCTCACATAGACCATACAATTAATCCATCGCGTCAACCAATAGCAAGCACGGTGTTTTGGTTGTTGTATTCTCTGCAACCCGGGCAACCCCAGCTCTCTGGAGAATGTAGAGAGTGGAATACAATTTTGGATCACCTCTTTCAAGAGCTTCTAGGTGACATTCAAATTCTTTCCCATACCCAGCGAATTGTTTCCGCTACAACGCCTGAGGCAAAGCCGGTCCTCCTCCAACCTGTCCCAGCTCAACCTTATAAACAAACAAACAGGGTTTCTATAAACTTAAATATGGTTAAGTTCCGCCAAAATTTAGTTGGGAAAACATTATTTTTTTTTTTAATGTATTTTTGTTTTTTGGATTTAGTTAAAATTTGTTTGGCGGGAATTTGATTTTTATTTAGATTTTCAATAATTAACTTATTTTTTATATTTAAAAAATAAAAATAAAAATTCAGTAATTCAACTTAATCATTATGTATCTTTATAACATTATCATGCTTTCTGATCTTAAAATTTTTTGGTAATCCAAAATTAAAATGATATTTGGAATAATAAGGTTTTTTTTAAGGAAATGAAAAACCAACATCAACAAAAGTCACTAGAAATTTCAAAATAGACTACAAGAAACCATAGATCCATAGATTACTGGAGATTATTTGAGGATTCTAGCAAATGAACCCAAGTAAACTAATGAATAATTTTAGTGCATTTATACCATTCCTAGATAATTATTTTCACTTTCACCCTTGATTTCTTCTATTTTTACTGCATTGTTATTAATTCATTGTTTGTATTGCTCTATTTTATTTTTTCAAGTTCAATATGAATGATTTAACCTCTTTTATGGTAGCTTTCTTGGAAAAATGGAAGTAAAATATATGTGTTTAAAGTGAAATGATGTCTTGTCCTCTTCAAATTTCTCTACTCTCAATCTATTTCATTTTAGATTTATTATTTATATATATTTTTAATATTTATAAACACTACATTATTGCCAAGGGAATGGCCCTTTATTTTTTCAAATATTAGGCCCCGTATATATGTTCTATCACCATTTATAAGTATTAAGGGCTCATGGAAACTATCTGCATATTGAGTTGTGGCATTGATGGCTCCAACGCTTGCAAGCATTTTGTGGGAGCCTCCCATCATGGGGTGGGAGTGCAACGCTCACTAGCTCCTTTTTCCTCTTTCATTTCATCCTTAGCAATGGAAAACACCTTATAAGATTGAAATCCCCTTTTTTTCTCTTTCATTCCATCCTTATCAATGGAACTCACCTTATAATATTGAATAAAGAAGATTGAAATCTTCCTATTAAGGAATCTAGAATGTTGTGGGTGCCTCCCATCATGGGGTGGGAGTGCAATGCCCACTAGCTCCTTTTTCCTCTTTCATGTCATCCTTAGCAATGGAAAACACCTTATAAGATTGAAATCCCATTTTTCCTCTTTCATTTCATCCTTATCAATGGAAACCACTTTATAATATTGAATAAAGAAGATTGAAATCTTCATATTAAGGAATCTAGAATGCACATAGGCAAGACTCTAAAATGAACATAAAAGTAAGATAATATTCATGGTTATTTCCAAGGATTGTGTGAAGCTCTTTTTAGCATCGATGCTCTTTGGGATAGTTTAATTCCCCCATAATTTGGCCTGTGATTACGTTTGTGGCAACTGTAACCAGCGCAGCCCGCTGGGCTCTGACCTCCGGAGGTGTTTCTGGCTGCAGCTTTGCCTGTAATTCTGTGATTTTCTATTCCATCTGAGATTTGACACCTGGACCTTTGTCTTGGAGGCTCTCAAGGTTGTGACCAACCCTTCGATATTGGCCTGGGGGGTAGCTATGGTAGGTATTTCATCCGTAACATTGCTGCAGAGTCGACCAATTAAATTCTCCAGTTGCGTGTGCGCAGCTTGTACCCTGGTTACCTCAGCTGTCTGTTCAATAATGTTCTACTCCACTGTGTGGAGCTGCTGGTGGGCCTGATGGTCCCTATGGTGTATTTTTTGAAACAGTGAGCGATGTAAAGCCTACAACGACTCATGTGGCAATCTTGCCAAATCTAGATGGACCTCTACGCAAGCCTATACTCGCGTTCCGGTGTCGGGTGGACTTACTGTAAGGGCTGCACTAAGCAATGGGCAGAGGCGGCTTACTTCCACAACAAGGGCCATGCTGCTAGCTGTGGGAGTCGAGTGAACCGGGACCAAACTGGTGTGTAGTGTGTCCATATTCATTTGCAAGGCTCAAAAATCAGCCTAAAGAAAGGCGACCGTAACTTGCTTCTACTTTTCCAGAGTCAGCCACTTGTCCTCCGTGGCCAAGGTGACTACATCAGCGATTTGTTCCAGGTCGCCTTCCGTGAGTGTAACTGTTTCATCGCATCCTATTCTCTGTGAGAATTTCTTCTTGTGTGGCCCCTTAGTGGCTGCATCTGTCCATTTTGTACCTCTTGGGGAATCAACATCCCTCGACTTCATGTCCGCTGTACTGATGGTGTGGCTGCGACCCCTTCCTCGTATACTTTCTCTCACAATATTTATCTAAAAAATGAAAAATCATTATATAGGAAAATTATCAGTGTAATAGGCAGTTGCATATAAAACATGTTCGATCTAGGGAGAGGATAAACAAAAACTGGAAAGGTATAAACATCATGGTTTTTTACATCCTTTTAAAAAATGATAAACGGAAAATTTCCTAAGATAATTGCCTAAGAGGCAGGTGTCCCATTATATTATCTTGCCACAACAATATTTTCCTTCCATTACTAGGAATACAATAGAGATTGTTTTGAAAAAAAATATATTCCTCTCCGGTAGAGATTCCAGATCAACAATCGTTTCGAAGCGTTATCGGTTGGCAGAAGAAGAATTCCAGGCTTATGATCTGAGGTAAGCTTAGGAAGAATTTTTGAGGAGATGAGCCTCCTTTACAACAAGTGTATAATCCTTTCTTTGGCTTAAATTCCAAATTTGTGAGGTCCCATTGGAGGACTGGGTCTTCAACCACATGAAGCGTTTGATCCCTGCAGCTACTTCCTCCTCTTTTTTCTTCTATATTCAATACTATATTAAGGACTCCAACAATGATGATATTATTTGGAGAGCGGAGTTCTAAAAAAACATTTAGAGTTTTCCAACATTCTTTCTTCTCTGCATACATTATCGGTACATAAATATTTAAAAGATAAAGAGATGACTTACTTGCTCTATCCCTTAGCTTGGTAAAAATCCAATGTTGAGTCTCAAAGGAGTCGACAAGTTGAAATTTTTCCTCCTTCCATAAGGTGGCAATTCCTCCTAAGGAGCCCCCTGAACTTATTTCTTTACCTGCATTCTTCTGCCATTTCTTTTTGATGATCTCAAGAAGGGTTTCCCCTTCAATTTTAGTCTCTTAGAGCATGAGGATATCTATAGGTTTTGTTTTCAAAATATCCTTGACACCTTGAGCTTATGCATATGAGGGAGAGGAGGAGATTTCAGGGGTTACTTCAGGATGACCTTCTTCTTCAATGTATTTTTCAATGCTTGGAAGCTTGGGTTGTTCGTTGTTGTCCTTATTTTTTTTTGCTACGTTATTAACCTCTTCATTTAGCTTGCCTACTATCAGTGAGGGGATGGAGCTCCCAGCCCCATGGTCTTGCCCATCTGGCAGGGATTTGTTAAATTTCGCTGACCCTTTTCCTCGAGGCTTTGATGGGGTTATTTTATGCATTGTGGTCCATTGTTCTGCTTTCGAAATTTCACTTTCTTCGGTGGCCTTTTTTTTGCAATGCCTTGCAAAATGGTTGTATCCATGACAATGCCGGCATTTAAACAGTACCTTTTCATAGTCCAATTCCTGGATGTGGGTCCAATCTGCAACTGTTGTTTTTATGGCTTATGGTAGCCCAACTTCCAGGTCCATCTCAACGCATATGCGAGCACAGGAGTACTGATATTTTCTCATCGCTTGATCGATGTATCTTCCAAGAGTGTTGCTGATGGTTTGCAGGGATTTTTGGTTCCATCAATGCAGAGGAAGGTGGGGAAGTACCCAAAATGGGACAACAGAAGGCACATCTTGAGCAGGGTCAAAATCAGGCGTCCATTTATTTAGGTATAGCTGTTGAGGCCCCATGAAGTATGGCCCATTTCTGAATATGAGGCTTTTGTCTTCTGCGTTCTCAAAAACAAATACGAAGAATCCTTTCCCTACGAAATGACTTTTAATACCTTATGAAACTTGTGAACTGCTGCATAACCCCAAAAAGGAACTTGTGCCTTACACGGTGAAAGGCACTAGCCAGATCCAACTTTACAACCATGCCTTTTTCTTTGTTTTTAATGCTGCAGTGTATTGCTTCTTGGACCAAGATGAAATTTTTCGTAATCAATCTGCCTTTGACAAATCCCCCTTGATTGACAGGGATAATTTCAGGGAGGAGACCTTTCAATCTATTAGCCATGACTTTTGTTATAAGCTTGTAGCCAATATTGCAGAGCGAGATTGGCCGAAACCGATTGAAAGAGTTGGCACCCTTCTCTTTGGGGATAAGGGCCAGAAAGGCCGAATTAGTGCTCCCACCAAGTTTATGGAAAGTTTTGGATTTCAGGATCATCTTGTGCAGATATTTCTTGATAATATTCCAGCATGTTTTGATAAAGTGGCCAGTGAATCCTTTTGGTCCTGGTGCTTTATTTGGCTCCATGTTATCAAGGGCATGCTTGATGTCATTTATAGTTACAGGAGTGTTCAACATTGAGTTCATCTCCTCATTGACCTTTTGGGGGACAAGGTTCAACAAATATGGGAATATATTTTCCTGCCCTTCCTCCATATACAGCTCCTTAAAGTGTTGATGAGCAGCTACTTTTATGCTGTCAAAGTCGTTGTGGGCTTGTCCTCTAGAATTTATTTCTTTTATGAAGTTGAAGCTCTTTATGGCCTGTGTCTACTTGTGGAAGAAGGAAGTGTTTATGTCTCCAGCCTGGAGCCAGAGATTGCGGGACTTGAGCTTCCAGTATTCTTCTTCCTCGATACAAGTCGTATGGAAATTTTCTTGGAGTTCTTCTTCCTGGGTTAGACTGTCCCTTGATATGTCCATGTCTTCCATCTACATTTGATGAATTTCAAGGTTTTCCTAAGCTTCCTTCCTAGTTGTAGACGGGGAAGGGATTCCCTTGAACCAATCTTTGAGGGCCCTTTTCACCTTCCTCAGTTTTTCTTCCATAAAAAAAATGGGGAACCATTGACAGGGGGCTTCTAGGCATCCTCAAATATCCCTAAGAAATCATATTGCTGGACCCAAAGGGGGCTGAAGCAGAATGGAATAGGCCCCATTTTCAAAAGTGGCTTTATCTCAAGGCGGATGGGCTTGTTATCAGAGACCGAAGAGGGGATGATAAAAGAACTAATTTTAAGACCAAGAAGAAGGAAAGAGATTTGAATAAGAAAATGAACTAACCTTGCTGCTATGTGGCTCGACCTCATTCTTCTATTTTCCCATGTATATTTGCCTTAGATAGGCTTGATGTCAAGAAGGTCCCAGTGATGAATAAGATCTTCCACCCATTCCCTGGCAGGATCCCTTACTATGCAACCCCCATGCTTTTCATCCTGGCATAGAGTAAGGTTCATGTCCTAAGCAAGAATGACATTTTCCATTGGCAGCTCAGAGGCTAAATCACAAATGGTGTCCCTGCAACTTTGTTTATCTGCCAATATGGCTGGAGCGTAAATATTAACAATATTCAGTGTGTCCTTAGTTTGCAAATGCTGAAGCAAAATTAGAATAAAATTTGTGGATGTTTGAACCAAGATTTCTTTAAAGGAGGTCATTTCCCATAAAAATCCTAGACCCCTCTGACGCTCCTCTAGAGGAGACAGCTATGCTGCCGCCCTTACCCAAAAATGGATCCTGAGGCTTCCTTGTGTGGGAGGGCCCTTTTCTTCATTCTTTGGGCCAGCCTCTTGATCTCCCTCAGTTCCCAAGCTCAGAGCGATGGAGCTGTTCTCATTATCTTTTAGGCCAGTCATGGGTATGAAGGCATTTCCCAAAGGGGCAAAGATGCCTTCCCCCCTGTCAACTCGCTGCCTGTTTGGCCCTAGCCTGGAGGTAGGTTTGGATTTTTTGTTGGCTTCCATTCTGCTTCTTTATCTTTCTCTGGGGTCGCATTCTTGGGACAACTTTTGGTGAAATTTCCATATTCGTGGCATGCGCGGCACTTGAATGGCAGCTGTTCATAGTCAATCTTCTG
Organism: Pinus albicaulis; assembly: GCA_034641835.2. Taxonomy (NCBI): domain Eukaryota; kingdom Viridiplantae; phylum Streptophyta; class Pinopsida; order Pinales; family Pinaceae; genus Pinus; species Pinus albicaulis. The sequence continues at coordinate 1,130,085,273 of CM076579.1, forward strand.
AATGTGGGACCAATTCCCAACTGTGAGCTTGATGGCTTTAGGAAACCCAACTTCCAGGTCAACTTCCACACATATTCTAGCACAATCATATTGTTCATTCTTGCAGCATCTGTCAAAAAAATTCCCAATGGAATTTCCAATTTGAATTAGGGAGTCCCAGCTCCAACAATGCACTGGAAGATTTGGGAGTCTAACCCAAACTGGTACATCAGAGGGGACGTCGACCGAAGAATCAAAATCAGGGGTCCAATGATTCAGGTACAGGCCCTGCGGACCCATGAAGTATGGTGTATTTCTAAAGATGAGCTGCTTGTCCTCCTTTGAATTAAACTTGAACAAGAAATCGTCGCACCCCAGAAAGTAAGATGTGACATTGTTCTTGATGAAAGGCTGCCAATTTCTATTAAACCAAGCTTTCGTAGTCTTTGGAGATGGCCATAAACCTCTAAACTTCCCTATTAGCACTCGTTTCGTGAGACAGATGGCCACCTTCATAGGTCCCTCAGGGATTTCATCCAGTTTCTTCACAAACTTGGATGCCTGTAATTTCAACTTCTTCTTCTGAGAGGTGATCAACAGGTAGAAAACCTCCACCTTAGGAGGAGGGGGCGGAGGGGCGCCCTGAGAGGCCGCCATCAGTCGACCGAGGTGGGGCAGACATGGAAGAGCCATAGCGAGATCAAATGGGCGGCGATGACGGAATTAGAAGTGAGATCGCAGCAGTGACCCAAGCAGGCAATGTCCCGACAAGAATCGGCGCGACGCACAGAGCATCCACAACAAAACTTGAATAGCTTGAACACAACCATTAATGAAATTTTATAATTTTTATTTAATTGAATTATTTAACATTAGAGAGTAAATGAATTATTTATAATAAAAATAAATGAATTATATTAATAAAAATTATTTATAGTTGTTATTTAGTTGAATTATTTAAATGTTATTTAGTATTAGAGTAACTAAATTATCAATAAAAATTATTTTTAATTATTATTTAATTAAATTATTTAAAAAAAAACGTAAATAAAATTGGCCATATTCTATTTGATTGCTTCAATGGGGTTTCAATAGTCGTCAGGGTTTCAATAGCCTCTGATTCGCAGGAATGACAGTGGGATTTGTAGGAATGGAAGTGGGCGAGGGGCTATTTAGCTCTCATTCCTGTAAATCTAGAAAGTTGTGTAAAATTCGTGGTTTTAGATCTTGTATAAATCGCTGATGATGGAGTTGGATTTGTCAAACCAGGAGGTAACTCCTCAAATCAGAATGTGTATTAGCTAAAGAATGTACATGCATTTATACATGGAGGTGAGGCTATTGGGATTCATCTCCCAATGACTCTTGGCCTTCCTTATTTCCTAATATTAAAATAATATACAATATTACATATGCACACCCAACCCATAGGATTAGGTGTCAACATTCCCCCTTTTAATCCGAAGGGATGTTGGTGAGGCCAAGCATCGATCTGAACTTTTCAAACTTTTCTCTTCCAAGTGCTTTGGTGAAGATATCAGCAGTTTTCTCATTTGTGGAACAATGATGTAGATGGATGGTTTTGGCCTGAACATGATGTTGAATTAGATGGTACTTTGTATTGATGTGCTTTTTTCAATCATGGAACTTTGGGTTCTTGGCAAACTTTATTGTAGAAGTGTTGTCGATCATGAGTGGTGTGGAGTACATTTGTTTCATCTGCAAGTCTTCCAGGATTTTCCGGAGCCACACAATTTCCTTTGTTGCTTCAGCTGCTGCCACATATTCTGCCTCGGTCGTGGAATCTGCTGGAACTGACTGTTTGCATGATCTCCATGAGACAGCTCCTGATCCAAGACTCATGGTGTAACCTGTAGTAGACACCCCTGTTTCCTTGTCACCATCAAAGTCTGAATCAGAGTATCCGATCAAGCTGAAGTCGCCTACCTGTGTATATTTGAGTCCAAAGTCTTGAGTCCCCTTCAAGTACCTTAACACTCTTTTTGCAGCAGACCAATGTCCTTCACAAGGTTTTTGCATGAACCTTGAGAGGATTCCAACAACAAATGAAATGTCAGGTCCGGTGGTGGTCAGATAGATAAGACTTCCTACAAGCTGTCTATACTTAGTTGCATCGTCAAATTCCTTCCCTTCAATAGATGTGAGCTTCAAGTTTTGTTCCATTGGAGTGCTTAAGGGTTTACAGTCATCCATGCCAAATTTGTTCAAGAGATCTCCAATGTATTTCTTTTGAGAAAGAAATATGAATTTAGGATGTTGAATTACTTCAATACCCAAATAGTAATGAACATGACCCAAATCAGTCATTTCAAAACCTTTCTTCAACTCTTTCTTCATGGATGCAATATAACTCTCATTGTTTCCTGTTATCAAAAGATCATCTACATATACCACAAGATATACAACTATTTTTCCAACTTTCTTAACAAACAAAGTTGCATCATCAAGATCAAAATGTTTGAAGTCAAGTTTCAGAAGATGCTCGGTTAACTTCTCATACCAGGCTTGTGGTGCTTGCTTGAGGCCATACAAGGATTTTACAAGTTTGCAAACTTTTTGTTCTTGACCCTTTACCACAAATCCTTCTGGCTGGGACATATAAACATTCTCCTTTAGATCTCCATTCAAAAAATCTATTTTTACATCCATCTGATGGACTTTCCATCCATTCTGAGCTGCTAGGGCAAAGAGAGTCTGGATGGTGGTCCATTTTGCTGTGGGAGAAAAATTTTCTTCATAATCGACTCCTTCTTTTTGTGCAAAACCTTTTGCCACAAGCCTGGCCTTGTGCTTGTCAAGTGAGCCATCTACCTTATACTTGTTCTTGTAGACCCACTTACAGCCAATTGGTTTCATTCCCAAAGGCGGATCAACCAGCTTCCAACTGCCATTCTTTATCAAGGCATCATACTCCTTCTACATTGCTTCCTTCCATTCATCATGAGAAGCGGCTTCTTTGAAGGAAGTTGGTTCATGATCTGTAGACAAACTCAATTCACAGTTATAAGAAATATCCATATCAACAGGAGAATCAGAATTATCTACATCACCTTCGAGTTGTTGAGTGGAACTTCTTGTTCATGTTTTTCCAACCTCATCAGGATGAACATTCTCTAGTGTCTTTGTCAGCCATTTGGGAGGACCTTTCTGAGATGGCCTAGGTTGGTCATTTGACTGAGTTGGGATTGATTCAAGATTCAATCTCTGAATTCTGTCAATCACATCATCCAATGTGTCATCTGTGGTTGTTTCTTCATGTGGGGGAGAGAGTGCTTCAGGACATGATTCCACAGTTTGATTCAATATCGAAATCCCCCCTTCAAGATCTGGAATCACATTATCAAATTCTTGGAAGGACTTTGCATGTGTGAATCTATCCAGGTGATCAATTTTCCGCTCAACAACCTTGTCACTCTTGGAAGATTCAAGAAATATGACATCTCTTGTTATTACAAATTTCTTATTTGCTTCATCATAGAGATGATATCCTTTGGAGGTATTGGAGTACCCCAAGAAGATACATTTTTTGCTTCTAGCACCAAGTTTGTTCCTTTGACCCTTGGGTATCAAGGCATAACAGGTGGACCCAAAGAACCTGAGATGCTTTACTGAAGGAATGTGGCCATGCCACATTTCAAAAGGAGTTTTGTTTCTAATTGAACTTGAAGGACACCTATTCTTTATGCAAACAGCACATAGAACTGCATCAGCCCAAAAAATCAATTTCACATTCTTGAAAAATAACATGGAGCGAACCATATTTAAGATAGTTCTGTTCATTCTTTCAGCTACACCATTCTGTTGGGGATTATATGGCACTGTTGTTTGATGTTTGATTCCATGTTGACGAAGATAATTTTCAAATTCGTTTGAAGTGTATTCTTTTCCATTATCAGTACGTAGAGAGCCATTATGTGTTTGTGCATCATTTTCAATCCATGCATGAAAATTTTTGAAAGTTTGAAAAGCAGCAGACTTATTCTTCAATAATTAAATCGAACACATTCTGGTGTAGTCATCAATAAATGTCATCATGTATTTATTTCCATTTGCAGAAGCAACAGGCATAGGGCCACATAAATCTGAATGAACAAGCTCAAGTTTTCTATGTGCTCTAGAGTGTGAATCATGAAATGGTTGTTTTCTATGCTTTCCTAGAATACAAGAATCACATTTCTTAGGTTTCCTAGGAATTGTAGGTAGTCCATTAACACCATTTTTCTTCAACAAGCGAAGGCTTTCATAGTTTAAGTGTCCAAATCTAGCATGCCATAAAATACTTGATGGGAATGTACCTTCACCATGATGTCAACTGAATGCAAAGTTTTGAGCATGAGCAGATGAACCTTTCAGCTTCAAGAGTCTCCCTTCTTCTATTCCCTCCATGACAAGTGAGTGATCTGATGCTTTTTTGACCTCTGCCTTGCCATCAAACAAGTGAATGTAGTGTCCTTGCTGGCAGATTTGGACCAAGGACAACAAGTTTCTCCTCAACTCAGGGAGGTATAGAACCTCATGTAGAATATGATCAAGAAGACTAGGCAGTTTAAGTCTGACTGTGCCAAGCCCTGATGGCTTGAGTTTGGATTTATCTGCGAAATATACTGCTCCATCAACTTTGTCAGTGAATTCTTCAAAAAAAAAAATTCTAAATGTCATGTGACATGTTGCTCCTAAATCTAGCAACCAATCATCTCTCCATGAAGTAAATGAAACATCAAATAGGTTTTCAGTTACTCCATTGTTACAATGTATGAGAATAGAATGAGCTAATTCAGGTGCTTTACCTTTGTCTTTGTCATTAGTTTTACCTTTGTCTTGATTTCTTTGCTGCTGAGTTTTAGATTGTCTGCCCCCCTTTTCTACGAAGTTTCTTCTTCGTCTTCTTCCATCTCTTCCTCTGGATGAATCTGAAGAATGTCTCTTTTCTCTCTGTGCTAAGTATGCAGCCTCTTTAGAAGATGAAGGGACTGTCATATTCTTTTGAGAGAAAAAAAACTTTGCTGGAGAATATCTTTTGAAGGAGAGAAAACAAAAACACTCTTTGCTGGAAAATATACTCAGTTTAAAAGGACAGAAACATTGCTGAAAATACGAAGACTGAATTCTGCACCAAAAAATAATATGTATTTTTTTTTGTTTGAAGAGAGAAAATTTATATGGATGAATGTATTGAAAATGTGAAGGTGCGATATTATGAATATGGGAAATGGTATTATAAAGTGGTATTGTAAATAGAATAAAGGGCGGTATTGAATATGGGAGGGGGCGGTAATGTAAAAGAGAAAGCGGTATTAAAAGTTGGGAGGGGCAGAAATGTAAAAGAGAAAGCGGTATTAAAGGTTGACAACGTGGAGGTATTTTACAACGCAGACAGGATATGTATTAAAAGTTGACAATGTGGAGGTATTTTATGAGGGCGTAAGGTAGTATGACTGCACGGAATGGTATTACATGAGGGCATAAGATAGTAATACAGCGCGGAATGGCATTACATGAGGGCGTAAGACAGTAATGCTGCGCGGTATTATATAACACCAGCGCGGTAAGACGGTAAGACAGTAAGACAGGAAGACAGTAAGGCGGTAATAATGGAGTTGAACTAGCGTGTGAGCATATTGGAGTGAGGCGTTCGAGCGTATTGTTGAACAGTGCTTTTGTTATATGGAAGGGCGGTGTTGACGTTGGTGAAGCGGTGGCTTAGCATAGTCGTGTGTATATATGCAGCGTGGGAATATCTGCAGTTTTGTATATTTGTTAAATGCAGGTGGCGAGGGGCAGTATATGATAGCGTGGAGAGGGGCGATATATGATAGCGTGGAGAGGTGTGTATTATGGTGGGAGGGGCAGTGATATTAACAGTGGAATATGCAGTAGCGTATATTATGATATGGACAACGTATATTATGATATGGACAAAGCGTGCTAATGGACAGCGTATATTATGATATGGATAGAGCGTGCTAATGGATAGTGTATATTATGATATGGACAACGTATACATATATGGAACGAATAAACGACAGAGCGAATGGAGCGTATGGAGCGGACTGCATATGGAGCGGACTGTATATACGTGGAGGGCATATTAACAAGGGCGGGGAGGGAGCGATATATCACAGGTATATATGCGCAGGAGAGGGATCGATAGCAGGTAGGGGAAATGGTGAGGCGATAGGTATGGAGAATGGAGGAGGCCAAAAGTCCAAACGAAAATTTTGGAATGGGATCTTTGTAGGACTGCAGAGGGGGGCTGTAATTTGCAGTGTTCCAGGAACTGCAGGATTGCAGAATCTTCAGGAGCTGCAGGAGTTGCAAATGTCAGAGCTATGCAGAAAAAAAAAATGCAGAATAACAATATAGCAATATGTAGGAGCAGCAAAAACTATTATTAAAAACTGACTGAGCAAAGGAGAGGGAGTTACACCACAGGCAAAAATGCCAATAGTGGGACTGGCTCTGATACCATGTCAAACCAGGAGGTAACTCCTCAAATCAAAATGTGTATTATCTGAAGAATGTACATGCATTTATACATGGAGGTGAGGCTATTGGCATTCATCTCCCAATGACTCTTGGCCTTCCTTATTTCCTAATATTAAAATAATATACAATATTACATATGCACACCCAACCCATAGGATTAGGTGTCAACAGATTTCAAACAAGTTGGTGAATGGATCTCAAGAGCTGTTGCTTCTCAACTTACTGACTTTCTTGATATAGCAGTTTTTTGTGTGGTGACCGGGCAGCTGTGAAAAGGAAAATCACCAAACAGCTGTGACCAGGCTACTGTGAAGAGACAAATTCGAACGCAAGTAAGTCTCTGCTCTCTACTAATAGTATGTATTTAAAATTATTTACTTGAATGGTTTTCTGCTCTCTGTCTCAATTTTTTTTTAGCAGCAATCTAAAGATTGCGTTGAAGATTGATCAAACATGTATTTGTCTTCATTGTTAATGTTATAAAACTTCTTTGGTTTTATATTGATGCATTGCTTCTGACAAATTTTTTTTTTTTTTTTTCTATTTTCTCTGCATATTGGATCAAATAAAATACAAGTTAGTGAGAAAAGCTTGCTCAATAATGTAACGTAAGAATATAACCTCGGTAGGGTCTTGGACCTTGAGATAAATTTGTAATTTGTTTTTCTTTGCAGTCACTACTGGTAGTACTGTATTCAGTTTCACTTATTGAATAAGTGAAACCCTTGTAACATGTCTTAGAAATTTGATTACCTTTCGTCTTTGATAAATCTATTTCTTCCCACAACGCTTAATCCTCTTTCATAAGTAGCTTTTATATTGCCTGCATGTGGAAGAAAATATAATCAAATTGCTGGGAAATTCTCACTTGCTGTTCTAGGAACATGTGACATCAACAAGGCCTTGAAACGTCAGATAGCCTTGTAGCCAGTTGTTATAACAATAGTGTATTGCAATATTGAAAACCTATTATCAAGTCTTAGAAATCATAATCTAAACAGATACAGGCATGAGAATATAGGTGGAACAACATCGAAATTTATCATTTTTGAGGTTCCTGTATATTACGAAGAACATTGGTTAGAACTTGGATTCTTGTCAGCTTTATAAGCATTTATGCTTGTTGTCAGTTCTTATCGTGAGTATATGTGATCTACTTATTGAAGACTTCATAACATGCATCACGATTTTACTTTGAAAGAGATTTGGGCAGAAAGTGTGGTTGGAAGAGCCTGTGATGTCACTATTTGTCAGTTTGGAGTCTTTCATTGAAGTGGAGATTGGTCAAAATAGACACCAGGATGCCAAGATATGTGGGTGGAAGAAATAACATACGTTGCAATTGATATCTACCTCACACGATTCTTGATATCGCTTAGGAATTGAGGTTGGGGAGTAAATATTTTTTCTCCATTGGAAAATATATTACATATTTCATTTTAAGTCAATAAATATGTTATTAAACATGTCATTTTTGTGTTTGTATAGATCTATATTTATGAGCTATTTTGTAACAATCTCGTAGATATATATTTTTAATCTGTAAATTGTAATTCTATTCATGATGAAAATGCAAACCACATCTATGTTGTCCGTGAAGCCTGATTAAAAACAGTAGGAGAAAGATACCATTACTCAGTAAGACAATGAGTTTTGCCGCGCTTATACCCAAAGGCTGCAAAAAACATACTTTCAAACAAAACAAACCATATATTTTCCTCCATTTGTTCCCTTCATTAAATCCTATAAACAACATTAAGATACAATTAAAGAATCCAAGCTCCTCTTAGGTCCGATACATCATGTACTAAAAAATATATTTACTGCATTCCTTCTAAAATACTATGAACTTTATAAAACATGCCGATAAACAGTTAAGACACTATCCCTCGATTCCTCAAGGAGTAAGGCACCTACATCAATCTGTTGACACTCCTTGGAAAGTGCATCAGCGTTGATATTGAGCTCTTGGAAAGTACCGAGTATATGAGGCTAGTTCAAAAATATTAGATGCCTCCATCAACTGATCTGCAAGCAGCTTCACTATAACACGATAAACCTGTGAAACTCCTTCCATCCAATTGATATCCAATGAAGAGTCTTAATATCTGAATTTTGTTAGTTTCTTTCTCTAGTGCAAACTTAGTCAGAAATATCAAGGCCATCATTGCTACATAATTATTTGACTGCTGCCCTAGCACTGCTTTGAATTTTAGACTGTGAGAAGAGAGTGGCACCATTACTACTAAATTCTGCTAGGCCCTGCCATGTCCCATCAAATAAACTCCAAGCAGGAGAACAATCAAGCAATATCTCACCCATCTGCCTTGGAATTTTGTATTCTGAGAGAAAACATGAAAAGTGGGTACCTTTCTCTCTTCAATGCTTCCTGCATTTCGAGCCCACCATATACTCCATAAGGTAAGGCAAGAAAGAGCTTGACATTCTTCCAATTTCTCAAACCATGTTTTTAAACATTCTTCCACTGAAACTCTTTTCCATACATTCCAATTTCCAGTGAAATGTTGCGAGTCTTTCCAAAGTTTATGTGCACAAGGACACCAAATGACCAGTTGAGTGAGAGTTTCTTCTTGTCTTGTGCATATAATTCATAAACTATGACCCTGTCTACTGCTTTATTGCCTCACCTTCCAAGTGAGGGCCTTGTTCCTAAAAAATAACCATAGAGGGATCTGAGTCTCTTCTACAAAGACTTCAATTTTCAAATATTTGAGCACCACCAGCTGACCCCTTAGAAGAAGCATGTCTTTGTAATATGTATCCTAAACGAGCGGTATATACTTTTAAAGTTTTGTTTTTGACCCTGCCAACAAATCCACTCTTCCTTCATCCTGATGATTTTAGTTTAAAACACGTTGAAAGAAGTCAATAGAGTGTCTTGGAGGGGTTTGGTTGGGCCTCTTACCATAAAATCTGTCATTCAGAATGTAAAAGCCCCAAACATTGAGATGATTGATTTGGGTAACTAGAAGTTTGGCCATTGTCACCTCGCCAACCCTCCTCTATGCTACAGGCCGACTCTTCTCTAACTCAGGAAAGGCTTTTGTAATTTGAATTACTGGAATTTAAAACTATGAAGTGCAAGGAGATCTGAAGGAGATGTAAAGGGTAGTTGATAGCAAAACAAATTTGAGAAGTCTCCAAGCCCCTGATGTAAAGGCTGAAGTCATGGGTATATAGTATGGTGAATAAGGTATGAAATCAATTCCTCCAACAACAACATTGGATGTATAGCAGCACATACAGGCTTTAAAGATTCATTTTTTTAAATCATTTTGTCCTCAGCAATTAAAGTGCTACCATCTATGACAATACAACACCATTTTGCAAGAAGGATGAGAATAGTCTTTGTAGGATTTGAGGATGAATATATGTCATTTATTATATATGGATTAAGCATAGATTATTTGATATTCCTTCCAGTGCCGCAATTTCTATCCACCACTGATATTTAAATCGGATGTCACCTATCTCCTGTACAGTTAAAGTGAGTGCAAGCTATTGCAAGGGCCTTCTATCCCTAGACGTGGTGTTTAATTATAAAAGACAGGATGGATGACTTGTGCACTATGCAGTGGATGACACTTTTTCAAGATATTTGTTTATTAATAAAGAGATACATGGTAATTTGGGGAAAGAGCTTGAGGGTTTGATTCTTTTTAGATAGACAGAAAATGAAGAGACCACTCAGGCATAATTCAAAGGTTGACAAATTTGGTGGTCTACTGAGACATGAAGAAGGGCATCATGTGGCAGGAAACCATCGAAAAGGACATCATGCCAGATGTTGTGTATACGTATCAATTGTGGAGCAGAATAATAAAGGGAACAATAATTAAAATCCTCAAGTTCGTGATGATGAGAAGATTTAAAGTAATTTGTTAGAGACAAATGGTAGGAAGAACAGTCAATCTGTTTCAAAGCATGCAGAATGTATTGATGAGGTGACAAAAGTCTTATAAAAGTATTGATTGAGGTAAGAGAACTCAAGGAAAACAATGAAGGTTAGGTTGATGAGCTGTGAAAAAATTCACTGTATTGGTCATTCTCTAGAGAGAGCATTAAGGCATTCCAAAATAACAAAAAATCCCTCGCTCTCTTGTTTTACTTATGAGTAATGAAAAGCACCACTAGCACTAGAAGATGGAAACCTAGAAGAGAATATCCAATCAAATGTTACCCTTTGATATTCATGGGTAGTCTATCAATTCATCAGCTGGTCCTCCTATAAAACATGTCGATAGATAGTTAAGACACTATCCCTCGATTCCTCAAGGAGTAAGGCACCTACATCAGTCTGCTGACACTCCTTGGAAAGTGAAACATTGATATTCAGCTCTTGGAAAGTACCGAGTATATGAGGCTAGTTCAAAAAGATTAGATGCGTCCATAAACTGATCTGCAAGCGGCTTCACAATAACACCATAAACCTGTGAAACTCCTTCCATCCAATTGATAACCAAGGAAGAGTTTAAATATCTGAAGTTGGTTAGTTTCTTTCTCTAGTGCAAACTTAGTCAGAAATATCAAGTCCATCATTGTTGCATAATTATTTGACTGCTGCCCTAGCACTGCTTTGAATTTTAGACTATGAGAAGGGACTGGCACCATTACTACTAAATTCTGCTAGGCCCTGCGAGGTCCCATCAAAGAAACTCTCACCCATCTGCCTTGAAATTTTGTATTTTAAGAAAAAAATTGAAAAGTGGCTACCTTTCTCTCTTCAATGGTTCCTGCATTTCGAGCCCACCATATACTGCATAAGGTAAGACAAGAAAGAGCTTGAAATTCTTCCAATTTCTCAAACCATGTTTTTAAACATTATTCCATTAAAACTCTTTTCCATACATTCCAATTTCGAGTGAAATGTTCCGAGTCTTTCCAAAGTTTATGTGCATAAGGACACCAAATGACCAATTTAGTGAGAGTTTATGCTTGTCTTGTGCATATAATTCATAAACTATGGCCCTGTATACTCCTTTATTGCCTCACCTTCCAAGTGAGGGCCTTGTTTCTCAAAAATAACCACAGAGAGATCTGAGTCTCTTCTACAAAGACTTCAATTTTCAAATCTTTGAGCACCACTAGCTGACCGCTTAAAAGAAGCATGTCTTTATATCCTAAACGAGCTGTATATACTTTTAAAGTTTTATTTTTGACCTGGCCAATGAATCCACTCTTCCCTAATCCTGATGCTTCTAGTTTAAAACACGTTGAAAGAAGTAGTCAATGGTGTGTCTTGGAGGGGTTTTGTTGGGCCTCTTACCGTACAATCTGTCATTTAGAATGTAAAAGCCCCAAACACTGAGATGATTGATTTGGGTAACTAGAAGGTTGGCCACTGTCACCTCACCAACCCTCCTCTGTGCTACATGCTAGCTCTTCTCTGACTCAGGCAAGGCTTTTGTAATTTGGATTGTTCGAATTTAAAACTATGAAGTGCAAGGAGATGTCAAGGAGATGTAAAGGGTAATTGATAGCAAAACAAATTTGAAAAGTCTCCAACCCGTTGATGTAAAGGCTGAAGTCATAGGTATATAGTGTGGTGAATAAGGTATGAAATCAATTCCTCCAACAACAACATTGGATGTATATAAACACATACAGGCCTTAAAGATTCATTTTTTTAAATCATTTTGTCCCCAACAATTAAAGTACTACCATCTACGGCAATACAACACTATTTTGCAAGAAAGATGAGAATAGTCTTTGCAGGATTTGAGGATGAATATATGTCATTTATTATATATGGATTAAGCATAGATAATTTTATATTCCTTCCAGTGCCGCAATTTCTATCCACCACTGATATTCAAATGGGATGTCACCTATCTCTTGTACAGTTACAGTGTGTGCAAGCTATTGCAAGGGCCTTCTATCCCTAGACGTGGTGTTTAATTATAAAAGATAGGATGGATGACATGTGCACTATGAAATGGATGACACTTTTTCAAGATCTTTGTTTATTAATAAAGAGATACAGGGTAATTTGGGGAAAGAGCTTGAGGGTTTGATTCTTTTTAGATAGACAGAAAATGAAGAGACCGCTGAGGAAGAATTCAAAGGTTGACAAATTTCGTGGTCTACTGAGACATGAAGAAGGGCATCATGTGGCAGGAAACCATCGGAAAGGACATCATGCCAGATGTTGTGTATACGTAACAATTGTGGAGCAGAATAATAAAGGGAACAATAATTAAAATCCTCAAGTTCGTGATGATGATAAGATTTAAAGTAGTTTGTTAGAGACAAATGGTAGGAAGAACAGTCAATCTATTTCAAAGCATGCATCATGTATTGATGAGGTGACAAAATTCTTATAAAAGTCTTGATAGAGGTAAGAGAAATCAAGGAAAACAATGAAGGTTAGGTTGATGATCTGTGCAAAAATTTACTGTATTGGTCATTCTCTAGAGAGGGAATTAAGGCATTCCAAAAAAAAAATATATCCCTCGCTCTCTTGTTTTACTTATGAGTAATGAAAAGCACCACTATCACTAGAAGATGGAAACCTGGAAGAGAATATCCAATCAAATGTCACCCTTTGATATTCATGGGTAATCTATCAATTCATCAGCTGGTCCTCCTATATACTTTATAATGTTTTCTTATGCATGTACAAATGATAGTTTCCTCACAATTCGTTGCATGCTATTCAACGATGTGCATACTCTAGAAGAATTGCAGACTAAAAATGTTTTCCGGGTGTTGAGTAATGATGGACAAGTTTCCTATCACACATCATCCCGGATTTCAATTTTTTGATAAGGTGCATAAATATGGATATTGTTGTTATTATTCTAATGAAGAATGGAAAGAACTATAGAACTATTATGCATGGCCACAAGAATTTGGTCTCGTCCTGCAAACTGCTAGTTGAAAGAGTTTGGAATGCGAGTTTGTAAAGGCTAAGTCATAGGCATATAACATGGTGAATAAGGTATGAAATCAATTCTTCCAACAACAATAATGGATTTATATCACCACATACAGGCTTTAAAGATTCATTTTTATAAATCATATTGTCCCCAGCAATTAAAGCACTACCATCTAAGGCAATACAACACTATTTTGCAAGAAGAATTAGGATAGGCCTTGCAGGATTTGAGGATGAATACATGCAATTTATTGAACCTATGGATTAAGCATTGCTTGCCTCCCATACCAAAAACAAATCCAGATAGTTTTCAAAAATGTAATTGCAATAGTGTTTGAAACAATACTGTGTCCTCTAAGTAAGAGGAGAATTTCTAGAGCTGGTTGGAGAAGGCATTTATGGTGTCACAGAGTTTACAAAAGTTCTTTTGGGGATGGATAAACATATCACGTTGTAAACCACGTCCAAGGTTGTAACCTCTTGCTGAGATATTTCAATTTCAATGGATTAAAACCTGTGGATTTGAATTTTATAGATGGATGGATAGCACAGTTACTTTCTGGAAGAGGTGCTGCTTCTAATGGATTTATGTAAGAGTGGATTAAAATTTTCATGGTTATTTATGTGTTCAGAAGATAAAATGTTTTGGAAAATTTTATTGGATGAATTGGTGATTTGAAGCATGTAAATTATTATTATTATTATTATCCAATTTTAAGGTCATGACTAAACCAGACACCAAATTGGTTTATGAGACTTCCTTTTTTGTGGGACAAGGGGCCCACCTCTGCCATAATAAAACAAACAGACAAGCTGGCATTGACCCACACTATAGTTTCCTCCATTCTCAAGCACTGAGGAATCAAATTTATTGTATAATTTCACCAAATTGGCACTTGTCCAAAGCCTCCCAAATCTCATCATCCAAAAAGTCTTCCTAAGGATCCAAATTATTTCTTATATTGCCCCAAACATTGTTGGTTCTTGGGGAATAATGCTTAATTTTGGATCTTAGCTCATGGAAGCCTATTGTTGAGATGTTGACTCCATCAATCCCTTTGTTGGTTCCACAATGCCAAAAATGGATTGAATGAGAGTATATTTGCCACTTTCTGTCTGCCCCACAACTGCCTCCTTTGTACCTCCAGGGAAAGTGCATGTAAGGCCTTTCAAGAGAAATAGAAGATGTGGCCCATAATGCCCCTGCAAATTAGATAAATCTATTGTTCCTCTAGATCGACAATGGGATTTGGTCTACAATTCTCCATGATCACTAGTGGCTTGGTGGGAATACGTCAATATTGCATTATTCTCTCCATTGAGATAATCTTGGTCTCCACAAAAAAAAGATATCATGTTACCCAGGTTTGTATCATGTTCAAATTTAGACCATATGTTATTGTCAACCTTGCAATGCTTGATCTAATTACATCTCCAGGCAAGCGAATGAGGAACACCAAAGAGAATGTAATATCACCAATTTTGATTTTTCATTTAACATGATTAATGAAGTTTATTAGGGGAGTGCCAAGCACAACACAATTTTGTAATCTGGGCATTTGAGACAATTTTGGTACATGGGACTTAGTAGAAATAGAAAATATCAACCTTTGTGGAATGTGGGGGCCACCCCTCAAGGAATAATTGATTTTGTGGAAAGGAGATCAAAATATTTTGATGAGGGACCCCCAAGGAAAGGCAAAGCAACAATTATAAATAGAGGGTTGAAGGCAACATTGAGTACCTTTTGATAATTTGTCATTTTACACATTGTTGCTCAAGCTGTTCAATTGAGTCACAGGTGTTGTTTAGCACCAAAGGTTTCCAAAGGGAAATCTCACCATCTTCTTCGGCGAACCACAAGTGCCACTCTAGGGAGGAAAATTCTACTAATATTTGGTAGTTGGGAGGATACCACACATTTCAGGTTTAGCTAGGATGCAGGAAATGACCCACATAGTTCTTGTTGGAGAGTGGTGTCAGAGATAGGGGCTACACTATCGTTGAAGCATTCCTTGACCAAATTCCAAGAAAAAAGAGAAGGATTTACAAGAGCAGAAGCTATTTCCATGACAATACAAATTTTTGGAGTAGGGGCCTGCATCATCTTGCCCATGAACTACGCAGTCTTTCGTGGGGGCCAAGTCACCCTCTTCTTCAGTGGACCACGAGTGCCACCCCAAGGAGGAAAGTTCTATTCATATTTGGTAGCTGGGAGGATACCACACATTTATGGTTCAGCTGGGATGCAGGAAAGGAAATTATGGGGGATTTTCTACCATTTTGGTGCCAACTCAGCTAGGAGCTGGAGGAGCTAGGGGGAAATTGGGCCAAAATGTCTGAGGTCAACATTTGGCCAATTCCTTCGTGGGTTTTTGTGGGTTATTGGAGCAGAACCTGAGGTTAATTTTCCAAAATTTTCTGGGCAATGAATGAGGCCCTAACAACCATTTTTCGTAGTCAACAATGCATTTTTTCACTCGGCCAACGTAGAGATTGTTGGGGACAACCACATTGCATGTTAGAGTAGCCAATTTCATCACATGGGCATTGTTAGGTTTCCTTGGGCAAGACCAAGTGCATGCTTTCTGATCTTACCTTTGTACCCAACATTTATATTAATAAAATGGCTCAGCTCAGCTCAATTAATGGATATTTCTTGGTGTTTAATGTGTTGTAAATTATGCGTGTTTGTTTTTTTTACTATGCTTGGTTTGCTTATCATTGTAGATTTCCATTAGGAATATTACAATGGTATCAAAGCATAATCTTGGCCAGCTGTGGGGAAGCTAGCAAGATCATGAAGGTGTTAGAATTGCATGCACAGTGATTGGTGAGCTTATAGACACTCCAATGATGCAAAAAGGGGAAAGTACACAAGGGCTCTTGGAGGAGTTGATGAGGCAAAGCCAACAATTGGCTTGTGAAAGGGATTGAGGAGCTGGGGTTGTTTGGAATTAGATTGGGGGAAATTGTGGGTGATTTTCTAGCATTTTGCTAGAGGAGCAAGCCCAACATCTGCTACAGGTTGCAGTTTCTACTTGTGGAGGAGGGCTAAGCATTTTGAGGTCAATTTTGGAGTGGCAAAACTAGAGAAAACCCTTTTTGGGTTTTTCTGGGTTTTTGACAAGGATCTCAGAAATAATTTGGCATAATTTTTTGGGTAGATTCGCGGCGTCAAACAGGGGTCCCAACTCAGCCAACAACTGTAGGAGCTAGGGGGAAATTGGGCAGAAATTCCGAGGCAAAGCCAATAATTGGCTTGTGATAGGGATTGAAGAGCTGGGGTTGTTTGAAATTAGATTGGCGGAAATCATGGGTGATTTTCCAGCATTTTGGTGGAGGAGCAAGCTGAGCATCTGGTTGTGGAGGAGGGCCAAGCATTTTGAGGTCAATTTTGGAGCGTCAAAACTAGAGTAAGCCCCTTTTGGTTTTTTTTTCTGGGTTTTTGACAAGGAACTCATAAATAATTTGGTTTAATTTTTTGGGTAGATTCGCTTGGTCAAATAGGGGTCCCAACTCAGCCAACAACTAGAGGAGCTAGGGGGAAATTGGGTTGAAATTTTGAGGTCAACATTTGGCCAATTCCTTCGTGGGTTTTTGTGGGTTATTAGAGGAGAGCTTGAGGTTAATTTCCCAGAATTTTCTGAGCACTAGAGGAGACCCTAACAACCATTGTCTGTAGCGAACAATGCAGTTTTTCACTAGGTTAGCAGAGAGATTGTGGGGGATAACCACATTGCATGTTAGAGTAGTCGATTTCATCACCTGCGCATTGTTAGTTTGCCTTGGGCAAGCCTAGGTGCATGTTTTTTCATCTTACCTTTGTACCCAACATTTATATTAATAGAATGGCTCAACTAACACAGTTTATGGAGATTTTTGGGTGTTTAATGTGTTGTAAATTTTGTGTGTTTGTTTTTTTTACTATGCATGCTTTGCTTATCATTGTAAATTTCCATTAGGAATATTACAGAGAATGCAAACGCAAGATTTGATAGTAAGTCCATTAGAATACAAATCCATGCATTGGCCCCAACATTGTGGAGACTAGGTCTAGTATACATATCAATCAACTAGAGATTTCTCTCCATGAACCAAGACTCTTGGTCAAAACTTCTAATGGTGGCTACTCTAGAGATTGATTCTCCAAAATTTTGTACGATTGAAGCTCTAGAAACTAATGACAGCCAAGCCACTTCCCTAGTTGATGATATGTAATATTAATGATACCATATACAAGTTGAACCCATTGGTATAAACACAATGAATACCTGCTACGAAATCTGAGACAGGACTACAATGATCCCCAAAAGTTGTATAAATGCAACAACCAAAGCTCGTAGTTCTGTAGGAATCAATGTGTCCATTACACTCTGATTAGTTGATGCCTGATTCAGTATTCACCCAAATGGAGTTGCATCAATTGTGTAGATTTCTGAAAAGTTGATTTCCAGTTGTGTTCAAGTCCAACCAGTGAAAGAAGCACAAAGCTCACAAGAACACATGAAGAGCTGCTTAATTTCAAAGCAACATAAACGAGAATGAGAAGGGAGTTTCTAACAGGGGAACTCTCATTTTCTTTTGTAGGGGTTGCCCACGCCACCCAATAGTTACTAATTATTTGAAGTATTTGAAATATTATTTGGGCCATTAGTATTATAGGTATCAAATTACCATTATATGCAACAATAATGTAAGACCAATATACCGACATGTTTACCCATCTTCCTCTACATCAACCCCTTCCCATAGCTGAAATGTATTCACCTCTCTGGAATGTGAGATGCACAGAGCAAAAATGGAGAAGCAATAGCTCAGCATACTAAAAAAAGCCTTATTAACAAGGGCTTATCTGCACTACACTGCTACCCAACAAAACCAGTGTTAAATATACAAGCACCTGCTCCAACTTTATATTATGTTGATTCAAATTTTTTACTAAATGCAGAATATTTACATTGTCCTCTCAAGATCAGATTTAGACATCCATGAAAGCGGTCCAACATTATCTGGCCAGACCCTTGTGTTAAACGAGTTAGTGCTCTACCAAGCCACTAGAACCCAACCCTACGAGTAAATTGGCATGGTTGGTTGCCTTTTCAAAACAATTGTTACTACATTTTCTATGCGGCTTCATGGAGAAAAATCTACAAAGCCTGGAAAGTTTTCTAATTTCAGATTGTTGTTGACAATCTGTTTTTTTGTGCTAAATTGAAATGTAGCACACATTAGATTTCATTCCCATTGTAATTTTATTATTGCCATTGTGTTTGTGTTTGTCCTAGAAGAAAATTTAATAGGTCCTAGTTTTCTTTTGGCATGCACCTTTGTTTCTGGTAATATGCTTGTTTTTCTACTAAAAGTAAATGTAGCACATGTTAGATTTCTTTCACCTTTAAATGTTTCTATTGAGAATGCATTGTGTCTATGATAGAAGAAAATCTAGCACAAAATAAATTTCTTTTTGCCCTGCAATATTGCTTTTGAAAATATACTTTTGTTTTTCCTAAAAGTAAATCTAGCACGAGCTAGATTTATTTAACCCTGCATGTTGTTATGTGCTTATGTTTTTGCTATAGGGAAACTTAGCATGGGTTAGATTTCCTTCGCCTTGCAATGGTGTTATCGACAATGTGCACTTATTTATGCTAGAAGGAAATATATCACTCATTATACTTTTTTCATCTTACAATGTTGTTATTAGCAATGCACTTTCATTTATGACAGAATGAAATCTAGCACGTGTTAAATTTCTTTTGATTGATAATGTTGTTGTTAGAAATAAGCTTGAGTTTTTGCTAAAAGTAAATATAGCACATGCTAGATATTTTTTGCCTTACAATGTTTGTTATGTGCTTGTGTTTGTGCTACAAGGAAATTTAGCACGCGTCGGAATTCAACTTGCAAAATTTTTATTGACAATGTGTTTGGGTTTGAACTAGAAAGAAATTTGGCACGCGCTAGATTTGTTTCAGAATGCCATGCTGTGGTTAGCAAACTGGTTGTTTGTGCTAGAAGGAAATATACTAGATTCTTTGACCTTGCAATGTTGTTATTGGAAATATGCATGTGACTATGTTAGAAGGAAATTTAGCACATGTTAGATTTCTTTTCTTGCAATGTTTCCACTGGCAATGTGCTTTAGCTTGTGCTAGAAGTAAATTTTGCATGTGTTAGATTTATTTAACCCTACAATGTTGTTATGTTCTTATGTGTGTGCTAGAAGGAAATCTAGCACGTCCTAGATTTGTTTCATCTTATAATGTGCTTTTGTTGTGTTGTAAGGAAATCTAGCACATGTTAGATTTCCTTTGCCCTATAATGTTGTTGTTGTCAACATGCTTGTTTTTTTGGTAGAAGTAAATCTAGCATGCACTAGAATTCTTTCACCTTATAATGGGTTTGTGTGCTTGTCTTTATGCTAGAAGGAAATCTTACAAACATTAGATTTCTTTCACCTTATAATTTTGTTATTGGCAACACGCTTATGGTGGGGCTAGAAGGAAATATAGCACACATCATGTTTCCCTCGCCTTTGAATGTCATTGTGTTTGTGATAGAAATAAATCTATAGCATGCACTAGATTTCTTCTGTCCTTCAATGTTGTTATGTGCTAGAAGGAAATATAGCACGTGTTAGATTTATTTCAATTTGAAACGTGTTTGTGTTTGTGTTGGAAGAAAATTGATCACATGTTAGATTTATTATACTCTACAATATTGTTGTTGGAAACATGTTTGTATTTGTGGTAGACATGTTAGATTTGTGGTCACATTGACTATGTTAGAAGGAAATTTAGCACATGTTAGATTTCTTTTCTTGCAATGTTGTTATTGTCAATGTGCTTTAGCTTGTGCTAGAAGTAATTTTTGCATGTGTTAAATTTATTTAACCCTACAATGTTGTTATGTTTGGGTTTGAGCTAGAAGGAAATTTAGCACGCGCTAGATTTGTTTCAGAATGCCATGTTGTGGTTGGCAATCTGGTTGTTTGTGCTACAAGGAGATATTCTAGATTCTTTGACCTTGCAATGTTGTTATTGGAAATATGCATGTGACTATGTTAGAAGGAAATTTAGCACATGTTAGATTTCTTTTCTTGCAATGTTGTTATTGGCAATGTGCTTTGGCTTCTGCTAGAAGTAAATTTTGCATGTGTTAGATTTATTTAACCCTACAATGTTGTTATGTTTGGGTTTGATCTAGAAGGAAATTTAGCATGCGCTAGATTTGTTTCAGAATGCCATGTTGTGGTTGCAAATCTGGTTGTTTGTGCTAGAAGGAAATATGCTAGATTCTTTGACCTTGCAATGTTGTTATTGGAAATATGCATGTGACTATGTTAGAAGGAAATTTAGCACATGTTAGATTTCTTTTTTTGCAATGTTGTTATTGGCAATGTGCTTTAGCTTGTGCTAGAAGTAAATTTTGCATGTGCTAGATTGATTTAACCTTACAATGTTGTTATGTTTGGTTTTGAGCTAGAAGGAAATTTAGCACACACTAGATTTGTTTGAGAATGCCATGTTGTGGTTGGTTTATTTCAATTTGAAACGTGTTTGTGTTTGTGTTGGAAGAAAATTTATCACACGCTATATTTATTATACTCTACAATGTTGTTGTTGGAAACATGTTTGTATTTGTGGTAGACATGTTAGATTTGTGGTCACATTGACTATGTTAGAAGGAAATTTAGCACATGTTAGATTTCTTTTCTTGCAATATTGTTATTGTCAATGTGCTTTAGCTTGTGCTAGAAGTAAATTTTGCATGTGTTAGATTTATTTAACCCTACAATGTTGTTATGTTTGGGTTTGAGCTAGAAGGAAATACGCGCTAGATTTGTTTCAGAATGCCATGTTGTGGTTGGCAATCTGGTTGTTTGTGCTAGAAGGAAATATGCTAGATTCTTTGACCTTGCAATGTTATTATTGGAAATATGCATGTGACTATGTTAGAAGGAAATTTAGCACATGTTAGATTTCTTTTCTTGCAATGTTGTTATTGGCAATGTGCTTTAGCTTGTGCTAGAAGTAAATTTTGCACGTGTTAGATTTATTTAACCCTACAATGTTGTTATGTTTGGGTTTGAGCTAGAAGGAAATTTAGCACGCGCTAGATTTGTTTCAGAATGCCATGTTGTGGTTGGCAATCTGGTTGTTTGTGCTAGAAGGAAATATGCTAGATTCTTTGACCTTGCAATGTTTTTATTGGAAATATGCATGTGACTATGTTAGAAGGAAATTTAGCACATGTTAGATTTCTTTTCTTGCAATGTTGTTATTGATAATGTGCTTTAGCTTGTGCTAGAAGTAAATTTTTCATGTGTTAGATTTATTTAACCCTACAATGTTGTTATGTTCTTATGTGTGTGCTAGAAGGAAATCTAGCACGTCCTAGATTTGTTTCATCTTATAATGTGCTTGTGTTGTGCTGTAAGGAAATATAGCACATGTTAGATTTCCTTTGCCCTATAATGTTGTTGTTGTCAACATGCTTGTTTTTTTGCTAGAAGTAAATCTAGCATGCACTAGAATTCTTTCACCTTATAATGGGCTTGTGTGCTTGTCTTTATGCTAGAAGGAAATCTTACACACATTAGATTTCTTTCACCTTATAATTTTGTTATTGAGAACACACTTATGGTGGGGCTAGAAGGAAATATAGCACAAATTATGTTTCCCTCACCTTTGAATGTCATTGTGTTTGTGATAGAAATAAATCTATAGCATGCACTAGATTTTTTCTGTCCTACAATGATGTTATGTGCTAGAAGGAAATATAGCATGTGTTAGATTTATTTCAATTTGAAACGTGTTTGTGTTTGTGTTGGAAGAAAATTGATCACATGTTAGATTTATACGTTGTTGTTGGAAACATGTTTGTATTTGTGGTAGACATAAGTCTAGCGTTTGCTAAATTTCATTCACTCTATAATGTTGCTATGTGCTTGTGTTTGCACTAAAAGAAAATCTAGCACATGTTATATTTCTTTTACATTGCAATGTTGTTATTAGTAACATCTTTGTGTTTAGGCTAAAAGGAAATCTGACATGTGCTAGATTTTTTTTTTGTCCTGCATTGTTGTTGTTAGAAATATTTATATGTTTGTGTTAGAAGTAAATATAACACAAGCTAAATTTTTCTCAACCTACAATGTTGTTATGTGATAATGTTTCCATTAGAAGGAAATCTAGTATGCATTAGATTTCTTTCACCTTGCAATGTTATTATTTGCAATGTGATTTTGATTATGATACGAAGAAATCTAACCTTTGTTAGATTTGTTTTGCCCAACAATGTTGTTGTTGACAATATGTTTCTGAATTTGTACAAGAAGGAAATCTACTATGTGTTATATTTTCTTCACAATGGCATATTATTTTTGACAATCTAGTTATTTATGCTAGAAGGAAATCTAATGCTTTGCATTGTTTTTATTTGAAAATGTGTTTATGTCTATGCTAGAAGGAAATTTTGTAGACACTAGATTTATTTTTTCTTGCATTGTTGAAAATATGGTTGTGTTTTTGATAGAAGTAAGTCTAACATATGCTACATTTCTTTCACCTTGCAATGTTGTTATGCACTTTTGTTTATGACAGAATGAAATATAGCGCGAGTTAGATTTCTTTCACGTTACAATGTTATTATTGGCAATGTGACTTTGTTTGTGCTAGAATAAAATCTTGTGGGTGCTACATTTCTTTTTCCTTACAATGAAGTTATTGGTAATATTTCCGTGTTTATGTTAGAAGTAAATCAAACATGTATTAGGTTTCTTTAACCGTACAATGTTTTTATTTTCTTATGATTGTGCTGTAAGGATATGTTGCATGTGCCAGATTTCCTTTTACCTTGTTGCAATGTTTATGTTGGCAAGGTGCTTATGTTTGTGCTAGAAGTATATCTGGCACACGCTAAATTTATTTCACCTTGCAATGTTGACGTGAGCTTTTATTTATTCTAGAAGGAAAGGTGGCATGCTTAAAGTTCTTTCACCTAGCAATGTTGTTATTGGCAATGTGCTCATGTCTTTATTCGAAAAAAATCTAGCATGCGCTTCATTTAATTTTGTTAACAATATTGTTGTTGGCAATGTGCTCGTGTTTTTTCTAGAAGTAATTCTACCAAATGCTAGATTTATTTTTCCGTACAATGTTCTTATGTATTTGTTTTTATGCTAGAATGAAATTTAACATGCGTTAGATTTCTTTCACCTTGCAGCATTTTTATTGACAATGTGCTTGTGTTTGTGATAGAGGGTAATATAGAATGCTTTTTTTCACAATGCAATGTTGTTGGAAACATGCTTCTATTTGTTCCATATTTCATTCTTAGACCGCATATTCCATACAAAGGGCCCTCTAGTCATTTGAGGGTTTAACATTTCTTATATTGTAACAACGATCTACATAGGCATGGACTAAAACCTCATTGTCTTAAAAAAGCAAGGACAAATTTCGCAAGCATGGAGATGTCCTAGGAAAGATTATTGTTGCAATGTATTTTTTGACAATGTGTTTGTGTTTTTGATAGAAGGAATTTCATCATGCACTAGATTTACTATACAATGCAATGTTGTTGGAAATCTCTTGTATGTGATAGAAAAAATTCTTCAATGTGTTTGCCTTTTTACAGTCTCTATAGCAAACTAAGAATATACATGAATAAAAGATAAAATTTGTGTAAACATGATGTTGTTGTAGTATCTACTATTGTTGTCTTTTGGTAACATGCTTAATAATGCTTGTGCTAGAAGGAAAGCTAGTAGGTGCTAGCTTTCTTATAGAAACAATTAAAATAACATAATAAATTATTTAGGGGTGGAAGCCTTTTTCTAATCAACACCATGATTAGCTATTATTGTGAGTTCTACACTTGTTATTGTTTTTGTTCATTTTGTTACAAATACAATGATGCAAGTAGTGGTAGTATTTATAAATTCATATTTTTTTCGATAATTTGAAACTATAATAATAGTTTCTTACTTTATTTTCAGAAACCATAAACCCTCAAGCTAGTGGGAATTCAAAGGAGTCGTCCAAGGAAAAAGGAAGTTCACCAAATACAACATCAATATCTTTAAATGGTATGACAATTTTAAAATTAGTTTGTACTTTGTTACAATGGTTGCCAATAAATGATTATTGATTAATGAAGTTCATGTTATCCTTATTTTTTAAGAAAACTTGCATATGCTTTTAGCTTCTTTGCTTTTGTGCATATGTATGAAATGAGATGTCATAGAAGATGAATTCACATTGTTTTTTAATTCATTTAATTTTTTTTTTTTCACAATGCAATGTTGTTGTTGGAAACATGCTTCTATTTGTTCCATATTTCATTCTTAGACCATATGTTCCATACAAAGGGCCTTCTAATCATTTGAGGGTTTAAAATTTCTTATACTGGAACAACGAGCTACGTAGGCATGGAATAAAAATTCATTGTCTTCAAAAAGTAAGGAAAAATTTCGCAAGCTTGGAGATGTCCTAGGAAAGATTATTGTTGCAATGTTTTTTTGACAATGTGTTTGTGTTTGTGATAGAAGGAATTTCATCATGCACTAGATTTTCTTTACAATGCAATGTTGTTGGCAAAGGCTAGTATGTGATAGAAAAAATTCTTCAATGTGTTTGCCTTTTTATGGTCTCTATAGCAAACTAAGAATATACGTGACTATAAAAGATAAATTTTGTGTAAACATGATGTTGTTGTAGTATCTACTATTGTTGTTATTTATTCACAGTGTATTGTTGTCTCTTGGTAACGTTCTTAATGCTTGTACTAGAAGGAAAGCTAGCAGGTGCTAGCTTTCTTATAGGCACAATTAAAAGAAATATTGTTGTTATTTATTCACAGTGTATTGTTGTCTCTTGGTAACGTGCTTAATGCTTGTACTAGAAGGAAAGCTAGCAGGTGCTAGCTTTCTTATAGACACAATTAAAAGAACATAATAAATTATTTAGGGGTGGCACCCTTTCTCTAATCAACACCATGATTAGCTATTATTGTGAGTTCTACACTTGTTATTATTCTTGTTCATTTTGTTACACATACAATGATGCAAGTAGTGGTAGTATTTATAAATTCACGTTTTCTTCGATAATTTGAAACTATGATAATAGTTTCTTACTTTATTTTCAGAAACCATGGACCCTGAAGCTAGTGGAAATTCAAAGATATCATCAAAGGAAAAATGAAGTTCACCAAATACAACACCAAAATCTTTAAATGGTATGACAATTTTAAAATTAGTCTATACTTTGTTACAATGGTTGCTAATAAATGATTTTTGATTAATGAATTTTGTGTAAACATGATGTTGTTGCAGTATCTACTATTGTTGTTATTTATTCACAGTGTATTGTTGTCTCTTGGTAATGTGCTAAATTCTTGTACTAGAAGGAAAGCTAGCAAGTGCTAGCTTTCTTATAGACACAATTAAAAGAACTATTGTTGTTATTTATTCACAGTGTATTGTTGTCTCTTGGTAACGTGCTTAATAATGCTTGTACTAGAAGGAAAGCTAACAGGTGCTAGCTTTCTTATAGGCACAATTAAAATAACATAATAAATTATTTAGGGGTGGTGCCCTTTCTCTAATCAACACCATGATTAGCTATTATTGTGAGTTCTACACTTATTGTTTTTGTTCATTTTGTTACACATACAATGATGCAAGTAGTGGTAGTATTTATAAATTCATATTTTCTTTGATAATTTGAAACTATGATAATAGTTTCTTACTTTATTTTCAGAAACCATGGACCATGAAGCTAGTGGGAATTCAAAGGAATCATCAAAGGAAAAAGGAAGTTCACCAAATACAACACAAAAATATTTAAATGGTATGACAATTTTAAAATTAGTCTGTACTTTGTTACAATGGGTGCTAATAAATGATTGCTGATTAATGAAGTTCATGTTATCCTTATTTTTTAAGAAAACTTGCATATGCTTTGAGCTTCTTTGCTTTTGTGCATATGTATGAAATGAGATGTTATATAATATGAATTTATATTGTTTCTTAAAATTCATTTAATTTTTTACCATTATAAATTCTTACAAATGTTTGCAGATGCTAAGAACTATGGTACAAAATGTGAGATTCTAAAAATATATTTTATATTCATTTTCAAATAATTTGACAAAATTCTAGTATGCAATTTACAACTTAATGAATTTTGATTTATTATTGAATAATCTCCTACCAAATACTTACGAAAAATTGAAATACACCATGTTAGTTGGATTTTCCACATTAAAGATCCACTTTTACACAAAAACACATGCAACTAGCACTAGGAGTAGGTTTTAATGTGGAAACCCCATACTAACATGGGTATTTTGCTTTTCCTAACAATTTTAGCTTTGTGATTAAGGTTGTTTAATAATATTTTGTATTTCGTGCCTTCCATATATATATATATTTTGTCCATAAGCTGTGGAATCTCGTGTCCTTGAAATTCCAAGTAAAGGAGTGAAGAAAATGTGAAAAACAAGTGATATACAAAAAATGTCTCCTTCAATTGGTATGATTGTTTTATATTTTATACTCTCTTATAATTTTGTTTTTCCTAACAATTTTAGCTAGGTGATTACTTTTGGTGTCATATAGTAAAATTGCATAAAACATGTACTCCTTTATTATTGTGTATGTAAAGAAAATAGTGTATTATAAGGTTAGTTAATAATATTTGGTATTTCATGCCTTCCATAATTTATTTATTTCTTTATTTTTGTTTTCATAAGTTGTGGAATCTCGTGTACCTGACAATCCAAGTAAAGGAGTGAAGAGAAAACGAAAAACAAGTGATATACAAACAACGTCTCCTTCAATTAGTATGGTTGTTTTATATTTTATGTATACTCTATTATAAATGGTTAGGTTAGGTGGTCTTGTAAATTTTAAAATAACATTACATGACAATATTTGGACTTTTAATTTCATTTTGATTTATGCAAATATTTTTTATTTTATTTTTGTATGCAGAATCGGTTGGCACCAAAGCAAGTGAAATGTTACAGTCATCATCTAAGAAAAAGAAAAAATCAACTCAAATGATAGTATCAATAACACCTTCAACTTCTACCTTTGAAATGATTAAACAAATACAACACATCTAATAAATATGAGTTTGTGCAAGATTGGTATGTCCAAATAGAAACTCCCATGAATATGTATCCTGATATGTACTTATTTGGATCCATCGATGAAAAAGAACCTGAGATATTAGGAATAATTATTAATTGCTATGCTTACAATGAAAATGACATTGACTTTCATGTGGAGGTGATTAAAGAAAATGAAGTAAAATTAATTTCTTGTCAAGTGGAGTGTACAAAATTTAGACCAGATTTGATTGAAGCTTCAAGTAAAAATTCACCAAATACGATAAAGAATTCAATGTTTAAGTTGGATAACTATGAGAGTTTTGCTACATCTGGATTGAATAGTTGCATAGATATTTTAGAATGCATCACTACAGTTCTAAGATACCGCTATGTAAGATGTAAAAAAACATCATCTGTACTTCTTTATTTACAACAAAAAGGAAAACTTCTTGACAAAATACGAGATGATAAACTCGATTGTCATTTACTTGCTTTGAGAAGAGTATATTTATTTGAATTAGAAGAGAACATTATTGAAAGTGATTTCAAACCTACTACAGGATTTCAAAAAGCTAGGAAAGTTGAATTTGAGACAGCAAAACTTGCAGATCAATGTGATGAAATTCAGGCAGCGATTTTTTTTATTATCAAATCCTAAATATAATGTATCTTTGGAGGTGAAACAAAAAAATATAAAAAACACAATGCTCAATTCTTGCATCCATCAGTTGAACCCATTGAGGTGATTCGCATTTGTTGTCAACTAAATTCTGCCAATAAGGTATTCCACAAAACTCCATTTATTGATTATGTTCGATCAGCAAGAAATTTCTTAATTGCCAATGAAAAATTAAAGAAAAGGAAGATTGGATGTTCCAAGACAACTGAAGACTAGGTACATTATTTTATTGTTTTTGCATTTAACATTTAAAGTCAATAATATGTGTCATATTTTCTCATATTTGTAATGAATTCTCATTAGTTTAATCCTTATTTAATTTCATCTCTACATTGATTTTTTTTTAATTTATATGTATGATTTTATCAAGTCGATGATGAAATGTTGTGCTCCTTCGACTGTCCAATTACAAATTTTTCTGATAAAAAAATTATCTTATATCTTAATCAAGATATTTGGGATAAGTGGGACATTGCCTTTAATTGTTACCAACTAGGCACATTAAAGTGTTCTCCAAGCCGATCTGATTTTGAGAACTACAAGAAGAACAATCTACACAGTTTGACAACGGCTACTTTTCGTCCCCTTCAGGGATTAACCATAGAAGAAATTGGTTTAGTAGCATAAAATTTATTGAATGGAACCATTTGGTTTTCTATTCCACCTAATCATCCAACATATGCCATAAAATTAAAAGATTATTGTTCTAAATTGAAAACCAACATAACAATATTGGATGCAATGGTTGCATATTGTCAAAGTCATGATGAGAAATTGAATGATAAGACTCTTACCACATTCAATATTCTTGAGCATTATGAAATTAACGAGCTCATATTTTCCAATTTCTGCAAAACTGTGGAGGGGTCTACTTATGTAAAAGGAACATGAAATACAAAGATAGATTCCCTTTCTAAACAAGCATGTGGAGTCCTTGATAGAATGATAAAAGAATCAACAAACATTCAACAAATTGACAACAATTTTGAATTTGGTTGTCATTTTGGAGGGCCTGGTCGTTTGTCAACACTTTTGCACTCTTTTCCATGTCAGTTGTAGCTAGTTTTACATACTAACCTTGTTGTTCTGGATACAGTGGCTTTGAAAAAAGAACCATTCCACAAGAGCTATTATATTGAATTTTTTCGATTTCTTATCGAAAAAAATGAGTTGAATGACTTTAATACAGTTCTCTTAGTAGAACTTTGGTTTTGTAATGATGTATTTCAAACTTTGGAGATTGTCATATAGAACTCCAAGTTCAAATATAAAATGACTACTGGAATTTATGAATATAAGTCCCAAAATAATTATAGTTATGATATAGTTTTGACTATACATTTCTATACTTCAGAATTAAAAATGTTCGAGGCTTCAAAATACTCTCACACATTTGAAGACACACTTGATGAAAATGAGAGAGATTATGATTTCTGGATGGATTTATTGGAAAGACATCAACAATGTAGTGATGCAAAAGTGGTTATTTCTCTTTATGCGGGGGAAAATTTAATCAAGGCTTGTTGTACATATAGAAGAAGAATTGCATGTGTTGTGCAAATAGAATCACAAAGGACAATAATGTTGAATAGTTACAAATCTTTTCAACTATCAAACCAAGGATCCATTAGCTTCTGGGAAAATTCAGGTACTATAGTTTCTTTATTGTTTCTCTTATAATACTTTAGATACTATTTTGGTCTTAATTGTCAAAATGTTTACTACAATGACTAATGATGGGGATTCTAAAACAGGGAATGATGAAAGTGGGAAGCAAACAAATAATCAATATAGTGCACAACAAATAATCAATATAGTGCACATGATGTTGAAACAAATTTAGAGATGGAAATAGGAGGAGAAGATGTTATTATACCAGGTACATAATTTGTTTGGTTATTGCTCGTGTTACTTTTTAAATTTATTTAATTTTCATATTTATAACATTTTCGAATGTCTATTATAGGGAATTATGAGAAGAAAGGAATTAATCAAGACATTGACCATGAAATGATGGAGATAGAAATAGTTATTTCTCTCTCTCTCTCTCTCTCTCTCTCTCTCTCTCTCTCTCTCTCTCTCTATATATATATATATATATATATATTTTTTTATTTTTTTCTAAATTATTTAAAAAGAAAGTATATAATGACAAGGGAATGTCCCAAAAAACTACAACCAAGGCCAAAATATTATATGGATGATTAAAGATGATTCATTGTTTATATAGTTGATTGATGCTTTTATTCATTGTCACAATTTATAACATTTTTTATGTTTATCATAGTGACAAGAAAGGAGAACAAAAACATTGATCAAATGCATGTGAAACAAAACTATAATCAAGAAAATGATATCATATTAGGTAGTTAACATGAACTTTGTTGTTTATTCTTTTGTTTGTTTTTTTATTCAATTAATCATTGTCACAATTTATAACATATTCGTTGTACATTATAGAGACAAATAATGAGAACGAAGGCAATAATCCGAAGATTGAGAAACAAAGCTGTAATCAAGAACAAAATATAATATTAGGTACTTGTAATTTTCCCATTTGTTTTCCTTATTATTTAATGATTTTTATTCATTTTCACAATTCAAACTATTTTATATGTTTAATGTAGAGACAAATAAAGAGAACAAAAACGATGATGAGGTGCAGAGTTATAATTATGAAGATAATGCCATATCAGGGACCTTTTTTTTTTTTTTTTCAAATTCTAATGCCTCTATACCATAACATTGTATATGTTTTTTCTAGGAACAAATAAAAATAACAAAACTAACAATTAAAATAATGTTAAAAGTGTGCGGGTGTGTATTTTTTAGGTTACATCGATAAGGCTTTTCATTAATTGCGAATTTTGTATTGAATATATATTTTATTACATAATTTGATCATATTTAATTGAAGATTTAATATTTTTAACTCCAGGTTCCATGAAGATGATAAAAGAGAAGATTGTTTCATCTATAAGTAGTCAAAAGAACACTCATGGTAAGTGTTTTGTTTCAATATTTTTTTTAGTAATTTTTGTAACAAGAATAAAATGGTTTGACTAGACTATTTTTTATTGTATTGCAGCCCAAATAATTGAAAAGAAATTAGTTATTCTTGAATTAAGGGACATTTTTTACCATAGCATCGATGATGAAGCAACAAACAAAGGACATATTGAGAAAATGAGAACTGATGCAAATTACAAAATAGAGAAAAAGTTATTTTGGATTCATCCACATGCAAATACATTTTTTGAAATGTGTTTCAAAAATGAATATTTTGAAATTGCAATTTGGACGACAGCTTCAAAACAAAACACAAGAAGAGTTCTAAAAAATTCCTTTTCAGAAAAAATACAAGATAAACTTGTGTTTATGTGGACTTCTTTAGAGTGTAAACCAAAAAAGGGACATAAGGCCATTAACAATCCAAAAAAAGGTATACACACTAAATCGTTGAAAAAAGTGTGGGAAATGCATACCCAATATGATGCAACCAATACTATTATAGTGGATTGTTCACTTGAGAGAATGCAAGGAAATCCAAAAGAAAATGTGATTCTTGCCCCTCAATTCATTGGAACAAATAAAGAGGATGATTGGTTGATCGAAAAGCTATGGAGAATGTTGATTAAATGCAGCAAGGCAACAGATGTGCGGGTTGTTTTGAAGGATGTTGATGGGTACGCCAGCCCACACCCCAATCAATGCCACAAATAAAAATAGTTCAATAGTGCAATATCAAAATCTTTTTGTGTTTACGTGGCTTGTTAATTCAACTCGGAATGTATACATGTTGGATTGTAATTATTGTTCACAACAATTGTATCTCGGGCTTGCAAATTCTGTAGGATCTGATCTCCTGGTCTCAGTGATTCGCAATTAATCCCAAGGTGATTGTCTTGGTCCGGTCTATCTGTCCTTCCTCCGTCTGTCAGTATCACTGGGTTTTCGCACTGTTATTCGGCATCAGTTTCATTTTTGCGGTCAGTTGCTCTTTGCTCCGTGGTTGTAACGCGAGGGTCTCACTTCTATGACCTTCCTCAGGGTTTTGCTGTGAGTTCAATGTTCTTATGTGTCTGGCTTCACTGTAAAACGATATCCGTGGTGACGATGCTAAGCTGCTCGACTTCCTCGACGGGGTCGGTCTCCTTTCATTGTAAATTGTTTTCCCTTTCTGATTTTCAGCCACACCTTTAGGTTTTGAAAACACTAATTCCACGTCTTCTTTTCTGTGGGATTTCTTCGCCACTAATATCTCGTTGTTAGCTATGCATAGGTTGTTTTGGCCGAAGTTCCTTCCCGGTTTGCTCAACTCCTGTTCGACGTTGGAAAACGGTAATTCGTCACTCTATGATTCAGCTTCTCAGTTTTCCTTTTCTTACTCTAACTCATGGGCTCCTTGTGAGCAGGCTTGGTGGTTTTCCCTAACAGCTTTTCGGCTCAAAAAATGTCGACGTACTCTGTCCTCTTGCCAGGTAACAACTTAAAATTTCTTTCTCATTCGTTAATCATTGTGAATATGTCACATAGGCTTCAACTGATTTATTGTCTTTGCTATGCAGGTAACTCAGGCTTTCCAGTCCTCCGTCTCGGTCTACGTCCGGTCTTCAGTTTCCAACGGGTAGGTCTTTTTCCCGCTTCGACTCCTACTTACGCTGAATCTATCAATGGTTTCTTAGGCGAAAATCGTTTTAATCTCTTCCAGGTCCTTCCTGTGGCAACACTGGGTTTGTTGCTTGCCGTTCTGCTGTGTCTTTCTCTTGTTCCGAAATCTATCACTCTGAAATGGGTTTGATTGCAAGTTCTTCCGGGGTTTGAAACCCTGCCTGTAGCTTCCTCGTTCTTTCAGAATTGTAGTCGTAGGGTTTCTGGCTGAAACCCTAACTGTAATCTTGATTTTGATAATATTACAAAATGTAACTTAATAGTCTCCGGACTCAGACTTTTATTCGACTGGTAAAATTTATATAGAGAGATTTCTTTTTCTATTCCTCAGTTTATTCATGAAAATAGACACGGTTTTATGGAATGTACCTGTGGATTCATGCTTCATGCATCCAACTTTCTTTTGATTATCGTTTGCTAGTATGAGGTTCGTCTCGCAATGTTTCTTCAGATTTCCTTCAGTTCACAAATGCTATTGAGTCGAAACTTCGTGGATGCAATTCTCCTGCACTATGGTAACTGTTCTTTTGAGGGAAGAAAAAAAACAAATGTTTGTTACTGAGTATGCGTGTTCTTAACTTGACAGTGAAATTATGTTATTTGGAAACAAATTACAGTACTCATAAGACAAAGATGGTTTTTTTCCTTAATAGGAATCAATACTCTGTTTTTATTCCTCTTCCGTTCTCCTCCTTTCAGAACCCCTACAGAATGCCCTTCCTCTCTTTTTGTATCTTCGTAGAAGAAAGAAAGGAGTAGTTTTCAGTTGGCAACCGCCTTCTGTCAGTTACACTTAATCATTGTTTTCCAATTTTTCCTAAATTAACGAAAAAATAAAATATCCAACTAACCATACAGACTTAAATAAAACAACCAACTATTACTACTTATTTTAATGAAATTTCCTAAGTGTAAACAGTCTTCTAAAACAAATTAAACAATTACAGGTTCAAAGACCTGTCAAATTGTCACACATCACCAAGAGACAAAACCTGCTGCTGTTTGTCTACCCTGAGTCGGATGCTCCTGCATCAGGCTCACGGGGCGACAAAAAGTCATGGCTCCGTTCCATGAGATCGTCCACCAAATAGCTAGCTTTCTGGATCTGTGCTGCGTCAAGCCAGGAACTGTCCTCAATAGGACGGTTCTTCCACTTGACCAAGTACTGTAAATATTCTTTCCTGCGCGTTCGCTTGGCTACTTGTGTGTCGAGGATACCCTCGATCTCAAGGGGATGTGCTGCAGGCATCTGCCTCAACCAAGAATCCTTGCCAACTTGGGTGTCCCTATCTGGCCTTGCTGCCCTGTCATCTTCAGGACTGACAGTGTAAGGAAATAGACCTGCCACATTAAAAATGGGCGAAATGCCTATTCCTGGTGGCAACTGTATTTCGTAGGCATTGGCAGAAAACTTGCGAAGAATTTTGCAGGGGCCAATCTTTTTAAACTTCAATTTGTTATATTCCCCTTTCGGGAAACGTTCCTTGCACAAGTGAGCAAGTACTTCGTCCCCAACATTGAATTGAACTTCCCGCCTTTTCAAATCTGCCTGCTGTTTGTACCTTTGACTGCTGTCCTGCAACTTCGAATTCACCTGCTCATGTAGATCACTCATCACTTGAGCAAAATCTTCTCCATCTGCGCTTCTTTTTTCGAGTTTCCCCAAATCCCGCAGCTCATGCACTCCACGAGGATGCATGCCATACAGAATCTGAAAAGGATTGTAGCTCGTGCTGCGATTTGGTGAATCTTTGTATGAAAATTTCGCTTGAGCAAGTACGCGATCCCACATTCGTGAATTTTCACCTATCAAACTGCGTAGCAGGTTTCCCAAGCTCCTGTTCACCACCTCCGTTTGCCCGTCGGTCTGTGGATAATAAGCGAAGCTAAAATTTAATTGGGTGTCCAAATTTTTCCACAGGGTACGCCAAAAGTGTCCTGTAAACTGCACATCCCTTTCAGAAATAATGGACCTCGGCAAGCCATGCAGTCTAACAATCTCTGTGAAAAACAAGTGTGCCACGTGAGTAGCATCACTAGTTTTTTGACAGGGTATAAAATGCGCCATTTTCAAAAATCTATTCACTACCACCATTACAGAATCGAACCCCCACTAGGTCCTGGGCAGACCTGAGACAAAGTCCAAACTGACTGAGTCCCACAGTCTACTCGGAATGGGCAGTGGCGTATAAAGTCCTACATTTTGACTGCCACCTTTTGCTAACTGACACATTTTACATCTGTTTACATACCTCTACACGTCCCATCATAGCTTTTGCCAGTAATAAAAATGTTCAATCTGAGATAATGTTTTTTCTATGCCGAAATGTCCGGCTAGACCTCCACTGTGCTTTTCCTGAATAATGTTCTCCCGCATGGAACAGTCGGGAATGCACAACTGTCCTCCCCTGAATAACAATCCCTCTTGCAGATTATAGTCCAGCCATGGACTATTGTTTCGTAGCAAAGGGTTTTGACATGCCTCATGGGCCTCCTTAAAATCTGTATCTGTCTGATATAAATCCTTCAAGTGCTCAAAACCCAGCACCTGCACCATACTCTCCTGCAAGAGCAAAGCTCTTCCGCTCAATGCATCCGCCACCTTGTTGGACTGCCCGCTAATATGCTTTAATACAAATGTAAAACTCTGCAGATATTCCACCCACTCTGCATGCTTATGATTCAACTTATGCTGTTGCATAACATATTGTAAGGCAGAATTATCAGAAAATAAAACAAACTCATTACCTAACAAATAGTGCCTCCAGTGCTTTAAAGCTTGAACGATCGCATAAAATTCCTTGTCATAAGATGAATACTTCTGCCTACTCTCGTTCAGTTTCTCACTGAAATAAGCAACCGGTCTGTCCTCTTGGCTAAGTACTGCCCCAATGGCTGTACCGCTGGCATCACAACGAACTTGAAAAAGTTTGCTGAAATCTGGCAATCTCAAGATTGGTCTCTCAGTGATATTCTTCTTTAAAGTCTAAAAACTATTCTCTACTGCTTCAGTCCAGCAAAAAGGCTGATTTTCCTTCTTTATTGTGTCCAACATGGGTGCGCAAATCCCACTAAAATCACTGATAAATTTCCTGTACAAGCTTGCTAGTCCATGAAAGCTTCGAACCTCGAACAAATTCTTTGGGGATGGCCAGTTAACTATGGCTACAATCTTTTCTGGGTCCATCTTCAACTCGTTTTTTGCAATCACAAAACCCAGATAAACTAATTCCCATTGAAAAAAAGTACATTTTTTTTAAATTTATCAGCAGCTTGTTCTGCTGCAATCTTCTCAATACACTTCGAACATGTCGGAAGTGTTCCTCCTTTGTTCTGCTGAAAATCAAAATGTCATCCAAATAAACAATCACAAATTTCCCAATGAACTCCTTCATCACTTCGTTCATTAGGCGCATAAAAGTACTAGGGGTGTTACTCAAACCAAATGGCATCACCAGCCATTCGTACAACCCTTCATTTGTCTTGAAGGTTGTCTTCCATTCATCTCCTTCCCGGATTCGGATTTGGTGGTAGCCACTCTTCAAATCAATCTTCGAAAAATATGTTGCTCCACTCAAGCAGTCCATCATGTCATCCATCCGTGGCAGTGGAAACCTATACCTGATCGTAATCTTGTTAATGGCCCTTGAGTCTGTGCACATTCGCCATTCGCCACCTTTCTTAGGAGCTAACACTGTCGGAACTGCACAGGGACTCATACTCTCCCTGATCAGCCCTTTATCAAGCAATTCCTGCACCTGTTTCCGAATTTCTTCATTATCTTTCGGGCTCATACGATAAGCTACCTTATTTGGAAATCTAGCTCCTGGTATAAAATCAATACAGTGGCTGATGCTTCTCTTAGGTGGTAATTAGTCAGGTAAGTCATCTACTATGATATCACCAAAATCCTGCAGCATATCCTAGATCTCCTCTGGCAGATCTGTGATTTTGGTATGCAGGACCACTGTCTTTGGTCTCCTTACAACAACAAAATGAACATCATTATCCTCCATCTGCTTCAAAAACTCCTTTCCACCCACAAGTAATGCCTTTACTCCACTAGCTTTTGCTGTGTTTTCCTCCTTGATGGGCACAAGCGTGTGCTTGATTCCATCTTTGACAAACTTGTAACAGTTTGTCTTCCCATCATGAACTACTTTTCTGTCATACTGCCAGGGTCTCCCTAACAGTATATGACAGACATCCATTGGCATAACATCGCAGATAATTTTGTCCTTATATCTGCCTATCTGGAAATCTACTTCACACTGTTCATCCACCAACAGTTGATGCCCCTTTTGCAGCCACGATACTTTGTAAGGAGTGGGATGCTTTAGTATTTCCAATCCCAATTTCTCTGCCATTTCCGTGGCCACCAAATTATCGGTACTCCCACTGTCAATAATCAGTTTGCAGCACTTACCCTGTGATTTGCAAACTGTCCGGAACAAAGCCTTTCTTTGATCTGGTTCCACAATTTCTTTTGCTAGTTTTATCAGCACCTTGTTTAGCACCAAGGCTTCCCCTGTCTCTAGTGCATTTTCCACTTCCTGAGGCGGTGCTTCCGATTCCTCAGTTTGGGCAACATAAGCTCCTCTCCCACCTGTTGGTTCACCTTCAGGACATTCATACGACTTGTGCCCCCACTTGTGGCACCTATACCACTGGACAGCTCCTCTTCCCCGACCATTACCTCTCCCTCGCTGGTTTGGTCATCCCCCTCTAGTGCTGTTGTCCTTTTCTGCTGTTCCTGCAGATTTGGAACTGCTGCTTTCTTCATTGGAACCTGTACCTCTGCCTCTGCCAAGGCCTTTCCCTTTCCTCTGCCAGATCCACCTCCTCTTCTGGCATTCTGCTTCCTGATTATTTTCTCTTCCACCTTCAAGGAAAACTGATATGCCTCATCCAAAGTTCTGGGTGAGAGAATACCGATTTCATCCAGTATCTCCCCCCTCAATCCATTTACAAACCTTGCTGTTTTTTCTGGGGTGTCTTCTATATATCCTGCCCTCAAATTCAACTTATAGAATTCTTCTGTATACTCTTTGACTGTCATTCCCCTTTGCCTCAAGTTTTGTACCTGCCTGTACAACATAATCTGATAATCTTTTGGCAGAAATTTTTCTTTCAGCCTGGCCTCCATTCTGGCCCACTTCTTTATAGGCTGTTTGTTTAGCCTTTTCCTTTCTACCTGAACGCTATCCCACCACAAGGACGCATGTCCTTTCAACTTGGTGGCAGCGAACTTCACTCTCTTATCTTCACTGATCTCTTCAAAATCAAAATATTTATTCACTTCGCTAAGCCAATCCAGCAACACATCTGCTGACAAACTTCTGTCATAAGTGGAAAGCTCATGTTTTGGCTTATGACTAGATAACAAAACTGACCTCAACAATCTGAGCTCAGGTGCCTCTCCCTCCAAACCATCTGCCGGTTCTGCAACCTCTTCATCACTATCATCCCCTCCTTCAGGGTCTCTTATCCTTCCAGCTTCTATTGTTGCCAATCGCACATTCAAAATGTGGATTTCTTCTCTCAGTCCCTCTTCTGCTACTCTGCGAATTGCTCGCCCTCTTCCTCGTCCTCGCCTACCAACCTCCATGTTCTCCTAACCACAACTTGCTACGATACCAATTTGATGGGTGCCAACCCACACCCAAGTCAATGTTACAAAAAATCAATAGTTTAACAATGCAATGTCAAAAGAAATATGTTTCTGCCTACGTGGCTAGTTAATTAAACTCGGAATACATACACGTCAGATTGTAATTATTGTTCACAACAAAAATTTCTCGGGCTTGCAAACTCCATAGGATCTGATCCCGTGGTCTCAGTGATTCACATTTAATCACAAGTTGTTTGTTTTGGTCCGGTCTATCTGTCCTTCCTCCGTCTGTCAGTGTCACTGGGTTTTCGCACTGTTATTCGCTACCAATCTCGTTTTGGTGGTCATTTTCTCTCCGCTCGGTGGTTGCAATGCAAGGGTTTCATTTCAACGACCTACCCAAGTGCTTTGCTGTGAGTTCAGTACTCTTATGTATCCGCTTCACTGTAAAATGTTATCTGTGGTGACAATTTCCATGTGCTCGGCTTCCTCGATGGGGTCGGTAATCTCACGCTGTAAACTTTGTTTATCTTTGCTGATTTTTTTTTAATCGCACCTGTGGGTTTTGAGAACACTAACTCCATGTTTTTTTTTTTTGGTGGGCTTTCTCCGGCACTAACAATGCGTTGTCAACTGTGCACAGGTTGTTTTGGCCGTGGCTCCTTCCCAGTTTGCTCAACTCCTGTTCAGTGTTGGAAAATGGTAATCCGTCTCTCTATGACTTAGCTTCTCTGTGTTTCTTTTCTTTCTCTAACTCATGGGCTCCTTGTGAGCAAGCTTGATGGTTTTCCCTATCAGCTTTCTGGCTCAACAAATGTTGGCGTACTCCGTCCTCTTACCAGGTGACAACTTAAAATTCCTTCTTCATTCATTAATCATTGTGAATATGTTATATAGGCGTTGGCTAATTTACTGTTTTTTTTTTCCTATGCAGGTAGCTCAGGCTCCCCTGGCTTTCCAGACCTCCATCTCGGTCTATGTATGGTTTCCAATTTCCAACGGGTAGGTCTTTTACTGCCTCGGCTCCTTCTTTACACTGAATCTGTCATAGGTTTCTTAGGCGAAAATCATTTCAACCTCTTCCAGGTTCCTCCTATGGCAACGCTGATTTTGTCACATGTCGTTCTGTCGTGTCTTTCTCTTGTTCCGAAATTGGTTGCTCTGACTGAGTTTTAATTTTCAAGATCTTCTGGTTCTGAGACCTTACATGTAACTTCCTTGTTCTTTCTGGAGTTAGTTCCTGTGTTAGTAGGGTTTCTGGTTGAAACCCTAACTGTATCTCTTGTTTGTGATAATATTACAAAATGTATTTAACAGTCCCCGGACTCGTACTTTCATTCGACTGATAAAAATTATACAGAAAGATTTCCTTTACTTTTTCTTAATTTGCTCATGAAAAATAGAGATAGTTTAATGGATGGTACCTGCATAATAACGTTGCATGCGTTCGATTTTTCTTGTCTGTTTTAACGTTCGCCAGTAGGAAATTTGTCCCGCAATGTTTCTTCAGTTCCCTTTAATTCACCAAAATTCTTTTGAGTCGAAAAATTCGTGGGTGTATTCTCCTGTATTCCGGTTTCAGTTCTTTTGAAGAAAAAAAACAAATGTTTGTTACTGAGAGTGCATATTAGTAATTTCGACAGTGAAATTTCGTTGTGTGGAAATAAATTACAGCATTAATAAGACACAGATGGTTTTTCTTTGTAACAGGAAAACAATATTTTGTTCTATTTCTCTTCTTTTCTCTTCGTTACAGAACCTCTACAGAATGCCCCCTCCTTTACTTTTGTATCTCGGTAGAAGAAAAGAAAAAAAAGGTAGTTACCACTTGGTAACTATTTTCTGCTAGTTACAACTAATCACTGTTTTTCCAATTTTTCTAAAGTAATGAAAAGAAAATTACAATGTCTAACTAACCCTACGAACTTAAATAAAACAACCAACTATTTCTACTAAATTAAAATGCAATTTCCTAACTGTAAACAGTCTTTTTAAAACCAAATTAAACAATGACAGTTTCAAAGACCTGTCCAACTGTCACATATCACCAAGAGACAAACCCTGCTGTTGTTTGTCTACCCCGAGTTGGATGCTCCTGCATCAGGTTCCTCCATTCATAAGGAAGGATTATGATGTGTGGGCCATTGATATGGAGACCATGTTGACGCCTTATGATGTTTTGGATCATTTCCAGTTTCAGTTTTTAGAACCTCAAAATGAATCAGAAGAACGATTTATCACTAATGCATAGAGGGAACTATGGAAAAAAGACAAAAAAAAATGCACGAGCGTTGCAACTTATCTAGCAAGGAGTGGACCAAGCAGTCTTTTCGAAAATTATGATCACCTCTTGAGCAAATAAAGCATGGGATACCTTGGCAACAAGCTATACAGGTATGTCTAAAGTCAATATTGTTACGTTGGAATACTAGGAGATATTTTGAAAGTATGTAGATGAAAGAGACATAGGACATCAATTCATTCATGAATGAGGTCATGACTGTCATAAATTAGTTAAAAATTTATGGTGAAGATATTAAAGATCAAAGAGTGGTTGAAAAGGTCCCGTAGATCTTTGTCTACCAAATTTGACATTGTGGTAGCAACCATAAAAGAAGCCAAGTGTTTGGAATCATTGACAGTTGATGAATTGATGGGATCACTTCTATCACATGAGGCAAGTATATACAAAAATAAGGATTCCACTTTAGAAAAAACTTTCAAAAGTCAGGTTTCTATTTCAAGAGACAAGGGTCGAGGCAGAGGTAAATCGAGAGGTAGAGGAGGAAGCATAATATATGTTGATCAGAGAGATGGGAGAGAGGACTATGAACATGAAAGTGGAAGAAACAAAAAAATCTTCAAAAATAATCCAAGATTTGACAAATTAAAGGTGAGATGTATTATTGTAATAAATTCGGTAACTATGCCCGTGAGTATAGGAAGAGGATAACTTATCAAGGAAACCATAGAGCTAATGTCATTGCAGATATTACTAACTCCTTGTTCCTATATTTCCATACCATGCATGAACCTTCTGATAATGTGTGGCTATTAGACAGTGGTTGCACTAACCACATGACAAGAAATAAGAATTGGGTTGCAAACTTGGAACAATCTGTGAAGATAGAGGTAAAATTGGGGACTAAAAGTACTGTGGATGTAGATGGAAAAGGAGTGGTCAACATTATGAATAAGCATGCGGATCCAAAGACAATTTAAAAAGTATATTATGTCCCTCGTCTCAAACAAAATTTGATAAGTGTTGTTCAATTGACGCAGAAGGGATACAGAGTTATATTTCAAGGAGAAGAGTGTATTATATATGACAATACCCCAAGAAATCATCTGATATGAAAGGTGCGAATGACAAGGAAGAAAATATTTCCTTTAATCATGAATTACAGTGATTAGGTCAGTTCATTTACAGTTTAATGTTCTAATGATTATTGGTTATGGAACTTTCGGTTTAGACATTTTCACATTTATGGTTTAATATTTTTGCAGGATAAACAGATGGTTACAAGGTTACCTCGCATTAAAAAACTTTCTAGTACTTATGAGTGTTGCATCTTAGGAAAGAAACACCTGAATTTTTTCCAAAGGGAGTTGCATACAAAGAAAAATAACCTCTTGAGCTAGTACATCTAGAATTCTTTGGACCTATAAGTACACAATCGATCGGTGCAAGTCATTAATTCCTCACTTTCATTAATGAATATAGTATAAAGACTGAGGTTTACTTTTTGAAGTGGAAGTATGAAACTTTTGAAAATTTCAAATAATTCAAAGCCTTATTAGAGAACCAAAGTGATAATAAAATCAAGGTATTAAGGTCATATCATGGTGGAGAATATTATTCAAAGGCATTTCATGATTACTGCAAACAACATGGAATCAGAAGACAATTTACAACTAGATACACACCACAACAGAATGGTATAGTAGAGATAAATAATATGACAATTATAAACATGGAAAGGAGCAAGTTGAAAGGAATAAAGTTTTCAAATGAGTACTGGGAAGAAGCAGTTGAATGCGTTGTTTATGTGATAAAAAAATCCCTTACAAAGAGTGTGATGAACAGAGTACCACAAGAAGCATGGTTAGGTATGTCTTGCAGCGTATCTCATCTTATATTGTTTGGATGTGTAGCTTATGAACATGTGCCTAGGGAGCTAAGAGGTAAGTTGGATGTTAAAATTAAAAAATGCATATTTAATGTTTATAGTGACTAGTGAAAATCTCACAAATTGTATAACCCTGTCACCAAGAAGACCATAATTAGCAGAGATGTTGTGTTCAAAGAATAAGAGTCGTGGAATGGGACTATATAAAAAAATGTCTATGCAAAAGAACCATTGATGGAAGAGGATGTAACAGAGAAGGAGAAGCAAGAATCAAAAGAGAAGACACCAACAAGGACTCCAATATTTTCTAAGCAGCATGGATCTTCAAGTAGATCAACATATCCAAATTCTCTTAGTAGTCAATCTGGTGATGAATCAAGCAATGGTAAGATAAATATGAGAAGTTTGAAAGAAATTTATGATAATTTGAATGTTATTTCAAACTTTTTTTTATTGTCATTCCAAACTTCTTTGTTTTAAGAAGCAATGAGACAATAAAATTGTGTGCAAGACATGGATGAAGAAATTGAAGCTATTGAAAATAATGTTACATGGGTTTTGGTTGATTTACAAAGGATAAAAAT
The DNA here is from genome assembly GCA_034641835.2 of Pinus albicaulis. NCBI lineage: Eukaryota > Viridiplantae > Streptophyta > Pinopsida > Pinales > Pinaceae > Pinus > Pinus albicaulis. Next base: position 1,130,128,456 of record CM076579.1, read on the forward strand.
CTCATTGGTGTGAAATGGGTGTAGAGAAAAAATTTTAATGAGAAATTTGAAATTGACATATTTAAAGTAATACTTGAAAAATGATTCTCATAGTAATGAGGAAAATATTTTGGAGAAACGTTTTCTTCAGTAGCTAGAGTGGATACTGTAAGAGAGTTTCTAGCCACAATAGCTCAGAACAAATGAAAATTATATCAAATGGATGATAAATGAACCTTCTTGAATGGAATTCTAGAAGAATAAATTTATGTGCAATATCCTCCAGGTTATAATGTTTAAGTTAAAGAACCTAAATTTTACAGGTTTAAGAAAGCCCTCTATGGACTCAAGCAAGTACCTAGAGCTTGGTATAGCTGAATTGATAGCTAAATGATAAATAATGGATTTTGTAGAAGAAAATTGAGCCTACCATGTACACAAAGGTAAATGAGAATGGACAAATTTTTATTTTTTTCTTATATGTAGATGACATTATTTTTACAAGTGATCTTGAGTTAGATGAATTTAAAGCATCCATGATGAAATAATTTGAGACGACAAATCTCAGTCTCATGAAATATTTTTTTGGCATAGAAGTTGAGCAATCTGAAAAATGAAATTTTATTTTCCAGCATAAATATGCCAAATATTTGTTGAAAATATTCAGGATGGAAAATTATAAACATGTCCTTAAACCAGTTGAAATGGGTACAAAGTTAATTAAGGATGATCAAGTATCATATGTCAATCCAAATCTATTCAAAATATTGGTTGGAAGTCTCATGTATCTCACAACTACAAGACTAGATATTATGTATGGAGTGAGTTTGATTTCCATATTTATGGAGACTCCAAAATATACACATTGGATAGTAGGTAAAATAATTTTGAGTTGCATAACATGAACTAGATATTGTGGCATAGTGTATGCAAGTACAAAAAATAAGGATTTGATTGGATATACATATATTAATTTTGCAGGCAGTTTTGATGATAGGAAGAGAACTTATGGTTATGTGTTCCATCAAGGTACAGGTGTGATTTCATGGACATATAAGAAGCAACTTATTGTAATACTAACATCATCGAAAGCAGAATATGTAACAACCACATCAACAACTTGTCAAGCAACATGGTTAAGAAGAGTATTTGATGGACTCAAGCAAAAACAAGAAATATCAACAACAATATATTGTGACAACACCTCAATTATTGCACTATTCAAGGATAGTGTGTTTTATCAAAAGAAAGCATATTGATAATAGATATCACTTTATTAAAGAACTTGTGAGCAATGAGAATTTCACTTGAAGCCTTGTAAATCTAGTGATGAATTGGTGGATATATTTACCAAGCCATTATCAAAATATGTGTTTGAGTTTCATAGAAGAAACTTGGGTGTTCTAATCCTAGTTGAGACATTCATGAGTGGGCATGTTTTAGTTATCATGATTCATGTCTTAGTTTAGTTGTTGTAATTAAGGGGGAGTTTTAAAATAGCTAATTACTCTCACATGAAGAAGTTGGATAAAATTAGAGAGTCAGGTTGAGTCAAGTTGAGTTAAGTTGTATTTTGAGTAAAGTCAAATTTAGTGTGTGGTTGCATGTCAATTTATTTTATGTCAGTTTCTAGTCAGAAAACGTTTAAATACCCCTCACTAAGTTCATTGTAATAATAATTTTTTTGTCATTAATTGAAGAGTTGAAACACATGTTATTGTGTGTGAATTATTTGTGTTAATTTTTACCTTACCTCCTCTACTCATTAGGGGATTTTTGAGGTCTAAAATTGGCCTCCTAAGGAAATTATAAAATAATAGTGAAAATAATAAAACAATATTATATTCCATCATCAAATTTTAGAGGGGGAAAAGAAAAACTACTTTTTCAACTTGTATTTTCAACATATCTCCCTATGGGTTTCCTAAAATTTTGTGTGGGAACACTCGTTGGATGTATAATTTGATTCCTCATTCAAGGAGTACCCATGTTGCATAATTTTGATGGACCCTGCTACACGAAAATGATAAATACATGAAGAATGTGATTGCAATAACGTTTTTTCATGTATTTCTCATTTTTCGTGTAGTAGGGTCCATCGAAAGTATGAAACACGGGTACTCCTTGGATGAGGAATTAAATTTTACTTCCAACGAGTACTCCCGCTCAAAATTTGATTAAAACCTTAGGGAGATAAGTTAAAAATACAAGTTGAAAAAGTAGTTTTATTATTTTATTATTTTTTAATATTTTTAATTTTTACCCCAAAAATGGTGAAACATCTCCCATGGTTCACATCATCATGTTGAATCCTTTTGGTTCTTACAAAGTTTATTTTGGTTTTACATTTTTATTAGGAGACCCATTTTATACCTCAAAAGTTATCTAATGCTTTCCAACAATTGGAAGAGATTAGTGTAATATATGCCATAATATTTTACTGATTCTATATTATTATTTCAAGGTAAATTTTAACCTGGACAATAATATCATTCTAATATTACAAATATTTAATGTTATTCAACTAGCATGTATTTGGATTTCTCATTTAGGCAACTTATTTTATATAACCAAATTAAGAGATCCATTCAAATCTCTAAAGCCCATTAATATTAAATACTATGTTATGTTAATAATATTTATATTGATATTAATATTAAATATTATATTATATTATATTGATAGGAATAATATTAATATCAATATTAAATATTAGTTACTATATAATAAAATATAATGTTAATACTAAATATTAATATTAATATTAATATAAAGAGAGGAAGGAAGAGAGAGAGTAGAGTGGGAGGGAAGAGAGAGAGAAGAAGAGAGTGAGGGAGAAAGGAGACTGGGAGAGAAGAGAGAAAGAAGGGGAAGATAAATGGAGGGAGAGGAATAGGGAGGGAGAGATATATGCATAGATATGGAGAGAGAGTGTGTGTGTGTATCTTTAGGGGTGAGATAGAGAGAAAAAGAAGGAGAGATAGGGGAGATAGAGAGATAGATGGAAGAGGGAGATAGGGAAGAAGATAGAGATAGAGAGACAGAGGAGAGAGAGTTAGATAAATAATAAATTTAATAATGTTAATATTTGTATTAATATTAAATATTAAGTAGTATATAACATAATGTTACTATTTAAATATTATATTATATTAATAGTATTAATATTTATATTTATTTAAATATAAATATAAAGAAAGGAAAAAAGAGATATAGAAGTAGAGAGGGAGGGAGAGAGAGATGGATTTGGAAGGGGAGAGAGAGGGAGTGATTAGGGGGAGATGGATAAAGCATAAGGGAAGGGAAGAGAGAGAGAGAGAGAGAGAGAGAGAGAGAGAGAGAGATGGAGAGAGGGTTTATATGTTTTAGGGGTGAGATAGAGAGACAAAGAAGGAGAGACAAAGGGAGATAGAGATATATATAGACGTGGGAGAAATGGAAGAAGAGAGAGACATAGAGAGGGAGGTGGGGTGGAGAGGGGGGGTTGGGGGGAGAAAGATAGGGAAGAGAGGTAGGGGAGACACATTTATTTTAGTGTAGATGTTGATTCCTAATCCTATGTGATTGATTGCATTAGAAACATTTATTTCAGTATAGATGTTAATTCCTAATCCTATTTGATTGATTCCATTAGATTCATTAATTTTATGTAGTTACTTATTTCTAATCCTATTTTATTTTTTGCACTCGGTGTATTAATTTCAGTGTAGATGTTGATTTCTAATATTGTTTGATTGCTTGCACTAGATACATTGATTTCAATGTAGATATTGATTTCTAATTATATTTGAATTCTTGAAGTAGATGCATTCATTTCAATGTAGATTTATAATTCTATTTTAATGATTGCACTAGATTCATTGATTTTAGTTTAGTTGTTGATTTCTAATCCCTTTTTATTTTTTTTTCACTCAATGCATTGATTTCAATGTAGATGCTGATTTATAATCCTATTTGATTGTTTGCACTAGATGCATTGATTTCGATGTAGATATTGATTTCTAATTCTATTTGAATGCTTTCACTAGATGCATTGATTTTAGTGTAGGTGTTGATTCCTGATTTGATGTAACTATATGTATGATCTACATTAATTTCCAAATAATTAGATTAATAGTGTGCATTTTTTTTAATGTGCATTGATTTTTCTGCTACAATAATTCAACCATAAACAAAATAATTGAATTTTCATCTTAAATAAAATATTCACTTGCGTGGAATGTTTGTTTCTTGAAAATGTAAAATATAATTTGATACATTCTTATTATTCACATTTTTCACCTTTCAACATTGTTAGTCATTTTTCTTTCCAAAAGGTGGCAGGAAACAAAATTACTTGGGGTTTAACACTCCACAAGTCACAATGATTGAGTTTGGAGAAATCTACTAATAGTAATGGAGAGCAAGAGAGACAATTTATGACATATACTACAATAGATCGAGTTAACTATTTGAATGGTCTATGATTTAAACTACCCTTTTCGTATGGTCCACATGAAAAGATGAAAAAATTAATAGGTGTGAAGTAAGAACATTAGAAAAAAATAGTTTAATATTGATCACAATGAAGACTATTTATAATTGACTAAATTCTTATTATTCAAATTTTTTATCATTCACAAATATTATATGTCACTTTGCATTCAAAATATTCATTTATTCAATTTTCATTATTCAAGTTCTCAATAGTATTTATCATATCGAAAAACTAAGGTAATTGAGCAAAATTAAAATTAAAATGACTAGATTAATTTAGACATATTTAGAAAAATTAAAATGTTAAGAATAATTAGATGTCTAAATTTTTTTGTATGCCCGCACATGACTGAAACTAGTTTAGATCCATTTTAACCCTTGATATATCAAGTAGCGAGAGAGATCAAATCTCTCGTGGTGCAAACCTTTCCTCAATTTTTTCACTCAAAAAAGAGGTTTTCACCTCGAGCGATTTGATCCCTCTCAGCACTTAATAGATCCAAGCTTAAGATAGATCTAAGTTGATTATAACATATATATTGTAATTTTTACTTTTATTGTCTTCCTATAATAATTTGTAGTAAGTTAAATTATTATAAGACTTACATTATAATTTGTAATGTGTTATATTTTTATAACATCTATATTGTCATAATTTGGCATATTTAGGTAATTAAATATTATGTAATGAATTATATCATAAACACTTTAGCTATAGCTTGTTAGTCTTATATTAAGATAATTAAATGTATTATATAAAAAAATATTTTAATTTTTTATTTTGAAAGTAAAACATACATATATATATATATATATATATATATATATTCAATAAAATATTTATATTTTATAGTTTGAATTTTAAATTTTAAAACATAATATATATATATATATATATATATATATATATAATTTCATTAATAATTTAAAACTTACATTGAAATCACATGTCTAGATTTTGTAAAGGATACAGCATGAGCGTGGTGATCTCCATAGCACGAAAATAAACATGAGCACAATAACCATCTATAGAAAAAAATGAGGCTTCAAAAACAAAGAGAGAAAACTTATGCCAAGAAGATAGATATGAGCTATACCTTCCTTAAGCATAAGCCAAAATGACATGCAATAAAATTGAAATTTTGCCATAATTCCAAATAAAGAATAACCGCAATGCACCATCGTTTTGTTAAGCCAAAATCTATTAGATAACCATATTTTGTTTTCTTATTATATATTCGTTTATTCAAATTAATTAAATATTTGTTTTAATTATATTGATGTAAATTGAAATTTATTAATATAATTTTTAAATATAAAAAGAATATCTTCATGATATTGAAAGAAATTGATACCATCTTTAAATATTTATAAAAAAAAAATTTACAATATTGAAATGATTTTTTCATAGCATTAGCTTTCTAATTAGGATGAGTTGTTACATTGATATGAACGTTTGTAATGGTTTGAATAATTTTAATATTTTAAAATAATCATTTTAACATTTTGGTATTATTATTTTTATTGTTTGCAGTAAGATATTGCATTGAGTTTTTGGTCAAATCTATATTAGTTTGAGTTTGACAAAAAGAAATAAAAATAATTTCATAGTCTAATATTTTGTATTAAATTCATTATTTTTTTGACAATATTTTAATTTATTTTTCTCTAATCTGATTGGTTGTCAAGTTTAACATGCTATTTCTCTTTGGCTCAATTAGCAAGTCAAAAGTACAACGTTCACATCATTGTCTACAAAAGAAAAGGTACAAGGGTCGCATGAGTATGGGGTCACTATGAGGCCTTGTGTTTGGTATTTTCTCAAATATTGCATACAAGAGTTTTAGATACAATCAAACCCTTTCAATTTTTGACACTATATGCTCGAAACCACAAGGATTTTTTTATCTATGGCTTTTTTAGAAAGTAGCGAAGCTGTGAGCTCTCAATTTTCACTCTGATAGCTGAGTTTTAGGTATGAAAGAAAATTTCTTGCATTTTTTGTTTTGATAAGTTTGAATACCTTTCTTGTTGGTTTTTATAACATTCTATTTATTTTTTTTGAATGTTATCAAATTTCGTAGGGGTTTCAGTTCTAGATCCATTTTCTAGTAGAGGCATGATATATATAATTTGCGGGATCACAACACCAAGGTAGGATTTTAATGGTTTCCACATGAAACACAAGGTTTTCTGTTGGAAAATATTATTATAGTCGTTGGATTTTTTAGGGGAAAATGAGGATTTATGACATTTTTACCGACAGACTGCTATGATATGTTAGATCGAATTAGTCATGTTGTAAAATAAATTTAACCTTGTGTAGAGTATCTTTTGTTGGAACTGCAGAGAAGAGGAAACACAAATTTCACACACATAATAACATGATTTGCAAACCTTATATTGATCATTCGAACTTGATTGATTACAATGAACCTAGTGAGGGTTATTTATACTTTTTTGACTAACGACTCACCTAAAATAAACTGACATGCAACCACGCATTAAATTCAACTATGACTTAACTCGACGTAACTCAACATAGTTAACTGAATCTCTAATTTTAGCCAACTTCAGTAATTATCTATTTTAACACTCCCCCTTAATTACGACTGTTAAACAAAGACATGACCTCATGAAAACTCAAGTATGCATGTTGGTATATGTCTAAACTAGGCTTATAACATCCAAGTTTCATCTATGAAACTCAAACACATATTTTTCTAATGACTTAGTAAATATATCTGTCAATTGATCACTAGATTTACAAGGCTTTAAGTGAACTTCTCAATTTCTCACAAGCTCTCTAATAAAATGATATCTAGTATTAATGTGCTTGTTCTTTTGATGAAACAAGCTATTCTTGGATAGTGCAATCACTAAGGTGTTGTCCAAATATATTGTTCCTTGGTTTTTTTGCTTGAGTCCACCCAATACCCTTCTTAACCACATTTCTTGGCATGTTGTTAATGTTGTTGCTACATATTCTTCTTCTGATGACGATAGTGTTACACTAGTTTTATTCTTTTATGCCCATGAAATCACACCTGAACCAAGATGGAACACATAATGAGAAGTGTTCTTCCTATCATCCAAACTACTTGAAAAATCACTATCTATATATCCAATCAAATCTTTCTTTTCTATACTTGCATACAGTATGCCACAAACTCTAGTACCTTCTATTGATCTCAAAATTATATTACGTGTTCTCTAATGTGTTTCTTTTGGAGTCTCCATAAATTTAGAAATGAAACTCACTCGCGTAATATCTTGTCTTGTAACTGTGAGATACATGAGGCTTCCAACCAATCTATTGGATAGAGTTGGATTGATAGATCCATCATCATCCTTTCTTAAATTTGTACCTGTTGCAACTGGTATAGGGGAGGGTTTGCAATTATCCATCCTCAATCTTTTCAACAAATTTCTAGAATATTTATTTTGAGAGATAAATATTCATTTTTCATATTGCTCAACTTCTTTCCCAATAATATATTTCATAAGACCAAGATCTGTCCTCTCAAATTCTTTCATCATGGCTAGCTTAAATTCATATAACTCAAGAGAACCTATAAAAATCATGTCATCAACATATAAGCAAACAATCAATTTTTTTCCGTGATCATGTACCATTTTTTACAAGGTAGGCTCAATGCTACTTTTGAAAAATCCATTCTTGATAATGTAGCTATCAACTCTGCTATACCAAGCTCTAGATGTTTGCTTCATTCCATGGAGTGCTTTCTTCAACCTGTAAAATTTATCTTCTTTACCTTCAACTTTGTAACCTAGTGGATGTTGCACATAAATTTCTTTTTCTAGAATTCCATTCAGGAAGGTTTATTTCACATCCATATGATAAAATTTCCACTTGTTCTGAGCTGTTGTGGCTATAATTTCTCTCACACTATCCAATATGGCTACCATAGAAAAATTTTCTTCAAAATATATTCTCGATTTCTATGAGAAACCTTTTTGCTACAAGTCTTGATTTAGATATGTCAATTTCACCTTTCTCATTCAACTTTTTCTTGTACACCCAAATTACACTTAATGTGACAATAATGCAAAATTTAAACTAACATCAAAATCATGATAAATATTTTTCAAACTTCTCATATTTCTCCTACCATCTCTTGATTCATTACCTAATATTTTGCTAGGATAATTTTGATATGTTGATCTGCTTGAAAATCAATGTTTCACATAAAATCTTGGAGTGTTTGTTGGTGCGACTACATTTGGTGTCTTCTCCTATGATTCTTGCTACTACTTTTATGCTATTTCATATTCTTCCATCAGTGGTGCTTATGCATCAAATATTTTTTCTACAGTCCCATTCTACGACTCTTATTCTTTGAACACAACATCTCTGCTAATTATGGTCTTCGCAGTGACATGGTTATACAATTTGTAAGCATTTTACTACTCATTGTAACCAATAGATATGCATTTTTCACATTTATCATCTAACTTACCTCTTATCTCTTTAGGAACATCTTCATACGATACACATCCAAACACTCTGAGATGAGATACGATGTAGGACATACCTGACCATGCTTCTTTTAGTACTCTATTGATCAAACTCTTTGTAGGGTATCTCTTTATCACATAAAAAACACATGAAATGGCTTCTACCCAATACTTATTAGAAAAGTTTCTTCCTTTTAAATTATCCTTTCCATGTTCATGATGGTTATGTTCTTTCTCTCTGTTAAACCATTCTATTACGGTGTGTATCTAGTTGTAAATTTGTTTCTAATTCCGTGTTGTTTGTAGTACTCATGGAATTCATTTGAATCATTTTCTCCACCATTATATGACCTCAAAACATTGATCTGCTGATCACTTTGGTTCTCTACTAAGGATTTGAATTCTTTGAACTTTTCAAAAGTCTCAGACTTCTTCTTTAAAAGGTAAACCCAACTCTTTCTGCTATAATCAATAATGAAAGTGAGGAAGTAACAACTTCCACTAATCAACTGTGTCCTCATAGGTATACACAAGTATGTATGCACCAATTCAAGAGGTTTCTTTTCTCTTTATAAAAATCTCTTTGGAAACATTTCACTGTGTTTATTTCCCAAGATGCAACACTCACAAGTACTAGCAGGTTCTTTGATGGGAGGTAACCCTCTAAACATATGTTTATCCTCCAACAATATTGAACCAGAGAAGTGCAAGTGTCCAAACCGGAAGTACCATAACCAATAATCATTAGAAAATTCAACTGTAAATGAACTCACCTAGTCACTCTAATTCAAAATTAGATGATTTATTTTGTTCCTCGTCATGTGCAACTTTACTATAAGTTTATTTCTTGTGGGCTTGTCATATATAACACACTCTTGTCCTTGAAGGATAGCTTTGCATCCTTTCTGCGTCAATTGACTAACACTTATCAAATTATGTTTGAGACCATGGACATAATATACCTCTAATATTGTATTTGGCTCCCACTTCTTGGTTGTAATGCTGACCAATTCTTTTCCATATACATCCATAGTCTTGTTAGTCCCCAACTTTAACTTTTTCTTCAAAGATTGATCCAAATTTTTAACCAAATTGTTGTTTCTTTTCATGTCGTTACTATAACCATTTTCTAATAGCCACACATTATCAGAAGGTTCATGCATGGTATGACAAGCTAGGAACACAGAGTTAGTCTTATCTGTAGTGACATTAGCTCTTTGGATTCCTTGATCAACTATCTTCTTCCTGCAATCACGGGAATAGTGACAAAATTTATTGTAATAATAACATTTCACCTTTGATTTGTCAACTCTTTGATTATTTTTAAAGATATTTTTGTTGCTTCCACTTTCATTTTCATGGTATTCTCTTACATCTCTCTAACCACCATATCTTTTACATTGTCCTATGTCTCTTGATCTACTTCTTCCTCAACCTATATCTCTTAAAATAGAAATATGACTTTTAAAAGAAATTTATAAAGTGGAATCCTTAATTCTTTCTATCCTTGCCTCATGGGATAGATGTGATCCAATAAATTCATTAACTATCAATGTTTCCAAATCATTTTCTTCTTCTATGGCTGCTACAATAGCATCAAATTTAGAAGACACATATCTTAGGACCTTGTCAACCAATGTTTTATATTTAATATCTTTACCATAAAATTTTAGCTAATTTACGACAGTCACGACCCGATTCATGAATTAATCGATGTCCTCTACCTCCTTCATCTACAAAATTTCAAAATCGCTTCTAGTATTATTAAACTTAATAATATTGAATTTTTCCATACCTTTATAGCTTGTTGCTAAGGTCTCCCTTGATGTCTTTACAGCAGACATGATCATAATATTCTAGAACACTGCTAAGTCAACTCCCTGCTGGATACACTGCAACACTTGTGCATTCTTATTCTTGTCTTTCTTCAATAGTTAACTCTATGCATTAGTGAGATCTAGTTATTCTACTTCATTTTTAGGTTCTAAAAACCCAAACTCGACATGATCCTTTTCATAAATTTTATTCCCAGTTAGTTGAAAATAATATCACGTGACTTTAATTAATCACACTCTTTGATTATTATTAGAAAGGAATTTTCACAAATTACTCATGTATTTAAAAGTCAAACTAAGAACTTGACATTGGAACAAAAAAGGTATTCAAACTCATGCACTCATATGTGGCCCATGTGACTTATTCCATTTTGGAACGAAAATTTTTAAACATATTGCATCTATACACGGCCCACGTGATTTATTCCACATTGGAACAAAAATTTCTAAACTTTTTATAGGTTAATACCATCAACAAGTTTTTCAATAGGCTAGGGAAGCTCCAAAAGTAAAAATCATATTTTTTTCCAAGGAAACACAATTTATTACCGAGAGGAGAGGCATTGGTAAACCTTTCATTAATTAATCAACAAATGTTTAGCATACCTTAAATGTTCTACAATTTTTCTACATGAAAATTGATAAAAAATTCATCGAGTTGCCTCACTTGGCCCTCTTCTTCACTAGGTCTACTGGCTCCACGGATCTGGTAATCATTTCTAAGTTCTAATACCAATTTGTTAGAAAAACAGACAAGAGGAAACACATATTTCACACACACAATAATATGAGTTGTGACTGTTCTATTGATCACAAAAATTTAATTGATTACAATGAACCCAGTGAGGGGTATCTATAGTTTTCTGACTAGCCACTTACCTAAAATAACTTGACATGCAACCACACACTAAATTTGACTATGAATTAAATCAACTTGACTCAACACTAAGTTAATTGACTCTCTAATTTTAGCGAACTTTTTAATGTTGTAGTAATTAGATATTTTAACATCTTTGAGTGGAGAAAATATTATTTATAATAGCATACCCCAAGGTCCTTAATATTTTCATAAAAATTAGTTTTCAAACCATTAATTTCTCTTATTTTAACTTTAATACAATAATCTAGGACAATATTGTTTGCCAGAGAAATATTTTTAGCTATGCACGAGATTTTTACTATTTTTAACAATATATTTTCATGTTTGTACTACAACACACTTTCTTTTGTTTGAGGTAGTTTGCAATGAGGACTCACAAAAAAAACCCTCCAAATGCAAAGTATGACACTCCAAAGAAGATTCTTACGAAAAAAGGTGGGGACAAACATATTACAAAAATGGTCTCCAAAGGTTCTGTGACAGAATTTGCGGCATCCACCATTGAAGAAAAGAACAATACAACACCCACAGTTAAATTTCCATAACTGATGAGAAAACGAAGGAAAATATAAAACGTAGTGCTTATATATCAAAATCAGATATGAACACACAGGCTAAGTACGTTCAACGATGCTCTCTTAGATGTCCAACTCCAAGAATGTACAGTTTAATCTTTACACATTTACAATTTGATAATAATCCCAATTGGTCCATATTTTCGAGTAGAAATTCAAAAAAAAGAGACCCAAAAATGGAAAATTCAAAATTTTGACTAGTTTTTCCTTTCATAATTCAATAATGTTTGGCAATATAAAAATAAAAGATGCAGAAGTTCACAAAATCATGCATGACATGTTCTTCCTTCACCGGAATCAAGAAGATACATGGAAATTCAATAATTCCTCGTCCACACTTAGTTTCAAGAATGGATGCTTGCCATTTATAGTTTAATGATGGTCCATCTTTGTTTAAAAATAAATTAAAATTTGTAAATTTACTAGCAATTGCACAACATGTTGCAAAGGAAACGCCGTAAGGTTGTGGTATAGGAAAGAATAGAATATAAGAAAGAAGAGGTAGTAGGAACTTTCTTGGCTCCAACTGATCCTCTAGAATAAGGGGTGGAGAATTATGTTTAATGGACCTCAAATCAAAATATCCATACTGGGTAATTGATGTGGAACAAATTCTTTGTTATTAATTGCATGTAAGATGTGTTTTTTCATAATGGATGAGACACTTTGGCCAAAGTACTCAAGACCTCTATTTGAGGAAATATTCATGTTTATTCTTTTTTCTGCATGAAGGATGCACTTGGTTTTTATGACCAAGTTGGGAAGACTTCACCCTTACACGAAATTATTTTCTTCTATCACATTCGCAATGTTGAATTCCTTTGAGACTACTCCTCGAACTCTGACTCTTCTCTACAGCTATAATTATTTAATGGAATAAAAACTTATCACGATGATATGTTGTACTTCATAAGAGACTACTACGAAGGTTAAGTATGGTAAATCCACCTTCACCTGTCATTTGAATTTAGAGCATCGAGTTATCTTAATAGTCAATTTTATGGATAAGAGACATTTGGGCCCTTTTTAACCCGTGGGGATGATTAATTAATCTTAGTTTAGATAATTTATATTAATAAATGATCTACAATCAAATTTCCATAATTCCTCTTTGAACAACCAATATTCCACTTCTATGGAACTTTTCACCCGAGTCAGAATAACAAACATCATGAAGACCCAAAAGTAAGCAGAAAAATTCAACTCATGATTAGGGAATCTAGCGACTTCTTTAAGGATCATAACTCAAGACTTTAGTGCCTTTTAAAGATCATTTATTTCCCCATCAAATAAAAAGCAACAATCAAATTTTGTAGTGACAAGAATGGAACAAATTTTAAATGTAATAACTCCCTTCCCTAGTGATAGTACATTTTTGTTTTAAAATGAAATTATTTTCCTGATCTTCTAAATAATATATTCCTCCCCAAGTGACCCTTTAGAGATACCCTTTTTTCAACTGATTGCAATAGGTAAGTGCCTTTTGTCTAGTATTTTTTGAGTCATTGAATTTAAGGGCAGAGGTAAAGAGACTACTAGACAAAATAGAGTAGAGTGACTTAATGTCAAATGAAAATAACATTGAGGAATCTTTTCTAATTTTCTCATGTGGGCCTTCTTCAATTGATGAGTTAGTAGGAACTTTCTCCTCCAGAATAAGCGGTGGAGAATTATGTTGAGTGAACTACTACTCATGTAACTTTTACTCCTCCTTACAATTGGAATGTTTCTCTTCCCATAACTCTATCTCAGGTTATAATTCTAGCTTTCTCTTGTTTATGAATAAATTGCCTCTATATCACTATTATCTGTCTCTTTTTGAGCGCTTTCTTGAATCAGTGAGATAATGTAGCACATATGGATTCCAAAATCCTCGAGTAACCCATTTTTTGAAGATTCCTCTTCTGTTCTTAATTCTGCTGTTTGTTCCTCCATAACCATGTTAATGTCATTTCCTTCTAAAGAATCATACATTCTTGATAAGTATCCATTGTCCTGCTTTTCTTCTTCCATATACTTCAGATCTAAATGAATGGAACATGAGATAAGCTTCGTGACATTTTCCAAATTCCAAGATTTTTCATTTCTCATGTGTATCAGGGAAAATGGATTCCATACATTCAATGTTATGCCTTTTTAGGGCTTTTTGTAAGGTCAGAAACTTCTCTTCACCATGTCTCATTTCTTTGTATCCTTGACTTTGATACAAACAATTGTTACTAACCTCTTTAAAGGTATATTTAGTGTTACTTAAGAAATGATAATTATGAGCATTCATCATTATTGCTCAAGATAAATCATGTACCCTCAAATAATTTGGAAATTTAAAAAAGATCACATATTTTAAAAAATTTCATTATTAATTTATTTTTTTATATATTAAGAAATAATACTCACGAATTATAAAACACTTGTAACATAAATAATATATAACGAAAAAACCATGTATTTTTGGATTAATAAAATAGTTGTAACAAAAATAATATAGAACAAGAAAAATTATTTATATTTGGATGTATGAAAATTTAGATACATTTTATTAAGTAAAATTTTAAAGAATAATGGTTATAAACATTTAAAAATAATTTTATTATATAATTTGCTTAGATCGAGAGTTAAGATTTATTTAGGCCATCTTAGTCCCCCCTATAAAGAAACTACATTCAACATGAATACCATGGGTAAATACCATGGGCTATATTTATAGTTTGTCATTATTTTATTTTATTATTTTTATTTTTATTGGATTTTGACCTAGTTAAATTGTTAATAACATTATGTCAATATTTTTATTTAATTTACTTTTATTTTTAATTTTGTATAATTTGAGATAGTCAAAATGTTAAACATGACATTACAACCTTTCTATCATACTTTGTTGGTACATAAAAATAAAAACTATGTATATTTGGATGTACGAAAATTTAGATACATTTTATTAAATAAAATTTTAAAAGAATAATGGTTATAAACATTTAAAAATAATTTTATTAAATAATTAGTTTATATCCATAGTTAAGATTCATTTAGGCCATCTTAGTTCCCCCCTATAAAGAAACTAGATTCCACATGAATACCATGGGTCGCTGTATTTATAGTTTATCATTATTTTATTTTTTATTTTTATTTTTTTATTGTATTTTGACCTCGTTAAATGTTCATTACATTTGAGGTTAAAATCTAACAAAAAAAATTTTAATAACAACATTTTAACTTAAAAGTCACCAAAACCTAAATTCAATCTAACTTATTAAAAAGATAAAAAATAGCATTATAAAAAACATATATAAAAACATTTATTTAATCTAATGGCCTAAAAAATTTCAATCGTCTAACATCTGATCCATTGGCTCAAAAAATGGACTGACAGCTAGGGGAGTTGTTTTCAAATAGTGACGCCTTACTGCGTAAATATTAATAAAATTATTTTTATGGTATTTCCAATAAATAAATATAGATAAGTTAAATTGTTAAGAAGATTCTTAATATTAAAATAATCAATTAAAAACATGTGAATAATATCTCACTTAACCAAACAATATTTAAACAACATATTATAAAATTGATGAATTCAAAACATATAAATAAGCTTTTTATCTAACCTAACGTAACCAAGAAATTCATAAACAAATAAATAAAAATTTAATAAAACTTTCCCTTCAGTGAGTTTAAAATACTAATAAACTATTTTTGTATGCTATTTTCCATGCTCACTTTCAAGAATGGACAATTCAACTTCCTCATTTATAATTCAACTAACCAATTTCACATTATAATATTCAATATGTCTCGTTCACTAATACTCAATAGATTCAAGGGTACTATCTATCTTGTTCACTTATACTCAATAAATTCAATGGTACTATTTATTATCTGACATATTATATGCTCCATTTTTGCACGTAATAGTCAATGGATTTTTCCCATTATTTCTTTACTCATTTTTACATTAACTTAGCTATATTTAAAATAGGAAAGGACTAACTATTATGTGGCACTTGTTTCTAAGGCGTTGAATTATTTTAAGAAACGACACTATAATTTTAGATTAAAAAAATAAGAGTATTTAAAATAATCAAATATAGTTACACATAATTTTAACATACACTCGTTATTTTTTATTTTTTTTAATATTGACTTTTCCAAATTTTTATAATTATTTCTTTTCTTTTATAAGATTATTTGTAATGAGATAGATTATTGTGTCAATTAGTGCTCATTTTACAGAAAATGTTTTAGTTTAATTTAAATTAATAATAATAATAATACCACTCAATTAAAAAGTAATAAAAGTAATAAATATATATTTTTTGTTTTTATTAATAAAATTACAAAATTCATAATATGCATTTCATATTAAATTACATCTAAATGATAATAATGCATATTCTTAATGATGATATTTCAAAATATATAATTAAATAACATATAAAAAATTAATAAAACCATAATTAGAAATGAAAATATTTATATATGTATATGGATATCAAAAATATATATTAATTTAAAAAATAATTATATATTAAAATACATGTATTCATGTCAAGTCCCGCTAGCACAATTGGTTGAGGATGGGCCTGATCAGCAAGGCGACTGGGGGTCAAACCTCATTGGGGGTAGTTATGCTCTGTGCTAGGGGAGGAGACATGCTATAAACTCCAGTAAGTAAGGGTTGGTGCAGCCCAAGCCGAGTGTGTCCCTTGGGTGAATTTGATGGATTATATGCCCCTGGGTCATGGCTACTCAAACCACATGTCAATCCTACTCAAGGATCATAGACAACTTGACAAACAAAAACAAATACATGCATATATATATATATATACATATATATATATATATATATATATATATATATATATATATATAGAGAGAGAGAGAGAGAGAGAGAGAGAATATTGTAATAACTTAAAATATGCTTTTAGATTGCGAATTGTAAAATGGGTGAGTACAACAAAAATCCTTTGATGCCAACTATACATGTAACCTTAGGATGATATTTCTTCTCAATATCTATTAACTGGTTTACTATTCTAAATTGCAGAGGGGCTTTGGAGGTGTAGATTCTCAAAAATACCCATTAATTGTTAGGTCCCTATATTACTATTTTAGCCCCTTATTGTTATTAGTGTAGACCCCTTATTGTTATTATTGTAGCCCTTCTAACCCCAATATTCTTATTATTGTGCCCTAA
This sequence comes from Pinus albicaulis, assembly GCA_034641835.2. NCBI lineage: Eukaryota > Viridiplantae > Streptophyta > Pinopsida > Pinales > Pinaceae > Pinus > Pinus albicaulis. Next base: position 1,130,145,874 of record CM076579.1, read on the forward strand.
CATTGTTATTGTTAGGTCGGCTAGGATAAAATTATGGCCCACTAGGATTACATTGTGGCCCCATGGACTCCTATATATAGGAAAGAGGTTTTGTCATTTGTATCATCCAAGAATTTTTCATTCCTCAAAGTGGCTTATTTCTGAGGCATTGATATCTCTTTTCTTCTATTTTTGGAGCTGGTTTCACAAATTTGGTATCGAAGCTTTTGGTTCTAGGGTTTCGCTGCTCCAAATAGGTCATCGTGGCATTTTCGCTGTAACTTTTTTTCTACGAATGTTAAGAAGCTGAACTTGTTAGAGTACGAAGATGAAATCCTGAGGAACATCGTCGCAAAATTTTAAAGCTTGGTTCACAATAGTTTCGGAGATATGATCTGTGGAAGCTAGGTCTTTTTGTAGGCTCCTCAATTTAACCTAAAAAATTCATCGTAACATTTTCGCTATAACTTATTTTTCTACGAAGGCTTAGAATCTGAAATTTTTAGAGTACGAAGCTGAAATTGTGAGGAACATCGTCACCAAATTTGAAATCTTGGTTTGCAATATTTTCGGAGATATGATCTGTGAAAATTAGGACTTGTGCATGATCCCAAATTTCATCTCAAAGAGGTGATCATGGGAAAATCTTCATAACTCTCTCTCTGAGCATCGGATTGGAGTTTTGTAAAAAGTGGACACAAGCACACGGAATGTAGTTTCCTATCTATCAATTCTAGAGCTGAAGGAGGAATCAGTGACACATGGAAAGTCATACAAGTTCGCTTTATTGAACCAGTCCATAATCAGGTCATCGTAGGAGATTGGGCACAACTTTGTCTTCAAGAATCCAAATCAGGTCAGACTTGCAGAATTCAAAAGAGGATTCAGAGGGCTACCTTAATACCAAATTTCATATATTGAAGATCTAAAATCATAGAGATAATTCAGTTTCAATATCGTGCTCCTCAAAAGAAAGAAAAAGGTGTATATTTGTTTTCGAATTACATAAGTCTCGTTTACAAAAAAATTAGTTGGAATTTATTCCAAGGGCATATTGAAGAATAGATATCAGTATTGGGTCCTAAAATGGCCCCTAAAAAGAATTCAACACCCATTAAGCCTTCATAAGGCTCTACTATGACTCATGAATACGAAGAAACACAACATGAGATGTCAAAATTACAAGAGAAAGTGCACCAAATTTCACTATCGGAAAGAGCAACAAAAAATGAAATGGAAGTTTTGAAGAAAGTCATGGAAACTAAGATTAATGGTTTGAATAAATGCGTGGAAGCTAAGATGAATGGTTTGGAAGCTAAGATGGAAGGCATGGAAGTGGGTATGGAAGTTAAGATCGATTAAAAAATTGAAGGTTTGGAAAATTTGATACAAGAAATGTTTCCTAACGTCAAAAATATAGTAGAGGAAACTCATGATGAGAACAAAATAAATATTAATCATGATTTTATAAACTCTAATGTTGGGTGGAAGAACCACCATATTCCAAAGATGGATATGAGGAAGTTTGATGCCAAGGATCCCGTAACATGGATACTACAGATGGAGCAACATTTTGATCTTAATAATGTGCAAAACACACAAAAGGTATGCATTGCAACTTTACATTTAGAAAAAAATACATTTGTATGGTATCGATGGCTTTGCTCCCACAAACAAATTGTCACTTGGTCAATTTTTACAGAGGAAATGATAGCACATTATGAGGATACAAAGAGCAACACCTTCTTTAGACAATTGATAAATCTCAAACAAAAGGGTTTAGTGGGGGAGCATATTGAGGACTTCCAAAAATTGAATAGAAGGGTAACTGATATTCCAGAGGAACACAGGATTGATCTTTTCATAGGTACTTTAAAGGATAACATCGAACATGAAGTTCGCGTTTTGGAACATGATTCATTGGAGAAGGAATTCAGGTTGGCAAGAAAAATTGAATGTAAAATTATGGCGGCAAGGAAGCCTACCACTCACTTCTATAAAGAGGGAAGTGTTGCTACTCCTAGATTTCCACAACCTACAAGGTTGACACCACAACAATTGGAAGAAAAAAGAGAAAAGGGGCTTTTATACAATTGTGATAGAAAATACACTAAAGGTCATAAGTGTGCTGAGAAGAAATTATTTTACATAGATTGTGAAGAGGAAGAAGAAATGAACAAGAAGAGGATATACACCAGGAACCAACCCTAGAAGAGGAAGAAATAAGTCCAACCATATTGCGTAATTCATTGGCAAGAATTACCACTCCTCAAACTTTCAAGATAGAAGGACATATCAAGAAGAAAAAGGTAATAGTGTTGATTGATTCAGGTAGTACCCATAATTTTATTCATTGTAAGGTAGCCAAGGAGAAAACTAGGAGAAAAGGGATATGAAAGGTCACAGGTTTCATATGAGGATGAAAATGAAGGAAAATAATGGAAAATGAAAAAAATAGAGGCGTCTTCTATAAAAAGGATTTTGAGGATTAGTTGGTATATTTTTTCAGTGCATTTTTTGGATCTCTCTCATTATTCTCTCTCTCTCTCATACTCTTGGATACTTAGAGTTTTCTTGGAGCACTCTTGAAGAGTGTGGATACTTTGTGATTTGGAGATATAAGGAAAAGGGAGAGAAGGAAAACACAGGTGGACATCAGGATCAACATCTACAATGGGATTTGATTGCAGGTACCGAGTTGCATGTATGTTTTCCTCACCACTATTTGAATTCTTGGTGTATGCATGTGGATTTTCCTAGCCTTTCCATTTTTTGGACAACCTCGGTATCGTGGGTTTATTTTAATTGATTGTTTTCTGGTTGGTTCTCATGATTCCTTTAGCTGTGGGTTGAGTTATTAGTCCCTCTAAGCCTTTGTTAGAAAAACGCTCTGGAAGCCCAGCAGACAACTATGGGTTGACCTACTAGTCCTAGAAGCCATGGTTGGAAAAATGCTCTGGAAGCCTTGGTTGGACAAACGTTCTAGAAGCCCTATAATATTTAGGGTTTAGTTACTAGGCCTGGAAGCCTTGGTTGGAACAAACACTCTGGAGCCCTAGACAACTTGGATGAAGACCAATCCATGATGGTTAGTGATGTCTGACTAGGAAGTGGAATCATTGGTTAAGGTTTGAGATGGTTTGGTCTCTAAAGCCTTAGTTTGGTGTTAATTGATGTGTTTGAAAAAGTCCCACATTCATGCTTGGAATATGGCACAAGGGTGATTGGCTAAAGTGAGACTTGGCTCAAGCAATCTATGGTCAAGTGGAACATGGAAGTCCCATCTCTGGTTGGTTTTTACAATCAGAAATGAAGAGCTCATTCATTTGGTATTTGTTATGAAAATACAATATTTTATGTATGGATTTACTTGTTTTTGTATCCATTTTATTTCTGTTGTTACTATGTTGGTTATAAGCATGTATTAGAGCAATGATGGTGTATGGCTCTATCCATGTTTTTACCTATAAATGAAAACACAATGTATCTATTGTAAAATATATGGTATGGTAGCTTATGATGTAGGGGATAAATTCTTCTTAGAAATTCTCAAATAAGTAAGACACTTCATTCTTTATATTTGTTGCTTATACCTATATATGCAACGTTTGTGACATGTTTGAAAAAATTTCCTTCGTGGTTAGGCATGGTCTGGATGAGTTCCTGATGATGTGATTGCTTCCATGTATTTTTCTTAATGTTATTTATCCTCTCCATAAGTTACAGGAAGTCTTGGGTAGTCACTTGGGCTCAAGGGCTAAAAATGTGGCACGAATCCCAGAGCTGAACACACAAAATTGACTATTTGGTGCCCTAGCCACTACCTTTCCAAGGCTAGCCTATGGCTATAGGTTTCTATCCACTCTCTTGCCCTTACATCCCTGCAGCTAAGTCCTAAATTGGCCAAAAATTAGTCCACCTTAAAGGTTTTGGGAGGTTGGGTTACCTCTTGAAGGTGTTGTTGATGTAGTGTAAGGTTTGTTTTTCATGTTTTCGTTGGCTCCACTCCCTCAAGGTAATATAGGAGGTTGAATCTCATATTAGTAGCCTCCCATCAGATTTTTACCCTAGTTGGCTTGTTACTTGGGTAGGTGTGGGAATATGGTGCTACAACAAGGTCATAAATAAAGAAAGTTGATGATTCTTAGATGGATTCAATAATACAGTTTATTGAAATATATAATGTAAATATATTGAACTTGAATGAAAATGTATCCATTTTGGCAGTTATTAGAATGGGAAGTGTTAGTTATTACGGTCCAAAACATTTATAAACAACTTCCCAACACTCCCATTTTAGAATAATTTCTAGTGAAAAACTCCCATAACTTTGGTGTTTTGGAATATCTTTTGATTTTTGATGCTAAAACATTAAGGCTAGCGTTGTTCCATGATATTTAGGCATGTGTTTTTCAAGGTAGCTTTTTTTTTCATGAATTTATAAGAGTGATTTATTTGTGTTCTATGATCTGTCCTCAATAGGTAGAAAATAGGCATTGTGAATATTTTTGAATTTGTACGCAAGAGTCCATGTGGTTTTTTGTATTTACGTTGACTTCTACTTTTGGATTATTCTCAAAGAAACTGTCAATTTAATAGTTTAATTATAGATTCAAGAATAACAACCAATGTCTGTAGTTTATCTAAGATTTTTTTTAATAATGCATTTTGTTATTCATTTATCACCTTGGTTTTTCTAATGTTGAATTGTTCATGAACTATGTCCTTTGTATACATTCTTGGAATAATTATTTTCAATGAACAGAAATAATCTTCTAAGTGGGTTTTCATGCAAAAAATGGATGGTTTATTGGTGTATGTAGCTGATTTGGAAAATTCCTCTAGGATGAGAAAAATAATTACCCCAAGCCAATGAGGAATCCATTTATGGGGTCGTTTATGATGATAAATGCTCAAGATCTTTTGCATGTTTAGAAATTTGGACTCAAAGCATCATGTGTACTTATTATTTTTGGAAGGGGCTTAACAAGGATTTGATTTTCAAATATACTTGGCTATTGATACTTTCAAATTATTGTTAGCTTATAATGCACAATTGCGTAATATAAGACAAGCTACTGTTCTTGTACATATATTATATATTTGAGTCAGATTTTATAAAATGTTGAAAATATAAAACTTATGGAGAATTCTAGTTCATTGTGTTTCAATCAAAATCCCTAGTGGAAATAGTGTTAATATGCTTGGGTTTCATTGAATAAATTAAAACAAGCCTCTTACAAAAATCAAAGTTTAATGAATAAATATGATTTTGTGTTCTTGAAAATTACATAAATTACATTGACCTTTTGTGAAGATAACAATGAGGGAAGAAAATATTCATACAATTTAATCCATAATTGCAGCATATAATCTAGGTTATATTATGATTTTCTCAAACAAATGACATCTTATTGAACTACTAACAACGTATACAGATTGAAAGCATATACATATTCACAATTGTTATATCGTTGTTGATTAATGTCATTTGGAAGAAGACTTGTTCTAAAATATACTATAGTGTGGACATGAGATGACTAAGGAATGATATAGATATAACCAATCACAAAGTTTGTAACTATTGTTGAGACACTTTCTTATCCATATGATGTAGAATTTACTTTTATCCTATATGAAAACATTTTATATAGAGTAAATGTGTAAAGTAATTGCTTGCATGAGAGATTGCAAGGCAATGTTATAATTGTAACTATGGATGGTTTGCATTGTTGAATGTGTAACTATGCCGGAGGCGTTATCTTTATGAGATTGGGTAGGCAAACATTGTTCACTCCACCCAATCAGAAATCTTCCTCATCGCCCTTCTAGCCAATTATATGTTGACCAATTATTGGTGAATTTAAATAGTCCCTGATTTCTCCACTATCCTACTATTTCTCCTAGCGATTTCTCCACGGATTTTATTTATTTATTACCTCCATGTTGAACCTTATAGCGCTAATTCTTCAACATTTTTCATACAATCCAATAGGAGCGACCCATTTTCATCCTCTAAAAAATGTATGTGCGTTGTTTGGTTGACCGATGATGTGCTTTGTTTTGTAAACTTCCTTTAATGTGCATCATTTGGTTGACCGCAGATATCCTTTTTTATGTCTACTACCTTTAATGTTATTTTTTTTGCTCGTTCTTTAGTCAATGAGCCATTGAGAAGAACACATTGTTTCGAAGCTCTCGTTGTTTCACAAGGACTCAAGTCTTTCGTCTATATATGATGCTTCTCTAACTCGCCCGCAATGCTTAGAGGGTGCAATGAAAAGGTAAAATTTACGATGTAATTGTATAATAAATTGTCCCGTGAGTTCAATGATAAAACCATATTTTCTATTCATCCCAAAGCACAACACGTGAACATTTTATGTTCAAGAAGAGGCTCGATCCGAATGTATTCACACAGAGGGTGTGCGATAATGCCCAAATTGTTGGGTCATCGATATTTCCAAAAATAGAATTATTTTGCTGTGATATTTTTTATGAATTTAATTATTGATTCGCTTTTGGTTTGTAGGTGCAGATATTTTGGTCATATGGGGTGAAATTGGCGTACTTTTCTGGATTTTGACGCTAGATAATCAAGGTATGGCACGTTTCCAATAAGGGCATGAGGACAATTTGAATCAAACTACCTGGATTTGTAGCTAAAATCCTAGAATCCAACGAGAATTCGACACAACCAAGTCACATAATCTAATTAATAAAATTCTAATTTAATTTTAACCACGCTGATTACAAACTCTGTTTTTGAACACCGAATGTTCAGACTTACTAACAATTTGTTAAGATTACATGACTTCGCATATTTTCTGGTGCCTAAAATAATTATGTATCGTTGATTGCAGGAAGAGCGTGGGAGTGGAAGGAAGATCTGGCCCAAAATCCGCACCAAAATCCATGCCAACCAAGCCATTTTCTTGAGGCTCATATTGAAGGAATGGAAAGATCTAGTTGTAACCACCAAATATGACATATTGGGCATAATTGATTTTAATCCAAGATCACGTAGTTGCAACCACCAAATATGACATTTTTTGTACAAATTTGTTGTGTTAGTTTCGAGATTATTCAACACAAGATAGAAAAGGATCTATTATAATTTTGATGTGTGCTTGCCCTCCATTTATGTACAAAGATCATAGTTGAGACAGTGTAATAAGAGATGAGGCAAGTCTAACTTATGATAATTGGTAAAGTTGGAGCAAGACCATAAAGGCACAATAACGTGGATCAAGGGATTTGGTTTCTATTCAACAAACTAATATGAACAATATGTCGAAATTGGAAAAATGACAGCAGTCCACTATTGCAAAGTTAGTTTCCAGTGATGGGGAGGAATGCCAGCTAGAGTTAAGATTGGCTGTGATTTTCCATAAAATAATGGCATAGTATTGTTAAGAATATCCATGAGATCAGCCAAAGAAAAACTAGATCGTAGATGAAAACTCACAAACAGTTTGCAACGGTAAAGGCCTAGCATGTGTCAGATTTAAGGAAAAAAGACAAATCGTAGTCGTGCTTGAAGAATTGAACATGTTGAAATTAAATTACGTTTATATCATTCCAAACATGTTACATTTACTTTAATATTTATTTTTAGATTTAGTTTAATACTATAGAACACAATTCCAGGTAATAAAATTTTTGAAGAAAAACTATCCCACACATTCAAATTCCCACCCTATAGTAGACGCATATGAATTGAAGTCGAAATTTCTCCATGCGAGAATGTATCATCCTATTCTCAGTGTACATACAAGTCTGAATATTTGGACAAATCAATTTCCTCTGCTTTTATGGCAGTGGATAACCTTTCTCTGCAAACTCTTGGATTGGGCATGAAAATTTTCAAGGATTTTGCATTCGGGTGCTCCAAACTCTAAATGGGGTATCATAGTTTCCTTTTAATGGATATGATTTTGCATTCGATTGCTCCCTATCATGGACCCTATAAGGAGTATCATAGTTTAATTTTAATGGATTGATAGAGCTTGATAGCAGTTCATATTCATTGGTTTTTCAGTTAGTCCCCATGATAGGTTGTACATGTTTTCCTATTATGTCGCTTTATTTGGTTATGAACATGGCAACTCAATGCTCTTAGGTAATGCAGCTCTTCAGGGAAAACATGTGGTCCATATCCTTTCATAGCTTCAAATATCTCATATTATCTAGATGTGAAGGAAAACATGCTCGGTGTTCAAATCTTGCAAATTCATCCCGGAGTGTTCACAACTCATCCTAGAGGAACTATTAATGATAGTGGCACTACCATGGTTGTCCTTTCCAATCGTGCCCACAAGGCTTTTATGTCACATGTGACATATCCTTAGGTGTGTGACCTAACGACCATGGGTAACCTTGGTATCCCATGTTTTAGCATTTTAGGTGCCACTAGATATACAAGGAAGTTTCCTAATCTGGCTTCCCATTTCTAAGGAGCAGAGAAGCTTGACATTCTAGGGAAAAATAATTTTCATCCAGTAGGAAATAAAATCGCAGTTTTTTCTGTGCACAGATCCCCTAAGCAGGCCATCTAACTATCATCTACAATAGTGCTCAGCAGATTTTTCACTTTCTGTTTGATCTGAAAAATAATCGGTTGATTTTTGTGGATAATTATTGTTCAACTCTCCATTGAAATAGTATTTAGATAACTTTTTCTAGATCTAAGACATGCTGTTAGTGAGGCATATTGTTAGTTGATTAAAATTTTTTTGTTTTGAAGGGCCTGTAAGATTAATTTCATATTAACAGCATAATAAGATTATGTGCACTTAACTTTCACCTTATCTCATTAGTATTTTTCTTTGATTTTTAATTAATTAATTGTCTCACATATAATAATTTTCTTATAGTTTTATACTATATATATATATATATATATATATATATATATATATATATATATATATAAATTTTATATATATATATATATATATCTATATATATATATATATATATATCTTAATTTTATATAGCACTTAAAATTATATTTATAATTTAAATTACTTATTTGATTTTCAAATTAATTCATGTTTTATATTATATTATTTTATTTTCATTAATTCTTTAGTTAGAATTGAATATAATATTTAGTATAAAAAATAGGGATAAGTTTGTATTTTTATTGATTTTTATTGATATTATTATGATTAGTAATTTCTCTTAAAGGTGAAAAAGTACACTCAAAGAATAGAATATTTGGTCAGTCCATCTCACGAAGAGAGCATACTATTGAGCCTACTCTTTCATTGTGGTTTCTTATGCTTCAATGGTATCATCTTGAGGACAAGCAAGGTGAAGGCAAGGTTTACAGTGGTTTTAAGTTGGAAGTGAGTGAAATTAATGAAATTGTGGAGCAAATGGGAGAGGATGGTCTTTTCAAAGATGATTACAATGATGAAAATTTGTTGAGGCAATTCAACAAGTCTTCGTACTATGAGACGGGTGAGGAGGAGTAGGACGGTGCTAAAGTGGCAAAGGATTTTGGGGATTTGTTACAAAAATTGTTGGTCTCACAACGAAATTTTTTGTTTTCTCACAAATATTTGTTAAATTTTCTCTGAGATTGCATTGGAATGTGTCTGATGCTGGGTAATGAAGAGTAAAAAAGAAGAACAAGGTATTTTGGTGCGTAAGAGAAGAGAGTAACTGAGCGAGGAAGAAGTTGGGAATCATGGAATCCTTCATTAACATCACTCATCCAAACTTTCATTTATCAATAACCTCAACATCAGGGTGATCCCTTAGTGCACTAGACAGGGGAAGGCCACCAGAATTTCAGGAGGGCAATCATCACCAATGGAGCACATAGATAATTGTGGTGGGTGTCGGAGGTGCACGAAAGAGCATCATCAATGGAGGTATGTACACGTCCCTAGTTACCCACATATTATTTAATCCTCCAATCCAATCCCCGATCCTAGGTTGAACATGGTTCACATTTCTACGGAAGGAGGTCCACAATATTTTTGTCAATAATGCAATTTGGTAGACCCAAAATTTTTTCAGGCAAATATAGTAAAATTTTAGAGGTAGCTTTGGGTTGGGCTTTCCACATTGACCCTCGTGACAATGTTGCATCTCTACTGACCTATTGGTACCCCAAGCTTTCTAGTTCTGCGGATTATGCTTATATTCTAAGGGAGCTCAGGAACAAAGCAAAATGAAAGAAGGGAATTGAATGCTTTGAGTGGGAAGTTTCTCGTGAAAGGTAAAGAAATGGGCAAGGGAAACTATTGAGCATTCTAATTAGAATTTTGAGTTGGCATGGGAGAGTGGGACTTGCAAGGAAAGTCTTTGATAAGGCCAAGAGAAAAGGATATGGAAACATTGTCTATGCCTTCTCTCCCCTCATCGGTGCTTATGGCCGTAACAGTACGTGGAAGGAAATTATTGTTGTCTTTGAGTCAATGAAGAGTATTGATTGTAAGCCAAACATTTTTTCTTATAATGTTGTCATTGATGCCTTTGCTAAGGGGAGTGTGGATTTCAATCAAGCCTCATAATATTTTGATGAAATAATCTAGGAAGAAGTTCAACCTGACCGAGTTACATTCAATTCTCTCCTCTTTTTCTGCGTTCGAGTGGGGTTATGGGAATAGGCTCATGTAATGTTTGAATAATTTTTGTATTGAGGAATTCTTCGAGATATTTTCACTTACAATTTTCTAAAGAAGCTTTGGAAATCATATAAATGTCAGGAGAAAATGTGCACAGCCTGTGGATCATAAATAAATCAATGTTTAAGCAAATAAAGGAGCATACGGATCAAGGATGTGAAGTGGGTAGATTTAGATGCAAAGAATTAATAACATTAATTAATCATAAAACAAGGCCTACAAAAAATGAAGTTGAAGGTTCAACATCAATCCTGCAGGAAGTTGAATCTCCAGATATGAGAGATGAGTATTACATGACTGTTAGAAAAAAGTTTTAGAAGATGTGAGATGTCTCTTTGATCGAACTAATGATCTACGTTTATGATGGAAGTGAATATTAGTGTAATTTTATTACGCATGCTATCCAAAATTTCTCTTAAGCATGGGATTTCATGGACATTATTGACCGTTTATATAAGGAACAAACATCTGTGAGTTTTGCAGCTAACAAAATCTTCGACAATATTGAAAAAAAATGGAAGACGTTCCCTCAAAATCCCATAAAATAAAGCATTCTACTGGAGTAAGAGATAAATATCCGACTCAAGGGTATAGGTTCAAAGAAAAAAAAATATCAAAGAATGCCCGGTGGAAGCTGAATTTCGCATAGAAATCTAGGGAGAACAAACACCATCCCACCATAATTTGCAAAACTGGACCTGCTTTGCTGCAAAATAGAATGTGTTTGAAAGCATGGAAGCCACAAAATCATCAAAATCATCAGTAGATAAAATCCACAATTTGCAATGCTCATTTGTAAAAGTTATATGTGGATACACAATTTACAATGCTCATTGGGAAAGGTTATTCATGAATGCATGATCAAGAGTCTAGACATTGCTTTGATAGAAAATTGCAATAGATGGGAAAAGAATGGAAAGGAAACAATCTCAATGGCTGCTCCAATCCCGCCCCCGTTTCCCCCTCTGTATTGTTGGTTGCAAGAAACTTGAACCACTTGAACAATAAGGCTTGCGCAAGTCTTGCAAAGTCCAGTCTTGAACTTTCGGCATTCCTTTGCACGTCTCGGTGCAATTGCTAGTTTTATAATGTAAAAAAATATATATTATTTAATATGCAACTATTTTTTTTAAATAATTGTTGACACTACAGGTTGTAAGAGTATACAGAAATTGTAAGACCATACACAACTTAAATGCTAAGATAAATGCTTTCTATTTTAAAACACTTAAAAATTATTAAATAAACAAAAAAATATATATCATTTTTTAATTTGGAGGGTGTTTTGCCCTTGGAAATAGAAAGTGCTAACTCTCTATGGGCAAATTTTAAAAGTAGAAACCATGAAAATGTCTAATAACATATTATTACTGAACATATAGTTCATCCACAAACTTAATTGAAATAAAACCATTATCCTAAGTTGGTTTGAAGTATTCTAGGTTGGTTTGAAATAAACTTCCATACAACCATTAAAAGCAAAAACTTATATAAATGCAAATTTATAATTCATTTTTAACTTAACAAAAACCATTAATTTATATAATAATTTTTTTAATATATCATCATTAAAATTAATAAAAAACACTTTTTTATAATTAATATATATATATAGCGCATGCGAAATTCAAAAAAAAACATAACATGCTACCAGGTAACTCCCGTTTATTATAAAGGACCTTCCCTTAGTATTAGTATTGTATTATCCGTAACTCCCCGCATAACTGTATAAGGTCGATGGAAATACACGTAGTGCTGCTGTATTAGCTGCAACTTCCTGTAGAGCTCTGTGAGAAGGTCGATGGAAAAATTCTAAAATAAAAAGTAATTAAATAATTAAATTTCTAAAACCAATCAAATAGATTTACAGGATCATAAAATTTTCTAAAATTCAAATAACATATTTTGAGTAGAGTAGAAAGACTTATTCTAAAGCTTGAAATTAGAGAAATGTGTAAGTAAGTTTTCATTTAATTTAGGTTTTTTATATATAACAAAAATAATATATGTGTTTGGTTTGTTTAATTAAAAATACTATAAAATATCAATAATATCACTATTGGCATTTTACTTATTCTCAAAAATAAGTAAAATATTTCCAATAAAATATAATAAAAAAATAAAAATCAATATAGATGTTTGGTTTATTTAATTAAAAAAATAATAAAACATCAATAATAATATATTAATCTCAATAGTAAATAGAATATTTCCATATTCATATGAAACAACATTATCTTATGTCATTTTTATAGATATATAAAATAGTTAAAAAAAATTATATATATAGATCAATTTATGGAGGTGCAGATATTTTATTCAAATTATGCACTTTAAAAGAAGTTTTTATTTCAAGGGATTTGATTTTTTTAGGTTTTTGCTAAATACGTGGTTAAGATATGTCTATATTTATTTATTTTCATTTTCTTTAATATTTATTTGATAATTTTGTAACTAGCTATATTATTATAATATCCATTTTAAATACGAGATAAGGATTAAATCTCTTACAGTACAAACCATATATATATATATATATATATATATATTATATTTTTATAGATTTAATAGATGATAGTTAAAATCCCTGACCAAAACAGAAACATAAATTAGTAAAGTTGATTTGGTTGTTGTTGAATAAAAAATAAAAACTAGGTGCCAAAGGAAAAATGCCAATCATAGGAATTAGTAGCGCAGGAGTTGTATCTTGTTGCTCAAGAAACATCGTTAAGCAAATGTTGTGTAAGTGTATTTGAAGACCTATTCAAAGCATATTTTCCATATTCACAGGACACGTGTGCAAAGTTGACTTTGAAGATAATATTTTTGGAATATTTTCTTTGGAGAGAAGCGTTCTTTTTTCTAGTCAAATTCGTTCAGTATTCCCTCTGTTGAGTATGAAGGAATTTATTTATTTTAGAGATATTTTGAAAATAAGGAATTATTTGTTTTATAGATATTTTGAAAGCGGAGGAGGTTTTAAGATAATAGAGAAACATAAGGAAAGAAAATGAAATTCACAACGTGCAATTATTTTTTTTAAATGTGTTTGTTATTGTTATTTTTGAAAAGCGAAATTATTTTAAGATTTAATTATTGTTATTTTTCAAAAGTGATTTTATTTTAAGATTTAATTAGTATTGATTTTTTTTCTTATTTTTATGATTTTTTATTTTTATTAGTAGAAATTATGAGTTTTGGGTTATTAAGATGAAAAATATATTATAAATGGATGAGTTGTGGGATATTATATTGTATGGGTTTGAAGAACTTTCAAGTTAAGTGGCCTATGAGGATATGGCACAAGATCAAATAATTTACCTTACAGTTAGTAGGAAGGATGATGCAACAACATTATTTCTCATTCAACATGGTTTGGATGACAACATTATACCAAAGATTGCAGTGGCAATAAGTTCCTAGAAGCTTGGAACATTCTAGAAATTTCATCCAAAGAAAAAGGGAACAATATTTAGTAACATCTAGTTGAGTCACAAAACATTGTAATTGTTATTATCACCCATTGTAATAGGAGAAGTTAAAGATTTTGATATTGTAGAAATAATTGGAGATCATGCACATTAGCAATAGATCCAATAATGTGCATGAGCCAATAATGTCAGCAATAGATCATGTAATAGATCTGAAAGGGTAGCTCACATTTATGAAGGAATGAAAGATTCTTTTCCAACCCAGCAATCATATGACCAACTAGAAGTGTTGGAGAAAAGAAGGATGGCTATTGTAAAGATACAGGAGCTGACCTGGAAGCTCAAGAGCCACGTTCAATGGCTAAAGTAAGGTGACCTGAACACTAAATACTTTCATCAGATGGAAAATGGGCAAAGAAATATAAATTCCATTTGGAAAATCGATTCGTCGGAAGGCAAGAAGGTATGCTCCACTATGGATATACAAAAGGAAGAATTTAAATACTTCTCTGATTTCTATAAGGCAGAGGATGGGATTGATTATAGAAGGCAGAAGTGGGTGCTGGACCACATGCCTATCATGTTCAACAATGCAAAAAACAAGGAATTGGGGAAAGTCATCTCCAAAGATGATATTGGGGTGGTCCTTAAATCCTTTGCTCAAGACAAGAGTCCTTGGTTGGATGGATGTCCAGTGGAATTCTTCATTTATTTTCTTGAGTTGATGGTAGACGAATTACAATCTATTATTGAGCAAGCGAGGCTATCAGGATTCCTTCCTGATCATATGAATTCTACCTTTTTAGCATTAATTCATAAATCATCTAAACCCAAGTCTTTTACATATTTTAGGCTGATTTCCTTATGAAACGTCATATACAAAATCTTATCTAAAATCATTGCACTAAGAATTAAAGGGGTGTTGTCAAGGTGCATTTCCACGGAACAATTTGGACTCCTACAAGGTCTCTCCATTCATGATGTTGTTGCATCTGCTCAAGAAGTGTTGCATTCTGTCCATTCACAGAAAATGGAGGTGCTCATTATGAAAGTTGATCTATATAAGGCATATCACAGTGTGGAGCAATATTTTACTAGAATGGTTCTCTTAAGGGTTGGTATCACATTGCAAAACATAAGGTGGATCATAGCTTGTATTTTAAATCTATCAGGTATGCAGTTATCATAAATGGTTTATCATCTAATTTTTTTGTGGCAGGCAGGGGACTTCGGCAGGGGTGTGCTCTTTCACCCTTAATTTTCATTCTCATTATTCACGGGTTCAACAATCTATTAAAGATAAAAAAACAATTTGGTTACTTTCAAGGAATATCCTTCTCACCCTTTGTTGGTATTTCTCATTCTTTTTTTGTAGATGACTTACTTGTCTTTGGCAGGCTTCTAAGAAACCACTAGTTTTATTTTCATTACATCCTTCATTGCTTTGGTGTTGCCTCTGGATTACATATAAAAAAAGGTAAATCTTTCCTGATTTATGCTCATGGTGACATTAATGAGATCAACTTCATTGTTGGGTTTCTGGGGGTACATAATAAGAAATTATTGGAGGGTATATCATATCTGGGGTTCAAGTTGAAGCCTTTTGGTTATAGGACAACGGAATGGACGTGGCTCATTGACAAGTTTAAAGGAAAAATTCTAAAATGGTCTCATAGATGGCTTTCATTAGGGGGGAGATACATTCTCGTTCAAGGAGTTTTACAACAGCTAGTGGTTTATTGGGCTCATCTATTTTATCTCCCTGAACACACGGTATCATTAATGAATAATGCCATTTCTCATTTCTTATGGACATGAGCTTCTAAGACAAAAAAAATATCATCTGTGCAAGCTGGACAGTATTTCGATCCTTAAGGTTGTTGGGGGCTAGGGATTTTGAATGTACGCTCCTTTTTTAATTTTATTTTAATAAAATCTCTATGGAGAGCTTTAAAACGCTGAGGTATATGGCCTCAAATAATCCGAATCAAATATGTAGTGGGAGACCCTCTAATGCAGCTTTACAAGGATTCATTACTCAAATAAAAAAAGGAGTCTTATTTCTAGAAGAGTTTCCAGAGAGCAATGTTTATGTTTTTAGATCGATTGGTATGGAGTTATTGAAACAGTCAACAAATTGCACTGGGATGTGATAGAGTATTGGGCCTCGACGATGGACAACAACTAGAGGACAGGCTCGTTCATAGGCTGTCCCACAGAGGAATATTTTATCTTGCATAGGTGATCGCTAATTGGCAACATGGATCCCCGAGATGGAAGTCTGCTACTCAATTAGGGTTGTCGGAACAGGATGTTGGCTCTTGGCAACATTATGTGGCTAGTTTACAGGAGGGTTGTCTATTCCATCAGCAAGAAGGCGACCAGATCATTTGGGATGGATCCATGATTGGGGATGGGGTAGTGGTGAAAGAAGTCTATAACCACATAATTTGCAATCAAATTGGAGACATCACTCCTTCTCCCTTAGGGTCTATTGGAGCTGGAAAATCCCGCATAAGATATTACTATTTGGATGGCTAGTCTCGAAGGAACATATACTGACATGGGACAATCTAATCAAAATAGGCACACATGGGTCTGGATGGTGTACCTTTTTCCATGGTCATGGTGAATCGGCTATTCACCTATTTTTATCTTGCCCATTTATCCTCAACATTTGGTCCCTTTTCTCTCACTTTCTCATTGATTCAAAATGGAGGCCAGATAATTTCATCAATACTTTCGCAGCTTGGGGTGCGACCAAAGGTAAATTCAAAGCTCTGCCCTTCTATTTGTTTTGGGAGGTTTGGTTAGCTTGCAATTGTATTATTTTTTATGGAAGGCCTGCAAACATTCCCTAAATCCATGGGGTCATTTTGGCATGGATTGTTGCTCATCCGCCTCTTGTATCTTCTATAAAGGATATGTCTCACTGCATTCAGCCCCACCCAATATCCATTCAAGCCGTTTTCTTTGATGGGGCTCAACAAGGGGGGATGTTGTGGATGTTGGGCATGGATTAAGCATGAAAATCTAGAAAGATATCAGGTCTATTGGAATGGTGGTAGGGGCACCAACAATAAGGCGGAAATTCTTGCTTTGTGGAGAGGGCTATGGTTGGCTTTCAATTTAGGGTTGCATTCAGTGAACATCTATGGTGATGCTAAGATTATCTTAGATGGGATTTCTGGGAAGTCCTTTGCATCAAATATATAGGGAAAATAACACTCGTGCAGACATCCTATCTAAGATGGGCCTCACTGCTTCTCATGGAAATATCTATATCCTCCATTTCAGTGGTTCCCATTTGATTCAGAATTTTGTTGTCCCATTGCCATGAATGTTACATCTTTTGTTCTTGCAGATTTTGTCTGAATGTTTTTTCATGGCCTTAAATGGTATTGTCATTTACTAACAAGCGAGTGGGATATGTATGCCGAGTGCCCTTTCATTTATTTAGGGTCTTGGTGTATTTTTTTTTCTGCAAGCGAGCCTGTTAGATACGTCCTTTACAAATGAGCTGGTGTTTCATCAAGCAAGCTTGCACTTTATCTATCCTTATGGCGCGTCTCGGGCTATGAATCATGAGGCTTTCATCTCTGTTCTTTTGTTTGGGTGCCACAATTTTGGTTGCATTGTATGTATATGATGTGAATCTCGTTTGTGATAATATATAGACTTGTTATGTGGACATGGATATGTGCTATCTTTTTCTCTTTCCTTTTTTCTTAGGATGAAGTTAATGAGATGATCTATGTAAGTGATTATATCTTTTCCGCTCTACTCTTCTATGGAGAAAAATTATGGATCGATCTATGTAATGATTATCTTTGTAATAATAAGATCAATTTCCATGAATTGGCCTGATGCTAGTTGCCACTTTCATAAGACAATGCATTGTTTATCTCCTTAATATAAAAAAAAAAAAAAAATTCCTTTCTAAAACAAAAATATAATATTCACCCCCATTAAATTTCATGCCACTTGTTAGATTCTTCTTAACATTTTTTAAATCACTCTCAAATACATTTCTTTATTTATTTATTATTTTAAATCACTCTCAAATACATTTCTTTATTTATTAAAGGGGACATTCACTGCACGTAGTGTTTTATTAGCTTTATTTATTATTTTAAATTGTTGGAATATTTAACATTCCAGAACAGCAATGGAGAATAAAATTCTCCCTCTTCAACACAGAGAAAATATAAAAAATCTTCTTCACTGGAGACAGAGCTTTCACTGTAAACACTATTTCATTAAACTTCAAAAAACTTGGTTACAAAATCACCTCTGCCTGAGGGAATAAAAAAAACTTTGACTGCTTCAAAACACAGTTCAAAACACAACTCACACTCTTTAAAAATTCACTCTGAAAAATACTCTGTCTTTCCAAAAATGAAAGCACTGCTGTGCACTTCAAAAATCTGTTACACTGCTGTGCACATCAAATTTTTTACACTGCTGTGTGTAAAAATAAAACTTACAGACTAAAACTCTGCACTGCTGTGCTCTCCAAGTCTTTTTACTTCTGCTGTGTAAAAAGAATTTAAAACTTACAATATGAACTCACGGGCCCCTTTTTTTTTTTAACTCAATATGTCTCAGCACTTTTTTTCATTATATAAAAAACCCTATTTAAAAAAAAACTATTTTAAAAACTTTAAAATAAAAAAAAAAACTAAAATCAAAGTTTTGAATATGGCCCACGGCCCTTTCCTTTTGCAATGCACGTTTGATATATATATATGTAAAACATATATATAAAGGGATTGTTCACACGACGTTTAAACAACCAAATATTAAAACAAGCTTTGACCATGTAATGAACCGGACGCCAAACAAAAATTAACCAAACTGCATAAAAATTCCGCGTGCCAAAAGTGATTGCAGACGTCAGCAAGTTTGTGATGCGGGATTTTTATTAAATCCGCCCTAAGAGTTTCCCCGGGTCCGATTTTTAGCAGCGTGTACGGCAAAAAATGTGATGCGGGATTTCTCATAAATCTGGCTTATGAAATTTCAGGTCCGGGTTGCTCCAATTTCTCCGTATCGAAAAATTACTGCGCTGAGGTTGACTGCACAAACAAAAATGGTAAGCGGCTCAACTGCACAGTTCTGCACCCAAAACTGGAAGGTGGCTGCCTCCTGTACTGAGCAGCGCTGAAAGTAAATTCAACATAAATCACTCTCAGATACATTTCTTTATTTATTAAAGGGGACATTCACTGCACGTAGTGTTTTATTAGCTGCGACGTCCAAATCTCGTCATCAATGGCGTTTCACTCTTTATAAATATATTAGTGTACCACATAAAAAATACCACACTGTCCCAGCGAAAAATATGAAGTAAAACTCATCAAAGTCCAACCTACATTTACGAATATGGATTATAGTGGATTAAGCTGCAATCTCAACCTTAAGTTTAGAAGGAAACCATCATACTTTAAAAACAATAATGTCAACTATATGCCATACCAGCAAGGAGAAACTACAAAATTCAAATTCTAAGCATGTTTTTCACTAACCAGACGAGGGGAAGAAGAAATCCTCATTCAAAAACAAACTGAGAATCAAGGGAATCTAGAATATTTGCCCAACTTGAAAAGACTGAGAATCAAGGGAATCTGGAATATCTGCCCAACTTGAAAAGTCCGAATGATGAATTGTATGCCAAAAGCAATATAAATGAAACAACACTTGAAACTATCATATAAAAATGAAAAACTAGTAACAATATGAAAAATGGAAAAAAAAAAGAAAAAAGACAGCACCGCTGATTGGCCATGGGTTCACAGCTGGCTCCGTCGGTGGCCTTTATGTGGTGTAAAACATGTATTCACTTCATTTCCCTTTCCAGTCAGACACTGCGGTGGCCATGGCTTTGTAGGAACTGCCTCCTTTTTCCAACGAGCTCACGGCCGCCTCCTTCAATTCTCTCACTCTCGCCCTTACCCTCATCCCGCTTTCTCCTTCCATCAACTCCCTAACTGCTCTCTCCACTTCTCCTCTCCTTACGAAACCATCGCTTTCCATCTTTGCTGGGATTCCCACTTTAAATTCATCAACCAGCAGAAGCCTGTTCATCCTCTGTTCTGCAAAAAGTGGCCAACAGATCATAGGCACTCCATGTGAGACGCTCTCCAATGTAGAATTCCAGCCGCAGTGAGAAAGGAAACCACCGGTGGACGGGTGAGAGAGAACAGGAATCTGAGGCGCCCATGAAGAAACAACGAGTCCTCGGTCCTGCGTTCGACTCTCAAATCCCTGGGGTAACAGTTGAGAAATCTCCGTTTCCTCGATAGACAGAAAGCTGCTGGACGGACTGCGCAGCACCCAGAGGAAGCGTTGTCCACTTGCTTCCAATCCCAAGGCGAGTTCGATTACCTGATCCCTCGGGAGACCGGTTCCGCTTCCGAAGGAAACGAAGAGAACCGACGAAGGCGGCTGATTATCTAACCACTTGAGGCAATCCGTTCCTCCATTTTCGAGAGGTTTGTCATTGTGTTCAAGTGGCGACGATGATATGAGCGGCCCAACTGGATAAAAGCGGGGCATTCGATCAATATCCGTCGGATTACATATCTTTCCTGCCACCAGAGCTTTGATCGCTTCAGGTTCGAGTTCCTCGAACGTGTTGATCAAAATGCCCGTTGCTTCCCACATACGGGAAGAATGGTGATGGAACCAGTAAAAGGCTTCATCGGACTTGTCCTGAAGAGGACTAGGCATATCTCTGCCAGGGATCGGCAGAATGCCCGGTACCTCTATTGGAAAATCTATGTCCTTAAACGAAATCGGAATCTCTGAAACGAGCTTGGGAAGAGATAAGAGGACTGAAAGCAGAGAAGCAGTGGAAGTGAAGAATACGTATGTAGGTATGCGGAGCTGGACGGCCACGTCGAGCATAGTGGAGCAGAAAAAATCAGTGATGAAAGCAGAGATGGGAGAGGCAGAGTGGAGGAGGGATGTGAGAGCATTTTCCACTGATCCTTTGGATTTTTCAAAAAGCTTAGATAAGTAAGTTTCGGTTTTCATATGTTGTGCGCCTTCGATCTCCTCCTCCGGCAGCTCGATGAAATTGATGTCGAGACCCGAGGACGCCATGTTCTTAGAATAAGCATCCATGAGTTGAGGGGAGAACATCCATTTGCAGGTGATGAGGGTAACAGAGAGTCCATGGGTGCCAGAGAGGTGCCTGGTGAGTTCTGCGACAGGGATGAGATGGCCCATTCCCGCGCCGGGAAAGATAGCTACGTGAGGCTTTGGGGTTGCCATGGGTGTTCAGTGTAAATCAGTGCTTAAACAACAGGGAGCAAGACGATATATGTTTGTGGTACGTATCCGACTGCCGGCATATCGTTTTATAGTGCCCACCGGTGACCCCGGCATCCTTTCTCCGAATATTTATTTGCCAATCAGATGGATATGGGTTTGGTCAATTATTTGACCGTGCCTATGTCCGTCCGATTGCCGAATATTCGGGGAATCAGCTATCGACAAAAGCGCAGGGCCAATATGTGAATGGAGAATAGCTTTCCATTGTCGGGTTCGTAGAGACGAAGTTATGAACGGCACCGTATTGTGGCGTGGAAGCTCATAGCTCATAGCTTGGCTTATTTCTTTCTAAATCGACATGTAGACCTGTGTATGTGGGAGTTGGAAAGGAGTTGGGAATTTTTTATTATTAAAAGCATGTCTGCTTCAGTGAAGGGGGCGACTGGGAACCAGAATTTATTACGTGAACGAGTCTCCGGATGATGATGCTGTACACGATCGCTCCAAAACGTTAATAATAAATAGAATAAGAGGCAAAGGGTCAAAACCTTAATAATAAATAGAATAAGCTGCAAAGGGTCAGAATTTGCTAAACATATCATATCATATGTTTTTATAAACTAAATTTTTCAGTGTATTCTATCTCTTAACACGTTTTTGTTTTTGGACATTTCATTTTATTGTGCCCCCCAAAAAGGTCAATGGACCACACTTTCCATTCTGTAATGAGTAGATATCAATTTGAGAACGGCACCCCCGTATTGTGGAGTGCAAGATCATAGCTTGCGTAAGAACAGGTGGGGTCTACAGCATCATGGGGACACTCGTTCACTTAAAGAATTGTGCTTCTCAGTCACCCTTCATACATTTAATAATAAAAAAGACAAAGTTCCAAAGGGTCAGTATTTGCTAAACCTATCATATCATGAAAACCTTAATAATAATAGATTAAGATCCCAAGGGCCAGTATTCGGTGAACATATCATATCATTAAAAAAATCCTTAATAATAAATAAATAGGCTAAGATCTAGTGTTTGGGAAACTTTAATAATAAATAGACTAAGATCTAAAGGATCAGTATTGGTAAACATATCATATCAGAATCATTAATTAATAAAGCAAGCGATATAGGGGAAGTAGGTCTCTAGGTGCACAGGTAATAAGTAAACACAAAAGGGGACAGGTAAATTCGATTTTGAAAATTGGCATTACTACGGCATATTACACCTTGAAATGGGCTTAGGCCTTAACTGGCGTAGCCGGAGTCCCTGCGGATATGCAATAATTAAATAATTAATTATGATGACCCTGTACGATCCGTTCTTCGCTGCTCAAATATCTCTAGTTGTCCGCTCATCATAGCTCCCAGTAACATTTTTTAGTGCAAGAAAGTAATTGATATTCTACCATTTGGTGTGTTTGTTTACGTGTAAAACATAATTTCGTGTACATGGATACTCCGTAGAGGTAATAAAGAAAAATAAGAAGAGTTACCTATAAAAGATAATTGTCTCTACATGGATACTCCGTAGAAGTAATAAAGAAAAATAAGAAGAGTTACCTATAAAAGATAATTGTCTGTACATGGATACTCACATACATAGATAAAAAGAAACATAAAGTAGTCGAATGATATTAGCTTAGTCAAACACCTTGAGAAACGTGGAAACATGTTTTTGTTAATGAAAACATTTGATTTTAGTGTTTTTGTTATAGTTTAGATGTGAATGCTTGTTTGTTAATGGTTTTTTTCATAATAATTAAAGATGCTAAAAACATAGGTCAATTTATATTGGTTTTATTAATTCATAGCTAAATAAATAAATTTATTTTAGTTTTCTCGTTATATATATCGAGAGGAGGTATTAATGTAATTATTTGCTAAATTCTTTTTTCAAATTAAAGATGCTAAATTTCTTTAGATTAAAGATGCTAAAAACGTAAATGTGTCAACTTACAATGATTTCATTAATGAAGGATGCTTAAAACGTAGATGTGTCAACTTATACTAATTTCATTAATGTTTTAATAAACATTGAACTAGTACATATGATTTATTATTGATTACACAATGATAACCAATTCAATTTCATATTTTAACAGCTTCAACTATAGAAAATGATGATGGGATTTAGATTCTTCCATTCCAAAATACACAATAAAACTAGTTTAATTTTGTCTTTTGACAACTTCAACTACAGAAATTGATTTAATTTCATCTACCTCTTGAGAAATTGATAATGGGATTTCGAGTCTTCCCTTCCAAAGTACAAAATCAAACTAGTTTAATTTTGTCTTCTTACAACTTCAACTATAGAAATTGATATAATATCATCTACCTGTTAAGCATAATATTGAGTTATTTTTTGGGTGAAAGCGTGGATGGGAATAATATTTAAACCCCATGGCCACATGTTGGTCATCATACAAAACAAATTAAACTTTGTGTACTACCCAATTTGATTTGATGGGGATTCAAACATACATCTGGATGATACTTGCAAACTAGTTGCTTCTAGGTTTGTGGGCAACTAAGTCAAAATTTCTTCAACTGCTAGGAATGAATTAGCTTTCCGCCTTCCGCCTTGCATGAATGTGCTTGCAATATGTTTGCAAGGCCAAACTCACTCCATGTTATTTATATAAAATGGGTTTCATTTCCATTTACTCAATTCTATCTTTTTCTTTTATTTTTCCTCATGCTTTGGCTGATCAAAAGATGCGAGCAACTGGGTTTTTGGATTTTGGAGTCTCTATGCGAGCCGTATGCGGTGAGATTCGCATGTACGATTACCATCTCCTTTATTGGCCTCACTTTTTTCTTTAGCTGGGCCATCCAGGAATCTGTTCCATCCGCATGTGCTCTGCATATGGGTTGAGCTACGTGCTAGGTCCTAGGTATTATTCATTTCTATTATTTTAGCTGAAATCCTACTAGATCTTGCTCTGAATTTCCTCTTCAGTTATTTATCTTTGGAAACAAGGGTGAAGTCACCCCACTATAAGAAACATTCAGATTCATTACTTAAGGGAGGAAATGGATAGAAACATTAAAAAATAAAGCACAACCCAGTAAATATAGCATGGTAAATAATTTCATGGAAAATCAAAATTACCTTAATCTCTGTCAAATAAATTTAGTGAGAGTTTAAAGTCACTTTCAGTAAGAAATTGGAATAAATAAATTTTAGACCAACCTAAAAATCAATTTAATTAGAATAAATTAGAGTAATATCTTTATATGCATGAAAATTGAATATTGAGTGTTTTTATATTATATAAAACAACCAATTTAATATACCATGTATCACATGGTGCCCAACATAGAAACATAAACTTTTGGTTTCTGTTTTTGTATAACTAAACCTAAAAAAGTATATAGATAAAAAGAAAAATTTTACATGTTGTATATATCTACAATCTTGCTATTTTTGAAATTTATTTAGCTACAATCCTTCCATTTTTTAAATGTGTGGTGTGCAGTGAGGGTTTGGTTTTATTTAAGAAACAAAAGTGATCTTCCATAATAAACGTTCGATGCAGTTGAATTCTCATCCTACAATCCTCATAATGGGAAGAAAACAGATCAGCAAATTTTCAAACAGTATAACACCTACCATTAATGGTAAACCTTCATTTCCGCTGAAAAGAATAGATTCCTTGGTAAGAAATAATGGCGCTTTTCAATAAATTTCTTAAAACACTTTACAATTCGTTGATATCTATGATTCCTTAATTAATTGTACAAAATATACATTATAACAGAGCATTATGTAATAGTCACCATTTATTGTAAATCTTGGCAACTCATTGATCATACTTTCTAGACATGAGTTTTTATTTAATGACTGGTAAGTTGCATCTCACACTTTATGCATGATAATTCATCAAACTCACATTTTTCAATAAGAACTGATCATTTAAATTCTTTATTCGATGTGCAGGTTCAATGTGTCTAGGTTCAATGTAATGAGGTTAATACAAGTTAATGCACAGGTTAGAATATGGATTCAATGAGTTGGTTCTATCTGCAAGTGAGTTGATAAGGGTGATGAAAATAGATGGAAAAATAATCAAGTTCAGGGCTTTCTTTCTAGTTTGTAATCTCATGGATGCATATCCACGACATTCACTCGTGCATTTTGGTACATGTTCCACTCTCTTTCCCCATACTACAAGTTCTCCATTTCCTGATTTTCCTTCTCAAGTTTCAAACAACAATAATCATCAAGAAGATGTCGTTTTATCTAAACAAAAATGAATCAATAGTGGCAGGTGTGAGGGAAAAATAGGCAGAGAAAAGCATGAGAACATTGCCCCTTCATCATGTAGGCCTGTACAAAATGGCAGAGATATTATTGGGGTTAATATATTAATATCAAAGAAAGAGCTGGAGACCTTGCTTTTAGATTGTTCTATGAAGGAGAAGTAAATGGGATAGGTGTGGCTTGAACTTTAGTCTAAAGCCTGGGACGTTAAATAATATTATTCTTCCAAAAGATGCGACAATGTATGGAGACCATCGTTAGATAGCATTCCATAGGTCAATTAATTGCAGTTGCATGCCATGATAATATTTGTTTCTTTTCATTGATATTGTTCATGTAGTTGTGTGAAAAGTTTATACTTGGGTCAGTTTTATTAATTCTCTAGATTTTTGCATTAGAAAATTTCCTTTTTGATGCAGTTGGCCTTCGCCTAGTGCTTGGAATTGCAGGCTTTACACCGTCAAATTCAAGGAACGACAACGATTCAACAACATCAAACTTAAGCGAGTTGATTTTGGTTCTTAAAATGTGATTTACTAATTGTACGTAAGGTACTTATGCTACAATTTCGGGGGTTGTGAAGTATAAGGGCGGTAAGCTACCCATATGGGTATAAAGGAGGCTTTGTGGGTAGCGCCTATGGATACAGTGTGTTCATTCATATACCAATCTCCCAACTCCCAAACCATTCTTTGAGAATCATCGAACATGAAAGAAGCTGGAGTGCAGAGAACCAACAAACCTCCTCATATTATAGTCATTGTTAACGCCTTCTGGTTTTAACTATTCCTCCAGTATACAAGTATATAAAGTGATATAAAAAAGCGTTATGGTTAAAATTTCCAAGAGGGCAATAAGAACTTGTATGCCTTTCTTCCCTATGACCTTTTCCCTTTCTATATTAGGTCAGTGATAACCCTTTACTGTACACATATGCACACAATCAATGGAGCCACCATCTTCCAGAAAAAATTCACTAGAATCACACTTGCTTTAAGTTGAAGATAATGGATTCTTCTTTGGTACCACTATTACTATTCCGGTCCATCCGAGCATATTGAATACCTACCGAGAAAAGTTTCAATAACATTGTAATTTGGTGAACCATACCAAGAGAAATATCACACACAGGAAGTAACCAAAAAGCTACTTTGGATGGGAGAATTAGAGCTATTCAGAGGGAATTGCAGCAATTCCTGAGTCTTTTAGGTGGCCATCTAAGAAAAGTACTGTAGCTATGGAGAGGGATAGGAAATTACCTCCCCGAGTCGAAAACAGGTACTAGAAGCCTCCTTTCACCCTCGTCAATATACTATCTTTTGTATGCTTAGACTTCCATGGAAGCCTTATTTCTGATAACCAAATAATATCTATATGGGCGTGGCCCAGTCTTGGCTCGACAAATGAGGCTGCTCGAATGGGCTTAAAGGAAGGAGGTGAGTACTAGCTTATGACTTTGGATAGTCGGGAGCAAGGAAGAAATTTGAATCCCGTTTCAAAACAGGAGTAGTGCCTCGAATCTTGGAATAGCTACTAGCAGTTACTCCAGCACCAATAGTCATTTCAACACTAGGAATTTCATAACCATCATGTCCGGATAGATCGTGACCATCCACGGCAATTTTCACGATGAATTCTATATTGTGTCCCAACATCATTGAGGTGATGACATGCAGCTTTCCGCGAAGCTCTGCAATGCATTGGATATGTATGAGGGTGGCTTAAGCGATAGAGAACATCACAGTGGTGGCTTTCAATATTACCAAAACATTAAAGGTTTTCCCAGTAATTCTAAATACAACCTAGCATTAAATTAACATTGAAATGAAATCTGAAAAGATTTGAAATGATTAAATTAAGATTTATTAAAATTATAATGTTTTCCCTGCAATAAGAGGTGCAAATTAAAACTTTGTATAAAGATTTGTTTGATGATATAATTATGCTAAAACATTCGTATAACCATTAATGTGGTGGTTAGTTAAAACAAATTAATGTTGGGTAAATGATCATCTATCACTATAGTCCCAGGCACATAGGGACTAATAAGATCCAAAGGGTTACTATTTGGTAAACATATCATATCATATGCTCTTTATAAACTAAAATTTTGAATGTAATCTAAATCTTAACAAGTTATTGTTTTTAGCATTATTTTTATCAATTTCCAGTAAAACAATGTGCATTGTTCATTGAACCTATTATATATTTTTTGTTTTCCATCCCTTTTTATAGAATATTTTTATCAATTTCACACCATCCATGGAAAAAATTATATCATAGTGTTCACTTACAGGGAGAGCATATGGATTTGGATAAATTCACAATGCTACAACTTTCCAATGGTTTTAGTTTTGTTTGGAATTTGAATTTTTATTAATTTCACACCATTCCTTGAAAGTATTATATCATAGTGTTCGTTAACAAGGAGAGCATGTTGAAGTTTTCAACAAGAAATAGTGAAATTGGCATCTGGAAACAACATCCTTGATCCTAGTGAAGATTAAGCACCTACACTAGGTGAGGCCCACAAAGGTTATTTTTAGGTGGATGTCTATTTATAGATGCATGTCAACTATTATTATCCATTAATATTAGTTAGACAATAAACAATAATTTATTCTCAATGAGCACTTGGAAATAGTTAACTGAATTGTAAAATCAGTTAGCGATAAGAATTTTAAGTTGAGTGGTTGGTTGGCGGGACATGCAAGTTAAATTTAGTTGTATGTCACGCCTCCCAGAACCAGGTTCTTACCCATATATCATAACTTAGATATACTCGGCATTATGCCTCAGCTAACTAAAACTACTTATTGACTCCATTTCAAATTCGTACGGTTATCGTCCCAAGATTTACTTTGAGTGATTATAGACAAAATATGTGGAATATATGAATTTCAAACTTTCCAAACTAAGTAGTCTTTATAAGATTTTCAACATTTTAAAGAAAGATCAGGTATATGATGCATCCTACAGTATACTCATCTATACTCAAGCAATTTCCCATCTCCAACTACTCTCCCCAAAATAGCTTAGATGGACTAAGAACCTATTGCCTGCTCATTGTATTTTTACATATGCTTACAATCCTCCCTCACTTAAACTTTTGTCACACAATAGATGTTCAAGTAGGATTTCCCTTTATTCTACTGTTACCAGCATTCAACATGTTTGACACTCTGGTGCAGATTCAACTATTCCATGGGAAAACTAGGACACAGATCCTCTTGCCTTGATCAAATAGGGGAGGATACTGAACTGGATAGTTTAGACTCCCTAGTGTTACATCCTCTTACTTAGTTAGGATTCAACTTCTGCTTTCATATGTTTACACGTACATTTAATAGAATAATTTAAATTCTTAGTTCTAAAATTCTTTCCCTTGTAACACAACTGACACAATGAACCCCATCCTGCTATCACAGGGTTGTTGGGTTCTTACCTTTTGTTATTGGTTACAGGGAATTCTGTGCCATCAATATTGTTATGATAGGTTTAGTTGTTTGGTACTTGCTGTTCATGGTTACTGGTTTGTTAACATTTTCTTTCTTCACACACAGCAATTTAATATTCCTTTAAAAAAACAGCAAGCTACACCTATACATAATCATGAGATTAGCTGTTCAAAGGATCTACCATCTTTAACTCCATTACTACAAGGAACTCATTCCCATACTCCAACCAATTTGCCTCTGCTATCAATAGCTTTAGTTTACAATTAAATGAGTTACTGAACAAATAATCAATCCATAATTTGCATAAGGAACCATAACATAACAATTCATAAATTGCATAATGAACCATAACATCACAACTCATAAAACAGGGATATATTGAATACAGACTTACAGAAATTTCCAACATTAGGCATGCATACCTCTACTATGACCAGTCCTCCCAACCTTAGAATCCTCTTTATCTCCCAGGATTCACCCCCGAGTAGAGATCCTCCAAGAACAGACTAACCTCAATCTGTTCTGGAGCAGCTTATTTAAGCTGTGCTTTCCCCAAAGCCTGTTTCCAATTCTGCGTCCAGAATTTCAGGATGCTTTATTCATGTTTAGCCTAGGCTTCCCATTTTGGGACTCTTTAAAGCTGCTTTAAGCTTTTCCTCAGCTTTTCCAGCTTTTTCTCACCTCTTCCCAACTACTCCTCTTCATTGGGGAAATTTAGATTTTTCCTCGAAAATCTAAATTAGAAATAATTTCTTTCAAGGATTTTTGAAAGATTTGGGGAAAGTCTTTTTCCTTTTCCATCACCTCATGGATTAGGCATGTGATCTCACTTTCTCATCTGGTCATAGTGCATACCCAATATTTTATTTATTTTTTCATAATTAAATAGTTAACCACATCCACACCATAATTATCCATTGGGGTCCACTCCCCTTTGGATTTATGTTCAAATGTCTCATTTGAAAAGCATAGAACTTGGGGGTGTTACATATTCCCCCTCTGAAAATAAACACCGTCCTCGGTGTTGCCAACTATCTACTTAGTTTATTTTGAACATAATCATGAATGCTTTTCCATCATCTTAGCTTATCTGTTCCATGTAGCTTTTCAGCAGTAAAGTGCTCCACTGCACCTTTACTCTAGATACTGTTCGATTTCGCAAATTTCATTTCTCCTCGCTTTCATCTTTGAAGCGACTCTGGAAGGAAATTCTTTTTCTGGTTCCACCTGGACCACATTCCAATCAATCATGTGAGAAGCATCATGTACCAAAAATTATAAATTTTCTTTTCCAACAAGGAGACATGAAACATATCAGGAAATTTAATAAGTAATGGTAGGGCTAATTTATAAGCCATTAGTTTCCAGCAGAGTACTCCCCTGTCTTCACTCTATGTACTGCTGCCTTATGCAATTGGTTTTCTTCCTACTTCTTTGCAAGAAGTCTGTCTGGAAGATCTTTTATTCTGGTTTCTCTGTCCACAATTCATACCAATGTAAGTAATATCAGGTACATAAAATTCATAATCCACAACAACATTCTGCATTTCAATAACTTAAGAAATTCAGTTATTAGTCAAATCGTTCAGGTTCATCATAGTTTAGTGCACTTTTAGTACACTACTATCCTTTCTGGTGTTTCAGTGAGATTCTTTCCTCACGTCACTTGGTCCAGTTCAGCTTTTCTCGATTTTCTAGGTGATTTATCTTCACCCTTTTTTTTTTTCCTCCTTGTTTCCAGAGTGTACACTTTCCTGTTACACACTTGGCTAAACAATTTTACACTTTCCGCTAGTACTTATAAATGAAAGAAACCAATTGTATCATATGCATGGTTATGCTTACCCTTTCTCAATTCATAGCTGTACCTCCAGCACCTCCAATACCCACAAAATTTTATAGTATGAAGGCATGTAATTACTATCATTCATCACATTCACAAGTATGACTACTTGATAATATCAAAAACAAATTTGACACAATTTCCCCTTTTTCAAGGAATCACCATAATTTATACATTTACTAAAATTGTCTTTTTTTTTTTTCTTCCATACTGTATAATTTCCAATGAAGATTCACCAATTTTTATCTATATGTGAACTCCACAAATCATTAGAAGTCAGTCCACGGTTTATATAGGTTTTCAATTCTCCCCTAGCTAGCCCACATGGAAGATTTGAGTTATCCCTTCATTCACTCATTCATAACTCAATGTATTGGATTTGCATTACATTATTCAATCTGTAATGGTCCACAATTTCTAAACCATTTATTCACTATGTTTATAACTCGTATTTACGCTTACCATTTCATTATTTTCCATGAACTAAAGTATACTCCTCACAAAATACTCTAGTCATGACTTAAATCATCTTGGAAGTTTTTCCAATGTCAATATTATTTCTTTCTAATCTATCCTTTCATGCTTCAAATCAACTTATTGAATATTAATAAAATTCTAATTTAGTTGTCTTAACACTCCCAATTTTTTTTCAGTTTAATTACATATATCCATTTCTTAACCTTATCCTGAAGGTTAATTTTTCTATAGATATATATCTTTGCACAGATAATTATCTAAATCATTTACCAATAGGCTATGCCCATATTCCTCCACCTTGTATATATATTCAAATAGAGTGAAACTTATAAAGTTTTCTTTATAAACTCTTTGTTATATGAACCATGATATTTCATATCATTAAATACTCCACTCTTTTTCATATATATATAGAACCACTCTATATATATATAATCCTCAATATAACATAAACCCCACCATGTATATATATAAAATCTACCATATATAACTATATGTATATATATCCACCATACATATATATAAAATCCACTTCTTCTAGAATTATTTTACTATCTTAACTTTAATTTAAACTCCACCCTTTTTAAATCAAGCTTTAAAGTATACTTTAATTAAAAGCCACCTAACAAAAAAGGCATACCTTACCCTTTTCAACTTCTATGATACAAAATCATTTAACCATCCTTTAATTACCACCAAGGAACTAAAGGGATATATAATGTTCGCCTCAACTATGATTATAATATAGTCTAAGGGAGTCGTTATGGACATATGAAACCTTTTTGTCAATCAACGTCAAACAATTTTCCCCCACCGATTTATCACTTGAAATTTTGTTTATCATTAACAAATCTCCCAAAATTTTAAACTTCAAGAAACGATGATTAAGCATATAGTTGTCATATCTCCCAATTTTGTTTTTCTATGACCACGTATTCCAGTTCCACTTAGCAACTTTCTGTTTCTAGGTTAAATATAATTTACACCTATGGTGATTTTCAGTACCGAAGTTCACAGTCTTTACTTATTAATTTTACCTAAAGTGCAATACAATAAACACCAATAAAGTGCCACGTTATTAA
This sequence comes from Pinus albicaulis, assembly GCA_034641835.2. Classification (NCBI taxonomy): domain Eukaryota; kingdom Viridiplantae; phylum Streptophyta; class Pinopsida; order Pinales; family Pinaceae; genus Pinus; species Pinus albicaulis. Next base: position 1,130,178,334 of record CM076579.1, read on the forward strand.
TTCATCTTCCATCCCCTTTTATAACATTCAATATTTTCCATGTGTTATAAAATGCCATGCCTCTCTTAAGGCCCATATGAAAAATCATTTTCTTTCGATTACCCATATGCCACATAGGTGTCAATATATTATTAAATTATTAAATACTAATCATATATAAGAAATAATATATAACAATCATTATTTCTTTTGTTCTATATAAGATCCACCATTTCTCTAGCTTATTAATAGTATACAAGCCTTACTTTCCACTTATTTTGATATATACCCCATGCACTACTTGCATGTATATCCGTTAGGAGTACTACTCTAATGAATATATATATATATATATAGCATCCACATCTATCTATATGACATATTTATATTCCAAAATCTTTATCGTAATGAACCTTATATATATATCTATATATGTTCAATATTTAATATTAACTCAACACCTAATAGTTAAGAGTGAATATTTAATATTTAATATGTTATCGTGGTATATATCAACTCAAGGGCACATATATACATATACGTAGCACTTACTCCGGCTATATTACTCAATGGGAACATAATTATAGATTTGTAGCACCTATACGCATATATAGAATTAAGACCTTTTTGGTATGATTAATTAACGTGCTACCATATACATGGCACCCATAGTTTGAATTTATCCCCTTTAATGTTTTCATTTGGATATTCGCGTATATCTCGGCTACGTGTAACGTTTCCTGTGGGAAAATTGCCTAGGTCATATAACAGTTACGTTTGATGAACTATAACCCCGCGTTTCCCATTGGCGCGAGTTATTGTGTGTAACCCTGGTATTGTAACCCTCCGACCGTACGGGTAACCCGGTTCTATCACTCGGCCTGTTTTACAATACCACGTTCGCCTGTCATGGTGCGATCAAAACCCTAACTGCGCCCTATCCCATCATATGCCCCTATGCTCACACGGATTTCGATTTCGGTTCCAGTTTTGTGAAGATGCAGATGCCGTGTTTCAGTTCCAGGACTGCGACAACTCGCACCACTTTTCACAACCACTCAGGTACTGAGACAACGTTTCACAAACAGCTGGAGAGGGGAGAGAAAAAAGGTCTTTTCGATGAGCCACATCTCGTGAATTTTTCGGCAGCCCGCCTCCCAGGTACTCTGTACAGGCTTAAAATAATATTAAACTGACCAGAGGGTACCAATATTGCAGTTCAGCATTGATCTGCTGAAATCCTCTTCAATATTTCGTAATAAGTCGAGTTCGCTGGAGGGTACCAGAGTAAATCCGTGAACAGGATTTTCCAGTACCGGTAGCAGTCGGGCTTTAGGGTTTGGCGATCCTTATTAACCTCTCTTGGTCCCGATCTCATTCTTATTCGTCTCTTTCCTTTCATTAGTTCAGGTCCTGCTGAGTTAAGGTTCTGGGGTTGCATCGCTGACTCTCACTCTCCAATTTTTGATTTCCTGCAACGTAGAACGTGTGTTTCATATTGTTGCTTTATACTAGCTATGCTTTCGACGCTCATTCGGTTTGTTTCCTGGAACCATTGCAGGTCTCAGGTTGTTCATGAATGTGTTCGAGCTAAATTCTGGCGACGGGAGACGGTTGATTTTTACAGGACCGATCTGAACGTAGCTACCACTGTCCACTCTCACACGGTTGCATTTCTACTCCCTTCTGTGTTCTGGATTCGGCCTTTGGAGGTTTGCAGGAACCGATTCGGATATTTAATTCCGGCTAACACTGCGCCCAGTATATTTTTGTTTTGACTCTTTTTCCTATTTCTCAGTCCTTGTAATTGGGACATCTGAAGCAACTCGGTTTTCATACAAGGTCTCCGGTCATACGTTTTATGAAACTGTCTTCCTCGGCATCATTGTTCAGTTTATTTTTTCCATTTCTATGGTTCCGTTTCATTCTACGAGTAGAGTGGCTATGGAATCTAACTTGTCCCTCCAAATTCTCTACAACCGTAACTAATATAAAACGAGGAATAATATATTCATCCCCTTAGACGCCGCTCGATCTCATAATTAGTCTGGTTAGGTTAAAACTGTGAAGGTTTCAGTGCCATTGCGTAATGATTAAGATTAAAGCTGTTGTTTCTGCATCGTTTTAGCGTTCTGCTTGTCACCGCTATTTGTTTTAAATTAACCTGGACAGTTATCCACCGCACCGTAATGTATCGGTGTCGCTACAATGCAAGGGTTTCGTTGGTTATGGTTTAAATACATAGTCTCTTAAATTATTCACCATACGTTTTTATAAGTTGACCATTCCTTCGTTCCATTAGCGATAATGATAACGTATATATTTCATTGATTCCTGTTGATGTCCACTTTTTTATAACTATACGTTCAGATATATAGGTTTCATAAGTATGTTCCCTTTGTGACACACATAATTGAAATATATAGTTTTGTTTTATATCGCGCCAGTGACATAAAAGATTCAGGCATACATATATCATAATTCAACACTTCTTAGCAACAGCCCAAGGTTTAATTTATTATTAATGTATGGCTACTTGGTTAAAGGCGGATACATGTATTAACTAAGTCATGTGCTGACCTTTTCATTTAACCTCCTTTCTCCTAGGAAACAATACTAACAGGAGCCGTTACATTAGCTCTCGGCACCTGCGTTATATTTTTTTCCCACTAGTATATATATGAATATATCGTGGACAATGTTAAACGAGCTTTTGGGATTTTCTCTCAGCGTCGGTATAATTGTTGGTATTCATTGTTCGTTCAACTCCAGTTTCATTAATTATCGATCATTACTGAATTTAACTCTCATAGGTCAATGCACTAATCGGTGCAAACTGACCCCCTTTTTTTTTCTTGTACAATGTCCGCTAAGAAATAAATCCATTGACCATTATATTCCAAGAGTTGTGGGAACCTCTCAAGTTGTGGTTATTATAGTCTTATGATCTGTAATTCAAAGTTTAAAATAGTTTTAGAAATGATATATACCTTTAGGCGGCAGGTAAAATCTTTTACAACTTTATATATATATACATTTTTTTTCGTTACACATATGTGTATGGGTCTTAAGTAGTGCTTACATAGGGGTTCTTACTTATAATGGAAGTTTTTGGACTACACTACTTGATTCAAGGTTTAAAGATAGATTTAAAAATAAATCTATGCCTTTATAGATGTTGTAATGTTCGATACTCATTAGTAAATGTATATATATACTTTTGGGTCTTAAATGCATATATATATACATAGGTATTGGCTAGTGCACTTGATGATATGCTGTGAGCATAGATTTTTTCTCCATTTCCCTAACGTTGTATCAAAGGTTGGAGATTAAGTTAACACACCAAATACTTGATAATTGCTAGGAGAACTTTAACCCCTCTATAGCGTACAATTTACTTTGTGGTTTAATAAAAATCAAAATACATATTCTAGAATACTTGCTTGTACATTTTATTTTTCTTTTAAAGTATACCTATAGGTGCTTGACTAGAGAGCCTTAGTTATAAGGCCAATATTTTGCTATGTTCCAGGTTTTCAAGGAGTAAGGATATATTTAGATATACAATCTATACCCTTATAAATGGTATAATGTTCATATAGAGTAGAATTACTCTTTTTCTAGCACCATGATAAATGTTACAATGCTCATATATGCATTCTATAAATGTTATAAATGTTAGAATGCTCTTATGTGCAATCTATATTCTAATATATTGCTTTCTTCCTTTCTGCTACACACCATGTATATTTCAGCGCTACTTTGATGTTTCCCTAGCATGCACATAAGCATATCATATCATTTTGTGTCTACAGGGAACACAATAAAAATTAATCATCTGTAGAGGCCAAGTACTTCAGATTTAAACCGACCTTGGTTTAGAGTTTCTGGAGTATCTACTCTATAGATTTCGGGTCTACCACTAAACAGAATCTGAAAATGTTTTTAATCTGAAATTTTGTGTTGGAGGATGCTGATTGTCTGATATGTGATAATCAGAGTAAAGATGACTTCTTTAGACAGTATTATTCTCCCTCTGTTGGAGAACCAACAGAACATGACGGGCGGTTTGATATGAATCTTACAAGCGGAGAACTCCACAATGTCTCAGCAACTGATTTCCACCCTCAAGAAGATCTTTTTTTTTTTAGGCTTTCACTTTAATAGATTTGTATCATTAAATTTTGCCTAATATATTATAGCATGTAGACTTGTAATTCTTGAAACATCTGCTACTTTTATACCGTTCTTAGAAGTTTTATTGCAGATTATGTTCATTTAAAAATGCTGGAAGATACTTATCCTCAGATTAAATCCATCACAGATTTAGAATTTTTTTTTTTTTTGTGTGAGCACATAACTTGCCCAGTTTTCTCAACTTGGGCTCTGATACCATTTGTCACGCCTCCCAGAACCAGGTTCTTACCCATATATCATAACTTAGATATACTCGGCATTATGCCTCAGCTAACTAAAACTACTTATTGACTCCATTTCAAATTCGTACGGTTATCCGGCATTTACTTCTTTTGAGTAATTATAGACAGTCATGGGAATATAAGAATTTCTCAAACTTTCCAGTTTGCAAGCCTTATAAAATTTTCAACATTTTAAAGTTGCAGCATCGAGGTATAGATGTATGCATCCTCGCATACCTCTACCTATACTCAGTTAACCTCCATTCCTCCAACTACTTCCCCAGCAGTTTAGATGGACGGTAAACCGATGCTCTGTTCATTGTATTTTTACATATGCTTACAATCCTCCCTCACTTAAACTTTTGTCACACAATAGATGTTCAAGTAGGATTTCCCTTTATTCTACTGTTACCAGCATTCAACATGTTTGACACTCTGGTGCAGATTCAACTATTCCATGGGAAAACTAGGACACAGATCCTCTTGCCTCGATCAAATAGGGGAGGATACTGAACTGGATAGTTTAGACTCCCTAGTGTTACATCCTCTTACTTAGTTAGGATTCAACTTCTGCTTTCATATGTTTACACGTACATTTAATAGAATAATTTAAATTCTTAGTTCTAAAATTCTTTCCCTTGTAACATAACTGACACAATGGACCCCATCCTGCTATCACAGGGTTGTTGGGTTCCTACCTTCTGTTATTGGCTACAGGGAATTCTGTGCCATCCATGTTGTTATGATAAGTTTTGTTGTTTGGTACTTGCTGTTCATGGTTACTGGTTTGTTAACATTTTCTGTCTTCACACACAGCAATTTAATATTCCTTTAAAAGACAGCAAGCTACACCTATACATAATCATGAGATTAGCTGCTCAAAGGATCTACCATCTTTAACTCCATTACTACAAGGAAATCATTCCCATACTCCTACCAATTTGCCTCTACTATCCATAGCTTTAGTTACAATTAAATGAGTTACTGAACAAATAATCAATCCAGAATTTGCATAAGGAATCATAACATAACAATTCATAAATTTCATAATGAACCATAACATCACAACTCATAAAACAAAGGGATATATTGAATAGAGACTTATAGAAATTTCCCAACATTAGGCATGCATACCTACTATGACTACCCTCCCAACCTTAGAATCCCTTTGACTTCAGATTCACCCTCGAGTGTAGATCCTCCAAGAAACGTGACCCAACTTCGGTCCGGCTCGGGAGCAAAATTTTATTTGGCCGGTGGCTTTCCCCAAGCTCCTGCTTTCCAATTCCCGCTGGCCAGAATTTCAGATGCTTTATTCCCGCTTAGCTTCCAAGCCTTATTTTGGGACTCTTTAAAGCCGCTTTAAGCTTTTCCTCAAACTTTTCAGCCTTTTTTTCTACCTCTTCCCAACTAATTTTCATTATGAAATTTAGATTTTCCCGAAAAATCTTAAATTAGAAATAATTTCTTTCAAGGATTTTTGAAAGATTTGGGGAAAGTCTTTTTTTCCTTTTCCATCACCTCATGGATTAGGCATGTGATCTCACTTTCTCATCTGGTCATAGTGCATACCCAATATTTTTTTTTTTTTTTCATAATTAAATAGTTAACCACATCCACACAATAATTATCCATTGGGGTCCACTCCCCTTTGGATTTATGTTCAAATGTCTCATTTGAAAAGCATAGAACTTGGGGGTGTTACATTGTAACAGAGTGATTCTAGTTGTAATA